>JADMLD010000043.1:1200000-1800000 GCA_017589585.1 Phylloscopus whistleri
ACTCAGCTTTCTTATGCTCAGCTCCTCTGTTTAATGGCACAGGAGATGCTGCAGGTCAAACAAATATTTGAATTTCTTTCCCCCAGCTGTGTTCAAAACAATGTTGCACAATGCTTGAAGCCATGCAAAGAGATTCACATAAAAGGACACTTGAGTCGAGAGACTCCCACCTCAAACCATCACCAACCCACCAGGAAAGGGAAGATACAGCACTACTTGTACCCAGCCTTTACACCTCCTCTGTCTCTCCTGAGAAGTCTGAGTGGTTTTTCCATGTCCAAGGAGCTGTCCTGGATGATGAGGCACTGATAAAAACCTGCCTGCCTGAGAAACAATGGAGATGTGGAAACAGAAACGGGAGGAAATATTCTTCATTTTGGTGCTGTATTTCCCAAGCTCAGTAAAAGGAGGTTCAAATGACTTTTTGCAAGAAAAGCATTTGATGATATTTGATTTTCAGGGGGCTTTGGGAAGTGCTGAGTGCTCTGTGACCGGCGCAAGCCTCACTCCTGCAGGACTTTACCCTTTGCAACCACAAAATATGAGAGCAAATCCTTTTTGCTTTAAATGTCAGCTTCAATACTTAGCAAGGGCACGTGTGAGCAGCAGGCAGCAAAAGCCTTGGAGCAGCATTTTCTCCTGGATCTGCTGTTTTGCCAGGCAGGAGGTCACGTCCTCACTAAGCACTCGCTCAGCTCTTAAATATTTTCATGTCTGAATCTGACCCAGATGCAAAATATGACAACTCAGCTCCTGCATCGTTACTAAAACAGCTGATTTGGAGCAGTGGGGTTGGTAAAACAGCTTTCCAAGCTGAACTCCAGGCACTGAGTGTAGGAAATGACTGGGAAGCTGCAAGTGGGGGAATTTAAGGGCACAGCTGATGTTCCAAAGCAGCCAAGCTGCAGCTTTTTAATTTGTCCCAAGCCAGCATCTGCAGGGACTCCCTGGCAATTTCCCTGCGTGTTCCAAGAGTCCCAGCCCTGGCCTGGCCTCCTGCCAGCCCTGCTCCCATCTCAGGCTCCTCAAAGAGTTCTGAGCCATGAGAATTCCATGAGGAGGAATGAGATCACTCCTGCCCAGGAGCAGCCTCCAAAGCACTGAAGGAGTAAAGATCCATGTGTGAGGAATGCACCTTGCTGAGTGTGTTTGTTTTGGTCTAGGGTAAATTTGGGAGAAAACCTTTGAAAGGGGTTTAGAATAGTAAATTTAAGTGTTTGTTTGTTTTTGTTTTGTTTTTTTTTTTTAATTGGTTTGGGAAAAGATTTGTTTTTGAGAAAAGAGGGAAAAACTATTTCTTTAACAATTAAAGTATCTATAAGTACAAAAAAAATGAATAATATGAAACAATAAAACTACACTACCAGAATAAAAAACTATCTGTAAAAATCCACCATGTCAATACCCAAGTCCCCAAAAAGCATCCTGGGATGGAAACACACCCAGGTCTGGGATTTAATCCGAGACTAACATCAGCACCAGGACGTGGAGCTCTGAAGGGGTTGTAGGGGGTTTGGCACAGTTGTTTAACACAGATCATCAGCAGCTGAGCAGATTCCAATCGCACGCTTTAGAGCTCATGGTATCACTAATCCCTGCCTCGGTGATCAATAAATGATGTTATTTGATGTTTTCTACAGAGCTACCCAACAACTGTGCAGGAAAATGACAGGAAAGTGAGAGATAGCAAAGACAGGGCTCAAATACGTCTCCCCGTGCTGCTTTGCTGAGCAGGCAGAGCCACAAAAATCTCACTGCCACCACTGAAATGAATTTTAAACACAGCCATGAATGAGGGGCTTTTAACTTGCATCAGAAATGTAATGACAAAAGCCCATTAAAAACCTCCAGGTAGTTTTACATTCATGTCCAACACAGTGGGCCAGATCAGGCTTTCATCTCCTCTTTCAAGGCTTACAGGCACGGAGCTATCGCACGTATTCACAATGTCATCTTATCTGTATTTCTGATGTTTTATCTTGTTATACCTCTGCAGAAGCTATGGGATCAGCTAAATCAGGAGAACAGTTTCTTTTTTTTTCACTTTTTTTTTTTTTTTTCAGATTATTTAAAGATTTAGAGCTCAGCACTTCTCAAATCATTTCACGGAGTGTTCAGTGAGGCACAGAAAATGGAGCAAATGCAACTGAGGGCAAATCAATGTAAGTGGAGCAGAGCTCAGCCAGGAAAACCAAGTGCACTGCCCAGTGTGGGGTTTGGGATGCCTTAAATCCGGTCCAAGGCCAGGCTGCATGGACCTGGGGCAACCTGGGATTAGTGGAAGGTGTCCCTGCCCATGGAACTGGATGAGTTTAAGGTCCCTTCCAACCTAAACCATTCCAGCATTCCAAGTGCTGCAAACAAGCACATGGGGAAAATAATAATAATGTCACATGGTGGCAGTTTCTCAGGATCCATAAATAATACTGGAAGCAGCAGGATTTTATTTTTTTTTTAATAAACCTCCATTACTCGGTGTTATGGTACATATTGCTGTAATGGGAAGCTGACACCTTCCTGCTGATCCCAAAGATGGAAGCATCACATCCTGTGATGTGCTGGGAGCAGGGAAAACAGAGACCTGCCCTAGAACCCTTTCCTAGAATTCCAGAATGGTTTGGAATGGAAGGGACATTAAAGATCACCCAGTGCCACCCCTGCCATGAGCAGGGACACCTTCCACTATCCCAGACTGCCCCAAGTCCATCCAGCCTGGGTTTGGACTCAGAAGGGTTTGGAAAATTCCAGGGATCCAGGGGCAGTCACACCTGCTCTGGGCACCCTGTGCCAGGGCCTGCCCACCCTCCCAGGGAACAATTCCTGCCCAATCTCCCATCCATCCCTGCCCTCTGGCAGTGGGAAGCCATTCCCTGTGTCCTGTCCCTCCAGCCCTTGTCCCCAGTCCCTCTGCAGCTCTCCTGGAGCCCCTTCAGGCATGGAAAGGTCTCCCCAGGTAAGGATGAGATGAGGGTAGAAATCCTGAGTGGAATGGAGACTACATTTACACTGGAAACTATGTATGGAAAGCAATTTGAGCCTTCAGGAAAAGTGATTGTTTTCTACAAAAAAAAGGGGTTTGTTTTGGTGGCTCAGCTGTGGGTGAGATGGAGGCATCGGCAGCAGCTTTGGAGTTAAAGCTGCACTGTGTTTTTCACTTAAAGTGGGATTAAAGTCTTCCATTTCACAGCTGGGTGATTGGATTTCATCGTCCAATGTGACACAATTTCTGTCCTGGGGTCAGCTGAATCTGCTGGGCAGTTTTTGGGTACCACACTCACTAATGTTTGCAGGGAGAACAACGAACATTCACTCATTTTGAAACAGGAACCTCCACCCCCTACTCCTTCCCCTCTCCCTGCAGTTAAAACAACCAGCATTTCCAACCCTTGGAGCTACTCCCATAAATCCTGGCCTGGGAAGCTTTTTGGGTGAATGGGAAGAAACTTCTTTATCTGGCAACACCTTTGCCAGCCCTGCCGAGACAATTTGACAGCAGGGAGACAACGCTGTCCCACCTCCTGCCCTGGTGCTTCCCTCTGGGTCCCAAATCTTTTCCTGCCAAACCTTCCCTGTGTGCCAGCACCAGCAATGCACCTGCCCTTCAGCTCTCACTGCCTTTCCTTTCCTTTCCTTTCCTTTCCTTTCCTTTCCTTTCCTTTCCTTTCCTTTCCTTTCCTTTCCTTTCCTTTCCTTTCCTTTCCTTTCCTTTCCTTTCCTTTCCTTTCCTTTCCTTTCCTTTCCTTTCCTTTCCTTTCCTTTCCTTTCCTTTCCTTTCCTTTCCTTTCCTTTCCTTTCCTTCCTCTCCTTCCTCTCCTTTCCTCTCCTCTCCTCTCCTCTCCTCTCCTCTCCTCTCCTCTCCTCTCCTCTCCTCTCCTCTCCTCTCCTCTCCTCTCCTCTCCTCTCCTCTCCTCTCCTCTCCTCTCCTCTCTCTCCTTCCCCTTCCCCTTCCCCTTCCCCTTCCCCTTCCCCTTCCCCTTCCCCTTCCCCTTCCCCTTCCCCTTCCCCTTCCCCACTCTTGGATGTAAAAGTGAGGTCTGAGCTCGTAGGAGCTGCTGAGTTACAGCCAAGCAGAACTGGACTAGCAGGGAACTGCAGCACTGGGAAAGCCACAAATGATCCCACACCTGTTTCCAGCAGTTCCAAAATCACTGGCTCCGTGTAGCAGCAGAATCACTCACTTTTATTTGTATTACATTTTGTTCAAGTGCCTCCCTTCCCTGTTATTTAAGTCAGCAGATAACAGTGGGACAGAAATAGCCCAACTTCCAGCAGTGTAATCCTTAAAAGCTGTTTAGATAAATCCTCAGGACAGCTCCAAAATGTGCTGGACAACCAATTTACACTGCCAGGGGTGCAGGGAAATGTTTCAATGCTGCCTTTGCCTCCACCCCACCCCCAAAGTTGGCCAAGGTTTCTGGTTAAAGCACCGAGCCAGCACATGGAGCTCCAAGCTCTGGGATTAGCAGAGCATTCCCAGCAGCTCCTAAGAGAAGGATTCCCATCCATGCCAAAGGAATGGTTGATATTTCCAAGGCCCAAACCATCAAGTACTCCCACCACATGCAGCTGGAAGGGCCATGCACATGAAGGCATCCACATTGCATTTCTGCTCCCTCTGGGATTTGTTATCCTAGGGATGATTTCTGCTGCAGTTTTGCTTCCTCAGGACAGCCCTAATTCCACAAAACAAGGAGGACAGCCCCAATTCCACAAACAAATGCAGCCAGCTGTTGGAACGGAGGCCCTGACTTTTCCCCACCAAGGCTTCCATGTGACATCTGCCCCAGCTCATTATCACATCCAAAGGTCAGCTGAGCAAGGGGAGAGCACAGAGATCATTACCTAAATAAAGCAACCTGGCTTTCAAAGGTCAGTCCACAGGTCCCTGGTGGGTGACAGAGCATTCCCAGTGCTCCTTCTCCAGAGGGAAGCAGCCACCAGGTCTGCGTGGTGTGGACTCTGTGTGAATAATTCAGGTCTGTAAATAAACAGCAACTCCCCCTCAAGAAACAAAGTCACATTTAGCATTTACCTTCACTCAGGGACATCACCCTGCATGGCCTCTTGCTGGGCTCTCACATTTTCAAATGATTTCTGAGATGTTTTCCAATCCCATCCCTATTTATTACAGCAATCAGGAAAATCTGATAGAGCTGGATACAAACTGCCAGTGGCTTCAAGATGGAATGACAAATTATTTAAGGCTGAACACTGGGAAAAGCAAAACTCTCCAGCAGAAAGAGAAAAAACTCCCGTATTAGAGGCCGAATAATGCCACCTAAAATCTCAGTTTTTCTGAACAGCAGATGTGCCAGCTCACAAACTGAACTCACAAACTGAACAGGTATCATGAGCAGTTATTGCTGCCAGGCCACACAGCCCTCACTAGGGAGGAGAAAGGTTTTAATTATTTACACAGCTTAAAAGAAATGACTGCAACCTCTGCTTTTTATAGCCCTGAGGAGCTTTTTGCCAGCTTTTTGCACATCCCACAGGATTTCTCCTCAGTCTGGCACCATGGATAGCCGAGGCAGAAGCTGCTTCCCAGATGGTCCCTAATTCATGGAACAAGGGACACAGAGGGGGATGGAGCCCCTCAGCACAGCCCCCTGGCGCTGCAAAGCCAGCAAATACTGTCTCCTGCAGGAAAAATGACAGGCCTTGGTGGATTATTTCAGCCAAAGTTTTCCAGCCCAGCACCAAGACAGACCCTCACTGAATCATCCACTAACTGGCAGGTCCCATTTTGGAACCCTAACTCTGCCCATTTCCCTTCTGGCAGGAGTTAAAATCTTTCTTGGCTCATCTCAGCTGTATTTCTAAATAAAATAAAACCATCCTCCCCTAATGCCCAGGGCTGTTTTAGCCATACAACCCCCCAGGGCTGGCTGGATGTCCAACCCAGCAGGCTGGACAGAGCCCTGCAAGGGCAGCATCTGCAGGCAAAGCTTCCCCAAGCTTTTCCATCACACCAAAACAGGAGTTTCCATGAAGACAAACTGGTTTCTGCTCTTTTTTACAGAGCTGAAGGGCAAATCCAGCCTCAGTATGTTTATGTTTCCTCATCCTCAGTGGATCAAGACTTGTGACCATCACTTTGACCCACAGATATCAAAGTTGCAACAACCAAGTCTCATTTCTGGATCCATGGGTGGTGGGATCTTTCCTGTCCTGTCTCTCTTACCCTTTATTTTTTTTTCCTTAGATATCTTTGTACTTTTACATTGTTTCATTTCCATAGGTATATAAAAATATACCCACCTTCTGCACCAAAATTAAGTCAATTAACTCCTGGGATGCTTTTTCATGAATAAATGGAGTGAGAGAGGGGGTGTAAGGTGAAAAAAGGGACATCTCAGGGACTGAAAAAGGAGACTAAAACAAAAGGTTTGGATAGAATCATTCAGGTTGGAAAAGAGCTCTCAGATCTTTGAGTCCAACTGTTAATGAAGCTCTTCATTAAAACACAGCTCCAGAGAGATGAAGGGCTTTGGGGCAGGAGCTGCAAGGACAACAGAAGGGCATCATACACTAAATAAAGGTCCCTGTCACCTCCGGCCCTGGGAAAAGCAGCCAGTTTTGGCTGTGAGTATCCAGACATTCCCCCAGGGCTGCAGCACAGCTGGAATGGGGAAAAAACCAAGGGAAAAGGGCAGTCAGAACAACCTCTACCTGCAGAGAATCTGCAGCAACAGCACAAAGGCACCAGAGTCCAGGCTTCAGCTGGGGATTAATGCCAAGCCCTTCTGCCACTGGGAGCCAGCTGGGAATGTGATGGGAGCACTAGGACAGGGCCTTTGGGGTCTGTGCTTGGCTGGGCACAGCCAGGCAGCTGCCAGCTGTCCCAGCTGGGTGGCAAGGGACACCTGGGCAGTGTGGCTGTGCCACAGCTGTGCTGTGGAAAGGTGGCAGCAGCTGGAGAGGAAGGCCTCCAGCCTTGGGAAGGCTTCAGCAATTGCACAGGATCAGTGCCAGGAGTTCCTGGGTTGGGAAGAGCCCAGCAGGAGGGATTGGTGTGCCTGGAGCAGAGGGGGTCACTGAACCTCACCCCACTTGGCACCACCAGCTGCAGCAGAAACCACCCTGCTGTGTCCTCCTGGATTTATGGAAGCTGCTGGAGTGGCTCCATCTGGAAGCAACCTACACTGAGTTAATCCTGATTATTTGGGCATCTCCTTCCTGCCCTAAATGCCAGCATGGCTAGGCTTGGAACTGGGACATGAGTGCTGCTCTTCTGGACTCCCATTTCCTCAGAGCATGAAACAAATTTGCCTCTTTCCTTCCCCTTTGAGGAGGCAACTATAATGTTCATCAGTTAATAAATTCATTAAGTCATTTGAATATATTTGAGGAGTAGAGTATTATAATTCATATTATAGTCTGCATAATCCTATAATTAAAATTATAGCCTACAATTAAAATCTCACAGATGACATGTCTGCAAGTGCTGATTTAAGAGAGGGAACACAAAGGATGAATGTTAAAGGGAACTGCCAACCCCAAGCTGACAAAAAGCAGGAAAGTGCCTCTAAAATCAGACTAAAATCAATAAATAGTTTAGCTCCTCCAGGCCTGGATGCCAGATCCTAAAAACTACATGGAAAGATATTCCAAGCCTGTAACTTCTGCCTAACATCCTCTAAGCCATGCCCTGACCTCTGTGACTCCAGGAATGTGCTCCAGCATGGAAATGGGAAAAAAACACCAGTGCCTCTAATTTTGTAGGCATTTACAGTCCTGAAATGGTTTGGGTTGGAAGGGACCTCAAAGCCCATCTCATTCCAACCCCTTCCACCTCCCACTAAACCAGTCCTGCCCAAGCTGGCCTTGGTCATCCTGATCCACAGGATGCGTCCCAAGGACTTTGCCCAGCTGGCAATGAGCTCTGAAAAGGGGGTGTGAGCTAAAAAAAGAGGAGCAGAAACATTCCATGGGATTTGTGTAAAGCCCCACAAACCTGCCCACATTTTATGTTCTGAGTTCTTCGCTATCACACACCTCCCCTTGGAAAAAAAAAGCCCTTGAAGGACAATTAGCTGGAGCTAATTAACTGCTGCTTGGAAAGGAATCCAGGTTAAACTTGCTGCCAGGGAGACTTTTCTCCCAAGGACTTTTGCCTTGGGAGGTAACTCTGGAACACCAAAACTTTCTGGAAGGGCTCACAATTCTTCTGGGGTCTCTCTTCAAGGAACTTAACAATTTTTCCCTCCTTTATCCATCCTTCTGTTGGTTTTCAAGGAGCCCAGCAAACAGGAATATGGAATTTGACTGCTAAATACTCTATTTTTCAATAGGGCATTCCTTTTTTTGGATGTTTTTCCAGGCAGACAGCACCAATCCCTCCTGTTCTGTCCAAGGCAAAATGTCAAGATGTGACAATAATGTCACTGTCACTCCTGCTCTGCAGTGACAGGCATCCAGCATGGGCCTCTGACTTTGAAGATAAAAAAAGTAGCTGTCAAAATTAATTGGTTCAGCCCTTTAGGGAACAATCCCTCCATCAGCAGGACCTTGCCCTTCCATTGGGATGAAACACTTGGCATTGGAAGGAAAGGACTGGAGAAGATAAAAGCTCAAAAATGAGAAGGTCAAAACCCAGTGGCTCCCAAAAGGAAGAGTTTCTTCCAAAGGGGTCCCAAACCACAGCTTCCCCCATACTGTACAGCAGATCCTAAAACTCCCTGAACTATCCTCAAAATCCTCTCAATCTGCATCCCCAGCGTTCCTGGGATAAGAAATACTCAAGAATAGAGCTTAAAATTATAGATGTGGGAAGGGCACATTTTTCTTGGTGCTGATGGGTTGTGGTGGCACCTTCAAAAACCTTCTGTGACCATGACATTGTTTATGACCCAACCCAAAATTCCCCAGTTTTATTCCTAATGTTTTCTTCCCTTCTGCTCCGATGGAAATCAATATAACCCACACAGGAACACTCAAAAATTAATATAAAATGATTACTGGATAACCCTGGGATACTTGGGACCATCTGTCTGAAGCATTCCATGCCCCAAATCCCCTTTTTTTGGGGATGGTAAAGGAAGTTGATAGTCTTCCACCTTTTTAATTGGGTCAACAAGAATTTAAGGAATTTAACCTTTTTAATGGCACATCCGTATAAGAAGGAAGCTTACATTTGATCTGAGGCAGGGAAATACTTTTCCAATCTAAAATGCAACCCTTTTAATACCTTAAAATTAATTAAAAATAATACTTCAGATATCACTCAAAGATAAGAAAAGAGAAATCTGTGGATATTGTGCAGGATTAACAAGTTTTGCTCATGAACTGAAGATTTTTGAGATGGACTTAGTTTCTGAAACAAACCAAGAGTTATTTTTAATCAATACTTAATTGGGAATTCTCACTATCCCTGCACAGAGGTGCCCAATACCTTTAGCAGACACCATTCCAACCCCTCTGGTTTAATGAGAAGTTTCTATGTATAACTTAATTGGAATCTGCAATTTAGGCAGTCACTCGGAGCATTTGACTTTGAGAAAACACTTCTCCTCTTCCTTAATGTGCTATGAAAAAGATCTCCATAAAAGCAAAATAATTGAGAGGAAGAAAAAGTAAAGAAATGTTGTATAAAACAAATTTAATTTTCTTTTCAACAACTTCTGCCTTTGAATTGTGTTTGGCTGATATTGAGCATCTCCTAAAGCAGAACAGGATGCTCTTGAAAAGCTTTAATCATTGGGATAGAATCAGAGCTCAAAGATTACAGATTAAAATCAAATTGCAGCTCAAGAATGAATAAAAAGTGGGGGTTTAAAAAATATTTTAATCTAATACTCTACAACTCCCTTCTGAAAGGAAGGAATATTTATTGTGGACTTCAAATGAATTTATTGCTTCACATTGAGGCAGCTCTGGTTTTTATCCCCTAAAGACAAATTCCACTGCCCATCCTTTGTCTCAAAACATGTTTGACTTTGGAAAGTATCTGAGAAAGGTCAGAGATCTCTGAAGAAATTAAATGTCTTCAACAACAATCCCCTCAACAACTCCCTCTAGTGCAATCCCAAGATCTGGAGTTTCTCACCTCACAATATTTCAAGAGGATTTCTGGAAGATCCACTGGATTCAAATACTGTGATTGAGCAAGACCTTGGGACAACCTGGCTCTGGGCACTGACCAGAGGAGACCCTATCACCATATTCATGGGGAGAACCAGGGGGACACGAGGAGGGAATATCCTCCATCCAGAGGAGAAATCTCTCCTTTTTAAGCTGTTTGGTATTATTGCATGGAGAACAAGGAGAGCTTTTTTTGGGAATTCCAGTGGTGCACCATCAACAAACACAAGTCTGAGACTTCATGCTGAGCACTTACTTTGCTTTTGCTTCTGCATCCTCATAGGCTTTGTTGGAGACATCATCCAGGCCCCCAATCAGGTGCTTGAAGGAGCTGTAAAGACAAAGGGACAATTTGAGAGGAAAGTCACAGAAACACCAAGGTTGGAAAATACCCTGAAGATCATCCAGTCCCACCAGCACTGCCAGGTCCACCACTGAACCTGAAGAGATTCCAGCTGGAGAAATCCAGTGTGGCTTTCTGGCAGCAGTCGGGGCTGGATCTTGATGCTGGTGACACACCAGGCCCAGGCCTTGGAAATGCTGGAGATGCAGAAACCAACACTAAGAAGATCCAAAATTATTTATCCAGCCCACTGAAATGGCTGCTGAAGGTTCTCACCCTCCAGTAGAAGTTCCAGAGTAAATGTGCCAGTGTGGCTGGTGGTGGCACCTCAACCATCACATCCCTGTCCTCCATTCAGGAACATAAATCCCTCTGCTTCCAAAGGGAAATTTTAATTTCTGGATCCCAGCTTTCTCATCTTTAGAGAAAAAACATCCAAAAACACATCAAAGAGGGTTCAAATGGAAAGAGACGGAATTCAGGTTGGATTTTGGGCAGGAATTGTTCCCTGGGAGGGTGGGCAGGCCCTGACACAGGGTGCCCAGAGCAGCTGTGGCTGCCCCTGGATCCCTGGCAGTGTCCAAGGCCAGGCTGGACTTTGGGGCTTGGAGCAGCCTGGGACAGTGGGAGGTGTCCCTGCCATGGCAGGGGTGACACTGGATGATCCTTAATATCCCTTCCATTCCAAACCATTCTGGAATTCCATGAAAAACTAGACATTTAGTAACTGAAATCAGTGAATGCCTTCAAACAAAAATATTCCAGGTGAAAAGCTACTTTCTCCTATCCAATTCCAGTATTCCCCGTGGCTCTGTCACACTTGAAAAAAGGTTTTCCTTTTTTCAGGGAAGAAAAATTTGAAAAGATGAACTGCTGTGAACCAGAGTCTCTTGACTGATCTCTGCCATAAGGTCGCAGCCTCACAAATGAAAATCCTGCATTTCTTCTGTGCTCCTGACACTCCTGAGGCACAAAACACGGAGCTCAAGAACAGGAATTGCTCTAAGTCGACAAAAAAATGAATGGAAACATTGAAAAAAAAAGAAAGAAAAAACTTAAAATCCCCACTGAGGGCCACATTTGACTTGTGTCAAATAAGAAGGAATAAGAAGGAGGTATTCAATATGGCCATTTCTCAAGGAGGATTTGTAGGATCAAAGAGAATGAATGGCCCTGAGCAGGTGAGGGAAATCCAGGGCAGCAGAGGAAATGTCCTGCCAGGCACGGGGTGAAGCCGGGGAGACTCCGTGTTCCTGGGACGGGAAGGGTGGGACAGACACACTGACAGTCCCCAGCAGGTCCTCCAGGAGATGCCTGACCCTATGGAATGTACCCCATGGAGGTGTGGACAGCAGAGACAGCACTTAGAGCACAATCAAGGGAGGCACAGTGATCCTGTTGGGAAAAGCTGGATTTTCCCCATCACCGTGGGGCAGGAGGCGACAACTGGGAGAGGTGGTTTGGATCTGGAGCTGCTGTAAGGGCTTTTCCACAGGAATTCTCCTCCCTGGGGCTGTGGCAGAGCTGTGTGCACACAATGCTGTGCCCTGTGCTCTGGGATGGCCCTGCTGGAGCAGGGAGGTGGCACCAGGTGCCCACTGAGCTCCCTGCAGCCTCAGCCAGCCTGGGATTCTCTGCTGGGAATCACAGCTCAGGAAATGCCCTCTGCCCACAGCCATTTCCCCAGTCTTCCACTCCACTTAATTCATCATATTTTAAATCCTACAGTCAAGGAAATCATTTATGCAGCACGGGGAAAAGCAAATTAATTAATTCATTAATGATGAAGAAGAGGCACAAACCACTTTGCTCTCACATAAACTCGTGTTAGTGGCTTTTAACCAGTCTGCTCATTACTAATAGTTTTAATATTAGGATGTGTTAATAATGGGAGTAACTTTTCAACCCTCAATTCCTTGCTCAGCAGTGAAAACAAGAATAACTCAGCTCCTTCAACACCTCAAGTTTTATCTTCTGCTGCTGGGAATGTGCCATGGGATGAAGCCAAACCTTGCAAGGCAACAGTGAGAGCAAAGCAGGATGGGGGTGTTAATGCCTAATTGTACCCCAAACAGGTATTTAGGCAATTAATTAACACAGTAACACCACCCACAAGAAGACCACAAGACATCACCCAGCGCCTAAATTGTGATTTAGGCTTGGTTTGCTTAGGAAAATGTGGCAGGGTTAAAAACCCCCTCTTTTTTTGGCAATACAAATAAATCTTTTCCAGTGAAACAGCAAAGAAGAAAAAGTCCCTGAAAGGAGCAACAACAGTTTCTCTAAACCCCTTAATTTTTATTAAAAATTTTAAGCCAGACTTAGCACTGGGCAAGGTATCAAAGTTCACTTGAGTTCCTTTTTTATTGCCCATCTCAACACTGTTGAAGTCTCGGCTCAGTCCCAACCTCCTCCAGAATTCAATCAGAAACTGCTCAGGTTTTTTTTTTCTCCTCGTGGCCTTTTCTCTTCGTTTTTTCTATTCTCTCCTCATAACCAATTTTCTCCATGGATAAACTTCGCTCCGACTGGGAGAAACAGCAAAGCAGCAAACCCTAAAATCTCCACTGAAAGAGCTCGGCTCAGCTTATATGGGGTCAGTCATGCCAGGATAATACTTTTTTATTTCATTTTTCTCCAGTTTCCCTTGCCAGGAGGGCCAATCCAATAACCTTTGTTGACACCTCACAGCTCTCCCTGATAAAAACCAAACCCAGGCTTCGAAACACAGATAAAAATGAGAAATGCAAAGTGGAAAAGCAGAAAATAGATGAAATATTTAAAACGTTGCCTTAAAAAAAAAAGTGCATCCTCTTGATATGTGCAGCTGAAGAAGACAAGAAGCTGGAAATCAGTGAAAATTCCAGGTAGTTCTGTAACTACTCTGTCAGCAGCAGCTGTGCCTTGAGTTTTCCTGGCTCTGATCCATCAGCTCCTCTCTCTCCATTTGCATGAGGCAATTTTGTCCTCCCAATACCCACAGCGTTGCTAAATCTCTCAGCTCCAGGAAAACATTGTTGGCACCATAAATAAATTATATGGAGGGGAAAAAAATCCCATATAAATAAAAGATGAACCTGAATCAACCTGAGTGTAAATATTCCAACAGTTCAGGAGCAGCCATGAACACTTTCAAACACTTTCTCAGTTTCAAGAGGTAGGTACGAAAAAAAAAAAATCATTATAAAGTTGCACCAACTTGTCCCTGAGGGTGCCAGTGATGTTCCAAATGTCAGGAATGAGTCTGGAGCCTTTTCCTCCTGTTTTGTCTCCATACAAAGGGGCTGCAAGTGAAGTCTCTCTGTGCATCTTTATTCAAATTGATCTGCAGAACAGATGCTCAAGGCGTGTCGGCACCATTTTTATCAGAAGACCTTTTACAGACAAGCTCCTAAAGGACCAATCTATCAAATTCAGCACATTTGTTAACTTTTCCCCAACTGTACTTCTGGAACAAATCTAATCACCCCTCCAAGGAGCCTGGAAATTCATCAGGATGAGCTCCCACCAGGGCAAGCTCAGAACAATTTGGAGGCAACACCACCAAGCAGCTCCCATAGTAACTTTTTTCCCAGAGGATGAATTCCTGCAGGGTCACCAGAGGAAAAACTTTATTAACAACAGCCTTGATCTTGTAGGGTCAAGGCAAGTCCTAAAGACAGAAAGTCCACGAATTGTTAAAAAAAAAAAAAAGCACTTGGAAATAAAAATGCCTAAAACCCATCTGAGAGGTGCTGTGAAATATTAATGTGTCCCCAGAGTGGAGGATTGAGCAGCAGGAAATGGTGGGGCTGCCATGAACCCTGTGGCTCCTCAAGTATCCAAAGGCTTCTCCAAACTCCCTCAGATGGTCAGATACCCAGCTGGCACTCTTGTCACAATTCCCATGAAGGCTGTGTGGATTTTGTTGAAGTCTCCAAGCCAATTTGTGTGCTCCATAGCTGGCAGGAAGAACATTGGATAAATCAATCTCAACTCACCAGAGAGCCTGAGCACAGAGCCTGCCCTGTGCTGTGGTCCCTTCCAGGGCTGCCATCTCTTACTTCATTTTCTCCACTGGATTATGGTACCTCCTCTTCTGTGCTGAAATTTTGATGATAATGGGAGATTCCTTGGAATTTTTTTCTTTCTGAATCCCAAGTCCTTTCTTTCAAATACACCTGATCAGGTAGGACTAAAAAAAATTTTGGGTTTTTTTTCCCTGGCAGTCTTCTTCCTTGGGGGACCAAAATGAATCATGCTCCCAATGGACACCATAGAATTCCTAGAAAAATTTGGGTTGGAAGGGACCTTAAAGCCCATCCAGTCCCACTCCTGCCTTGGGCAGGGACACCTTCCACTGTCCCAGGCTGCTCCGAACCCTGTCCAGCCTGGCCTGGAGCACTTCCAGGGATCCAGGGGCAGCCACAGATTCTCTGGGAATCTGTGCCAGGGCCTGCCCACCCTCACAGGGAAGGATTAAGGGCATTAAGGACCAAATCCCACTGAAATTCATTATTCCAGTAAAGGAAACGACCCAAAGACTCAACTGCAAGATGGAAAAAATGCCAATGCTTTTTGTAACAAATATTTTTGTAATGAATATTTAAGTGGGAATGAAGTCCATGGGATGCATCAAATGTTTCCTGCAGATTGTTTTCATCGTTAGATCAGGATTTTGCTCATTCCTACACCAGAAAAGGATGCTGGAAATGCACTTTGCAAAGCAAAATCTTCCTAGATTGGCAAAAATAGCTTTTGTACCACTTTTGGGGAGTCTTTGGGGCGTTTTGGGACTGGAAGAGCCCTCTTGTTTCACAAGGAAATTAAAAAGCAAGGCAGCACCAACATCATCTGGTAATTAAAGACCCATCATGAGCTCCAGTTTGCCTCCCCTCGTGGTATTTCCGACTCCCACTGCTTCAGCCCTGTAGCCATTTTATACACATTTTATAAATTCCAGAGATCCTTCTAGGCAAAGCATTCCCTCTTCTCATGCTTAAGCAATTCCCTTCTCAAACCCAACTTGCCCAGAGCTCCTGGCTCATCCCTGTGATGAAAGTTTCCCATATTATTCACTCCTTAAACTACAAACTCTGCAGCAGCCAAAGCAGCCCTAAAATTGCTGGGAATATTGGCAAATCCAGAGCCAGGCTCGTGCCTTCCTTAGGAATAACTTCCTGTGGCACCAAGGTGTGACTCTCTTTGTTAATGAGAGGGGAGTGTGGCAGCTGGAACAATTTTTGGATTCCTTGGGAAGCCTTTCACAAAGAATTTAGAAGAGTTACCAGGTCACTCAATTCCAGCGAGTGATGTTGGTCAGTGAGACTGGAATTCTCCATGAATTCCATGATTTATGGAAAAACACATCTCATCCCTTGGGTTTTTGAAACTGCAACACGAATTTTGCTGAGCTGCTTCAAAATGGGGACACCCACAGAGCATGGAAATTGCTGCTTCAGTGGTTCCACCTGATTAGGCAAAGAGCTTGTCTGGGAAAAGGAAATATTTGGCAGCTTCAGTGACTCGTGTCACCCCTCCTGCTGCATGGAACAGATTCCAGCTGCAGGGAACACCCACCCCCTGCTCCCACTGCCACCTTCTGTGTCACTCGACGTTCACATCCACCACCACAACCCCAAAGGTGCAAAATTCATCATATCTGGATATTAAAAAAATGGGGTTTTTTCCTCAGCAATTTCCCACAAGTCCTGGTAGTTTATCTCCACATGAAATTTTGTTCCTGCTGTTGTCATTCCTATAAAATAACAGCCTAAGGAAGAGCTGGGACACGAAATTCAGCACTGGCCAGGACACAGGACAGACTGCTCCGAGCTATAAATAGGGCTATCAATAGGGTCACTTCTCTGGCACTATAAATAAGAATTTTATAAATAGTGTTACTCTGCTAATTGCAGAGTGTTAATAGAATCTCTGGGGTAGATGAACCACAGCTTCATCAGTTTAAATTTAACTTGTACTTCCTTACTATTTCAAGGGCATTGTATGCTGAGGACAAGGCACAGGAGACAAGGAAAGGAACAGGCTGGGAAATTATCAGGAATGAGTGACTTGAATTCAAATAATTCAAGTTTTTAACTCTCACAGTGCAAACCAAAAATACCTGTTGCAAAAGTGTAGAAATAAAAAAGCATAAATTACTTGTTGCTCTTTATTTCTCTCAATTAACAATTGCTAAATTATCTAATTATTAAAAGCATAAAGATTATTAAAATATTATCTTGATAAAGAATCAAATTCTTCTTCCTCTCTTTGCCCCACAGCATGAGGAGGGGGGGTGGATGTTTTACCTGCCAGGCTGAGAAAGGAGCTCTCAGGTGTTCCCCACCTGTGTTCAATGGGCAGACCATGGGCTTTGCAATTAAAAATGAATGAGCATAAATCAGAACTTATCAGAATTTCCAGAGGTATCCCCCAGCTCAGCCTTTACTGGATTTCCAGAAACAGAGGCCTGTGAGATAACTCAACACAAACCACTTGTGTCACAACAGGATTGAGGGGATGGAGATCAGCCCTAAAAGAGCACAGAATCCCATCTCTCACCAGAACACAACAAGGGCTCCAGAATGGCTTCTAGGGATCCACAGGGATCATGGATCCAGCTCCTGGACACCCCAAAAATCCACACTGCTCTGGAAGCTCCTGGCCCAGAGGTGGGTCCCACATCAAAAATTCAATGGATTTATTTTCCTTTCCAGCATCAGCAATTTTTTTCTCATTGTTCCATAGTCTCTGGCTCCCTCCTGCAGGTTTCTTGGGGCTCCTGCCTTGGGGGAGGCAGTGAAAAGTCAATCCCTGTTCACCCTCCCTGTGAGTTTCACAGTTCCATACCACATTCCCATGGAAAGATTCCCATGAAGGTGTGTCCATGCCTTTTGCTGCTCTGTGCCACTGCTGCACAAGGGGAAAACCAGCCCAGGAGTCATGTTTGATTTTTATGCCATTTTATGTCATTTTTTAATCCCATTCCCAGTAACTGCAGAGAGCAGCTGGATTTGCAGCACTGGAGCATCCAGGCATGTTTTTTTCTGGATTAACCCCCCTTAATTCTCTCAAGCTTTCTATACATATTATTATCTTACTCTTCTGATCTCCTGCTTTTCCTCTGAGCAACAGAGCTCCCAGCAGAGCTGTGGCCTTCTCCCAAGGATTCTCCATCCCCACATGGACTGGGATAACACCTTGCTCCAACATTTGCCAGGAGCTGATGCCTTTCAGGACATGAACTCCCCCTGTGTCCCACTGTAACACCCAGCTCCCTTTCCACAGTAATTCCAGCTCTTCCTTTATTTCTCTGATTCTAACTGTCACCATTGAGTTTTGTCTGGTTGACTGAGGGGCACCTCCGCTCCACTCATGGAGGAGGTGTCTGTGACTTTATCACCCCAAATGAAGAGGCCTCTCTAGACAAGATGATCCAAGGCTCTCTTTAAGCTCTGGAAAAGGTTTAAATTGGAGTTTCCCGCCAGGCTCAGGCAGAAGGAGGAACTTACTCTCTGTCTATCACCAGACAAGTGACCGCTTCAGCTGCGATGACGTTGGCTGTTCTGACATCCTCCCTGCAAGAAAAAACACATTTCTCCAGTTATTTCCATGACAATCTGATTTCCAGCATACAGGGTTCTTTGAGCACTTTGAGGACAGATTTCTGGCTTTCACAGCTTTTCCTTGCTTGCATATAGGCTAATAAAAGACTACAATTCCAAGACTAATAAAAACATCAATTTAATTCATTTTAATCATGTTGATTTGGTGTTCCAGTGTTTAAGAGTCAGCGCTGCATTTTCTGGGTTCACTTTATCCTGCTTCCCTTTCCAGATTCCAAGGGTAAGTGGGTTACAGGCAAGAGAGACCTGCCCTCTCCTAAACACCCCTCATTCATTTAGGCTGGAACACCACTGAAGCAGAAAATGAGATTTACAGGTGCTGTTAGGAATAGAAATTCCCATCTAAAGACTGGAGGTATTAAAGCAAGAATATTGTTAAAAAAGGGTGATGCACGTGCACTCTCCCTTTGAGGTCATCAGTAATTAACTTTAATTGCTTTGGAGCTCTCTTCATGTTCATGCTTTTAGAGCAGAGCAAGCAGAAATACAAGGGAAGAACATTAATATTCCAGGCTGTGCTGGAATGCTGACTCTGAGTCTTTTTGGACTGGAATTAAGTGTGTATTAGTGTTAATTTACCCCACTGATAAATCACATTGTGCTAATTTAAAGCAAGGAGAAAGAAGCAGTGGAGTAGCAGTGGATAATTATTAACTTCTAAAACTTGGGTAAATACAGAGAGGATAAGGAAGGATAATACTGAATTTCTCATTAGGTTGCTGCAGCCAGCTTTTGCCAATATATTGATCCATTAAAACGAGAATTCAAACTTGTTGGTGTCCACCAATTCCCATTAAAACTCAACACATTTCTCCCATTATCCCAGATGCCACAAAAAGACAAGTGTCCCTCTAAATGTATGGACCACAGACATGATTTGGTTACTGTTTTATACTTAGATGATTACAGACCAACAAAATACAATAAAATTGGTGGCCTCAGCTCAAATATTTTCAATAAAAATTGAGATTAGGCATTTAGATGCACAAGGGACTGCTGTAATTTCTGTTATCATCTAATTCATCCTTTTCCAGAAGGTGACTTTGGCCAGCAGCTGCAGCACAGGGAGGTACAGAAATCCGTGGCATTAAAGGCCAATGAAACCTTGGAAGTGCATGGCATGAAAAGCTCCAAGTACAAGGCATTAACTGGGAAAGAAATTACTGAGAGGGGATTAAAGGTAAGAACAACCACCAGCAAGTGCCCAGCATTAAAAGAGAGAGTAACTACTACAAGCAGGTGGCATTAAACACAACAAATAATTACTACAAGTGCACAGGCTTCAGTGCAGAACTTACTGCTACAAGTGCATGACATTAAGTGCAACGAGTAATTACTACAAGTCCAAGTAATTCCTACCTGTGCACAGCATTCAGTGGAAAATTAACCACTAGTAAATGCACTGCATTAAATGCAGAAGGAATTACTACAAGTGCACAGCATTGATTGCAACAGGTAACCACTACAGTGAACTGCATCAAATGCAAAAGTGATTACTAAATGTAATAATTACTACAAGTGCAAAGTGTTAAACCCAGAAGTTACTATCTGTAATTGCACAGCACTAAAGGGAGAAGTAACCACTACAAGTGCAAAACATTAAATGCAGAAGTTACTACAAGTGCACAGCATGAAATGCAATGAATAGTCATGGTATTAACTGAAACTGTAACTACTGCAAGTGCAGAGCATCAAAAACAAAGGTAACATGCACTCCCAGTGCGCAGCATTAAATGAAAAACTAATTACTAGTAAACACATGAAACAACTAATTACTACCAGTGCATAATACTCAACGCAGAGGTTACTCCCAGTAAATGCACAGCTTTAAAGTAACTACTATCAGTGCAACAACGAATTATGACAAGTGCAAAGTAATTGCAGCATTAAATGCAGCAGGTAGTTAATTACTACAAGTGCATCAAATACAAGTAATTATTTTAACAGCACAGCACTAAGTGCAAGAGCAGCTATTAGAGGCGCAACACGTAAAACACAATTTACTAACAATTAATGAGTTCATTAATTAAT
This sequence comes from Phylloscopus whistleri, assembly GCA_017589585.1. Taxonomy (NCBI): domain Eukaryota; kingdom Metazoa; phylum Chordata; class Aves; order Passeriformes; family Phylloscopidae; genus Phylloscopus; species Phylloscopus whistleri. The sequence continues at coordinate 1,220,065 of JADMLD010000043.1, forward strand.
TCCTAGCAGTGCCCACCACCCCCTGTGGCCCCAGGGAGGAGAGGAGAGCACTGACTCAGACACTCCCTGGCCTTCATCCCCTTCCTCCTCGGAGCTGCTTCCCGAAAAGCTGCATTCCCTGTCCGTGGAGCTGCCCTCGCTCTCCGAGCGCTCCATGGCCCCGGCTGCTCCAGCATTTCCCCCTGGATGCCCCTGATCCCTTCCAGCTCCCAGCTCTCTGTCACCCCCTGGTATTTCCCAGCTCCCCCAGCCCAGAGCTCGGCACCCGCACAAAGGTCACAGCTGCTGTGGGGGCTCTCGGCCGTGGAAATCCAAGAGGGGAGGATTTGGGAGCCCTCAGGAGATCCTTGGCTATGGACAAGGGCCAAAAATCCCATCAGGAGACCTCGTGTGCCCTTTTCAGCTCCTCAACCCCATGGTGGAATTGGGTGACAAAAATATCCACATTACTAAACATTCCCAGGTGTGTCCCCACACCACTGGAGACATGAGGATGTTATTTAAGGGATGAAATGCATAGATCTGTTTTTCTGCTTGGAATTTACAGCCTACTTCACCACACTGGGAAATTACAACAATTTTGCTTCTGACAAGCTGTCAACAACTCAATTTAAGAAGAGATAAATTTATACTTCAGGCTCTGTCTCATGGTTTTACCTAAGGCTGCCATAATTTGCCCTAAATGTAAAAATATTTGAGGTGATTCCAATTGTTTTGCCTTTTTTTACCTTCCTACATCCCCAAACTGCTTGGAGTCCTGCTCCAGCACCTGCTCCCATAGCTCCCACTGCTCCCAATCCCTTGGATAGAGACTCCACCCCTGCCCTGGGCAGTCAGTTCCAATGTTTGACAGCCCCTACTGTAAAGGAATTTTTCCCAATATCCAACCTAAACCTCTTCTGGTGCAACCTGAGGCCCTTTCCCCTTGTGCTGTCCCTGTTCCCTGGGAGCAGAGCCCGACCCCCCCTGGCTGTCCCCTCCTGGCAGGGAGTTGTGCAGAGCCACCAGGTCCCCCCGAGCCTCCTTTGCTCCAGGCTGGTGGAATCTCAGCAGCAGCTCCTGAGAGGTTTTCACTTTTAGAACTCTCAGTGCAGTCAAGACAGAACAGAATTTCCTTGGCCAACAGAGCCTTGAAAAACCTGAGGCCTCAGCTTCATAAATATTCCAGTCAATTATCACAAAGGGCTCCTCTTTTTTCGTAAATCTTGTTGTACAACCCTTGGCAGGGCTTAAACCTTTCGGCTGGAGCCACTGGGAGTAGAAATGTATTTTAGGAGCAGTCAGTAAGTGCTAACGAGGTGCTCACAAGGCATAAAACCAAGTATTAGAGGGAGCTGGTACATTTTCCGTTTGCAGAGTTGTACATTTTTCTTGTATTGAGCAAAATATCAGTAAAATAGTATTTTTGCAGCTCAACGAGCTGAATTGCTGTTCTCTAAGAAATGTTTTGTTTTCCCAATACCCATGAAGCTTAAAACACATGGGGTTTTTGCTACATGTCCTCAAACTGGAATATCTTGGAGCTGAATCCCTCCTGTTGTATTTCATTCCCTTTTAGGAAGTGAGATTTTAATGCCTGACAGGATTTTTACAAGATTTTTTTATGAAATGGCTTTTCAAGTGCAGCTTTTTCCAATGGCACCTTTTATTAGTTTCACATTAAAATCTATAGAAGTGTAGTAGAGCACGCTGTGGTTATTAATACATTTTTATGATGCATTTTTATATCAAAGCCAATGGCAAATGGATGTTGGGCTCTCAGGAAGATGAAAGGTTGGAAAGCCAAACTTTGGTCTGTGTGGGGTTGGTTTTCCCCCATGGAAATCAGGGAGATCCAGGTGATTGATGCAGACATGCATCACAGAATTCACTGAATTTGGGGGAAAACTCCAAAGTCATCAAGTCCAGTCTTTGACTGATGCTCATTTTGTCAACTCCTTCCCTGGGAGGGTGGGCAGGCCCTGGCACAGGGTGCCCAGAGCAGCTGTGGCTGCCCTGGATCCCTGGCAGTGTCCAAGGCCAGGCTGGATGAGCCACCTGGGACAGTGGGAGGTGTCCCTGCCCATGGCAGGGGTGGAATGGGATGAGTTTTAAGGTCCCTTACAGCCCAAACCATTCTGTGACCCCATGGACACAGCCACATCCCGTTGTTTCCTGATGTTCACCATTTCCTTCCCTAAAAATGAGGATAAAAGCCCATTTCTTGCCTCCAGAAACTGGAGAACCTCGAAAGACCACCCACAGCAGGTGGATCAGTGCCTGGCCCTTGGTGGCTGCTCTGCAGAACCTGCTGCTGCCTGGGAGAGGCCCTGGCAGAAACCTCCTGTCCTGTGGGACCTCAGGAGATGAGTGCTGAGATCAGCTGAGAATGGTGTTAATGAGGGTTTTCAGGAATAAAAAATGAGGTCTTCCCTGGTGGCTTTTAAATTATGCCACAGGACTGTCCAGAGGCTCCTAATTTGCTGCTATTCGAGTTCTTTAATGCATTTTCCCACCTTCCAGCATTGCACACTTGACCTTGTTACAATATTCTTAATAAGGCTGATTTAAAGCATTTAGGACAAGACATGCCAGATAGAGGAAAAAATGGGAAAAATCAGTTCTTAGCTTGAATTTAGCACTAAGACCTCAAAGCCCAGCATCTCTAACTTCACTTTTATTTTGCTTGGTATTTTCTGATTACACCATGACTTTCAGGTGGGAGATAAGAATCAGCTTTATTGGGTATTCTGAGGAGTGATCAAATTTGGTGATCTTCTATCCTTTAAAAAGAGGGATTTGCCTACCCGAAGACTTGAAAATGTCTTTTTAAAGCTTTGAGTGCCTTTCATTTGTAATAATTTCTGTAACTTCACCTGCACCTATAGTTGCAGCAGGGGGAGACGCAGCAAGCACCTGCCCATTCTTGATTTTAGTAAAAATAAATAAATAATCCAGGTTTTATGTGCCAAAACCAAACTAAATCTCACAGTTACTGGGACTGCTCTGAGAATCCTACTCAAGGAATCCAACTGGCATGGAAAGAAATAAATTCCTGGCCCTGGTGGGGGTGACCTACAGGGGATTCTGGTGCTGGGAGTACAACAGCAGTGTTAGGACAGCAATTTAGGGTTGTCACCCAGCAGATTCCCAGGAGGTAAGGGATGGATCCCCATTCCCAGGCTCATCTCCCACTGTCAGTGGTGTGCTGACAGATGGTGCCACTGCTCTCAATATCCCAAAAATGGACTTATGGCAGTGACAGTCGCTAACCTCGACACCTGCACCTCTTTTGTGCTGTGGAGCAGCTCCTCTCCTTCTCGTGGACACGTCCCACCCTGCCAGGAAGGATTTCACTGCTCTGAGGACACCTTTTAGGTGATTTTGTGGGGTTTTATATGGCAGGTACTGCTGAACACCCGAATATGAAGGTGGGAGATTCAGCACTCAGCACTGGGAAGGTACAATAAAAACCTCAGCAATTATTACACTCACAATTTCAAGCCATGATGACCCTTCAAGAAACCTTGTCTTCCTTTTGTCATTTTTATGAGGCAAGCAGGTATTTAGGAACAAACTATGATGAATTCCAACTCGGTGTTTGAATCTGAGGCCATTCAGCACAGGAAGGACTCACAGCACTAAAAATCAGGAGCAAAAGTGCTCCTCCTCCATGGGAGGGTCTGCACTAAACCACTTTCAGTGTTAAAATGGGGAAGAACTTATGCAAATTTGATTAGGGATTAAAAGGATTTTTATAAAATAAAATGTCTGTCAAAAGAGGAAATAAAACTCAAAGCTTAAATAAAATATATATGGGAAAAATATATATAAGGCTGAATTATAGTCCTAGATTTTGAAAACCAGCACTGGAATAGTCTGGGAAAGTCACCTGGAAATTAAGAATTATCTTTTCCTAATAAATGTTCTGATATTAATATCCCCATGGGTCTTTCAGGCTTGGCAGAAAGTAGCACCGGGTGTCCTTGGGATGTCAGCGTCTCCATGGGAATCAAATTCCTCCTCAATTAGTTTTCTAAAAGAGGGGAAATTTGGTGCATTCAGGACAAAGTGAAGTTTTGCATCAAAGTTTCTGTCTTCTGGGAGTATTCACATTCCAAATGTGTGTTTCAAGGAAGGATCCCACTGTTTAAGTCCAGGGCCAGGTTGGATGGGGCTTGGAGCAGCCTGGGACAGTGAAAGGTGTCCCTGCCCATGGCTGAGGTGGCACTGGGTGGCCTTTAAGGTCCCTTCCAGCCCAAACCATTCTGGGATTGATATCTGGGTTTGATATTCCCTATACATATAAAAAGCTCCTGATAATTAAAATCCTTCCCTTCCACTCTCTCATTATCCTGATCCGGAATCTCCACATGGGAAAAGCACCTTCTGCAGCCATAAAAGGAGAAATGAGGCTACAAAGTTAACCCTGATACTTTATTACAGGCCTTTCATCAAGAGTCTCCAAACGATAAAACATTTCCTGGATGAGCCTGCATTCCTTGGAGATGGCCTGCTTAGGGAGCTTTGTTCATAAAATATCTGATGTTGCTCAAGGACACACTGGGGGCGAGTTTAAAATCTGATTTTCTCTCTCTCTCTCTCTCTTTTTTTTTTTTTTTTTTTTTTTTTGCAGCAGGACAATAAAACCAACAGTGCAAAAGACTCTGACTTTTCCAGCATCCTAAAGATTTTCAGCTCTCCCAAGTTTCTCAGGTGGAGGGATCTCTCCCAAACGGCCGAATTATTTCTTTTTTATTATTTCTAACTCTCTAAGGGCCTGTCCAGAAAGGACAGATGATGGAAGATTTAAAAAATATATAATGCAATGCCTATGGATTAATCCTGTGCTCTTGTGGACACCCCCAAATCCATGGAGATTAGATATATTCCCATTTCCCTGACAATAAAGACCAGGCTCAAGAGGTTTTTGAAGCAAACAGTGCAAATAATCCCAGTTAAATGCCAGATTCCTTAGTTTAAATTACTTCTCTTGGGATTTATTCCCCCAGGAATTTTTTTAAAGCACCTCCAAGTTGTCATTTAGGAGGTTTAGCTTGGACATGATAGAAAACTTCAGGAAAACTTGGAGCAGTGCAATAGGTGATGCTCCTTCCTTGGAGAGTTTTAAGATTAGGCTAGACAAGGGAAGGATGACTTTGCTGCAGGAATGGGGACATCCCTGCTTGGAGCAGGAAATCGGAGCAGGGACCTTTGGAGCTCTTTTTTGGCCAATATTCAGCTGATTTTTCTCCATTTCCTGCCCACACTTCCTCACTCTCTCTGGCAAATCCAACTCATTTGTAAATGTCCCAGACTAAAAACCACAGCCCCAGTTCCAGGTCCTGTGAAGAACAAGAACCAAACACCTTTTCGTGCCACCTCAGTTTTCCTTCAGGCAGATTTATCCCAGAGAGGTTGAAGAGAGCACTGGGAGAATTTCAGATGCCAATTCCAGATGCAAGACAGGAGAGACAATCCCAGCCAGATCCATCCTTACAAGCACTGCACTGAGATGTTGGAAACACCCAGCTGCAGAAAAGAGCAATATTGGCTTTCAAATTCCATCTCCTTTTGCAAAGTTTCCTGGAGGACATTTCAAAGTGCCCAAGGTCAGGATGTTAAAATCCCGAGAAGGCTTCACCAGCAGTGAGGAACTGGGATCATATCCTGGTTGTTTGATGCAAGATTTACTCTGCAGCTTCTGCATAAAGGTTTGGATGTCTGGTGCAAAATCTCCCAGCCTCATTAATCCTGATGCATTCCCTCTGCTCCACTGAACTCCCAAATATTCCCAGCAAGTTTTGCCTTGCCTAATTCCTGTCCTTTCAGCCCCTGCCCAATGCTGCAGCTAAAGGTGTAGAAGAGCTGCAGTACCATGGAAGAGCTGAATCCCTTCAGTCTTTAGGGCTGTCCAGGAACTTCCTGCCCAGGAACTTCACATCCCTTTCTCTCTCCCTCACTTAATTTCCTTTAATTTGTTTTACCCTGGGAAAAATGTTTTCCCACCCACTCGGCTGTAGAAGGCTAAAGATGGTTTGGAAAGCTTCAATCCAGGACCAGAATTTCATTTATTATGAAGGAATCCTTCCCTGGGAGGGTGGGCAGGCCCTTGCACAGGGTGCCCAGAGCAGCTGTGGCTGCCCCTGGATCCCTGGAAGTGCCCAAGGCCAGGTTGGACACTGGGGCTTGGAGCAGCCTGGGACAGTGGGAGGAACTGTCCATGGCAGGGGTGGAACTGGATGACCCTGAATGCCCTTTCCAACCCAAACCATTCCAGGATTCTGATATTTCTTGTCACCATCTCAGCCCCAAAATGGTGCAAAAGTCATATTTCAACACAATTTTTGGAGGTGAAGTTCCCAAATATTTTATATCCAAAATGATACAGTAGGATGAGAAAATAAACCAGCACCTAGGACAAATGCTGAGGAATCTCCTGTAATAGTAATTTTCATCTTTATAAGATCATGGCTTATATAAAACTCTAAAACCTTCCAGTTTCTTCTCAATTCTGCAACTGCCAGCCTTCCATTTAATTACAGCCCTGACTGTGGACATAATGGAATTTAGCAGGTGCCTTAAGGATGTGTCATTTAGGCTTCAGGAATCAAGAACTGGATCTTACAAACCCAGGGGCTGAGGGGGGAAAAATGAAATATAAAAAAATTGATGAATTTAAATCTCCGCCAGCCCCTTCAGCAGCCAGAGTGAAATTGCTTCGTTAGAGAAGTTCTGCCACATAACCCTGAACCACTTTTTCAGCCTGAACAAACCCAAGATTAAATTGAGATGAAGGTTGCCCACAGCTTTAGTAGTTTTAAATGAACTTTTTCCTTTCTTTTTATTGAATATAAACACAGCTAAACCACTGAAAATGTCTGTTCCATCCAAGGCACGCAGCTCAGTGATTCCCATCCCTCCTGCTGGATTTGGGGCAATCTGTGGTGAAATTTCAGGGAGAATCACTGACACCTTCCTTCAAACAGCAAATGCCTGCAGAGACCTCAGTGACAAACATCAATTTAAAGAAATAAATACAGGAAGTGTAACTACTGTCAGCAAATCTGCACTTTCTAGGGGGGCTCAAAGCCTGGGCAGCTCTGTAGGTCTTTACTGGGAATTTCTCCCAGGCTCAGGAGCATCTGGAAGAAGTCCTGGGATACTTTTCAGAGGGCAATAAATGGGTGTAGGATGCCAAAATCACCAGTGGAAAGGTTGGATGGGGGCAGATCATGGAGGAAAAGAGGAAGAGTTGGGGTTTGAGGCAAGAAAACTGGCCAATGTGACACCCATTCACAAGAAGGGCTGGAAGGATGATGTGGGAAACTGCAGGCCAGTCAGCCTGACCTCGGTACCTGGCAAGGTCATGGAGCAGATCATCTTGAGTGTCACCACATGGCACCTACAGGATGGCCAGGGTATCAGAGCCAGCCAGCACGGGTTTAGGAGGGGCAGGTCGTGTTGGACCAGCCTGGTCTCCTTTTATGACCAGGTGACCCGCCTGGTGGATGCAGGAAGGGCTGTGGGTGTTGTTTGTTTGGACTTCAGCAAGGCCTCTGACAGTGTCTCCCAGAGCACACCCCTGGACAAGCTGGCAGCCCAGGGCTGGGACAGGAGCACTGTCTGCTGGGTTCAGAACTGGCTGCAGGGCCGGGCCCAGAGAGTGGTGGTGAGCGGTGCTGCATCCAGCTGGGGAAAGTCACCAGGGCTGTTCCTCAGGGCTCTGTGCTGGGGCCAGCTCTGTCAGTGTTTGCATTGATGACAGGGATGAGGGCATTGGGGCTTTCATGAGTAAATTTACAGATGACACCAAGCTGGGAGCGTGTGTCGATCTGTTGGGAGGGAGGAGGGCTCTGTAGAGAGACCTGGAATGGTTGGATGGATGGGCAGAGTCCAAAGGGATGAAGTTTAATCAGTCCAAGTGCCCAGTCCTGCATTTTGGCCACAAGAACCCCCTGCAATGCTCTAGGCTGGGGACAGGATGGCTGGACAGTGCCCAGGCAGAAAGGGACCTGGGGGTGCTGGTGACAGCAGCTGAACACGAGCCAGCAGTGTGCCCTGGGGGCCAAGAAGGCCAAGGGCACCGTGCCTGGATCAGGAATGGTGTGGCCAGCAGGAGCAGGGAGGTCATTCTGCCCCTGTGCTGGGCACTGGTGAGGCCACACCAGGAGTGCTGTGTCCAGCTCTGGCCCCTCAGTTCAGGAAGGACGTTGAGACCCTGGAGCGCGGCCAGAGGAGGCAGCGAGGCTGGTGAGGGGCTTGGAACACAAACCCTGTGAGGAACGACTGAGGGAGCTGGGGTTGTTCAGCCTGGAGAAAGGGAGACTCAGGGGTGACCTTATCCCTCCCTACAACTGCCTGAAAGGTGGCTGCAGTCAGGTGGGGGTTGCTCTCTTTCTCCTGGCAGCAAGTGACAGAACGAGAGGACACAGTCTCAAGCTGCCCCAAGGGAAATACAGGTTGGCTATTATGAAAGAGTTTTTCACAGAAATAGTGATAAAGTATTGGAATGGCCTGCCCGGGGAGGTGGTAGAGTCACAATCTCTGGATGTGTTTAAAAAAAGCCTGGATGTGGCACTTGGTGCCATGGTCTAGTTGAGCTGTTAGGGCTGGGTTGGACTTGATGATCTTGGAGGTCTCTTCCAACCTAGAAATTCTGTGATTCTTTGATTCTGTGATTCTGTGATGTGACAACACCTCAGGAGAACCATAACTTGTCCATTTTCTCTTTGGAAAGAGAAAAGCAGGGACTTTTTGGGCAGAGAATGGAGACAAAAGCTGACAAGTGATGGTCAGGGAATGAAAAGACAGCCGGGGGACTGCTGCTGAGCTGGAGAGATGGCAGAAGGGGGAAGACAACAATCATAACTAAGGAAATCAGCCTGCTGTGGGATTCCTGCCAGAACAGTTTGGCAGCATAAGAACAGGTGAATCTGGGGATAGGGACCTTGTGTGTGGAGAACAAAGAAGACAGAGAAGGTTTGGTGCCTTGAACCTGCAGAGAATCAGCTGCTGCAGGACTGGCACAGGAAGATGGGCCATGGGAAGGGAAGGAGAGGTCCCAGAGGAGCAGGGGCTGCAGGGACTCTCCAGTGGCCAGATGCCCATCAGTGTAATGGCCAAGCTTTAATAAAGCAGGTAACTCACACAGAAGGCAGCCTGGTCCAGTCTATCCCAAAAATCCCAGGAAACCAATGGTTAATTCCAGTGTTGAGGGTCTTCTCTCACCTACACCCATTAGCAGTGCCTGAGGCTCCCATATCCATTAAGAGTGGCTGGTTGGAAATGCTGGAAACCAGCATTGTCCATGGAGCGTCCCAGTGCCCACCCCTCATCCCAGCCCTGTGGGAGGCATTGGCATTGTCCCAGCTCTGAGCTGTCCAGCACAGGGTTGGTTCTGTTTTCACACTCTCCCACACAGCTGGCACAGCTGGAGATCTTTCCCCTCTTAAATTTCCTGGAATGGGAAGCTTGAGCCTCCACTGGAGATTGGAGTGATACCTTCAGATTTCAGCCTTTACATTTTCAAATCCTGCACTGCATTAGGGCATAACTCTAAACTCCATACGAAGTGTTAGCTAACTGTCCTCACATTTTAGTCAGACAAAACAATCCCTTTAGGCCTGAAATTCATGAAAACCCTACAGTCTCAGGCCCCAAAAAACATAAACAAAAGTGAATTGGGGGGAGGCAAACTGGGGGTATATTACTTTACCACCTGAAGCTGTAAGTGAAGGATTAATTCCTGATACTTGGTAAATGGACCAAACTTATATCTGTCTGAAAAACTCACAACCATCATCCACCTTGGGTGCAGCCCCTCTTGGAGGCTTTGGACTGCCCAAGGTATACCTATTGAAGGCCTTTAATAAATACCTGTTCTTATTCTTTTAATCTTGCTTCTACCTATTCTAGGTAGCCACTCCAAGGCATCAGGAGGATCAATGACAACATGGTTCAGCCTAAAAAAACCTGAGTGGATCATTAAGCCCTAAGGGGGGCACTCCTAAACAAACAACCCCAGCCCTCTGTGTTCAGCAAAAACGAACCCTGTCTCTCCCCCACATGGACTTTACAATAACAAACAGGCTCTCCTAAGAGCAAAGCCATCCCAAAACCCCAGTTCTGGGAGCCAAACCCAAAGGTAACCAGCCCCAGCTCCAGCACTGCCACGGGAGCACTGCCTCTCACAAGAGCCATGCTCAGGCTGTGCCCCCACCTGAATTAACACCCAAATTTGGGTAGTGGTAACACCATTCATCACTTTTAAATGTTGATTTTAAATACCCACCCCTCTCAGGGTGGGTATTCCCAGCCAGCCTTGCTGATCTCCAAGATCCCAGCGGCCAGGCTGGCTCCAGCCCTCACTTTGAAGTCACAGTGACACTGCACAGGGACAGGGACAGGCGGGGACAACAGGAATCTGCTGGAATGCACCAAAGAATTAAAAGCTTAAGTGTATCTTTTGTATCAACAGCCAGGGCAACTGAAAATGAGATCAGAGGCTGCCACTGAAAGTGGAGCTGTTGGAGCCTGATCTGCCATCACCAGCATAAACAGCCCCTGTGCCAAGTCTGGACATGGGTAAAAGATCTGCTCTGAGACTTAAAATTGATGTTAATAAACATTAAATTCAAAGCAGGGGACTGGTAGAGCGATGGCTGTAAAGAATCAGGAATATATACAGGACAGGAATATTACTCAGACTATGAAACTCTGAGTGTTTATGGAGGGAAGATAAGGAGAACAGCAAATATAAATAAATCAGGATTATTTCTATATTATTCCCAGGTTGGTGCCATGACAGTGCCTAAAGAGGCTCCAAGAGAGCTGGAAAGGGATGGGGCACAAGGAGTGGGAGGACAGGACAAGAGGAATGGGTTCACACTGACAAAGGGGAAATTTAGATGGGATACTGGGAATAAATAATCCTGTGAGGGTGGGCAGGCCCTGGCACAGGGTGCCCAGACCAGCTGTGGCTGCCCCTGGATCCCTGGCAGTGCCCAAGGCCAGGCTGGACTTTGGGGCTTGGAGCAGCCTGGGACAGTGGGAGGTGTCCCTGCCCATGGCAGGGGTGGCACTGGATGGGCTTTGAGGACATCACTGCCCCATGTCCCCAAGTGCCACCTCCACGCATCCTTTTAATCCCTCCAGGAATGCTGATCCTGCCACTGCCATGGTGCCCGTTCCAGTGCTTGACAACATGTTGGTGGAGAAATTTTCCTTGATATCCAACCTAAACCTGTCCTGGTGCAACCTGAGGCCGTTTCCTTTGGTCCCTTTGTGTTTAAATTACAGCAGGCAAAGTGCAAGCTATGAGCTGATATTATTCTGTATTTTAGAGGTGGAATTATTTTAATTGGCTCTAATAGAGAACATTTGATTACTCATAAAGCACAGGCCTTAACATTGAATTTTGATGGTGCCTCATGATGATCACCAAATGACTGTACCCTGCATCCCAATTCCAGGTTACTGTGCAGAAAACTCCCTCAATTTTCTAAAATTGATAAATTACAGGAATTCTAAATGGAGCTCCAAAGCCTGACACACAAACCCAAATCCATCCTGGGTACAGAAGAAGATTTGAACAGGAGTCACCTCACGAGGTGCTGTAGTAAATTTAGCTATAAATTTAAGCTGATATCTCATTTTTCACTCCTTTTTCTGCTCCTTGATTCCATCTTGTTGTAAACCTGCTCCAAGGGTTTGCTAACATGGATTATCCTGTCTACATCCCATGAATTAATTCCTACTCCTGCATCCCCCATAGGCATCTTCACTTGTTTGGGTATTTTTTTAAAAGGAAGTCAAGAGAATTCAAATTCACTGCTGCCTTCCTCAGTTCCACTTAATGCTTACAAACTTGAACAGAGCTGGCAGGAGTATTTTGTTTAAAGCCTTTTCCCAGGAAAAATGTGTGATTTCCTCACTGGAACTCTTGAACAGGGATTTTTCTCTCCTCTCATTAAAAACACATTTCAGAGCATGGTTTTTTCGCCCCAACTAGAAACATTTGTCATAAACCATCATTTTGACACAAATACCCTCATTTTGAAATGCTAGGATAAAACATTTGGATCTAATAATTGATGGTTATTATTGACAGCAATGTATTGCTGCAGGACAAAAATTACATGGTATTGTTTTTCCCCATTGTTTCCTTTTTTCTTTTGCCCAACAGAGGAATTGCCTGCAAAAAATCATGAAAAAAGGGAAGAGTTTGGAGCCTTCAGCCCTGCTGTTTTATACCCTCCAGATGGGAAAAACAAAGTTCAGTCCCAGGGTTTTGCTCTTTCCAGGAAGCAAGAACCAGATCTGACCCCTGAAATCTCTTCCATCACCACCCATTCGACTCGTCCCACTGCAGACAGGAAAATAAATCCTCCAAATTGTGCTATTTAAAAAAATGTTATAATTTAAAACCATATTATTTTATTGTGAATGGTGCTCCAGCAGCCTTCTTTGCTAATAAACAGCAATAATATTTATTATTTCCTATGCATTCCTTATTGCAGCAATTTTTCTTTTCAGGCTCTGAAGGAACACAGAGGGAAAAAGACATTGGAAAAATTCCTGGAGATGTTCACTGCAGCAAAAGCAAATATATGGGTACCTATAAACCTTCTGTAGGGCTGCTTTGCCCCAAACCCCTGAAATTCTGCCCTCCTTCCTCCCTCTGGCACACTGTGCTTGCCCAACATTAGATATAAAGTTTTGATTATTTTTGATTTTTTTTTAACTCCGCAGGAGGAATATTGTCTCTGTCTCTTTAGACAACATCTTCAAAGGGAAAAAAAAACCAAAACACCGATTTGAGTTCCCGAGCTATAACTCAGTTGAGAAAAGCAAGAGCAATTCATAAGCTGTGATTTTCTAAACCAACAATTGTCTTTAGGACTCCAAACCACTTGATTGTTTACTAACTACACTTGAGTTGTCAAGTTCTCTCTGAGTGTAACTTCCCCACACAAATTAATGTTATTTATACCCTATTTGTGAGGAGAAGAGTAGTAAAATTTTGAGTTTTTTAGACTCCTAGAAAGGTTTGGGTTGGAAGGGACGTTATCTCCTAATGGCTCTTTTACCCTGAGGGAGATGGGTAGAAAAAATACTTTAAAGACAGATATTAAAAGGCTGAGAGAATTGGGATTGTCCAACCTAGAGAAGGGATGCTTCAGGACATCACTGGAGGACATCATTGTGTCCTTCCAGTGCCTATGAGGACGACAGGGAAGATGGAGAGAGATTTTGGACAAAGGATGGAGTGCCAGGATAAGGGGGAATGGCTTCAAACAGACAGGGGGAAATTTAGGTGAGATATAAGGAAGGAATTCCTCCCTGAGAGGGTGGGCAGGCCCTGGCACAGGGTGCCCAGAGCAGCTGTGGCTGCCCCTGGATCCCTGGCAGTGTCCAAGGCCAGGTTGGACTTTGGGGCTTGGAGCAGCCTGGGACAGTGGGAGATGTCCCTGCCCTGGCAGGGAGTGGAATTTTGAATCATTAAGGTCCCTTCCCACTCAAACCACTCCATTATTCTGATATTTGTTTTCTTTTTTTCTTGGAAAATAAATGAAAAAAAAGTGAATTTCTGTGCACCAGTCTTTCATTCCTGACCATCCCCACCCCCTTCAGAACTGGAGGTGTTTCCATGAGGTGGTACCAGCTTTCTGCACAAAAATCAGGAAAAACCCTGAGATGATAAACGGAACTGTTTGCCAGAACAGAGAATTGCACTGCAGGTGCTGAGCTCCAGCCCCAAACCTTTATATAAATATAATCTTTTATGTACATGATATTTATATAGAAATATATTACAATGGTTTTAAGACAGCATTTTTTTTCCTATAAAAGTTGTGGTTCTTGTTAATGAAAAGGCAGGGCTGAGTTCAGCGTATCCCAGAATGGTTGGAGTTGGAAGGGATTTTACAGCTCATGTACTCCCAGCTGCCTCGCCATGGGCAGGGACACCTTCCAGAGATCTTCACAAGTCACTAAATGTGCCAGAAAATGTAAAGACAGGGGAGGAAAATTGGCTTCATCTGGCTTGTTGCCACATGTATGATCTGAGACAACAAACTCTAAAAATCAACAAGTCAACTGCACATCTGAGAACTCGGAGGCATCGCCTCAAGCAGCAGATGGCTCAACCAAAAAAAAAAAACCAAACAAGCACCATAAAAACCCCAACCTTCTGTGGCAATTAGTGCCACACTTTAAAGTGTGCAGGAGGAGAAGGAAGATTTTAAAACTGCCTGAGGGTATTCGACCCAGCAAGGATCATAAATGATTAAAGCTGCAGCTCTGGTTCAGGATGTTGGTCAGGATTAACTCTGGGTGCTGGAAATGCCATGTTTAGATGGAGCTTTGGTAGAATCCATTCTGTGCTGTGATTTTAGGCAGGAAGAGCCAATAATATCAATTCATTCCTGCTGGAAAAGCAGAAACTGTTCCTCAGGAGTCCCAGTGCAGTGATGTTGTGGGAGCCATCACTTCTTGTTCTGCCCTCTGGTCCTTTCCAGATCATTCCTTCATATATTGACAAAAAAGGGGCAGAGAAGGAAGGCCCAGAATCATGGAAATCAGCACAGAATTCCAGAATAGTTTGGGCTGGGACCTTGAAGCTTATCTTCTTCCAACCTTCTGACACGTGCAGAGACACCTTCCACTACCCCAGGGTGCTCCAAGCCTTGGGCGCTTCCAGACCATGGCAGGATAATGCTTTTTGGGGATTCTACCACTTCCCTGGGCACTCTGTTCCAACACTTTACAACCCTTTTGGTGAAGAAATCCTTCCTGATGTTCAGCCTGAACCTCCCCTGGCCATCTCCTCCCAGGCTTGGTACCTGGGAGAAGGGCCTGACTTGGAGGAAGGGAAGCAAATCCACCATGCTTGTAATATTGGAATTAAACAAACCACAAAGGGCCTGATGGAAATTCCACAATTTTGCAATCATGAACCCCCTCCATCTGTGCTCCAGCCGAGGGCCTTGAGGCCAGGCCACCCCAACAGCAGCCTGGGCAGGGCAGGGCCACGTTTTCCACCATTTAATTGAATTCCTGCCATGGGGTGCCCTCAGGAGATCAATCAGCTCCAAGGCCCAGCTGCCACCTATCCAAGCTCCAGCCCTGAGGGGAGCAGATGGTGACACCCTCCCAGTGTCACTTTGCTTCCCCACTTGCAGCTGTCCCAGCTTTGGAGCTCTCACCCTCCAAAGCCTCTGGGAGGGTTTTGTTTCAGGGAACTGCCAACAGCTTTCCCAAAGGCTGGAAAAGCTTCCTGTGCCTCAGGGCAATGGATCTGAACCCATCAGGGCTCCCACGTCCCTGGCAGGGAAAGGGAAATAAAGGCTGGAAGATCTTCTGAGATCACCCAGTGCTCGTAGGGAGTGTAAAAAGCATCTGAAATAAGGGATGACAAAAATTCCAGCCAGTCCTTGGAGACCATGTGTCAGATCCACAGTCCATGGGATACACACAGAGCACACACAGGTGTTGGGAAATAGGGGAAAACACCCTGGATTTATGGAAAAAAACACCCCACATTATCTAGCAACGGGGTGGCAAAAATGCTTCTCAACTTGCCAGAATTAGAAAGCTGGGTTTATTCATTCTTTTGGGGTTGTTTTTATTCATTCTCCTGCACATCAATACTTGAAGCACTGCTTCCATTTTATGGTGGCCTCTACATTTGGTACATCTCCATCTCCATGGAGCTCCTGGCTGGAAAGCTGCATTGTCCTGCATTATCCTGGACTGCATTCCTACCCCATGTCTGCTTTTAATTCCCTTTTCTGCTCTTCCAAACTGGGCTGCAATGAGAATAGGGAATATTTCAGCATTGTGACCAAGGAATGGCTTCATGCCAAAAGGAATCACCCCAGGAAGGGACCTTCCCTCATTGTCCTCCCACAACCCATTTTTCCAGCCCTTTCCCATCACAAATTCCTACACCAGAATTCTGCTGCTTCCCAAGCCCTTTCCCAACACTTTCTGGTGATCAGATGCCTTTTTCCCAAAACACATGGATTGCAACAGGAGCTGTGGTTCTCCCTGAAGAAATAGGAATTACAATGGTATTCTCCTATTTTTATCCTATAGGATAAATATATCTTTTATTCATATATGTCTCTTTAGAAATGTCACCCTGAGATGAAATTCCTGCCACATCTACACTTGTGTGCCTGACTCTGTGTCCCAGAGTGACAAATATTTCTAATGCTCCATTCCATTCTCTTTCCCCTGGAAAATTCAGGACAATGGGGGGAAAAGGGGGCAAAAGGGCTCCTTTCCAGGACAGCCAAGAAACCTGAATAAACTGGAGAGGATAAGAAAAGAGAGAGCAGGGAAGCAAGATGGGGCACCCCAAAGGCTTCCAGGTTTGGGTTATGAAGTTTTGAAAGAAACACTGAGTATTTCATTTATACCCTGGGAAAAGGAGCAATGGAAAGGTCAGGTCAGTCCAGCAGTGGCATCATTGAAGGACACAGAAGGAAAGTAGGAATTAGAGCAGAGGAGCAGAGGAACAGGAGTGGGGTGATCCCAGCACCTCTTGCAGAGTTAATAGAGATTTAATAAAAACCAATGAATTTTGTAGTCTGACTCAAGAAAAAACCCTCTATAAGAAAAAGAAACAAAATCCTACTTTTACTGACGTCTCATTCTCAGCCTTTAAAAAAGCTTTTGGCATTAAATTCAGCTCCAACAGTCATTTCTGAATAAAGAAAGCTCTGACATCACCAGCCGCAATCCTGATTGGAAAATTCCTGATTTTATATTTCCCATGTGCATTCCCATGCTTCTCTGGTTGCTGATGTCAACATCCATCACAGCAACATCCACTGTTCCAGGTGGGAAATTTGGTATCAGGTTTCTGGAATGGTCAGCACAGAAACTTGTGACATTCCCACCCATACCCATAGACATTGTTTTATTGTTCCGGGAAATTATCAGAGCACAAATCACGCCCCAGGGATTTGGGGCAGGTAGAGGAGATCTGTGTAATTTAGGAAAAAAAACTACCAGAGGTGAAAATGTAAATGGGAAATAGCACAATTTTCTTGGAATTAGATGTATTGTCCCATGAGGAACAGCTACCAACATTCTCATTTTCAGATCATTGAGAATGCAACAAAAAAACCAGATATAAATCAGTCCCAACAGCTCAGTTATCACTGCTGGGGTCACCAGGGCACAGCATCTTCAACACAACCCAAAGACCACAACTCCTTCTTCCCCCTAAACACCGCAAACACATTTTGCAAAGAATCAGTCAAAAAATGTGTATTTTAGTCTTTACAAAGCAGCAGGATGAGGGGAGAGCACTCTTTGCCTGGGGGCTCTCAGTGTCAAACAGGAGCTTCCTCCAGGAGTTCCATCCATGAGCTGACCTGCCATGACCGTGCTGGAGGGCCAGCTTCCCAAATTCCCACACCTTTTCCATATGCCATGCCTTAAAATAATTCATCCAAGTCACAGGCTGGCTGGGGCTGAGGGGAGCTCAGAGGGCACCTGGTGCCACCTCCCTGCTCCAGCAGGGCCATCCCAGAGCACAGGGCACAGCATTGTGTGCACACAGCTCTGCCACAGCCCCAGGGAGGAGACGCCCCAGGTTGTGGGGACAATGTGCTCAGGGCTGGGCAGTGCCCAGGGAAGAAGTTGTGCCTCCTGTGCAGGGGCAATTGCTGGCTCAGGCCCTGCCCGTGGCTCTGGGGCCATTGCTGGGCCCCCGCAGCAGAGCCTGGGCCCTGCTGGGAGCCCTCCCTGCACACAGGGACAGCCAGGCCTGAGGGCCCCTCTCAGCTGGGGCTCCTCTCCAGGCTGAACAGCCCCAGCTCCCTCAGCCTTTCCTGGGCACCCAGAGGCTCCAGGCCCTTCCTCAGCTGCGCAGCCTCCGCTGGCCCTGCTCCAGGAGCTCCCTGGCCCTGCTGTGCTCAGGAGCCAGAGCTGGACACAGCACTCCAGAGGTGCCTCCAGGGCTGCCCACAGGGGCACCAGCCCTCCCTGCCCTGCTGCCAATGCTCTTCCTGCTGTCCCCAGCATCCCATTGCCCTCCTTGGGCCTGGGACACTCTGCTGCCTCAGGGACAGCTCGGTGTCCCCCAGGAGCCTCAGGACACTCTGCTGCCTCAGGGACAGCTCGGTGTCCCCCAGGAGCCCCAGGACACTCTGCTGCCTCAGGGACAGCTCGGTGTCCCCCAGGAGCCCCAGGACACTCTGCTGCCTCAGGGACAGCTCGGTGTCCCCCAGGTCCTTCCCCACAGGAAGGATCTTATTTTCCAGGACAGCCCACATGGGCAAGTGAACAAACTCAGCAGTTTTCAGAATAAAACAGCATTAAAATTCTCCGCCTAGAAATGCAATAAAACAGCCTTAAAACCAGCTGTTGTTTCCATGCTATAACGTGAAATATGTTTGTTATAACTTGGTGCTATTCCTGTAGGTTTAAATCATCCATATTCCCACTGCTTTTCTCAGTAGGATACACCCTCATATTTATATTTATACATAAATACATCCAATGGACACAGATATGTTATGGAGGCCCTGACTCAGCTTCAGCTTAGGCTACTCACCCATATTCTTCCTCTTTTGCCACTGCCCAGGAGTGTTTAGGGACCCCTTTTTAAAAAGCAAAGCACTCGCCTTAAAATCCCAGCTGGACCTCAAGACTTGGCCAGTTTGGTCAAAGCCTCATGAACCAAATTATGAACATTTCCATCAACCCACTCCCTGTCCTGCTCCATCACCACCTCTCCAAACATCAGCCCCCTGCCCTGGGCCACTGCTCCAGGTGCAGAACTCCTCCTGAATCCCAAAACTGGATGAAACCCACACCACCCAAACCACTAGCCCTGTATAAATCCAATACATGATGGAATATGCAGCAGGAAGGAGGCATCCATGGAATCCCAGACTGGTTTGGGTTGGAAGGGACCCCAAAGCCCACCCCATTCTACCCCCTGCCTTGAGCAGGGGCACCTTCCACTATCCCACGGTGCTCAGAACTCTCATTTTCCTAAAGACTTGCTCTCTGTCCTCTTTTCTTCCCCCATCATTTTCTGTCTCAAGACTTCCTGCCACAGGCTTAAACCACATTTTCCATCCAATGGGATGGATGGCTGTTCCCAAAACATCCCTCTGGAAGGGGCTGTGGGGTCCTCCAGGTGTTCTGGAGCAAGATCCAGCTGTGTGAGGCCAGCAAGGCAGCACCCCCTAATTTATCAGGCAGTTTTAGTACCTGAGCCACACTGAGTTATTCACATGGAGTTACTCCTGAATTTAGCACCTGAGATGCACTGAGTTATCTCCCCATGCTGATTTGAAGGAACTTTATTTCCCTGCTGATAGAAATAACTACTGTAACCAGCCCTATCAAATGTTTTCTTTGCAATGAAGAAAACAACACCTGATTGTGGAGCACCCTAAATTATGTCATGCCAGACTGCAAATTATCCATCTGCTGCCTCCAATTAGCCAGGAAGGTTCGAGGGGGCATGGAGGAGGATGTGGATCATCATTTCATGACATGTTCTGATGGTGTGCAATGGGATACTGGGAGCTAATGGGTGCCATCTGCTGTGGGCATGGAAAATGGGATAATCCACATCAGCCCCTGATGGCTCTGTCAGGGACATATTGCTGGGTGGGATTTGTTATCCCAGCTTCTGCTGGACTGCGTTTCTGCATTATTTTCTATCCTAATGAAGAAATGATTTGTAGTTGTTGTTTTATTCTACACATATGAAATACCAGGTTTTAATGAAGTGTTCCTTCATCTGTAAGGTCCATTCCAACCCAAACTACTCTGGGATTCCAAGTATTGCTAAGGCCCTGGTAAAGTTTTTTAAAAATTAATCAAAGATAAAAAAGGAAAGAAAATAGAGTAAAAATTCCATTTTATCTCCAGCTCTCAGCCATAGCTGTATTTTACAGCAGCAGAATCATCCTAAAGGTCTCCCAAGTGGCCAAACAGGAATGTCTCACACAATCCTGACAGAAACTCCTTCATTAGCAATTTATTGAGCTACCAAATGTTTACATTAAAATATTCTAACATGACTCCATTTAAATCTTCCTGTAAGACTCCTGTGATTATCAGCAAACTGGAGGCAGGGTTCTGGAGGAATTCCACCTCTCTAGCAAAAAAAAAAAAAAAAAAAAAAAAAAAATAAAAAATTACAGAATGGTTTGGGTTGGAAGGAACCTTAAAGCCCCTCCAGTGCCACCCCTGCCACAGGCAGGGACACCTTCCACTGTCTCCAAGCCACATCCTGGCTTTGGACACTTCCAGGGATGGCATGATTGTGCTTTCCCTGCATGCTAAGAACTTCTTCTCAATAATTAAGTTTCCATTTCTATATTGATTATTCAAATATATGCAGCCAAGTATTGCAAATTAACCAATCTCAAACTGCTGTAGCTGAACTGCCAAGGAATTCATGAGGATGCTCCATGTCACCAGGGCTGTGCAGGGATGGAATCAAAATCAGGATATTTGTTCAATGACCACAGCATTTTGTAATTAAGGTAGAGATTCACAGACTTGAGGTTTGTGCTTGATACATCTCTGGCTGCCAAGAAGTGCCAGGACATTCGCCTTCAAATATTCTACCACCTTTTATTTGGGAGAAGGGTGGTAGAGGAGAGATTGACCATGTTACCACAGCATCCCAAAAAAAACCCCCAGAGCTCTGGCACCCAGATAAACCCCCAGGAAAGGACATTTGTCCATGAAGATGAAAAAGTGTCCCGAATTCCTGCCTTCATGAAGCCCGTTTTTATAATAAACCCCTGTTGAATATGGATTTGCAGCTTCTCTCCTTTTAGCTCATCCCCAAAGGAAAACATTCATGTAAAAGTGCTCACTCACATCCAATTTCCACCTCCAGAATCCCATATAAATACAGCACTGCAATTTAAACCCCCCAAACTGCCCTTCTTTCAGCCGTCTACCCCATCACGATGACTACAATTATCCTTTTCCATACAGGAGTAACACTCCAGAGCTGCAAAAATCAAACTCTTTGAGCTTCCAATGGATGCCTGGGGAAGGAAGCACGGAGATAAACAAATCCTTGATGTCCACAAGCAAGGGAAGGTCTTCATTTGGCTGCTCAAGCGCAGAACAAGCCCATTTCCCACTGAGGCAGGGCCTCCTTCTAACACAAACCCAGTGATTCCAAAAGAATAAATCCACTTGCAATCTCTGCCCAAATGGCCAGAACCACCAAAAAGCTGCAAAAATCCTGGAGAAAATATCAAAATTCAAGAACTGCTTCATAAGGAGCACTTACCCTTGGAGGGCCTTTTCTCCAAACCAATCCCCCTTCCCCAGAGTGCGGAGAAAGACGGGATCTTCACTGGGAGAGTCCTCCCGGGTAACGTTCACCTGTGGAAAAACCAAAACCCCACAGATTCAGGGAACTCTTCATTAACAACTAAAGCCTCCTTGTTCAGAGGGGAATTTGTCACCTCCTGGATCTCCCAGGAAAGGCTCCTCTGGGAACCATGTAACTCCCCAGAGTCCTGCACCCCTCCCTTGGCATCTCAAACCAACCATCCAAGAAAATGAGCGGTGATTTTTCCTACTCCTCCTGCAAAAACACACAGCTTTAGATTTCTGGGGAATGTTTCTAACCCTAAACATGGAGTTGGTTGCACAAGCACAGTCACAGGAGAATGAAATTCCAAAAATTTGCTGTGCACCCATCAGACACATGGCCTAAGCTTCCGTTAGCTTTGTTCCACACGATTCCCAGCATTCCCAAGCTCCCTGAAGGGACAGGAATAACACAAATCACCACCATTTGGACACAACTGAAGTGAACCAGGTTGGGGCATTGCAGGATGAAGGGTGGCTCTGCTCTCTCTCCAGTTCAGAGAGGGGACAACTCCAGGTGGAGGAGAAATCAAATCTTTCCATCTTTTTAACCAGAGCTTTTGCCTGTGGAAATTCCCAAAGCCGTAAGGTGGGATGTCAGGCACATCCTTTGGGATTCAGTGATATCCTGGTGTCATTTCCCTGTTAAATTTATGCCTGTGGCCTGCACCTTCTCCCAGCTCTTTAAGGGGTGGCAGAACCAGTGGGTTTGAGAGGTTAATGAGCACCACACTGTGCTGAACACCTGCACTGACTCATGGAAGGGCAGGGAATGTGGGATGGATGAGCCAGGAACACCCCTGGACAAACACAGGGAACTTCAATGCAGATTTCAGCCCTTTGTCCATGACTTCCACTGATCCCAAGCAAAGAGTATTCAGGGATTAGAAGAGTGTGACTCTATGAGGTTCAAAAGCTCTGAGCCAGCCTCCAGTGGGGAACCTGCATTAAATTGGTGCCACATTG
The DNA here is from genome assembly GCA_017589585.1 of Phylloscopus whistleri. NCBI lineage: Eukaryota > Metazoa > Chordata > Aves > Passeriformes > Phylloscopidae > Phylloscopus > Phylloscopus whistleri. Next base: position 1,242,391 of record JADMLD010000043.1, read on the forward strand.
TGGATTTTAAAGGGAAATGGGTGGAAAATGGCACAGCAGGGCCCATGCTGCCTCTGGATAAAGGCAAGGGATGGAGCAGCATCACTTCCCAAGCAGAAGGGAATGAGCCATTTCCATCCATTATTATTCCACAGATTCCTGCACACAGCATGTTTGGAAATCACTTTGATTTCTGCTTGGTAGGACTTGAGGAAACAAGTTAAAATAAATATATTAAAGGAGCTCAGGAATGGGGTCAGGTGGGGTGGCTGCAGCTGACAGGGAAGAAGGGCAAGAGGAATTTGGTCCTAAAAGAATTATCAATGGAGGATGGGCTGGAAGAAAACAGAAGTTTTCTCAGTATTTCTGAGAGAAGTGATGGGCTCAGAAATGTAAAAAACTATCTCTGCTCACTTCAGCCTGGAGAAGAGAAGGCTCCAGGGGCACCTTAGAGTCCCTGCCAGGGGCTAAAGGTACGAGAGACCTGGAGAGGGACTGGGGACAAAGGGTGGAGTGACAGAGAAAGGCTTCCCACTGCCAGAGGGCAGGGATGGATGGGATATTGGGCAGGAATTGTTCCCTGGGAGGGTGGGCAGGCCCTGGCACAGGGTGCCCAGAGCAGCTGTGGCTGCCCCTGGATCCCTGGCAGTGTCCAAGGCCGGGCTGGACAGGGCTTGAAGCAGCCTGGGATGGTGAAAGGTGTCCCTGTCCACGGCAGGGATGGCACTGGATGGGCTTTAAGGTCCTTTCATCCCGAACAATTCCATGATTCTGTGTCACTCCAGACTCTGATGTGACAGGCAAGGCAGGTATTTCCTAAGGAGCTCTCCCTGATCCTGCCCACGTTGACACTGCAGGTGTGCTCCCAGGAACAGGATTTTCCTGAGCTGCCTGGGTCAAGTTTTACCACAGGACATGGGAGGTGATGTGCTCCAGCTTCGGCAGGTGCCAGGCAGCACACACTGACTCTAAAATCCTGTATTTTATCATCATTTATTCCATGTTTCACTGCTGAGGCACCATCTCGGGCTGTATTCCTTAGCATGGATTAATTATTACATCCATCCTAAACCAGGCATTAAAATTAAACTCTCTCCAGCTCCATCCATCCATCAACCACTGGTGTCTCTTTTCCAAAACAATAAGCCTGGAAGAGGAAACTGGGCAGGATTTAACTATCCCTGTGGGAATTTCTGTCAAGCCATCAGGCTCCAGCTGAGAGTCTGGGAATTTTTTCAGCAAGTCCCCGTGCTTTGTTTTATTTTAGCTCCCTTTTCCTGGCCAGCAGCTGTCACAGCAAGATAAAGGAGAAGAGGCCAGGGACAAAGCCAAGGAGCTGCTCCAGGAGTCGTCCAGGGCTCTGGAGCAATGGCCAAGGCTGTGGGAGGTCTTCTCCATCCTCTGGGTGAGGGTTAAAGGCTGCAGGCCAGCAACTGGGATTTGGTTTTTACATTTCTTTGCAGATTGAAGACATGTTGGAATGAGGCCAGAGGAGCCATGGAGTTGTTCCCAGGGCTGGAGCCCCTCTGGAGCCAGACTGGGAGAGCTGGGGGTGTTCACCTGGAGAAGAGAAGGCTCCAGGGACACTTTAGAGCCCCTTCCAGGGCATAAAGGGGCTCCAGGAGAGCTGGAGAGGGACTGGGGACAAGGGATGGAGGGACAGGACACAGGGAATGGCTTCCCACTGCCAGAGGGCAGGGATGGATGGGAGATTGGGCGGAATTGTTCCCTGAGAGGGTGGGCAGGCCCTGGCACAGGGTGCCCAGAGCAGCTGTGGCTGCCCCTGGATCCCTGGCAGTGCCCAAGGCCAGGTTGGACTTTGGGGCTTGGAGCAGCCTGGGACAGTGGGAGGTGAGATTGGATGAGCTTTAAGGCCCCTTCCACCCAGGCCATTCCAGGATTCTGTGCTGCTGGGAAGGGATGGGATCCACCTGCCCAAGTGAGGCAAAAGCCTCAGTGGCCAACGCAGCTCCAAACACTCGGTGTGGGAGGGAGATGCACCATCCCAATATTTTTGCCCGTGAAAAAATGGCAAAAGAAGAGGATTTGAAGCTTGGCTCATGACTGTCCATGCTCTGGGAAAAGAGGGAATATTATTTCTGGGTGAAGGGAAGTGAAAGGGCATCAAACCAACAAACTTGGATTTCTGCAGGCTATAATTAACTTCATTTCAAAAACTTCTCCATGACATTCTTATCGATCTGAAAAAGAGCATTTTTTGCCTTGCAATGAAGACTGGCTCCCAGAAACTGGAAGATGATGGTGGAAAACAAATTGGCAGCTGGAAATCTCTGTGTATTCCCTCCAAAACCTCCATCCTGCTATGTGGAAAGAAGCCAAGTGTCTCTCAAGTGTATTAGGCAGGCTAAAAAATTATAAATAATTGTTGAATAGAAGGAAAAAAACTTGGTCTATAAAATCCCATCAGCATTTTATGGTAAAAGAGGTCAAAAATCTCCCTGTGAGCAGGGGAAGAGTAACTTAGACCTTTTTTTCCCCCATGGAGAGAGCTCAGACATCCCTGACTTTCTATTATTTGGAGAATCTGGGAAGAGAGAGAAAGCCATGGGAATGAAGCCTGGAAGCCAGTCTTGGAAGGGAGATGTTTAGCAAAGAAATCACGGAGTATTGCAGGATTTAATTCAAAGAAATTGAGTTTTGTGGTCATTTACACAGAGATTCAACAACAGTGTCCACCCCAGAGTGTTCCCTGGGAGCACCTGTGCAAGCCAGCTGGGGATTTCATTGTCAGGCCACCCTTCCTGACCCAGCCTAGGAGCTCCATTAAATGTCAAGAGCTGGCACATTTGTGCCTCAGGAGGGAAGAGAGAGAGTCTGGAGCAGGATTTTGGGAGCCCCTTACCCTGGGAAGGTGTGAACTCACCTTTCCTTTGCTGATTATAAAGAAGGTGTCCCCTCGAGCCCCTTGGCGGATGATGTACTCTCCACTCTCGTAGTGAGTCTGCAAGAGGGAAAGGAACCACATGAAGATGAACAAATAAACACAAGGCCTGCTCTCCAGCCCATATTTTGGCAGCTTTGCAAGAACACCACCCTAGACCCCTTTTATCCCAGCCTGACATTGGCTGTGACTTGAAGATTGTCCTGTGGTGAGGAACAGAATAATTAAACTGGAAGCATTTGCAGCTTGCCCATTTTTCTTCTGGCTGTGCTGGTGCCAGCCTGTGCCCAGATGAATTATCCTCACAGCCTAAATCCATTTTTAGCACATCAACGAGACAGAGGAATTTCCAACAGGGAACTAAACTGCAATAAGAAGTCTGGTGTAAAAATTTTCTTTTCTTTTCTTTTTTTTTTTTTTTTGTGTGTGTGTGTGTGTGTGTTAGTTCTGGTGGTTTTCCAGCTTTGCTAGCAAGGGCTTTATTCAGCAAATAAGTTTTGCTTTTTTTTCCCTGTTATTACAGTAGTTTAATCTGTCCATTTTTGCCTTATTTTGTGGAATAATCCTTGCTAAATTCATGTCACAGCTTATCAGTGCTGGCATCTAAACTTGTTAGGATACTTTCATCCCTTGTGTCACCCCATCAAAAGCAATGTGCATTTATGCATCACCAAAAAAGCCAAATATTTTCTAAATAAAGACTTTCAATTGTTATTTAGACTCCCCCAAACCTTGGAATTTTCATCCCAGATGCTCTGCCCCTACAAATTCAACCAACAGCAGGCTGGGGGATGCCAAGAGCTTCCCAACCAACCTCTCCAGCATCTCCCTTGGGATAAATGTCTGTCAGATTTTTCAACCATGACCAGGAGAGCTGGAGGTATTGGCTATTCCATCCAAGCACAAATCTGGGACAAAACCATCCCCAAAATGCCCTGCACTCACCATCAGATATTCTAATCCCAAAGTATGTGTAAACCAGCAAGGACTGGAGCTCAAATGGGGGAATTAATCCAAATCCTCAAATTTGGTTAAGCTTGAGATGTTTTCTTTCAAGGGTGTTGTGTTGACCTGAGTTTATTTATCTTTACACTCCAACCTTTTATCATTTACAGACTGGTAACAGAACCCCCAGCTTTTCCCATTTTCATGTGCCAGAGTGGGAAGAGAGAGGGGAAAAAAAAAAAGTCTGGAAGAGACATGGACACAAACTTGCAGAGTTTTACTGTTTACGTTGGATGTTTCTCGAGAGCAGGTTTAAGGTGCACATTTTTGCCCATCCAGGGTAAAATTCCTTTGGAAAGGCCTGATTTTAGGAGGTTTTGGGATCAGACTCCTCAAGTAGAACCTTGTAGGCACCCAAAAATCTTATTCATGAAAAAACTGGGCTAACGGCTTCCAAAATTACAACAGGCAATCCATATTCATTAGATACATTAATGGTATTTTTTATATGATAACCCTGCTCCCTAAAAGGCCACTTCTGGTCTTCTCACCAGCTACCACCAGCATCAACCACTGCAGAACTGAGTCTCAGTCCTGCTGCTGTAACCAATTCCCACCACAAGTTCTCCCAACCTTCCAACCCATAAATTCCATTCCCGCCCCTAATTCTTCCCAATCATTCCACACGTGGCTCTCCCCAACCCATGAGTCCTCTCAAACTTCCCACCCACGAATCCTAACCATTCCCATGCATGAGTCTTCCCAAACTTCCCACCCAGAACTCTGCCAAAGGAATGGAAGGAACACAAATTTGAGCTTCAAAGCACCTAAAGCTGCCTCTCACTTCAGCGTATTTTGTCTCTTCTTTTTTAAACCGAGCTCTAATCTCAGCCAAGTCCTTCTCCCAACATTCCAATCACATTTCTCTAGTCCTTCCTTGAGTGCTCAAAGCTTTCATTTCGTTTGACCTGCTCCTCACCGGTGCCTCTTTCCACGCCCTTCTTGCCACCCACATCCTCATGTTTATGTGTTCCAAGCCATTGCTTTCACAGCTAATTCCACCCGCAATTCTTTGCGCTTGAATCAACCCATCCTTCCCATCCTTGAGCAACGCCCCTGCTCTTAAATCCTTGTTTTCTAACACAAATCAGCTTATCCATGTGCTTCGCCCTTCTAATAGAAGCCTTGCTATCTGTCCAGTCTCAGAGCACCATGCTGGGCAGGCAAAATGCCCAGGAGCTCGCTCAGGGCAGGTGGAAGTGGAAATAAAGACAAGGCTCTTGCTTTTAGCCCCACTTGAGAGGCAGCAATACCTCCTCAGGGATCCTGAAGAAGCATCTTGGCAAAAGTTCACAGAATCCCAGAATCACTGAGGTTGGAAAAGTCCTCCAAGACCATGGAGTCCACCTTGTGACTCATTCCCACGTTGTCCCCAGCCCAGGGCACTGAGTGACACCTCCAGCCATGGGCACTCCAAAGCTCCCTGGGCAGCCCCTGCCAAGGCCTGAGCACCCTTTCCATGCAGAAATTCCTGCTGCTGTCCAAGCTGAGCCTCCCCTGGCACAGCTTGAGGCTGTTTCCTCTCATTTTGTCCCTCAGCATACAGAGAAGCTGGAATCTTTCACAAAATAGCATTTCCAACCTAAATGAACAAAAGCGAAGCTCTTTCTCTCTTTGAAGTCCTCCATCAAGTGCTCCCATGGAGCAGCTCCTATAAAAATACCAGTTTTGTTTTTTTTTTTTCCTTTGCTTCTATTGTCAATTTTACTTAAAATGATAAAAAATGTCCCAGCACCAAAGGGAGGGGTGGGGCTGGGAAGAATGCTCACTCAGCAGGTTTGAGAGGGTAAGACATGGATAGGTCTCCATGACCTGCTCCAGGTACCCTACAGAACTACCAATCTCATGATCGAGTGAGATTATGCTCTAAAAAAGACAACTATCCCATTTTATGAATTCCCTCATCCCGTGCAGGATGTCGGTGAGTGGACATGGACATTTCTTTGAATGGAGAAATACCCAATGCAAGTTTTCTTCAGGAGTGACTATGAGACCAACTTATACTGAAAACTGACCAATTTAGGAACAATGGGGCCCAATAGCACCAAGTGTTCTTAATAAACTCCTTTTTTGAGTCCCAGTGCTCCCCGGGACAAAAATCTCCCACAGATACAGGACCCAAAGCAATGTACAAATCATATTTCAGTGCCCACTCCAATCCATCCATCTCAGTTAAATGTGTGAATAATTTCATTGTCCCCAACACACCAGGGCATATCTCACCCACCACACACAAAAAAAAAATCACCTTCGCAATTTCAGACCTTCACATCTGGCTGAGGACTTTGGTGCACCGAGCTTGGCTGATCAGTCACAAACTTCAACTGGAACTTCTGTTCCCAAATACCACCAGAAATGAGATGTCTGAGCCCAGCCGGACCTCATGAAGAGACCTCGACCAGGCCATGTGAAGGAACTTCAATTAGGCCTCTTGGAGAAACCTTGACTAAAACTGAAATCTCTGAGAGCCCAACCAGGCCTCACGGAGAACCTCAAAAACGAGATGTTTGAGATCCCACCCAGACCTCATGGAGAAACCTCAACCAGGCCTCATGGAAAAACCTCGACTGAAAACAAGATGTTTGAGAGCCTGCCCAAGCCTTGTGGAGAAACCTTGACTGAAACGGACATGTTTGAGAGCTGACCAGGTCATGTGGAAAAACCTTGAGCAGGTCTCATGGAAAAACCTCAATTATGCCTATAGAGAAACCTTGACTAAAACTGAGATGTTTGAGAGCCCTCTCAGGCCTCATGGAGAAACCTTGACTAAAATCAAGATGTCTGAGCTGGACCAGGTCTCACAGAGAAACCTCCACTCCAGAGACCAACCCAAGAGTTAAACTTGAGAAAACCTCATTTTTCCTCCACCTGGGTGCCTCTGACTGCCGTGTTTATGCTGAGAATGTTTGGGAAAAGGTGGGAAACAGAGTGTTTGGAATGCTCTGTGACCCACGGCGCCAAAGGTCCCCTCAGGGGAGCAGAGGCACAAGGGTGGCTTTGAAACGAGGACTTCAAAGCTGGAGCTGGGTTTGCACCACAAAAACCAGTGATGGCAACACAGGGTTGATGACAGTTCTCCATGTCCCACCCATTGCATCCAGGGTGTTTTAAAATAAAATAAAAATAACCTAAATATGTTATTTTGCTGGTGCTTTAAAAAATATTCACAGAACTGTCAGCAAAACTCCAAACAGAAGCAGCTTTTAGAAGATTTATTTTTCCTGTTTGGGATTTGCTGCCTTAAACATCCTAAATTGACAGCAGGCATGCAAACTAAATAAAATGGAAAAATATATTTACTTGCTGAAAATGCTGCAAACCCAAGCAGGTAAATATCTGTCTTCTGTACTGAACTGCTTAAGAATCACACAGATTTGTTTCCCTGGTTTTACAGTGTGTCCTACTCTCACGGATTATCTAAAAACGCTGCTGCTTGAAATAGTAAGAGGGGAGGATTATGCTTTTGTGGTCCTCTCCTCATTTATCTCTAATTTTTGACACTTAAGTCATCTCTATACCCAAGCAGCAGCTTAACTAGAGGGCAACAAGTGGGAAATTAAAACATGAGAAAGATGCAGTGATGAGGGGAAGAGAGGGTTAACTCATGCCCTTAATTCCACCATAATCATGGAACACAGAATTGAGGAAGGGGATCTAATTGTAGCCTTTCAGTACCTGAAGGGAGCCTACAAGAAAGATGGAAAGAGACTATTTCCAAGGGTCTGGAGGGACAGGACACAGGGAATGGCTTCCCACTGCCAGAGGGCAGGGATGGATGGGATTTTGGGCAGGAATTGTTCCCTGGGAGGGTGGGCAGGCCCTGGCACAGGGTGCCCAGAGCAGCTGTGGCTGCCCCTGGATCCCTGGGAGTGTCCAAGGCCAGGTTGGACTTTGGGGCTTGGAGCAGCCTGGGACAGTGGAAGGTGTCCCTGCCCACAGCAGGGGGTGGAACAGGATGGGCTTTAAGGTCTCTTCCAGCTTAAATCATTCTGGGATCCTGTGATTTGCACTCAGCTGCCTCTAACTGAGCTGCAATGTCCTGCAGCAATGTTTTTGTTTTTCATACTTATGGATTACAAACTTACTCTTCCTCCTTAAAGATGCAGCTCTCTGATCTCCAACCAGCACTCTGAGAATGTATTTAGAGCAAAAGCTGTGCTGTGACAGTGACAGGAGCCTGTCTCCCTGTCCAATCCTTTTGGGAAACATTTCCTCTGCACTGATTCACTGTGGCTCCTTAATGGGCTGTGACAGCGCTGAGGCCTCCTAGGAATGAGCTGCACACTCTGGCTGTCTCCTCCAATTGTGGGGCCTTCTGCACTTTATGGGTTGCTTCCAATTCCTGCAAAGCCATCCCTGAGCAAGGCTCTTAATACACCTCCTAACGGGGCTGTTTGTGCATGGACGCAGCACAGCTTCTGGAAAAACACAAATCCTGAACTCTAGGGTTGGATATAGTTGGGATGCATGAGGATTATTGATCCAACTCCCTGGTCCAAGAGCAACTGCTTAAAACTAAACTATGATTTAAGAGAGAACTCCCCACAATGAGTTCTTCTGTCCTCAACAGAGGTCGTATCAAGATAAAATCTGTATTATATCAAGATATAATCTGTGCTTCTGAGGACTCAGGAACAGGGATTGCTCCAGGCAAAAGGAATCTAAAAGGATGTATGGGGACAGTAAAAAAAAAAAAAAAAAAAAGGTACTCAACCATTATTTCATTGAAGCAAAAGCAAATACAGCCTTCACCTAATCCATGGGATACACACAGAAATGGATAAACCAAAGGGGATAAACAACAGGGCCCTGTTGTTCCTGAAATGCAATGATGTGAGAAATGTCCCTAATTTGAAGTTCTTTGGTTAAATGACTGCTTTAATTTCTGGTTGTTTCTTTTGGTGTGTGGCACTGCTGTTCCCTGTGTCTGCATTTCCCTGTGGTGTGCTGAGAGTGAGCAGCAGGGAAGGAGATAGGGCTGGCACCATCCTGCTCTTCCTTTTTCTCAAAATCTCCTCTCATTTCTTTGTCCCAAAGGCAAAAAAACCCCTCCATGAACTGAGCTGGACCCAGCCCTCTCCCAGCTGAGCTGCTGAGACAATCCAGGAAATGAGAATAAAGTTATACAAATGGAAACTGGAAGAGAGAAACACAACGCATTTCAATTTAGAGCAATAAGCCACCTCCAAACTGTGATTTCTCCAACTCCAGCCAAAGCTCTGACAGCTCCTCAGGTGAAACTGCTGGCCCTGAAACCCAGGCTGAATTTCCACCAGGAGTTCAAGTCTTTTGCATTGAGCTGTAAACAAGGCACGACCGTTGTGATAATTCAGAAGCTGCCTGAAGGCTGACTTCTCTCATGGAAAGCAGCAGCAGTTCCACACCTCTGGCATTTCCATGACCCAGAGCACACAGCTGAGCTGTTTGGTTTCCCTTCACACCACCAAAGTCAAGCTCTTTACACCAGAACACCCAACCTTCACAAAGCTCTCCCCGTGCTGATCAAGAGTGGATAAATAGGAGCATTTGTGAGCTATCAAACACGAGTTATTAGGTTTGCCACAGAACAAACACTGCTCATCTCAGAAGCCCCCTAAACCAAGCAGTACTGAGGAGAAGGACATGAACTAGGGATAAACCTCAGTGGTTTCATCTCCTAGTCATGAAAAACATGACATTGTCCTTTTGGCAGTGATTTTATCCTGTTCTTTTACATTCTACTGGACTTCAACCCAACGCTTGCCAAGTGTAATTTTCAGGGATAATTAAAAGGCACAAGGTGGATAAGGGACCATGCGTGACAAACCCAGGCCCAGGTTCCTGCTTTCCAAAGGGAAGGTGCACGAGATGGGAGGAGCTCCTGGCCCTTCTCTTCTGCCGTCCCTGGAATGCCCTTGGCACTGGCTGGAGAGCAGGAGCTGGCCTGTGTGGGTGAGGATTTGTGCTTCAAACCTTTCTCTTTTTTAAGGACCACCTGCTGAGAAGAAACAGGAGTTTGGGGAGGATGAGAAATGGGGGAAGGAGAGGATGCTGAGAAAGCTGGGAAGTTCAGAGATAGAGAGAGAGGTGAAGAAGGCAAAAGGTCAAGACCAACCTCAAAGATCAAGAGGGAGAACTTAAAGAGGTCAAGGATTAAGAGAGCAGAGAGATGACAGAGGGTGAGAGCAGCACGGGGTCAGGAGAAATGGGGGAGGAGCTTTAGCAACAAGATTTTCCAGGAAAACAAGATGAACTGATATGGAAAAAAATAGGATTTATTCCCAGGGGAGATAACAGATAACAAACTACTTGGGTAAAAAGGCAGTAGTGGTATTAGGCCACAGATCAAGCCACAAATTGGGGTCAAAACCCCAAAAAGCTTTGTTTGGGAATTTGAATAATACCAGACTCACAGATAATGACTGTGAAATGTGAAGAATTAGCTGAGAATCAGTAATTAGAAAACGGATCCCCAGGCAACAGAGTGGAACCAATTCATCAGTCATCCTGAGTAAAAATTAGCAAAACAGTAAAATTCAGCAAAAATAAAAATACAATTAGAAAACAGATGTAAGATGTTTGTGTGCCCTGGGCCAGTCACATACATGTAATTTTTGGCTTCTGTAGGACTGAAGTCTCTATAATTCCATGACATTCCCAGCCTCCTTTGGACATTAGCACACAGGGACTCTGAGGAAATCCAACCAGAAACAGAACCCCACACTGGCACTGCACCACAAAACCTCTCTCCAATCACCAGCAGCTCAAGTCCATGGGGGTTTAATTAAATTTCATTGAAATGCAAGAAAAGAGCTGCTCCTCAATCCTTTCCCAAACAGCTCTGGTTTAGTTTCCCTCCTCATAATGGAAGAATGTGTGTGGAAATCCCATTGCCCTGCCTAAATCCACAGGTCTATTCCACAGTTATTGGAATGGGAATCAATTCCTTGCCAAAATGAAACTGGAAGTAAACAACTTAAATCAACACATTTGTTTCATTTCTTTTCCTTCATTTCCTCCAAATTTTGCATGCTTATTCACTCCAGGCATTTGCATTGCCACCAGGATCCAAACTCATTTCAGAATCGATCACAAGGAATAAAAAAATGCACATTAATTCAATATATTCAGCCACTTTTCCAGTCACCTGCTATGAAATGTATTTTCTTTTTGTGGTCTAGACCAAAGAGGAGACTCCACATGCAAATGCACTTCAAATTATCCCTGGAAAACAACTTCACTGGAAGGGAAATCCAATGGAAAGCATTGGATTTATCCATCCTCTACAGACTTTTACTGCAACAGGTCATTTTCCCAGTTTAAACCCCTGAATTCACCAGCTGCTTCCACTTTGAGGGTTCTGTGCAGGTGACAACCAGCCCTGAGTTTGGCAGATGAATTAAACACTCACTCAGTTCACATTCCCTGTTATATCCCTATGGATTTTGGCTGTTGCTGGAAAATATCCTCCTTTTCCCTTGATTTCTCTCATCAGCTCTCCAAAAGGTACAAAAAAAGGGCAGAGTTTCATCAATCCACATGACACAAACTCAGCCTCTATTCCCAGTCTGCACAACAAGGAATTCTGGACTTCACACTTCCATAAGATCAAATGTTTGCCCAAATATATTTATTAAAGCAGCAAGTGAACTCTCACTCTATGTATAAGCTGACAAAAGCTGAAATATCAGCTTTTGGGGCATCAATAACAACTTCTCTTAATGGAAAACGAAGCTGCCTTGAGCCCCTCACCTGGGTTGTCACCGTCTCCTTGACAACAGAATTTGGAAAATTGGGATAAAACCTGTATTTTACAATAGAAATGCAAAGTATCTCCTCCCTAAGTGCAAAAATCAGTATTTTTTTACTGTTTGACAGACACTCTCCTGGTAAAATTGACTTGGCTGAGATGCATGAGCCTATTTCAGCTTTGCTTGGAGGAAAACTTTACAGGACCTTTCCACAGCCTCCAACTTATTCCAGGATTTTGGACAACTTGTAACTAAAGAGGAAGGTGCAAGGGAAAAAAAAAATCACATCCTGAATTCAGCAGATGGTGAAAGCTGAGATTTCTGACGGATGAAGCACATCAAGAACTGTCCCTGCAGCAGCACCAGCTCCATCAATCTCTTGTGCAATGACCCCCCCTCAGAAATATTGGACTTTTCCCAGCTATTCTGTGCTTTAGAGCAGATTTTTTGGGAGCATCTCTTATATCAGTCCTGGAAAGAAAACCAGGGCAAGGCTGGGAAATGTAATCTGGGTCAGATTTTTAGCACAAGGCACAGCTGACCCTTTCCTTACCAGGCAAGGACACAATGATCCCAAAATTCCTTCACCAGGGCTTTTTAAACCTCTCAGTTCCACTTTTCATGGCTTTCTCTGCAGGAATTTGGGAAATGGCCATTTGGATTTACAAGCAGAGGAGTCTGACCCCAATGGAGATGCAATCCCATCCCACACAGGGAAAACCCTGGGGCAGCACCAGCTTAAAGTTGGCAACAGCCACGTTATTCCCATTTCCCACCTCTCCCAGCAGACAGAACTCACAGGATGGAGGGAGCAGAGCTCATCTCTTCCCCTGACTGAGGAATCTCCTTTCCCATTCCAGCAGTAGCCTCAGTTTCCCCAGCAAGGACCTGTTTCCCCCCCACCACTTGTCTCCAAATTACCACCGGGGTCACTTATTTCCATCTTCCTGTCCTTTTTCTGTTATGAAAGCCTTTTCTTTGGCACAAGATTCATCTTGAACACAGGAAGAGCACCTGAAGCACAAAGATTCCTGTTTTCCATGACTTTCAGGTGAAGAACCACAGACTTGGACCATCCCAAGAGAAGCCGAGTTTCAGCCCTCCCAGAATTTAAGTGGTTTGGTGGGGGAGAGGGGGAATTGCTCCTTTTTTGGGAAGAAAGTTGAGCTGTGCTGAGTGTGGGTGGGCTCCCAACACCCAGCTGGACACTGGGATGTACTGGGAGAACTGGGGGATGAACCCTGTGGGCCATGGCAGGGTGACAGCAGCTCGGGTTTCACTCCAGACAGGGGACATCTGGCACTGCTGGAAAACCAAAGGAGTCAGGAGCTGGGAAGTGGATCTCCCCATTCCACGTCTGACCTTTGCTTTAAAGCTGGGTTTTAACGATTGATCCCATCGATGGAGAGTCTCCAGCTGATATTGCCAGCATCCCAAGCCTGGTGGCCATTCCCTGGGTGGCCACAGGTGTCTCCATGACCGCATGGACTGTTCCCTCCTTTTTTTTTCCCCCTAATGAATCCCTGGCAGGACTCACTCAGCAGGGCCTGCAACCTTGTCCCAGATTCCAGCAGGTGTCACTGTGGGCAACGCTATGGGAAAATCCAGCAGGGAAAACGTTGGACTCAAAGGGAAAACACTCATCAGGGTAATTAATATTTGGGTTTTCCTTAATAGAATTGCTGATTGTAGTTTCCCCCTGTTTTTACAGATACAAAGGCATTGTCTGTGCTAACTTCTTCAGGACTGAAGGGTGGGAATCATGGAATATTTTTGAGTAAGCACCAGGCTGGATTTTCATTCTGGGGTTCATTCCCACCAAAATTAGCCCACACATGCCTGTGAGTAGGGATATGTGGGTGAGAACTAGGGAATTTTGAAAACTGCCAAACGAATTCCCAGGAGGAGATGCCCCAAAGACCAGCCAGCCCCATGCGCTCCTTCCAAGCTTCTCACAAAAATATCCAGCACTGAAAGCAAAGCCCTCAGCACAAAACAGGAACCTCATCCATGGGGAGAGCCATCCCAAAAATCATCCATGATTTCCCCATCCCTGAAAACAGGAACCTCATCCATGGGGAGATCCATCCCAAAAATTGGCTCAGACTGTCAGGAGCAGTGGCTGAGCCACCTCCACCACAGTAAAGCCTGCCCCAAATTTTAATTAAACTTCAGCCAGAATTAATTGATTGGATTTTCCCCACCCAGGAAGTGAAGGAGAACCACCAACCCATCGGTCCCAAACTGCCTGCAACAAAGAAAATGCCTGGAAAAGCAGATTCCATGGGTTCCTTGCCCCAGTATTGCTGTAGAGCCTCTGGGAACAGTAAACAAACAGATACTGGGAAATTAGGAACAAGGCTGGATCAGGGAAGAGACAACTTGGAGTTCTAAGCTGCCCCTCTGTGACCTCTCTGTTGTCCCAGGTGCCATGAAAAAATCCACATCCGTCCTGTGTGCCTCTCATAGAGCCTGCAAATCCACCAGGACAAATAATAAATTATGGATTTGCTTAAATCCTTTCTTTTCATATCTGTGAAACCCTGGAAAAGATCTAAGATTACAGCAAAAAAAAAGTTTTGTTTTTCTCTTTTCCTTTCTTTCATAACTGTGATGGATCAGCTGGAGAATCTGCTTAGAGAACACAAAAATATCTCCCAGATAGGTTTAATCCAGCTAGAAACAGGGAATATTTAAATCCCAACACCTGCATAACCTGAGAGGGGCAGCTTTAGGAATTAACATTTTATCAGTGACCTCCTGAAAACCTGATCATCCACTCAACGCACCACTGCCAAAATAATAACAATAAACAAAAGAAAGAAAATCCTGGGAGACAAAGCAAATCTGGGAACTGTTTTTCTGTTTGACACTGCCTCTGCCACCTGTCCTGCTGGTGACCATGGCACTGCTGGAGTGGCTTTTCCCACCCCAGGGAGGTTGATTGAGGAGAAGGAGGTGCCCAAAGAATGGGGAAAAGCTGGGAAACTGCTGGAAAGGCAGCTGAAAAATGGGAACTACAGAACCCTCTTGGAGGAAGCATGGTTTGGGTTGGAAGGGACATTAAGGATTATCTCATTTCACACTCTGCCATGGGCAGGGACACCTTTCACTGTCCCAGGCTGCTCCAAGCCCCAAAGTCCAACCTGGCCTTGGGCACTGCCAGGGATCCAGGGCCTGCCCACCCTCACAGCCAAGAATTTCTTCTCTGTCAGCTGGGAAAATCTTACAACTCCCATCCTTCTGAGTGTCCTTGGGATTCCCATGGAGCTTTCCATGAACCCGTGTGCTTTGGACAGCCAGAGGAAATGCAATTCCCAAGCTGGGCTGCTCTGGCCTAACTGCAGTGGATTTCACAACACACACTTGAAAGAAAACCAACAACCCAGCTCCTCTGCTTGGGGTTTAGCAAAGGAGCCCAGAGACAAGGGCAGGGGAACTCCTGTCAGTAAATGAGATGTTAATAAACTTCCCTGTCTCCAGAGGAATCCAGCTTCGCATGGAAAGCCTCTGGAAAAAGATCCCTCGGATACCACTGGGATTTTCAGCCTGAACAAAAGCTGCTTCTTGAGAGGTTTCTAAATTCATCTCCTAAATCTCAGTTGAAAAGAGAACACCATTCCCTGCCTGAAAAGTGCATCTGGCAGAGGCAAAAAGCTGCTCTTTGCACCTGACACAAACACCCACCAGGTCCCACCAGGAGAAGAGCTGAATTTCCACATGTGCCAAGAGCATGGAACTCCAGGAAATGCCTTCCCATGTGTTCAGCCCAAGGATTTTATTGGGGGAAAAAGGAGGGATTTGATGCTAAATCAAATGGGAAGAAATGGCAACAGATTTTCCACCCCTCTGGTGAGACCCCACCTGCAGTGGGGTGTCTGATCTGGGGATGTGGAGCTTCTGGAGTTAATCCAGAGGAGCCATGGAGCTGCTCCCAGGGATGGAGCCAGGCTGGGAGAGGTGGGGCTGTTCACCTGGAGCAGAGAAGGCTCCAGGGACACCTCAGAGCCCTTTCCAGGGCCTAAAGGGGCTCCAGGAGAGCAGGAGAGGGACTGGGGACAAGGGATGGAGGGACAGGACACAGGGAATGGCTTCCCACTGCCAGAGGGCCAGGATGGATGGGATATTGGGACATTAGGAAATAATCAGTGTCTCAAAGTTTTTCTCCACTCACATCACCTTCTAACAATACGTTTTGCGGAACTGTGAAGAAAAACCCCAAATCCTGCCCCATTTCTACCACTGCAGGAGAACAGAGGGTGGGCAATAAACACACACAGGGACAACCACATTCCTGACAAGAATCCACAGAAACCAGGGAATACCGAACTCCTTTCCTCTGCTAACACAAGCAGGAGATTCTTTTTAATTCCCTTCATGTGGTCCATGCTCACATTAAAGAAAATCAAAAGGAAAACTTAACTTCAAACAACACATTTTAGCCCAATCCAAAGCTAGAGTAGCTCCTGCCACTGACTCCATTGTATTCCTGCACTCCAGTTTTTCCAGCTGCATTTTATTTTCTCATGCTTTTTTTTCCCCAAAAAGCTTTTATTTCCTGGTGCACCTGGCAAGCCCAAAGCTGTGTTCTCATGAACACCATTTGAAAAATTAATGGAAGTGCAACTCGAGTCAAAATTTTGACCATTTGGGATGGAGTCAGTCATGACTGACGCTGATTTGATGTCTCCACAGGCAGCATTACCCCATCCCACAGCTCCTCCAGTGAATATACCCCAGAGTGCTTCCTTTGATAAAAAACATAAATAATAACATTAATACATTTTTTCTTAACCAAAACCTTTTACTCTTCCCTGTTTATTTTGAATTCTTCCTCAAATCTGATTTCTCGCTCTGCATCCCATCAATACCTGCCTTGGTGCTGGCAGAGCCTGCAGGATGGACCAGGGACCTGGCTCGCTTTATCCAAGAGTCATCCTCACTCCTAAATAAGCCTAAAAAAACCCCACTGATTCTATGGAAAGCTAATTAATTTTGCTCATTTTCCCTCTTCTATTCACTGCTGCCACACAATCCCACAAAGGCAGGACTGTGCTCAGCCTCTGTTAATTAACCAGAGGCATCCTAAGGCCTTCTGATCCATACTAATTGGGCAGTGTGGAGCAGGAAGGATGCTTGGCATCTCTGCTGGAAGGTCCAGGACAGCTCTTAAAGCTGAATTGAGCCATGAAATCTCCTCCAAGACCCCACTCTCCACCAGAAGCCACAACAGGAGCTCCATGAGCAACAGGGAAGAATTACAGGTTGTGGTTTATTAACATTTGTGCCTTTTGAAGTTCAGTCTTTAATTAGAATTAAAAGTAAGAGAAAAGGCAAAGGCTGGCAAGCAACACTCAGCACACAAACTGAGCTGCTGAAGTGGCTGCAGAGAGGAGCTGGGATCCCAGATTTCAGCACCCAGAGCAGCAGGAGGAGTTCTCATCCCCGGCAGCCTCTGCCTGTGGGGTTCAGCACCTTTCTCAGCCTCTCCCCTCAGTCTGGCTCTGCTGTTTGTCCAGGAACTCACTGGGAGCCGAGGCCAGGCTGCCTGGGGCTGGAGGAAACACATCACTGGCACTTGGACCTCAGTAGTGTGTTCAAATAAATTAGAATTCTGAATATTAATGCTTTCAGTGAAAGAAGCCCCAAAAACGCACACTGGGAGATGTGGGAATAGCATTCCCAGCACTTCCAAGCTGTAGCTGCTCTCCTGTTAACCCAGGATGAGTTAATGAAGTGCTCTATTTAGTGCAATTAGCCATATTTATATTTAAATACCTACTTAAGCTGCAACTATGATAGATAAACATTATCTATTTCAATGTGTTGTAAAGTATTATCAGAGAATCATGGAATGGCTTGGGTTGGAAGGGACCTTAAAGTCCACCCCTGTGCTGTGGGCAGGGACACCTTCCACTGTCCCAGGCTGCTCCAAGCCCTGTCCAGCCTGGCCTGGAACATTTTAAATTTCTAGCAATAATCTATAAATACATACACACACATAAACGTCAAAGCTCTCTCCAGTTCTGGATACAGATTGTTCTGGATTTGCAAAAGAGGCAAATCTGTGAGACGCAGTTCAGACCAAAACTGATCTGCAGGGTTTTGTAAGCAAATCAAAGCACCTCTACTGCAGCTGCTCACACTCCCAAGCACAACATCTCCCATGGATTACCAGGCTAAATCCCAAACTGCCAAGGAACAGCGAGGGCACAGGATTAGGAAATGCAGATGAAAAGGCCTGGGTGGAAAATGCCAACAAGACCTCAATTTAATCTCCTCCTGTGCATCTGCAGCCACAGAACTTGAAATCTCAGATGATTCTGTCTGGGGCACCAACAGCACCCAGAGCTGCTGCAGGGAGCCCAGGGGAGGCCACAGAGATGCTCCAAGGGCTGGAGCCCCTCTGGAGCCAGGCTGGGAGAGCTGGGGGTGTTCACCTGGAAAAAGCTCCAGGGATAGCTCAGAGCCCCTGCCAGGGCCTAAAGGGGCTCCAGGAGAGCTGGAGGGGGACTGGGGACAAGGGATGGAAGGACAGGACCCAGGGAATGGCTTCCCACTGCCAGAGGGCAGGGCTGGATGGGATATTGGGCAGGAATTGTTCCCTGGGAGGGTGGGCAGGCCCTGGCACAGGGTGCCCAGAGCAGCTGTGGCTGCCCCTGGATCCCTGGCAGTGTCCAAGGCCAGGTTGGACTTTGGGGCTTGGAGCAGCCTGGGACAGTGGAAGGTGTCCCTGCCCATGGCAGGGGTGGCACTGGATGACCCTTAATGTCCCTTCCAACCCAAACCAGTCTGGGATTCGTTGCTCCAGCTGCCCCTGGCTCTCTGAATTCCTGCCTCCTTCTCGGAAAACTCAACCCAATTCAGTGGAGCTGGGACAGATGTTCAGGCAGGTAATGCCTCCACTCCCAACATCCAGGCAGAGGGACTCTTCTTTGAAACAGGAATAGGAATTTGCAGTTGGGGAACAGAATTTAGAAGAATCAGCTGTAGGCACAATGAAGAATTTGAGATCAAATGGAAAAGTACAAAATCACAAGTACTTGGAAGTGGCTTCAGAGGAGAAGAGGTCAAGGAACCTTAATTATATCTACCAGTACCTGAACACCTGATTTGAGATGGAAATCCTAAAAATTTTACATTTGAATGGCACAAGAAATAACCTTAAAGAGGAGCAACACTACCAGAATGTGAAGCAAATTAAGGACAGGAGAAAAATCCCGATTTTGTGCCACAAAACCCAAATAGAAATGAAGGGGGGATAAGAGGGAGAGGAGGAAATGCCAGCACAGACCTCTGAGCCCATGCCCACCAAAAGCTCATCCCACTCCTCAGCCATGCCAGGACCAGACTCCCCATCCCGCTCCCCTCAGGATTTTAATTCCATTTGCTCAATGAAATTATCCATAAAGACTGAAATTCTTGGCAATGTTGGTGCCACCCAGACAAACCCTAGGGTGAGCCATCAGACACATTTTTCCATGTAAAATCAATAGTTCCATCTTCCAGAGGGGGTTTCCAATACTTTAGAGGTGTAACCTATGGAAGGAGGGCTGTAGCCAGGTGGGAGTTTAGTTATAAATACACAGACCTGAGGGTGACTTTTTATTTTTCATTTATGCAAAACACAGCCTGCCTAACCCAAGGCAAACCCAGAGGAAATAATGCTGAATTCCAAGCAGGAAACTGGGAGCATCCACCCTAAAAAAATCCAGATTTACTCCCCACAAATGCTGCTTTTGTGCCTCATTTCTTCACTGATATTTATTAAGGATTTTTTTCTGCCTGCCATGAAACTTTAAGTGTTTCTGGAAAAGTTTTATGGACTTTATTCTGCTCCTTAACTCTTGATAAGGAGCTTAATGCTGCTGATGTGATCGAAGCAAATTCTGGTTGGGAGTGGGGTTTTGAGATAGGCAGATAGAATTTACAGCAGAGGGAACTCATTCCTTTCTTTTTCCCCCTAAATCAGAGCATTCCCTGGCAGTAAAAGGAATAAAGCTTATCTGTGAATATGCAATTATTCAGGGTGACAAACAGCTGATTTGTTGGAGCCACAGAATTTATCTGGGCACTAAATAAAAAGGCAGAGAAGGAACAACACCCCAGCAAAGCTCAGAATAAAAAGAATTCAAATCAACTCAATGTCAGCAGCGCTTTTCCTCCAAATCCACGGGAACATCTTCCCTGATAGAGGGGCGTGGATGAAGAAGAGCAAGCAGGAATGAAATAAATTACTGCCATACACACAATTCCTGAACTTAGATCACCTTTTGGAAGGGTTTATTAATGACTTTCTGGATATTCAATTCCTCAGGCCCAGAAAGGAGCATCGTGGGAATAAAATATGGGGGGGAAACTGTGATGTGACCCAAATATTTTACATCTGCTTATGGGGCAAGGTTGGGGGGCAAGGGTTTGGGGTTTCTTTTTGGTAGGGTGCAGGTTAGGGGTTTTTGCATTTTTGGGGGGTTGTGGGGTTTTTGTTGGTTTGGTTTGTTTTTTTTTTTTCAGAGGATTTTTCTGGTTGGTGTTTTGTGGGTGATTTCTTTGTTGTTTTAAATAGACTTATAAAAAGCCTGACCCCAACGAGACCCCAGTTGAAGCCAGGCAGGCAAAGCCCAACTCCATCCCAACATCTCAACACTGCTGAAACTCTTCCCAGAGCACCTTTTCCACAACACTTTTAAAACACCCTCCAACATAAATGTCCCATCAAATCTGAAATGACACCAGGTTCTAATATTCCCCTCCTCCCCACCACTCACCCAGGGACTGGAGAAGCTCATTCCCTTCTGGACATCACAGGAAATGATTGATTCACTCCCCAACTGGATAAAAATCCAATTCAAATATATACAGACCCTGTTCAAAACTGGATTTATTTTCCCTCCAGCTCCTCCCATGGCCTCGATGGCTGCCAAACTGGGGAGCTGCTCTTTGGGGGAAAAGAAGAGGCTGGACATTGCCAGCAGAAGGTTCTAACCTCATGAAATCCCATTGTTCACAGCACTTACCTCTTCCAGGACATCTGCAAGCTTACTGAGGATCTCCTCGGGAAGGCTCTGGAACGTGGGGACGCTGCAATGCAAAAGAAACCTCGATCAGTGGGACCCTTTACACAGGGCACAGATCCAGCTGCTTTCCTCCCCTCTGTCTTCCTGAGATTCTTCCTTCATGCTCTGGGGCTGAACAGGAACAAGATAGCATGGGAAGCTGCTCCTTTTCTAGCACCAGGATGGGTTTGGTGATGATGGGGGACCACTGGAATAAACCTCTGGAGAGCCACCCCTAACGCTGGTGATCAGCCAGGGATCCATTCAGGATCCACTGGAATTCCTGTGTGCCACAAACCTGCTCAGTCATGTTCTTTCCTGGTCTGCTTCAGCCCCCTCCAGAAGTAAAATGCAACACAAGAAAGGGCAGGGAAGATCAGCTCCAAGCAGCCCCAGACAAAAGAGTGAAACCACACCTGGATGGATGGAGAGCAGAGCAGAGAGCTCTGCAGCACTGAGCCCTCATCCAAGCCCTCAGGGAGTTGCTGAACACTTCCCTGGCAGTTTCACAGCCAAGTTTGTGGATTTTCTTTGGCCAAAAAGGCAACGTTGTCACTTGTTTGGCAGCAACTTCCTCAGCAAAGGCTGCCCAGGCCAGGCAGGGACGGGAAGGTGATGCAGCCATAAAGAGCCCCCTGACCCAGGGCCCACAGGACTGCGCCTAAATCAGTCTGGGGCAGGATGGGGGACACCACTTAGGGTCTCAAAAGCCCCAGGGAGTATCCTGACTTTGAAGCTGTATTTCCACTGCCTTACAGCCCACCCAGGGAGGCTGTGGAATTGTCCTCCTTGGAGAGCCCCAAATGCCATCAGGACATGGTCCAGAGCAACCTCACCAGAGGAGCTCCAGATGTCCCTCCCATCTTCAAGCAGCCTGTGACTTGCAATACTGTGGCTTCCCATCCTTGCTTTTCCATAAAAAACTGAGATCCATCAATATTCCCAGGTGGTGCTGAAGGAAACACACTGACACAACAGAAATTTAACCCAAAATACACCACAGCCCAGAGAAGCTGTGGCTGCCCTGGATCCCTGGAGCATCCAGGGCCAGGCTGGACATTGGGGTTTGGAGCACCCTGGGACAGTGAAAGGTGTCCCTGCCTGTGGCAGGGGTGGCACTGGGTGGGATTTAAGGAGCAAAGGAGGCTCAGGGGGACCTTGTGGCTCTGCACAACTCCCTGCCAGGAGGGGACAGCCAGGGGGGGTCGGGCTCTGCTCCCAGGGAACAGGGACAGCACAAGGGGAAAGGGCCCCAAGCTGTGCCAGGGGAGGCTCAGCTTGGACAGCAGCAGGAATTTCTGCATGGAAAGGGTGCTCAGGCCTTGGCAAGGGCTGATCAGGTGGAATCAGCATCCCTGGAAAGGTTTAACAGCCATGGAACTGGCGATGTGGGTCAGTGTGGGGCTCAGCAGTGCTCAGGGAACAGCTGGACTCAATCTTTAATGTCTTTTCTAACCTAAATTATTCTTCGATCATTTACCCTTCTCTTTAATTAAAAATATATATATAGTTTCAGTTGAATCCATTTAATGATAACAAGACAAGCCTGGGCAGATAAAAGCAGAAAAATATCACCTGTCATGCTCTCAATAACAGCTTTTTCTTCCCTCAGGAGGAGCACTTTTATTACTGGGAGCACATGGGTCCACATTGTAACAGAAGCAAGCAAACAAGTGGACAGGAATTCTGTGACAGCCAGGCCTAAGCATCAAATGAGAGTTCATTACATCAATTCCAGCATTCCCAAATGAGGAGTGAACTTATGGGAGAAGAAAACAGCCTTGGACAAGTGGTCAGATTTTAGTGTGGTTGCACCCTTAAACTCCCAAACTGTGGGGGGGAACACTCCACAGGGGTGTTTTTATTACTATTTATAATTATGCCTGCGAAATCCAAGTGAAAGACATCTATTATAGACCAAATCCATAAAAAAAAAACCCCAGGGAAATAGGCCCTAGGTTCTTGACAAATTTCAAATCTCACCATGAGAAAAGCCTAAAACTTCAACTCTGCAACAGAACTAATAACAGAAAAAGCAAATTGTTGACAAAACAAACTCCAACACATCATGGAATTACACCATTAATATCCCATATTATCCCATTAATATCCCATATTTAGGGAGGTTTACAGCAGGCCAGAATTTCGCTGAACAGCCAGAAGTGACAAAACAGCCAAATATTTGAGTTTCTTTGATAAGAAGAGAGCAAGACTTGATTCTCCAGGTCAATAAAAATCCCCCTCTGCTCTCCACAGGACAACATTAAATGGATTCATAAAACAGAGTCTTGATTCCCTCCAAGAACTGCCTGGATTATTGAAGGACTTGTGTACAAAAGGAGTGTTTCCATGATTATTTCCAGGTGGGTACTTGCCCTGAAAGGCAAATGGAGCCTCAGCTCTCCAGGGGGAGCCTTGAGCAAAACAGCTGAACTGCAAATTGCTGCAAGTGGAAAAACACACAGGATGGAGGCAAACGGGAGCAGAAAACCTCCCAGGGAATCTTTGATCACCACAGCAAGAGGCAAGAAAATTGTATTTCCCTTCCTACAACTGTGTGAAAATGGCTGGAACTACAGAAGGGCAAACATTCAGCCCTTGAGTTGGGATGTGCTTAGGATAGAAAAAAACACAGCAAATGCTGCTCCACCTGTTCAAGGAACGATTGTTCAGCCCAACAAAGCAGGGTCAAGCAAAGCCAGGCTTTCTCCAACAAGCTCTCCTCTCACTGCTCCCTAAATCCCACCAGTAATGAAGATTTTTACACACCCACTGCAGACAGGAACAATGCTGCAGCTGGCAGAACAGTGTGCAGCACTGAAAGACCTCAGCAAAGTTTGAAACTCATGACTTTTCCCCCTACCTGTAGCACAAGTGAAGGACTTCACCCATTCCTCTTTCTCCACAACCATCTCCCACTTTGCCCAGGAAAAGCTGGACTTGATGATCTCGGGAAGTTTTTTCCAGTTTAACAACTGTGATTTGATTGTAGAATAAACCAGAACAGCTTGCCAACCTCTCCCAGAAGGATGGAGCTTCTTGTGTGCTGCTTACCCACTCCTTATAATGGACTTGCTCCAGCTGCTTCTTATCCCACTTGATGAGGAGTCATTTCTCCACCTGCCCTGAACCCATTCCCTGGATGAGGTTATGGAATCCAGCTGGGGATGGAATGGAGCTATTCACAACTGACCTCCTGCTCACCTGCAGCCCCTCTGCTCCTCTAAGCACTCGAAGGCGATATGGGTATTAAAAAGTATGGATACCAAATTATTTGTGTCTATTCGATGGGATCCCCTGGCAAAAGTACAGCCCAGGATGCACAGGAGGATCCAGGCCAGCCTACTGAGGCAGCAAACAAGGAGGCAAAGCAGACCCTGAGCTCCAGGGACTTGATTTTTAACAGAAACTGCAATAAACTGGGTGATTTTAACCCATCCACAAACAGCATTTTACCAGGAGAGCGTGACTGCCACCGCAGGGAACGGGATGAGGAACCTGCTCCAGCCACCCCACACCCTGGACAGAGAGCAAGGGAAGGAGGGGAGGTGACATTTTCCTGGCTGCATTCCCCACTGCTCAGCCACAGAACGTTGTGCAGGCATGGCAGCTCCTGCACCCAGGAGAATTTCCCGTGGGGAATTGCTCCCTGTCTGGAGCCATTCCCGCCTGGCTCCAAACCTGACACATTTTTCCAGAGAGTTCAACATGCCCAGCACCAGCTGCCAAACTCAGGGAAAGCAGCTGTGCTAAAATATCCAGGGATTGAATCCCTGTCCCCACGGAGGAACAGGGATATGCCCAACCCGAAGGAAGTGGGAAAGCTCGTGGCTCCATCCCCGGGGATGCGGTCACCAAGCTGCTCTCAACTTCCAGGTGGAAGCAACATCCCCATTAAGCATGCTTTGCTTCATCCCTGTGATCCATCCCACGGGATGGCTCCTGGAGCAAGCAGCAAGGGCTTCCAAGCAGCGCTGGCTGTGGCCCAAGGCGTTGTTTGCAGCCCCAGAGGCGCTCGGTGGCAGCGCTGCCAGCTCTGACAGGACATTTATCTTGTGACACACACCACAGCTCCCAGGGCTCTGCTCTGCCTCCAGCACAGAAAAGCAACCATTCACTCTCTAAATCCCTTTCAAGACGCATTCCCAAACTTTTGAAGGGTGTTCAGTGAGGGTGCTCATGCAGGGCGGTGGCAGATGTTTCTCCTGGGCTCAGCCTGGAACAAAGCCTCTCTTATTGCTGCTTGGCACCAGCACAATTGCAGTTGTTGTCACTGCTCTGTGCCTCGGGTAAGCAGAGCTCTAAACTCCAACCCTCCAGTAAAAGGAAATAAAGGCTGAGCTCCCTGAAACTTCTTTTTTGGCACCCAACTGGAATGAAGGCTGGAAAATGCAAATGTCCCTCCTTAGCACACTTGGGATGCTCCTACAGCTTTGTCTCGGCTCCAGAAGAATTGAGGACACATCTGATCAGGCTGAGCTGATCCTTGATTTGGGATATCACAAAAAGGAGTTTTGGACAACTCAAGCTCTGCAGGCAGCCTCCCACTGGGCTCCCAGTTGTGTCAGGGAGGGAATGCTGGCTCCATTGGGATCATGGTCCTGGTGTAATTACATAGAATCAGGGTGGCTGGGGTTGGAAGGGACCTCAAAACCCATCCAGTGCCACCCCTGCCATGGGCTGGGACACCTTCCACTGTCCCAGGCTGCTCCAAGCCCTGACCAGCCTGGCCTTGGGCACTGCCAGGGATCCAGGGGCAGCCACAGCTGCTCTGGACACCCTGTGCCAGGGCCTGCCCACCCTCCCAGGTACATTCCTTTTGTGTTGCAAACTGTTGCATCAAAAGGTAATTCCTCTTTTCTGTCAGATTAATAAATATTATTTGGAAGATCAACTGCTGTTTATTTTCATTCAGAGTGTCCACAAGAGAAGTGGCAGAAGTTAATTTCAGGAAAGGTGTATCTATCTCTTCAAAAATCTCAGTCCTTCCCCAGTCACACAGGTAATTGGTAAGTCAAAGCTGGTTTTCCTGGAGCAATTTCCCAAATGCTTTGCTTGGATTCATCAAAATCACAGAGGTGGGAAATTCCCTCCCATCCCATGGAGTCCCAGCTGTGCCCCATGCCCACCTTGTCCCCAGCCCAGAGCACTCAGTGCCACCTCCAGCCCTTCCTGGGACACCTCCAGCCATGGGCACTCCAAAGCTCCCTGGGCAGCCCCTGCCAAGGCCTGAGCACCCTTTCCATGCAGAAATTCCTGCTGCTGTCCAAGCTGAACCCTCCCCCAGCTCTGTTCTCTTCCCTGGACGTGCTCCAGCCCCTTCAGGACTCTCTGGCTGTGAGGGCCCAGAACAGGACACACCTCAAAGAATATTAGAGAACCAGGAGGAAGGGACAGGGAGGGTGACAGCCACTCACATTCCCATTAATTTCACTTTGGGTTGGCCTTGGAAGCACGTCATGGAACAGAAGTCTCAGGAAGAGAGAACGGATTTGCTCTGCAGGTGCTACAGATGATTTATCTGCTGTGCTAAAGCCACACAGGAAGTAAACAATTCACAATTACTCATTTTACAGAGGGTGAAAATGGAACAGCCACAGTTTGAACGCTCTGCCACTCATTACACAGCCCTTATCAGGGAAATAAAATCCTGAAAGGAGGTTGTGAGACATTTGTTTTCAGAGGTCTGGTTATATCCTACTACACACAGGAAAATGGGAGAGAAGCAGAACTGATCTTATCCCTGATGAGCAAATACTGAGGTAAAGCAAGTGCCAAGAATTGCATTTTTTCCTCTTGTGCTGAAAGGATACCAAGGATGCCAAGGGATCTGCTGACATCTCGAGACCAGGACTCTCAGTGTCCCTGAGGGGAACATGAAATGATCTCAAAAGGATCAGAATCACTAAGGCTGGAAAGGGCTCCAAGACCAGAGTCCAACACTGCCATGTCCATCATTAACCCGTGTCCCTGCCCACCACAGCTGGGTGGTTTTTGAACACCTCCAGGGACCTTCTTTGGGCCCAGGCTGTTTGTGTTCAACAGGCAGATCAGGAACTCTGGAGGAGTATTTTGCCTTGCTCCTGTCAATGCCTGCCTCTCCCTGACAGGGGTTCATTATCACAGAGAGCCCTTCCACTGCATCTCCTTTGGCAGCCACTGGGGAGATGGGACTGATTTAAAAGAAAAGTTCCATTGTTGCTGTCAGCAGGAGAGAGAGGGAGAGTAATTAGCAGGTATGTGAACCCCCTCCTCCCACTGCACATGAATTTACTCAGGATGATTCATCTTGAAAAGGACAATTGCTCCCTAGGAGCTACAAAGGCTCAGCAGAAGCAGCAGCTACCCTGGGAACCCCAGTGAAGTTTGGGCAGGCACGGTTCTGGTTGCTCATGTCGAGGCACAGGGTTCACTCTGCTGCTCCTGAGCCACGTTACAGAGGGAAGCTGCTCCTGCTGGAACCCTTGGAGGATGTTATGGGATGATTTTGGATCTAGCAGGTGGCATTCCTTCATACCTGCAAATCAAATTCTACCTGCAGTCCCAAAGCAGAGCTCTTCTACCTTCCAATTCACCCAGCTTTCCCAACACTGCTGTACCACAGAATCCCAGGATCCCTGAGGCTGGAAAATCCCTCCCAGCCCATGGAGTCCCAGCTGTGCCCCATGCCCACCTTGTCCCCAGCCCAGAGCACTCAGTGCCACCTCCAGCCCTTCCTGGGACACCTCCAGCCATGGGCACTCCAAAGCTCCCTGGGCAGCCCCTGCCAAGGCCTGAGCACCCCTTCCATGCAGAAATTCCTGCTGCTGTCCAAGCTGAGCCTGCCCTGGCACAGCTTGGGGCCCTTTCCCCTTGTGCTGTCCCTGTTCCCTGGGAGCAGAGCCCGACCCCACCCTGGCTGTCCCCTCCTGGCAGGGAGTTGTGCAGAGCCACAAGGTTCCCCCTGAGCCTCCTTTGCTCCAGGCTGATCCCCTTTCCCAGCTCCCTCAGCTGCTCCTGGGGCTCCAGTCCCTTCCCCAGCTCCCTTCCCTGCCCTGGACACGCTCCAGCCCCTCAAAGTCCTTCCTGGACTGGGGACCCAGAACTGGGCACAGCCCTTGAGTCCCTCAGCAGGGCCAGCACAGAGGGACAATCACTGCCCTGGTCCATCTGGCCACACTGTGTCTGATATAAATACACTGGTGATTAAAGATAAAAGCTGTCATGCAAAGCCTCACAGCCCTGAACACTGATTTTTATGATCCTGCATTCGCAATACAGCTGAAATTAAATTGTCTTTGGCCTGCACTGTAATTATCTCTTCAAAACAGTTTGCTGTCAAGGAGTGTCTCTCCTGCATTTTTTTTCCCCTTTGTCTAGGGCATTTCATGGGAAATGAAACCTCACCCTTCAACCTCTGGACAGACCCAGAGTGGGTGCACCACGCCGATTTTCTGCTTCTTGACTGAACCACAGAATCCCAGGATGGTTTGGGTTGGGAGGGAGCTTGCAGCTCATCCAGTGCCACCCCTGCCATGGGCAGGGACACCTTCCACTGTCCCAGGCTGCTCCAAGCCCCATCCAGCCTGGCCTTGCAACCCTGGAGCACCAGAATGAAGTCCAACAAAGACCATTACCTTACACAAGGTAGAAAACAAAAGATTTTGGGGACTGGTTCTCATGGTGTGCTTCAAAAGAAATCCTTAACACTGGTCAATGTGTCAAAATCACAGTGACTGTAAATAAGGGACAAGTGGCATTTGCATGCACGGTCTGTTTTCTCTCTTTCCTCCAAATTGGGTATTTACATCATATGCAAGATCAAAGGAAGGCAGGAGTCTTGAGTCTAAGAGATCTCTGCTGCACTTGACAGCATCATAATCATCTCTTTTTCATGGAGCCACTGACACCCCTTCCAAGCACAGCCCTCTTTGCTGCTGGAACGCCGCGTCCTCCTTTCAGCCACCCCACTTAAATGAACGTACCACAGAGATCACCATCATTTTCTGCCTTCAGAATTACATGCATACAAAAGAAAGATAAACTGTAAATGTTTCTAACATCCTCTGAATCACCAGCTTTTCACGTTCTCCTCAGCAACTTCCCCAAAGCGAAGTGACCTGCAAGGGCCAGGGAGCTCCTGGAGCGGGGCCAGCGGAGGCTGCGCAGCTGAGGAAGGGCCTGGAGCCTCTGGGTGCCCAGGAAAGGCTGAGGGAGCTGGGGCTGTTCAGCCTGGAGAGGAGCCCCAGCTGAGAGGGGCCCTCAGGCCTGGCTGTCCCTGTGTGCAGGGAGGGCTCCCAGCAGGGCCCAGGCTCTGCTGCGGGGGCCCAGCAATGGCCCCAGAGCCACGGGCAGGGCCTGAGCCCAGCAATTGCCCCTGCACAGGAGGCACAACTTCTTCCCTGGGCAGTGCCCAGCCCTGAGCACATTGTCCACACAGCCTGGGGGGTCTCCTCCCTGGGGCTGTGGCAGAGCTGTGTGCACACAATGCTGTGCCCTGTGCTCTGGGATGGCCCTGCTGGAGCAGGGAGGTGGCACCAGGTGCCCACTGAGCTCCCCTCAGCCTCAGCCAGCCTGGGATTCTGTGTAATATTTAATGGTTTTTTTTTTAATTGCTCCTTGACGTAGGTGTTGAGTGAATCCCCATAATTCACAAAGCATTAAAACACCTAAATATTTACCTCTTTTTTGTTGTTAGTTACTATAAGAAGGATTTAAAAACATGGATCTCCTGCCCAACACATCCCTAGGTTGGGAGTTAGCAGGAGTGATCCCGTGGTTGGCAGCATCACCAAATCCCAGACATTGGGTTTGGGTGCTTCCTTGACCTCCTTAATATGGTTCATACATCTGAGATGATTTATGGAGGGACAATTCCAAAAAGATCCCTTCTGAGTGATCACCAGAAGATCACTTCTGAGATCACCGACCAGAACAGACTTCCAAGAATTACTTCATTACCAGAGAAATGAGCCACAAAAATGGTACCAAATACAAAGAATTTTGTTCCTTTCATGGTGAGAGCCCAGCACAACCATACTGGGTTGATTTTCCAGGAAAATCCACCTCAGAGGCATTTGAGACCTTCCCACTCACAAGCAGTGCTGTGCCAACCCCAGGGATCCCCAGCAAGACCCCCACCCAGGACATCCCAACCCGCCCAGTTCCATGATCCCAACCCATGAATGGGGAAAACCCCCTTCCTTGTGATGTACTACCTGCACCGAATCCCAAATACCTTTAAAGTACCTCTAAAGCCATAGCTGGGACATCCCTTTCTCCAGGATAAGCCTGAGTCTTTTATTGAATTAAAGAAAGGAGAAGGATTATTTAATCTTAGACTTTACAACGCTGTTGATTCTCCCTTTACATCTTAGAGAACTAAAATTTCCTATGCATAGCAAAGCCTCCGCAGCTGAAAATGAATTAAAGGTCGAGGATTTTCAGGGGGCCTGGGCTGCATTGGAGAAATAATCAAATAAAGCCTGACAGATTCCACACACGGCTCAAAAATACAATTGTTTATGAAAACATAATCTTGGGAATATTAGAGACAGGCGAGCAGCATAATGGGCAATAAAAACCCCAACATAAACAAAAACCCTCTCTGCTGGGAAGCAAATGGCAGTAATTCCACACAATTCTGTTCTGCTGCTGTCAAACCCGTCACGGCTTCCTCTCCCAGGATGGTGATCCCAAATCCAACCTTCAGTTCTTGATCCTACTGGCTTATCCCAGTCCTGGCCTTGTCTTCCAGCACAGCCCATCTGGAGCTGGTGATCCCAAATCCAATCCTTAGATTCTTAATTCTACACCCAGGCTCATCCCAGTCCTGTTGGGAGCAGGACACCCAAGCTTCCAACTGGAGCATCTGGGGTTTGGACGATCCATGAGGGGAAAATGCAACATTCTAGGTCCAAAGCAGTTTGGAAAAGGGGAGGAACCTTCTGTCAGTGGTCACCAGCGAGACTGACCAGCCACAGGTCACTTGATCCACGGAACAGCCCCTCTCCTGCCATTAGAGGGAAATTCCTGGGGACTTTTCTTTTGGATCCAACACGCATTGGATCCATCCCCACTTGAATGCCAACAGATGTTTCATTTTGCTCTCTGCAGCATTTTCTCTTTTCCATTATTTTCTCCACTGCAACATGAAAGCTTCGCTAAATTCCACCAATTTGTTTAATTAATTGCTGCTCAACAGATGACAGAAGGTCAGCATGTGATAGGGCTGTCTCTGTATCCCAGGAAGGGAATTCTGCCAGCACACTGCTCCGTCGTTCCCTCAGCCTGTGGTTGAACCTCCCAACCTTTTCCTCTTGACCTGCTCCAAAGGTGATGAAGACAATCCTGAAAATGGAGTGGTTGGGAATATCTGTGGGCTCCCTGGTTGATACTTGGACAGAGACTTAATAAAAGGCAGGACAGAATTCCAGGATTTCTGTGGCAGACATGAAGCAAACAGAAGGGAAACCTGACCCCAAATTAGCCCGTGAGGAGGTCAGGGAAGGGGAAAGGACAGGGAAGATGGATCCAAAAGGAATGAACCCAGTTTTGGTGCTGATTTTTTGCCCTGAGCCCTATAATCCAGAATATCCTCCCCTGCCTCTTTTCCCAGAGCAGCATCCAAGAGCCTTGGCCCATCCTCATCAACAGTGGCTCCATGACCCCATCAAAAATGATCTTAAAATATAATTTATGCCAGTCAGCCTTACTTTATTTCATTTTTTCATTGAAAGAAGGTCATCATGATACAATTATGGCTGGCTGGCAGATTTTATTTTCTGTACATTGATTTATGCAAGGCCACATTTCATCTTGATTAAAACCACCATTCAATGTGTTTAGAAGGAAACACTTCAGATTAAAATCTGACTCATTGACAGATATCAAAATACTGTTAAAAGGAGCCAGCATCAGGTGTTGAAAGCGCTTCCATAAATCCATTCCTGGTTCCCTGTCAGTCCTGATTTATTGATGATCATTCCACATGTTTGCAGATGACTCAGTTTACTCCTCTGGGGTGATTAATGTCTGACAAAATTCCCTTTAATGGCCCACACGTGTTCAACAGCTCAGTTTTGGACCAGGCACGGAGATCAGGGCAGCAGCACCAGAGTGGGCACACAAGGATTGATTTAAAACACAGTAGCCAGGTTCCCAATAACATCCTCCAAAAATCCCATTAAGTATCATTGGAATAACACATCTGTCACTTAATATGGAGCCAGAGTGGGAGGAAGATCAGGTGGCAAAGATCATCTACAGGTGAAGGAAGGCGAAGTCCACTGGATTTAGAAATCCCATAAACTGAGTTTTTTGTCTCATTCCCCTATTTCCAGCAATAAGGAAAGGACTGGAAGAGCACCATGTGGGGCAGAGCTCTGTCTGTGGGGGAGCCAAGGACACAAGGCTGGATATTTCGTAATCAAGAGGTGCTTTTACCTTTCTCCAATCAAAATTCAGTGGGGGCTGTAGTGGAGCTCAGAGGTTCAGGGACACTGTCCCTTCTCCATTGTCCCTTGGATCTAGAAACTCATGGAGACAGTGCTGGGAGCACTTTGTGAAGGACTGGGATTTACTGAAACATCAGCTGAACCTGGAAACTAAAACACAGGTGAACAGAAGCTCCTGGGTTCCTGGTGGTGCTTGGAAGGGTAAATCCCATTAGCCCAGACAGGAAAATCCAGGTCATGGATTGCAATCCTGGTTTCCTCGGAAGATCCAGGAGCTGCTGAGCATCTCCCATCCCACAGCTGCAGAGGAGCAGAGCCTGTGTTGGACAGGGCTTCTGCTCCCTCCAGGTTTCTCTGGGGTGGTGGTGGGATCAGCTCAAGCTCAGCTGTTTTAAAGGAGGGTTTGGAGCAGATGATCCCTGCAAACATGAACCACTCTGCTATTCTTTGCCCTGGAAGCAAATGCTGATTCCTCCTGCATTTACCTCCTCTGGATAAGGACTTACACTGTAATTACTTGTTTCAAGTGACATTGTTTTATTTTCAATGCCACCCTTTCAATGCCACCCACAAAGCACTACAAATCCCGTGCCCACGGATGCGTGTGCCTGCACTCACAGATCCCAATTTGCTTTGAATTTTATCCTCCCAGTTTTCCAGCGGTTTGGATTTTCTTGTTAAACCAGATTCTGATTGATTCCTGGTGTGCTCTGGCCAGCTGGTTCTGCTCCCCCTCCTTGTCAGCAGCTTAACAGAACAGTGATTCACGGCAGGTCAGCTGGAATTTGCTCAATTATTAACAACTTCAGGATTTTTTACCATCCCTCTGAGGACACTTCAGCCTAAGCCTGATTTGTCTTCATCTCCAGCTCAGTTCAACAGCACAAATCCTGCCAGTTCTCTGAGCTCATGTTCAGTGCATGGCATGCCCTGTTCTGACTTCCCCTACCCTTTAAAACACTGATTTCTAATTGCATATCGAGCTGCTGGGGCACCCAGTGAGTTTGTCTCCATTGAGCTGCAGAAACACTTTTCATCTCCTTCCAGAAATAATTATGCTGGTTTATCAGTGTCTATATGAAGCTTGAATTATTCCTCCTAATATGCATTAACTTGTATTTTTTGGAGTGACAAAAATGGGCCCAGTGAAGTCACTCCAGTGATTACTGTCCCTGTTAGTTTCCAGTAATCCACGAGATGTATTTATTGGCAAGTCACTTGTGTGGTATTTCCAGAGACAGTACATAATTGAATTTAAAATGCATTCCTGATGCCCGTAAAAGCAATAAAAATGTCACCCTCTGCCTGCACATTAAAAATTCATCCCATGCAAGGAGAGGACAAATGCATAAAATGATCATTATGATGTGCAAATGGACTCAGTGCAGAAAAACCAGACTGGTCTCTGCCTGGACGTAAAAACATTAAGATACCAGAGTACAAATGGCACCATTTAGTGAACTTTTAAAGGTGCTGAAGAGAAAATGCTCCCATTAGTAGCATGACTAAGGCTTGCTTCAAAAATGGGATTTGTACCGGTATTAACAACAGCGTGGCTCCTGTGTCAAAGCAGAATTAACTGCCTGAAATAAAAACAAACCAAAATCACCATTCCATGGCCCTGGCACAGGGTGCCCAGAGTAGCTGTGGCTGCCTCTGGATCCCTGGAAGTGCCCAAGGCCAGGTTGGACTTTGGGGCTTGGAGCAGCCTGGGACAGTGGAAGGTGTCCCTGCCCATGGCAGCGGGTGGGACTGGATAGGCTTTGAGGCCCTTCCAACTAAATTCTTCCTGGGATTCTATGATTCTGTACAAATCCACCTTTTTTTCTGGACTTGTCATTGACACCTGTGGTACCACAGTGCTTCTTCCCCTCCTCTTTCATTTCTGTCTTGGCTAAAGAACTTTCATTGAACTCTGCCCAACTCCTACTTTCTGTCTGCTCAGCACAAAGTAACTTCACAGGTAATTAAGCACATTGTGAGTCATTAACTCCTCTCCAGATTCCCGGGAGGTTTCTCCAAATTGAGTCCAGACGCAGAAATTAAAATCCATCTTTTGCTCACACATTAATTCTTCATAGGAGGGAACTATTACAAATTCCTTCTTTTCCCAACTCAGAATTGACTGACTTTGGTTACCACAGTCCTGGGGTCCAGCCTTGGTCGTGGAATCACAAATCCATGGAATGGTTTGGGTTGGGAGGGACCTCAAAGCCCATCCAGTGCCACCCCCTGCCATGGGCAGGGACACCTTCCACTGTCCCAGGCTGCTCCAAAGCCCAAAAGTCAACCTGGCCTTGAGCATTTCCAGGGATTCCAGCCATTCCACCCTCAGCAGCAGGTAGAAGGCAGTTCAAGAGTGATAAAAGCACTTGATCTTGAACTCCCAGACATGGGGCCCTAATTTTTGGCTCAAAACAGTTGGAAAAAAAGGCAGAGCTCCATTCCTCTCCACTTTGGTGAAGGTTCCTGCACCTCCTCCCAGTTTGAGTTCAGTTGGGAGCTCCCAAAGAGGAGCCACATTCCCTGTTTTCCTCAAATCGACACAACTGGAACTCTTCCCATTCCACAAAGGGAAAATGCCAATGATTAAAAGCCTTTCCCTTGTCCTGCTCAGCTCCCAAACCAAACTCCTGCCCCAGGCCCGGTGGCTCCCATCACTGAGAATTTCCTGTGACACAACGAGAGCCACTGTGAGTTAGGAGCACAAAAGAATAAATAATCCATTCACCAAATTTATAATCTGTGGGCATTTAGTAATCAAATCAGTTCATTTTTACTCAGCAGGGATTTCATGCTCAACAACAGCTTCTGAACAAGATCCCCTATCAACAGTGCCAGGGGCTACTTTCTGTGACATCTTCTTTTGTGCTAATTATTGCCTATCTTTAGATCAATATTTCTGTAACTTCATGAGGGGAAAGCACTGCCTGTGTGGGGAAGGCAGCCTGCCAGGCCCCCAGACGTTGCACATAATGAGATGCACATCCAAACAGCTCTCTGTAATCACCTTAAAGGCTCTGTGCCTCATCCTTCCTGGGCTCTGCTGAGACAAAACACAACAATTACCAGGTAAAGGATGTGTACTTCACTCAGGAGGGATGATTGGAGATGTACACGCACAGAATTGTTTCTGATCTTCAAGCACAGAAACAAGAATTGACCCAATTTGTACATCCTCCAAACAAATCCACCTGGCAAACTGTGGGAGCACCCAAGAGGAGTTTTGGAATGGTTGAAACTGCACAGCTCTGATGTAATAAATATTGAAACAAATATTCCTGGCTTTCCTGAGCAACTCCTGATGAGTTTTAATTAAAATATGGGGTGGTTTTGGTTTGGAAATTATAGCTTTTGGATGAAACAGATGTAAATCCCACCTTTACAACATTCCCTGTGGAGTTTCTTCCTGGTAAAGGCTACTGCTTCATGCCAGAACAAACTGGAACCTGGGGGGGGGGGGGACGGGGTTCACCTTTTTAAATGTGAGCCCAATTTAAGGAGGAAAATAAACCAAATCACCTTCACTTCCCACTCACCTCGTTTGAAATTCCAGAGGGCAGGTGGAATATTGGGAATGATGTAAATCACAGAGGGATCCAAAAGCCACCCCAGCAGCTGGCCGGGGAGGAGGACAAGCTGGAGGAGCCACCACCATCCATCAGCCTCTAAAAACACACCCACCACGTCCTCACTGCCCTCACCCAGCTGGGTGCAACTCTGATACTGCACAGAGTTAACCCCAGTGCAATTAGCAGAGAGCAGATACCTAAAGGCAGTGATAATTAAATGCTGAGAGGGAAAACCTCAATCAGGAATGATCTGGCACCCTCCCTTTGCTCCACCAGAAATTGCAGATGGTTGTAGAGGTTTTCTCCAGGAAAATACCAGGAAAGAACCTGCCACTCTGAGCAAAGAAAAGCTCCCTAAACCACCTTAGGAATTATTTAAAATACTTATTTAAGCCAAATTTCTTGCTTTACCTGCCAGATTAGCCACTGATGAGCTCACCAAGCTGCAGGACGCGACACAAATAATTCCAAGGCAGCAACAAGCAGGATATAAATTGTATAGACACCAACCCACTGCATTAATCCCACATTTACACATCCTCCAGCCTGCACATTCTGCAGAGATCCAACCCAGGCACAACCTAAACACAGGAACTATCCCATTTCCTCATGAATCATCACTGGTATCCCATGAATGTGAGGAAATATTGCCACAATATTTCCCTCACACCTCGCATGGCACACAAACAGCACAGCAGTGCCTTTTGCTGTGCTGGGGTTTAGTCTCCAGCAGCATCAGTCTGTAATGTCAAGGCCAAAATTAGCTCCCAGTTCCCTGCCAGGGAGCGTCCAGGGCTGTCCTCACACACATCCCAGAGGTCAAGGCTACACGGGGCTGGAGTTAATGAGCTTTTAGTTTGGAATTGTGCCCGGATCTTTACTTAGTTTGGCCTTCAGACTGTCACACACCTCACAGCGCAGGTGTGCTCCCGAGTCCTGTCCCTATTTTATCTCTTGATTTGGGTTTGGTGTTTTGGTTTTTTTTTGGTTTGTATATGGGACATGATTTGGCTGCATTCAGCAACTGTTTCACCCAGATCACTGACCAACATCAAAATCCCTCTGTCAGAAGAGTCTGGATGAATTAATGCGTTTTACACTTCCTCTGCAGGGGAAGCAATAATTCCCTTTATTTCAAAGCTCCTCAGAGCCAGCCTGTGCTATTTAGGTTTTGCCTGAACAAACAGAGGCTTGGCCACGTCTCCTCCCCCAGAGGATTCCAATCAGCAAAGCAGGATCACACCATCCTCATCCCAACACACATCTCAAGGGCTCTGTGTTTGTTAAGAGTTAACTGAAGTGACAGCTCATCAGACTCCTGATGAAATCTTTGTTCTTACTGAAATACATTTTTCGCAATGCTTTGTCATAATAATAAAAAAAAATAATTTAGGGATAAGTGGCACATCAATTTCCATTTTTCCATCACTTTGCTGCTCACCCACTGCTGGGTTAGCTGGGCAATGGGATAACTGTCAGCCATCCTTAAAGAAAGATGGAATGAAGGTTGCAGCCTTGGATATGAATGTTGGATTACAAACCACACTGCTGAGCTGGGTAACTCACCGTGCTTCTCTCCAAAATTCCCAGCCAGCCTTTACCAGCGGGGAGGAAACCCCACCTCTTCCTCATCTAAGTGGATTTAAGTGACAGCATCAAATCTGCACTGGAGCTTTCAGATTTCCAGCCAATTACCACCAATTAGACCACGTGAAGGACTAACACCTTTCCCCAGCTTTTGCCACGGTGTTTTTAACTGAGCCCATGACAGGAGGGTGGCCATGGCCAGTGAAGGAGTTGCTGATATTTCCCTCATTCCATGGTCACTTATTTCTTAAAAGAATTGCCACCATCCAAGCACTCCATTACTCCGTTACCTCAAGTTTTCCTCCCTTCCCCAGCCATGGCAATTGAACTTCCACCCATGTTTCAGGCCAGGGAATTCATTTCAGAGCCGTGTTTCTAAATCCCCCTTTCTAAGAGAACCCAAAGGGTGTTTTTGGCCACCACCACAGAACCCTCTGGGAACTGGTGCCAGGAGAAAGCAGCCGTGGCAGAGGCTGTTCTCAGCAAGCCTGAAGTTCTGGATGTGCAAATTGCTGGGTCTTTGTACTAAAAACCCACTTAGGAAATCCTAAAGAGCTTCACAGCAAATTGAAACTTCAATGAATCCTTCATGAAAATAGGAGGACTCCAAGTTAACTACTAAGTGTTTATGGACACTGCAATTCCCCACTGGGATCTGTAGGAATGCACCCCACAACCAAGCAGGTGTTCCCATATAGGGACAGGTTTAAGACTCACCCCTTGCTGTTTTTATAAGGCAAAAGGCCCAGGAACTTCTGTGCTGCCCTGACAGTAACTGGCTCAATGCCAAGATAAAAACACTGACAGGTCTCTTTATCTGTTCCTCAGAGATGTAGTTAGGTTCTATTGGCAGCAAGCCAGGTTGTCCCTCTTAGGACACGAAGTATTTAGGAGGGAGCACAAAGGTGTTCAGGGCTTTTTGAGGTGTCTAGGTATCAGATGCTTCTCTGGCACCTGTGAACAGCTTTTGTTCTGTTTCTGCATCGTTTGTTATTTTCTGCTTTTATTAAACCCTTTGCTTTACAAAACACACTTGAAGAGCCATCTCGCTATTATTAAGCCTCTCTGGGAGGCTGCAGGTCAACCCTCAGACTTGAAACATCTTCAGGGGGATTATTACACTCTGGCCATATGTAAGACTGTATCAGAGACCTGAGGTTTTCTGTCTCCACTCAAACCTTGGAGACTTTGGGAATGCCCTAATCATGGGCAGGAATTCAGGGACCAGCTGGAAGGGGCAGCTGACAAACTCATCAAACATTAAACATTCCCTCTGGGCCCTGGACCACTGTGAGGTCCTCAAGGGCATCCCTTGGGGGTTTAATTCTGGACTCCTCATGACAAAGGCCTGGAGCGTGTCCAGGGAAGGGAATGGAGCTGGGGAAGGGGCTGGAGCCCCAGGAGGGAGCTGAAGGGGCCCAGGGCTGGGCAGAGCCCTCCAGGTGTGGCCTTGAGCAGCTTGAGAGGAGAAGCGGAGAGTCTGCCTCACAGCAATCCCACCACCCCCTGCCTTTCCCTGGCACCAGTTAAACATCAAAGCTGTTAATTACCCCTCTCCAGGCCTGCCAAATTCCAGCCCATTTAATCATCCACAGCATCCATCCTCAGCTTCCAAGAGCTGCAGGCAAGTGTCCCCAGCCTGTCTGACCCCGAACCAATGCCACCCACTGCTCTGCCCTCTTCCTCAGAGCCTCTTCATCCTGAGAGGAATCCAGCACCCAGACAGATGAAATTTTTCATTTCTGAAACAGTCTGTCCATGATTTGTTCAGCCCCAAAGCTGCACTTTCCATCAAATTAACGCTCCTCCAGAAGGCTTTGCTTGGCATTGTGGATTTGCAGGCAGACTCCAGAGTTTTCATTAGGCTCCAAAGGCAGTTTGGAGACAGAGTTTTCAAACATGAAGACTGAGACATCCTCCTCGTAATTAGGCTGTGCTCAAACTTTTCCACCAGCTGTGCAGAAAAAGGCCCTTTTTCCATGACTTCATCTCCCTAACATTACACGGATTTTATCATATTTTAGCCCAGTTTCCTTTGGAATTCTCTAAAATATTATACTCAGTTGGTTTTCCATTATAAACCCAAGGCAATGAACAATTTTGCAAGGAGAAGAAATCCCAGCAAACACCACCCAAAGGTATCTCTGACCCTGGCAGACACAACATTCCCATAGGAGCCATGGACTTCCATGGCTAATGAGATGCAACCCAGGATACTGCAGGGAAATTTAGGCTTTTCTTCTTAGAAGAGATGGAAAAACACGACAGAGAAGCTGAAGTTCAGCCTCTAACCTGTCAAGAAATGCTCAGGTTCCTCCCTCATTTGAAAAATAATCCTAATGACAAAGACAATAATCCTCTTATCACACAGGAGCCGATGTGATTATGAGCCAGGCGAAAGGAAACGGAGCTTGGAAGCCTCCAGCTGCATTTCTGCCCCTATATGAGGAGCTCCTCACTTGACCTGATCAAAAAGAAAAAGTATTTCCAAGCCGACTCCTGGCCCTGCTGAAATCCTTCTCCTCTGAGGAGAGGAGGTTGTCAGCTGCTTTGGGAGGGATCTGTTTGTTATCTGAGGATGAAAATGGACACAAGAATAGGCACTGTCTGATAACAGGCTGGATAGGGGAATAAATGGCTTTTTATGAGAAGTGTCAGGCACCAGGACAAGCTCTGAAATATCTGTGATTATCTAATGGCTGCACACTGTCCACGGGCTCCCAAAACACCTCTGGAGCTCAGAGGAAGGAGAGTTTAATGGGTGTGGGGAAACTTCAAAAAGAAGGTTAAGGAACAGGCCTGGATCTCCAAATCATGTTGATCTTGCTTCAGGTGAGCATCCCTTGCTGAGGCTGAGAGAGTCAGGGGCAGTAAGTCTTAAATCTGGGCTTATGCTTTTGCCTTCACTTCCAATCCACTGATGAATGATTTCTAATCCAACACTGATCACTGAGCTGAAGGTCCTTCAGCTCCTCAGGCAGCCTGGTGACACTCTGAGGGACATTGTGTGAGGGCAGCACGACCATCTGGGGACATCTGTGGCCATGACGGAGAGGGACGGGGATGAACATCAAACCACTTGGTATTTTCAAACAGCTCCAGGATTGGTTTATAAATTAAGGGGTAAAGCCTGTTGTAGTCCACCTCCAGATGTCTCATCCTTTACAGTTCACCACAATGGAGAACCATTCCACCCAAGACAGTAAGATTCCTAAGTTCACTTTAAAAGTGGTTCTAGGTATTGTAGGTCTAAATTTGGCCAGTTAAAATTACTTGATTTGACATTGAGTTTTGACAATTGAGTTTTGGTGCAGAAAACACCTGGGGTTTTTGGCAGACTTCTTGTCTAGCTAAGGTTAGGACTTGGCCAGGATCCAGGCCTTAACTGGAAGAGTCTCCCTAATATATTTTAAAAACTTCTCAATAACAGTTGTTAGGAAAGTTTCTTAAAATAAGACATGTTTTGTAGGTGGCTATACAATGGTATGTGAGGGTTTGTAAAGCAACTGACTTTGTCATTTATCTTTAGCTAAGTAGTAATAGAACAAAAAAAGGCATTAATTTTTAATATCTAAATACCAAGCATGGCTGTTCTTCTGTCCTCTGCCCCAGCAAGGGAGTGACCAACTGCCCTTGAGCATTTTCTAGATCTGATAGGTCACAGCTCCAGAGATTCTCACCAAAATCAGCAAAATAACACCCAAACAAGTCTTGCCCCACTGTTCTGGGCTACTGCCTTTCCCTTCTGAGGGACACCTCGAGGAAGCCATGCAGGGTGTAGCTGCAGATCCTGACTCAGACATCACACCACCTTTCAGGGCCCTTATTTCAAGTCACTCTATAATGTGATCAAAATATTTAATAACTGCATCTACTTTAATACTGGCAGTCAAAAGCCCTAGCCTTTCACTCCAATCCCCTCCCTTCACTCTTCTCTACATTTTAGTAAGCAACACAAAACAATCCCCTTCCTATGCACAGCCATCAATATTTCAATCCCAAATGAAAATTTGGAAGGGATGAATGACTTCAAACAAACCCTAACACCTCAATGAATCTCCAGTTGTGCCTAATGTTCTGCATTGAGCTGTGAAGAGCTGGAGCTGCAGAAAACACGATCTGAAGTCCTGTCACAGCCTGCTTCTCTCTGGTGCTCGGAATTGCACTGTCCTCCTGGGCCACGAGCCAGGATTGGGCTTGACTTAATGCAAAATTCCTGACAACAGGAGTTTTCTTTCCCTGAACAGGCAGGATGTGGGATGGAACCGCCCTGGAAGGCTCTGAAGCACCAATGTGTTCACTGGGATTGGATTCTGGGTCTGTTTGCATCAGGGTAAAACCATGGAACACTTGGTTCACCAGTGATTCCACCCTATTTGATCCATCATTACCTGAGATCCCCCTCTGCAGGTGTTGAAAAGTAAAATGTGATTCTCATTGTGGGCAGAATGAGTAACAGATTACAAACGACCCCTCGCCAAAATAACCAACCAAAAAAAAAAACCCACACACGCAAAAATGCAGCACTCATCCTTAAAAAAAACCCACAGGATTTGAAAAACAAAAATAATAAGTAAAAATAAACATGATTATTTTTAAAGGATAAAAAACTGGAGGAAAGAGTCCAAGATTTAATTCCTGGCATCATGTTTTCAAATTCTCAGTAGAATCACTACAATAGAATAATCTAAAAATAGAAGGCAGCAACTTAAACCCAAACCAGGCCTTGTGCTTCTGGTGATCACAAGTGGGTCTCTGAGGGTGTTTTTCCTCGCTGACAGAATCAAAAATGTGTGGTTTTGTTCTCCTTGGAAATGTAAAGACATCATCTCACAGAGCACAGCAATCCTGCCAGCACATTAGAGTTTACCTCACCAAGTAAACTCTGAGGTGAATGAAAGGAAAAAAACGAAACTGGAAAAGCAGGGTAAACACTGCAAAAAATGCTCAGGGTCATATTCAGCCAGTGCTGCACCCCCTGGTCCCTGTAATCACCTCCTTCCCACTGCAGGTGGCAATTCAGCATTTCTGCACAGCCCAAACCTGCCTCACAGAATCCCAGGATCCCTGAGGCTGGAAAATCCCTCCCAGCCCATGGAGTCCCAGCTGTGCCCCATGCCCACCTTGTCCCAGCCCAGAGCACTCAGTGCCACCTCCAGCCCTTCCTGGGACACCTCCAGCCATGGGCACTCCAAAGCTCCCTGGGCAGCCCCTGCCAAGGCCTGAGCACCCTTTCCATGCAGAAATTCCTGCTGCTGTCCAAGCTGAGCCTCCCCTGGCACAGCTTGGGGCCCTTTCCCCTTGTGCTGTCCCTGTTCCCTGGGAGCAGAGCCTGACCCCCCCTGGCTGTCCCCTCCTGGCAGGGAGCTGAACCCACCTGACCTGAGATCCCACAGATGAAGAGTGTGAGCAAAGTCACTGCCTGTGACCTGCCTGGGGTAAATGCTGAGGTGTCAAACTGCAGATCCTGCAGAATGTGACAGAACAGCACATCCAGGGAGTCACACTGGGATTGTCCCTCTGCTGTACCAAGGAACAGCTCTGTGCAAAGAGCAGGGGGCTTGGATTGGATGGGAGGGAGGAATTCTTCCTGTGAAGGCAGTGGGGCCCTGGCACAGGGTTTCCAGAGCAGCTGTGGCTGCCCCTGGATCCCTGGAAGTGTCCAAGGCCAGGTTGGATGGAGCTTGGAGCAGCCTGGGACAGTGGAAGGTGTCCCTGACAAGGCAGGGGATGGGATGTGTTGATCTTCAATGTCCCTTCCCACCCGAACCATTCTTTAATTCTATGAATCAGCAATGTGAAAATGAGATATTGACTTATTCCAACGTGTATTAACCAACATTTCAAACCCAGCTGACACCAGACCCAAAGGAATTAATCCTCCCCTTCCCATCATGCTCTGAATCAACAAGTACTTGGTCCTTCTGCCTCCTTTTCCTCTCTCCCCCATTTTCCCTGTGGTGCATTGCCTCCAATAAGGATTTTCCTTAATTTAAAATATTAACCTCCTGTTACTGAGCAGTACCTTCCCCAGCCCCCACCCACCCATTCCCAGCACACACAAGGAGTCAGAGAGACTAAACTGTGGCTATCAAAAAAATTCACTACAAAAAGCATTTCAAGAAAAACCTCAGCCTGGCCTCCTCCACAAGACAAGAAAGACAATTTTTCCTGTTATAAGGGCAGAAGGCATGGACAGTTTGATCCCATGGAGCATCCCTTCAGTTCTGCTCCAGCGCCTGCCTGTGCACCGTGGAACAGCAAACCCAGCCCCTCCCGCTCAGCCGCCTCCCTGGCCATGCCCCCAGCGGCCCCAGCACAGCCTGAATTTCAAATTGTGCTCAAAAACCTGACACACCGGGCAGGACAAGAGGTGGGGCCACTCCCAGAGCTTCTTTTCCACACAGGGGGACTGAAATCCCAACACCTGGATGAGCAGGCTGGGTTCGCACTTCATGGATGAGCCCGGGAGGTGCAAGGACATCCAGAGAGCTCCTGTGGGTGCCTTGGGGATCCCCACCCCTCTGGAGCCTCTCACCTTCAGCCTCCTTGGAATCCTTTCCCTGCCTGACCATGGAAATTTTTCATTCCTAGGACTCAGAACTGTGTGTAAATGGGAAATTCCTCCCAGTATCCACCCCTAGAGCTCAATCCTGCCTCCAAGGTGACACCAAACATCCTCACCAGCCCTCCTGACTGCTCCCAGGGCCTTGGAGGAATTGGAGTTTACACCACAGACCAGCAGCCTTTTTTAACTGAAGGAAGCTTTTTTCATTTATGAAGACTTTCTTGGGAAAAAAAAAAAATGCAATATTTACTCTTTCAAGGTGTTCTGGTTTTAAAACTTTTATGTTTAGCAAGAAATTCTTGCCACAGCACAAGGTTTTCACCCCAACTTTTATTCCCCAGACAAATTCATTTAATAAATAGTTGTTTCCTTAACTGAATTATTCTGATTTTAATTAAAAGGAATGATTTTAAGGACTGGCTTAGAGAAAGAAATCCTTGTAAGCCAGGAAGAATGAATAATGCAGTGAGAGGTACAGTGGCATTTAGCACAGCTGTGACCTCACTGCACTTGTGAAAGGACAAATACAGTCAATTACACACAGAAAGCACAATTTGGGCTAAAAACTAGAGATAAATTCAACAAAAACCCCCTG
Source organism: Phylloscopus whistleri (assembly GCA_017589585.1). Taxonomy (NCBI): domain Eukaryota; kingdom Metazoa; phylum Chordata; class Aves; order Passeriformes; family Phylloscopidae; genus Phylloscopus; species Phylloscopus whistleri. The sequence continues at coordinate 1,286,820 of JADMLD010000043.1, forward strand.
TACCATCAGGAGTTACTAAATCCACAACACAAAATTACATTTCGTTTTTCACTGCTGGTTACTCTATGATCTATCTTGATCTGCAATTGATTTAGTCACACACTGAGCTACCAAAAATCTGTGTTTCCCAGGCAGTCACTGCTCTGATTTGCCTTGCAGGTACACATGGGGATGAAAAACCAGCCAGCTTTTCCAGCCCCTCCTTGGAGCAGGCGCTGCCACGGAATTTGGGCGGCTTTTGATCCCATCAAGGATCATCTGCTGACTTTGGGAAGGGAGACAGACTGGTTCCTCAGAAAAATGAGGAAAAAGAGGATATTCACTTGCTGCTTGCTCCAGAAGAGCTCTTTTATATCAGTCAGGGGAGTTATCCCAACTGTTCTTAGTGTCCTACCCTTGGAGCAAGGCAGGATACAGCATTCCGGACCAGGACACCTTGGGAAGGCACTCCCAGATTTCTTAGGCAGGAAATGGATTTTTCCTGGCTTTCTGGAGAAAGGGCTGACACCCAAGGGTGGCCCTAGAGAACAGCAGTTTAGGTGGCCCTAAACCCCAGCAAACCCACAACACCATTGGGATGATGTTCCTAGGGAGCCCTGGAAATCCAGCTGCATCTATTTTCAGCAGGATAACTGAGAATTAAAAAAAAAAAAAAAAAAAAAAAAAAAAAAAAAAAAAAAAAAAAAAAAAAAAAAAGCCTCATTTCACCCCTAGAAGTTTAATTTCTCCTGTGTATTGCTCACACATGAAAATCTGTTGTTGGAGATGGTGATAATTCTGTGATTTGGATAATGGCACAATTAGAGAGGGACTTTATAGTTCAATATCAGCAGGAAAAAAATCCTGTCCAACCCCACTGACCATTCTGTGGTCATTCAAAACTTTGTTTTTTATTCCATTTACTTCTTAACAAGAGCATTTGCATTCATGCATTAATACAGGAAATGAAAGGAAAAAAACAAAACCCAAAAGCAAAGAATAAAGTCTCCTTCTTTTCAGGATTTATCCTGGTTCTCCTTAGATACATTTTGAAGGAAAGCATCGTTAAAAATGAGCATTTAATGTAGCAAATGGGATCTAAAAATGAGCATTTAATGTTCCATAAGGGATTTAAACTGAGACAGCTGAAGGTGCCCAGAGCCCAAGTGGAAGACCCAATGGGAAGCAACATTTTTTTAAGGACCTTCTTACGGTTGCTCCAAGTGGAAAAAATCCTTTTCCTAAATTCAAACCCTAAGATTTTAAAAAATAAATGTTCATCTGTTTGCCTTAGGCCTTTCTAATGAGCCCCAGGTTGTGTTCAAGCAGCTCAGCTTGAGGACTGGAAACACTCCTTGGTTTCCTCCTCACATTATTTGCTTTAAAATTAAAGCTGGACAGGCTCTGCAGGACCTGAATCCAAATTAATCTTGACAATCTTCTGGAAAGTCTCTATTAAAGCTCAGAGCTTAAAAGCTTAATGTGAGCATGGGGCCTGCTCTGGCAGCTCCCACCCCAGAGCTGGTCCCACACTCATTCCCAGGTTTGTTGAAAGGGTTTTAAACCCCTAAAACACAGCAGCAGGTTCTGTCTCCTCTCCTGAGCTGGTTTGTTGATAACCATCAACAGGGACACCTGAAGAAAGCTCAGCCACACTTCTCCAGCCATGGGACATCCCCATGGAGCTCCCAGCCCTCCCCAGGGAAACCCTCACCCGGGCAGGGCTGGGAAGCCTGGCCAAGGACCTGAGTTTCAGTATTTTCCCAGGAGTATTTCCTGACTGAAATGAGCCCAGTGGGATTCCAGCCAAGGAGGAGAGGCTGGGAGCTGGGATCTGCACCCAGCCAAGGACTAGGGGAGTGAGATGGGCAGGACTCTGCTCCCAGATGACATCCCAGCTTGGATGAATTCTCTGCCCCTGGCTGAGCTGTGCTACAGCCACCCTCATCCCAGGCCATCAATCCCATGGGATCACCTTGCTGCTTCCTCTGGAGATCAGACTCTGCTCACCCCCTGCTCCCAGGGAACGAGTGCAAGGCAAGGAGGAATTGCCTCAGGCTGGGCCAGGGGAGGTTTGGATGGGTTACTGGAAAAAATTATTCCTGGAAAGGGTGGTCAGGCACTGGCACAGCTGCCCAGGGGGTGGTGGGGTTCCCATTCCTGCAGGGAGTTAAAGCTGTGTGGATGTGGCACTTGGGGACACGGCCACTGGTGGCCTTGGCAGTGCTGGGGGAATGGCTGGACTTGATGATCTTGGAGGGTTTTTCCAACCCATGAATCACATGGATGTTATATTTTATATATTTACATTGTACATGCTATATAATATACATTTTAAATAATATCTGCTTGTATAAAATAACATTTTATTAATAACTGCATTATTAATATTTATTATTAACAGTATTATTCTTCTTGTTATTATTTTTTTTCCTTTTCCCTGAGTCCCTTTCTTCTCCAACACTAACTGGGACAAGCCTGGTGTAGTGACAGCTTGGAAATGTCTGAGTAGCACTGGGATGGCTGAAAGCCTCTCAGGGGCCTGGGCCTTCCCCTCCCTACAATTTGGTGACATTTCCTCCCCTTTGGGATCATTTTGGTGACATGAAACACAATCTGTTCCTGACACTGGATCTCATGAAATCATGGAATGGTTCGGGTGGGAAGGGACCTCAAAGCCCATCCAGTCCCACCCCAGCCATGGGCAGGGACACCTTCCACTGTCCCAGGCTGCTCCAAGCCCCAAAGTCCAACCTGGCCTTGGACACTGCCAGGGATCCAGGGGCAGCCACAGCTGCTCTGGGCACCCTGTGCCAGGGCCTGCCCACCCTCCAGGGAACAATTCCTGCCCAATCTCCCATCCATCCCTGCCCTCTGGCAGGGGGAAGCCATTCCCTGTGTCCTGTCCCTCCAGCCCTTGCCCCCAGTCCCTCTCCAGCTCTCCTGGAGCCCCTTCAGGCCCTGGCAGGGGCTCTGAGGTCTCCCTGGAGCCTTCTCTTCTCCAGGTGAACACCCCCAACTCTCCAATTAACCAGGATTATTCATTATTGATCCTTTCCATGGCTTAAATCTCTGAAGGAACTGAAGGAAGCTTTGGGAAAATCAAATAGAATGAGTGAAAATTTGTTCTGTCTTTATGTTACTCCTCCAACCTGCAATTCACAGCAAACCTAAACCTTTGCTTTTCTAAAAACTCTCATTTTACTTCCAGAAGCACAAGAACATGCCCTGAATGGATCTGAACAAGTTTAAACCCCAGATTTTTCCCTTGAAAGGGTGTTTTTTTTGTAAAAAACGTGTCTTTCCTGACACACTTTGAATGACTCACATGAAAGCTTGTCTCTCACCCTGGCTCTGGGACTCTTTGCCAATGAATAACTCACAACAGGAATGAAACTCCCCCACAGCAAAGCTCCCCCTCCTCTCAGGAGGATGGGCAAACAGCAAAGAAAAATCATCATCATCATCATAATCATTAAAACCAAAAGAGATGAGAAGGAAATAATCAAATACTGCACTCACAAAGAAAAAAAAAAAAAAGGCAAGAGAGGACGGCAGTTTCATGGGATTTTTGGATAAATAAACAAGTGCCATACCTTTTCAAAAATTCCATATACTCAGTATGCTTGATGAGGCCAGTCCTCATCATTATTGTTTGAAAACATTGCCGATCAATAGCCCAAAGTTTCACATTTACGAGAGCTGGAAAAAAAAAACAAGACAAGGGGAAAATGTGATTAGCAAAAAATGTCCAAATTCCTGTTGTGAACTGCGAGGGAAAACGATGTCATTGGTGAGAAAGCAAACCAGGAAACTCAGCTGGACATGAAAGCATGCACTGAAAGGGTTGGGAAAATCCTGGTTTATGAGTTGGATGTTGGAAAGATGGCCTGAAAGCAGCTGTGGGAGGAGTAGAAATCAAGAAAGGCCCAAGGTGAGCAAGGATTTGGGGTCAGTCCATCACAACCTGAGTGATTTTGGGACATTTTTAGTGCATTATCCAGCAAATTGGATTTCATCCTGCTCCCAAATACGGAGGTTTCATCCTGCTCCCAAACTCCTCCTTGACCTCAAGGAAATTTCCAGACCCCAGCCCTGTTACACCCTGATAATGAAACACCTCCAGCTGGGGAGGTTTTGAGTCATTCTTTTCCAGCTTTACTTTTCGGGACCCTGCTGAATTCCAAACATCACATGCTATTCTTCACAGGCAAAATTCCATTGTAAAAACAGGGAAAACCAGTGCATAAAGCAGAGAGTAGAACCTCAAAGGGTCCAGTTTTCATCTCAGCTGTGGCTTAGACATTTGCATTAACCATAAATGCTTGGGTATATACAGTTTATAATAGGGCTTCTCCTTAGAGAAACAGTTTGATTAAAGCTATTCCCCAGCCCTCTGCACTCATATTAATTTCTATTTTTTCAGAGAGTAAATGCAATAAATTCCATGCCCATACCCCCATTTGACTGCATGAAACAGCATGAAGCAAAGAGACTTTCAGCAAAATATTTACAAATACTCTCACTGATAAGATCGATGAAATGAATGTGCTTTGATTTGCTGGTCCTTCAGTTCCCAAACCTCCTCCTTAATGAGATTTTATCCCTAACTGCATTTGCAGGATGGAAAACCTTCAAAGTGCAAACTCAAAGATTTCTTCTCGGGTTGCACAGCAGAACAGCCTTTAAAGCCTCTTCTAGTTTTCAACGCAGAAACTGCTCCTGGAGAAGCATTTTTAGCTTTATAATCAAAGCAACACTCCCTGGGATGGGCACTGCAAAGCTCCCTGGGCAGCCCCTGCCAAGGCCTGAGCACCCTTTCCATGCAGAAATTCCTGCTGCTGTCCAAGCTGAGCCTCCCCTGGCACAGCTTGGGGCCCTTTCCCCTTGTGCTGTCCCTGTTCCCCTGGCTGTCAGGAATTGTGGAGAAGTGCTACTCTCTCATTTTACAGCCATAACACACTATTACATCCTATATATATATTAATAAATTCACATAGCAGCCCCCCCAAGGTCCATGCAGCCTAGGAGCCAGGGAAAGTGCAGACAATGCACTTCTGTATTAATTAAACCACTAATCACACCTTATAATCTCATTTCTCCTGCCTTAATGACAAACAGCTGCTTTACTAAAGGCTAATCAGGGTAGAGATTTAAATGTCAGTAGGACCCTTATAATCAGCATGAGCAGCATCTCCTGTTGTGCTGAAACCCCCTGTCAGTGCTGAAGAAACAGGAGGGAATCTGTGGGATTGGATGCTCTTAAAGACTTCAAAGTTATCTATTCAGGAGTGCCCTGAGATGAAAAAGAAATCTTTGGGATGTGTCCCACAAACTCAACATCCACTGGGAATGAGAACAGACAAAGTCAGAGATTTCCTGGCCCATTCCTCTCCACAGAGCCTGTGCTGGATGCTGGAAGTAAAATCTAAAATATCCCATTCCCTGACTGCAGGAGGCACAACCAGAAAGGAATCTGAGAAACAACACGATGGAAGCAGATGTGTCTGCAACAGGAGTTTCCTTCCTCAACAATCTAAAACATCATCCTGCAATCAGAGCTGCTCCGCTGCAGTGATGCTCCAATTAAAGTTTATTGCCTCTTTTACACTTTTTCCAAGCAAAATGCCATAGCTGGGGATCTGCTTGATCTTTGGAACAGCAGAGAACGAAATCACTGCTGGTCCAAAAACCACCAGGAGTTTGGAGAGGGGATGCCCAGACCTGTGGTTTCTGTATGGCTGCAGTTGTAGGAGCTCTCCAGGTGAGGGGATTGGGCACTGCAGAACATTTGAGCTGCACATGGAGAAAACAGATTGATGGGAATTGTGATTTATGATGATTTATGACAGATCTCTGCTGTGGTTCAAGGGCTGAAGACAAAGCAAATGCTGCTGGAGAGACAGGGAAGAGCTTAGGCAAAAGCATCAGCCTTTCCTGGGTCAGAACTGGATGGGGGTGGAGATGTTATCATTAAAGTTTAAATTTGAAATGCTTGCCGTGGTTAAGCCCTAATTTCTGATTGAAGCTGACTGAAATTATCTAAATCAATGATTTCAGTAAACGAATCAAACCCCTCTCTCCATCAGCATGCCTGATTAAAGCAAATTAAAAAACTCAATAAACAATTTCGAACTTCTTTTCCAAAAAGAACTGTCTCCAAACTTTTCTTCCTATTTATTTATCTGGCAACCCTGGAAAATGCATCCCAACTGAAAGGGGTGGACAGAAGGGTGCAGAGCCCAGCCCAAAGCCTGGGAAATTCCCCAAGCTGGCTCAACCATGCCCAGAGTCTTCTCTTCTCCAGGCTAAACAGCCCCAAATCTCTAAATAACAGGGATTATTCATTATCTAACCTCTCCAGGCCTCAATTCTCTTTATTTTCAATACTTCCATCACATCCCCAGCCTGCCAAAGGACCAAGTTTGGGCTGTTTTGTTTTCTTTCTTCTGGTGGACCCAATGGCTGAAGATCATCAGCTCCTTTTTCCCTTTGTCATGTGCAAAGGCAGTGAAATAAAGGGGGAAATGCACAGTTTTAAGTTAAATATTTACAGAAGAGCAACCTAAATAATGCTGATGTTATTTAATATGATATATTTTATGTTAGATAGGTGGGGGAGTCCTGAATATTAAAAAAATCCTTGGCATCAGAGCAGCCAGCAGGGGCATTGTTTCCAAAATGAAATGCAATATTCAGCTGGCCCTGCATTCTTTAAGCATCTTCCCAAGTTTCTTCAAGGATCACCAGGTGAATCATCCTCAGCCCAAGTGCTGCTGGCAGGGCTACCAGACCTGAAAATTATTATTCCCTTGCACCCCAAGCTGGAATTTGGCAGCTCACTTTGGCTTTTGAGCTATTTCATCCCAAAAATTGTTTGTTTATCTGCCCTCAGGCCAAGAAACAGCCACAACTCAGTGTCCTCAGGGCTTTTTTGGGCAGACAAAACATCAAATTTCTGCTCCTATTTCACAGTCCTCCCACTTGGGTTGGGTTTTGCAGGGAATATTGTGGAAATGACCATGGGGAAAACGCAGCCATTTCCAGCTATTTCTGGTCCCTCCTGTTTAAAGTTTGAAATTATGATAAAAGCACACTTAACTAAACAGGAGGAGCACATGGGGTTGCTTTATCCCTCCAAATAAACTCTGGGAATCATCAGGGAGGCTCCAGCAGACTCTAGAGTACAGCATGGAGTGATGGAGAGGACGCATCCAATGGCTGGAGCAGGAATAAATTCCTTCATTCTCAGATGTTTCTGGGACTAAAGGAATTAATTCCTGCTCCAGCTGTTTCTGTCCCAAGTTTCTAACAACAGCACTGGGACAAGGATGACTCCATCCTGCTATCCCATTTTCCAGTAGGTCCTTTCCCATTATTCCCCAGGGAGGTTTTGTCAGCAGGGGAGGAGTCATTTTAACTTGGCCAAGGATAAATGCAGAGACAGAGAAAAGCTCTCGCTGCCAGAGAGCAGGGATAGGTGGGATTTGGGAAAGAAATTGTTCCCTGGGAGGGTGGGCAGGCCCTGGCACAGGGTGCCCACAGCAGCCCCTGGATCCCTGGCAGTGTCCTGGAATGTTTGGGCTGCTGTTCAATCCCTGGTCCCAGAGATGATAAATAATAAATGCAGGATTTGTGAGGAGGAAAGGAAGCTCCTCCCTCCAGGGAGCTCTGCTTTCACTCCAGTGAGCTCCAGGAACCCCGAGATTCCCAGGAAGGTGTATGGGGTTTGCTTAGGAACGACACCTGCCTGCAGAAGATCAGGTGGAAAGAAGCAGAGGGAAATTGTTATTACCAAACTCTGCTCCTGAACAAAACCACCTGGAGTATTAAATATAAATTGAGTGTTTAAAAGGCACCTGAAAGGGCTGAATTTAACAGTTTTAAACAGATCTGACATCATCTATCAGCCAGGGCTAAGTACACTCAGCTGGAGCAGGTCCTGTGTAGGATCCTAGGATGTTTTTTGGAGTAATGCAGTCTCCTGTCCCAACACGTCACAGAAAACTCCTGATACGTTATTGAGGAGTAACCTCAGCCTGGGTGACTTGATCAGTTGAAGGCCCCTGATGTTTCTCTGGCAGTTGTTTTTCTCTGACATCACTCCCAATCTTTGCTGTCTCCCCCAGACCTCTCCATCCTCTTCTGCAGCCTCCGAACTCCTCAGCCTTCATGAGAAGCGGTGGCAGGAATTAATGAAGGAAGTGTTCAATTACACCAGGTCTTTTCCTTGGAATTTCAAACCGCTTGTACTACAAGCCCTGCTAATTACCCGTCCCTGATCTGCTCTTTGCAACTTGTTATTTTACACAACCTTTCCGTGTCACCTCTCACCCCTCCCGGCTGGAGCTCTGCTCTTCTCACACTCCTACAACACAGAGGTTTGGCCAGGTCTTTAATTCACCCTTCTGTGAGCTCCCAAGCTGCTTCAGAAATCTTCTTCACTCCTGAACACTGAAAGAACTCAGGAAGAGCAAGCTGGAAGCCACAAGAAATACTCCCAAATCCTATCTGGAGTGTGATGGGGAGTGATGTGTGTGAGGGGAGATAATGGAAAGCCAAAAAGGATCTCAGGCAGGTCAGAAATCCCAAATTAAAGAACTCATTTAGTTCACTGAATGCAAGATGGGGTGAGGGAAAATGTCTCCAGTTATTTGGGGAAGGAAAAGAGGAAAACAACACAAATCTCTCCTGGAAGGTGGAGATTCAGCCTGGGATAAACTGGCTCACTGGCATGCCAGGAGCATGGAAGCAGTACCAGGAAAAGGGAATGAGGAAAGTAATAAACTCACATTTAAAAGAGATCACAAATCAGTTCTAGCTCGGTGCCTACAGGAGCCCCAATCCCAAGGAAAATGAATATTCCCAATTAAAGACGGGATCTCAACACAGCCCTGTTTTGGGAGGGAAGGTGTTGATAAATGGAGAAGTTGATGTGGGGGACCACTAAAAAGGGAACAGGAAGATCAGCACTAAAAAATAGCTGAGGGAGAATCCCCAACAAGGAAAGCAGAGTCCTGGAATGCAGGTGGGGCAGGAACTGTGCTCTGGGAAGGCAGGAATTGCTCTGCTGCTTGCAGAGAAGGAAAGGCAGGAAGAATTGCAGGGGACTTGGTGGTGGGGGGGGAAGGTCCTAAAAGCAAGCAGAAATTCCAGGTGGCAGCACCTGTGGGGCCTGAATCTGAGCAGGAACAGTGGCAAGAGCCTCATGGAAGATTCCAGAAAGACAACAGAGATATCTGCAAGCTGTTTGGTTTCTCAGGAATCACAGTATCATGGAAGGGTTTGGGTTGGAAGAAACACTAAAGATCATCCAGTCCCACACAAGAACACCTTCCAGGTGTGATGTCAGTGAAAGTTTCCTTGTTTTCCAGGCCTTGTTAGCTGTGACAAGGTTCAGAACAAGGCAGGGCAGCCCTGGGGTTGGGCTGGATCAATGGAAAGCATCTTCCCCTTGTGTCTGAACATCCCTGGAGGAGAGGAGACAAAAGCAGGGGAAATCAGAGAATCCCAAAATGGCTTGGGTTGCAAAGGATCTTAAAACTCATCCCATTCCACCTCCTGCCATTTGCAGAGACACCTTCCACTGTCCCAGGCTGCTCCAAGCCCCAGTGGCCAACCTGGCCTTGGACACTCCCAGGGTATCCAGGGGCAGCCACAGCTGCTCTGGGCACCCTGTGCCAGGGCCTGCCCACCCTCACAGGGAACAATTCCTGCCCAATATCCCATCCAGCCCGGCCCTCTGGCAGTGGGAAGCCATTCCCTGTGTCCTGTCCCTCCATCCCTTGTCCCCAGTCCCTCTCCAGCTCTCCTGGAGCCCCTTTAGGCACTGGAAGGGGCTCTGAGCTCTCCCTGGAGCCTTCTGTGCTCCTGGTGAGCACCCCCAGCTCTCCCAGCCTGGCTCCAGAGGGGCTCCAGCCCTGGGAGGAGCTCCAAGGCCTCCTCTGGATTCATTCCAGCACCTCCATGTCCTTCTTGTTCTGAGGACCCCGAGCAGGACTGCACCAAGTGAGGAGATCCTTTCCTCTCTCCTTACCCCAGGGTCCCTCACTGAGCTCTGCAACAGATCCTGAAACCAAAACATCTGAAACAGGCAGCTCACCCTCATCCACTGTTTTTTTCCCTAAGGGACAACAACACTCAGGGCCAGGAAAGCTATTCCCAGCTCTTAGTTATCCAGAAGGGGGTTGGAAGGGAAACTCTTTTTTTAAAGAGCTGCTCACATGCAGCAAAATTAATGATCATTTCTCCAAAGTAACCAACCAGTGTTTTAATGCTTTTTTTGCCCCTTCATCTCCAGGTGCTCCTGAAGTGGCTCCAATGGCCAACTTGCCATAAAGCTCAGTGGAGCAGGGAAAGCAGCACGAAGCCAGATGGAAATCCATTTTCCCAGCCAGACACTCTCATTTATAATTCTGCACCACAGGATGCTTTAATTCATGAGTAACAACCATGAGAGCAAGGGAAGTGCCATAAATACCTGCACTGGGTGCAAATAACTGACCTGGGACACCTTTCCAGCACGGTGGGGGTTAGTTATTGAAAAGTTTAATTGAAGTGCCACTTGGAATGGAGGAGAAGAGGCAGAGGGAGAAGGAGCAGAAAGAGCAGAAGTACAAGCAGAATCAGCAGCAGGAAAAGCAGAACAGAAGACAGAGAAGAAGAAGCAGAAGAACAGGAAGAAGAAATAGAAGCAGAAGCATCAGAAGGAAAAGAGGCAGATGCAGAAGAAACAGAAGCAGCAGAAAAAGCTGCTGAAGCAGAACAAGAAGCAAAAGAAGAAGCAGAAAGAGGAGGAGAAGAGGCAAAAGGAACAGAAAACTCAGAGCAGCAGGAGAAGACACAGCAGCAAAAGAAGCAGAAGAAGCTGAAGAGGCAGAAACAGAAGAAGAAAGAGCAGAAAAAACCAGGAGTATGATAAGTAGAAGCAGCAGCAGAAAAAGCAGCAGAAGGAGCAGCAGAAAAAGACGGACAGAGGATGCAGGAGAAGAAGAGGAAGCAGCAGAAGAAAGAGCAGAAAAAACGGAGGAGAAGGAGAAGGAGAAGGAGAAGGAGAAGGAGAAGGAGAAGGAGAAGGAGAAGGAGAAGGAGAAGGAGAAGGAGAAGGAGAAGGAGAAGGAGAAGGAGAAGGAGAAGGAGAAGGAGAAGGAGAAGGAGAAGGAGAAGGAGAAGGATGAGAAGAGCAGTTTGTTTTCCCTCCATAACCCATTCCAAACATCCCAGTACTAATCCCAAAGCTGAGCTGCCTCCCTCCAGGTCCCAGCACAGGGACTTTGCTGCAGGAGCTCAGGGGATGCCCAGAGTGCCACTCCTGGGCTGGAACCCTGGAGCAGCATCCCAGACACTCAGCTCCAGAGTTTCCAAAGGGAAGATGTCACCTCTGCTTTCAGAGCTGCTTTGTAGCTTTTACTCCTTTTCTAGTTCAACGGCATGGCTTGAATTTATTCTGCTGCCTGAGCTCCGAGCTGCTCCCCTGGGTTTTGGATGGGACAAAATTAAAATGTATTCTGAAGTGATGGCCCCTAAAATGCTAAAATAGAAAGGGAAAGCCAAACTTCAGCTGTCTGGGTGTAAAGCAATGTGAAAGATCTCTTTTTACAGGATATTATGAGCAGAATGATTCTGCTGAGCAAAAGGACACACAGAGAAATGATGGAGTTTTGGACTAAATAATATAAAATAAAGTAGTGGAATGAATTATTCTGGGACTGTAGGCCTGGTGAAGCTGAACTCCACAATCCTCTCCACAGAAATGACAGGAAGAAAATGGAAATAATCACAACACTGAGATACTTGTACATCCCAGGGACAATTTCTTGTCCCTTGTCCAAGCGGCTCCAAGGCTGGGGCTCCCCTTCTCCAGCTGGGATTTGGTTTCACCAGGAAAAAGACACTGAGGAAAAAGGACAGAGGGAAAAGCCACACAGCCTTCAGAGGCTGCAGGGAAAATAATCTCACAGGAAAGCTGTGGCACGTTTTAAACCCAACTGTTCAAACTCCCAGTGCCACCTTCCTCCTTGACCTTCGATTTTCTCTCCAAGCCTGAAGTGTTGTTGTATAAATCAGACCTTTTCTCCATTTAAATCAAAAATTCACTCAGGTTTCTGAGATCTACTCACAAAAACCAGATTTAGCTGAGATATGAGAGAAAAATCCTTCCCTGGGAGGGAGGTGAGGCCCTGGCACAGGGTGCCCAGAGCAGCTGTGGCTGCCCCTGGATCCCTGGAAGTGTCCAAGGCCAGGTTGGACTTTGGGGCTTGGAGCATCCTGGGACAGTGAAAGGTGTCCCTGCCCATGGCACTGGATGGGATTTGAGCTCCCAGCCCAACCCAGTCTGGAATGAACTTCAGCTAGCACAACCTGTCCAAGAACAGCACCAGAAGTGAAGACTTTGTCTCCTTGCCCCACACTCAGCTGCACATTTCCTGCTAAATCAACCTGCAATTTAACATCAAACAGAATTACTCCATGGCTGCCATCTGCAAACAAAGCTAAACTTCCAGCTTTGAGCTGCAATCCCAGTATTTTGAGAGACACAGAGCAGTTAAACCAGGGCTTGGCAGCACATTGGGAACATGAAGCAGCTCAAAACCCCAACGACACAAAAGCTTCTCTCAGTGTGATTAAAAAGAGGCACTTAGCTAAATGAACTTTGCAGTAATTCCTCGTGTTCCAATGCTTTCTTTATTTCCCAAGAGCAGCATTTCCTACACAATGATTAAATAATCCATGCTCAGATTTTTCTCTCCTGAGCATTCCCTGTTTTCCACACCGTATAGAAACCTGTCCCACCCTGTAAAATCCCTGTGCTGCTATCCCTGGGTTCTAAAGGTCTCTCCTAAAGGTGCTGCTGTGCTTAAATAACATGGAGGAGGTGCAGGGAGCTGTCTCAATCCTCTGCCCAGGGTTTGTGTGTGCCCTGGGGGAAAGCTGGGGCTTGGGCAACATGTTCTATCAAACAAATCCCAAATCCAAGGAGAGCCCATCCCCACAGGAGAGCTGGGATAGCAGGATCATCATAGATTCCCAGTTTGGGTTGGAAGGATCTTAAATCCCACCCAGTCCCAGCCCTGCCATGGGCAGGGACACCTTCCACTATCCCAGGTTGCTCCAAGCTCCAAAGTCCAACCTGGCCTTGGGCACTTCCAGCTTAGAGGTCTTTTTCAACCTTATGGATTCTACAGTTCTGATTCAATTCTGCTCCTGTGTAGCCTCAATACCGTGTCAGATTTGCCATCCAGTTGTGTTTTAGCCCATTGGCTTTTTATTCCCAACTCTGCATCTGTCTCTTCCTGAAATGAGCTGATCTCTGGGATTTTCCTTGCTCCTGGAATTGGAGACCTGTGGACCACCACAGGCTGCACAAGGAGCAGGGAAAGGAAGAAGGGCAGTCTGAAAATATCCCAGGAGGGAACTCTTCAGACACCCCAGGGTGGCACCCCTGTCACTTCAGAGCCTTTTTCGGGTGTCTACTCCAGAAGTCAGCATGGGAAGACTTTGTAGGGTGGCAGGAGAGGGTCTGGATCCAGCAGCACGTGGATCACACGTGCTGGGAGCTCGGGGAGGTGTTTCTCCACCAAAACCAAACCTGTGTGGCCAAACCTTTGCTGTGGCAAAGCAACACAGGGAGAGTGTGGGACAAGCAGGGCACTCCCATCAACCCCAGTTTGCTGCTCCAGCCCAAACTGGGAGGCAGATGGAACCCTAAAATCATAGGATCAGGAATCACTGAGGCTGGAGAAGACCTCAAGGACTATTGAGTCCAACCAAGAGCCCAGATCCACCACTAAACCACTAGACAGAGCCACTGGCAGTGCAAAAGGCACAAAGCTTGCTGGAATCCAGCTGAAATTCACCTGTTTATGGGCAAAAGGAGAGGAAGAAAAAGAAGAGAGAAATATCAGGAATTTCTCTGCAGAGGGAAAGGGGGATATAAAGAAATTTGGGCAACATTTGTTGCAGGGGGTTTCTCTCAGGCACTACTCCCAGGGCTGGGAAAACAGCCCCAGGGTGCACAGAAAGAATTGGAAATTCCTCTTTTTGCCTGATTTGCTTCCTCTGGGAGATGAATCCCACCCCCAAATGCCAGAGTGGGCTCACAGAGAGGTTTCCACCTTTATTTCCACAACACATCCAAAGGCCCCACCGAGGCTGGCAGAGCTCTAGGAGTGCTTGGACAACACTCCCAGACACAGGATGGGATTGTTGGGGTGTCTGGGCAGGGCCAGGAGCTGGGCTGGATGATCCCTGTGGGTCCCTTCCCACTCACACACGTAGATCCCACCTGCCTGACTGGAAGAGGGGACTCCAATTCCTCCCTCAGAGGTAGAAGCACATAAACTTTGGGAAAAACCCTGAGCCCCCAAAGCTTGCTACTCAAATCACCCCATCAGCAGTGCAGGTGGAGGCTGGATTTCCCTGGCTGGCAGAGTGCTTAATGGGATTCAGGAGGAGCTGCTTTTCCAAACCATTAAATCCATAATAGCAACAGAAATAACACCGTGTATTCCATCAGGGAAACTTGGGGGGTTTCAAGGAACGCTGCGAGGGACAGCTGCAATAAACACATCCCCCACCAATTAACAGGAGTTGTTCAGGGGCAAAATGCTACTCTGGCTGTTGATTAATACATATGTCAAATAAAAATCCCTTCCTGAGATGCAGAAGCACCGTTCCATCATTCCAGTTCTGACTCGGGTGGAAAACGCTGTTAAACTGAACACTGAATGTGCTAGCTGGTGTCTCGGCTGGAATGCTCAGAAATCACACTGAAAATGGAATACTGAGGAGCTTTTTTCCTTCCTCTAATAACATTTATAAATTGTTTTTAAATGTCTGCAGTCCCCAGCCAGCAGCCAGTTTCCATAACCCACACAACACTTGCTGCTGCATCCCAAAGACAGCAGTGAACATGGTTGAAACACACTGGAATCTGCCCTCCCTGGAAAATTTACACATGCATTTCAGAGGAAATTACATGCCAATGCTGCTGTTCACAAGCTCCTATTTTTTGAGAGCCAGCAGTAAGCTCAGCTGTTGGAGAAAAACAGACATGAAAGAGTGAGCTAAACAGAGTGAAGCTTTAAAATATGGATTAAAGCTGGATTAGGTTGATTGGAGTTGGGAAGGAGAAGGTGGGAAGGAGAGGTGGCCCTCACAGGGAAACCAGGCTTAGATAAACCTCAGGACAGCTTGATGTAAATTTAGATAAACCAAGAGGAACTGAGGTAAACCTGGGGCAGGCAGAGGGAGGAGAGACCGTGGCAGATGGGATCCCATTATCCCAGGATTGTTTGAATTGAAGGGGACCTTAAATCCCACCCCTGCCATGGGCAGGGACACCTCCCACTGTCCCAGGCTGCTCCAAGCCCTGTCCAGCCTGGCCTTGCCCCTGAACTTCAGCACATGAACTTCAGTGATGGTTCTGTGCCTGCCCCGATTTCAGGATGGGAGATGGAAGAGGGAGATGATGGACACTGGGGAGAATCTACTCCCCTGATCCACAGGGAAGGCATTTAAAGCTCCTTTCCAGCAATCCAAGCAGTCCAGCCTATCCAGCCACACAGCTGGAGCAACCCCAGGGAGCACTTCAGGAGAGCCCTGGAGGGGCTGGAGCGTGTCCAGGGCAGGGAAGGGAGCTGGGGAAGGGCCTGGAGCCCCAGGAGAGGCTGAGGGAGCTGGGAAAGGGGCTCAGCCTGGAGCAAAGGAGGCTCAGGGGGGACCTTGTGGCTCTGCACAGCTCCCTGCCAGGAGGGGACAGCCAGGGGGGGTCGGGCTCTGCTCCCAGGGAACAGGGACAGCACAAGGGGAAAGGGCCCCAAGCTGTGCCAGGGGAGGCTCAGCTTGGACAGCAGCAGGAATTTCTGCATGGAAAGGGTGCTCAGGCCTTGGCAGGGGCTGCCCAGGGAGCTTTGGAGTGCCCATGGCTGGAGGTGTCCCAGGAAGGGCTGGAGGTGGCACTGAGTGCTCTGGGCTGGGGACAAGGTGGGCATGGGGCACAGCTGGGACTCCATGGGCTGGGAGGGATTTTCCAGCCTCAGGGATCCTGGAATTAATTTCTCCCCCAACACCAGGAGCTTGGAGTTCTCATTAAACAGAGAGTGGACATCACACCTCCTTCAGGTGCTTCAGCAACCAGATCCAGCAGCCTGCAATCCTTATGGAAACAGGAATTTCATCCTCCCTGCACCCTGAAATCCTCCCCTGTGTGCTTTCTGCACTAACATGAAATTCTGCCTCTTGTTGCACGTTTAACCTCTCACAGGGGCCACATTTCAAGCACTCATTTCTCCTGATTCAGGGGATTGTAAGGTACTTATGCCTCAAGATTCCGATCTGTGAGACACAGGGTGTGCTGGCCAGGCTCCAAAGCAGCACAGAAATGAATATATAGATATAAAAATATGTACAGAGAAGAAGGGAGCAGATTCCAGCAGCTTGATTTATGTGCTTGCAGCTCCCTGGAATTCCACACGTTTGTTGGCCTGGGGATCAGATCCTAAAACCAAAATACTCCACGACTGACTGAGCGAGGCCTTTATTGAGGAATAATTTGTTCTTTGCAAATCTGCCAGCCCTGACACGAAGGATGAAATCAGACTGAGCCCAGGCACAGCCAGAGCAGCAGCAACAATCCCAAAAACCAACTGCTTTCCCACAGTTATTCCTTCCCATGCCTCTGTTAGGATAAGGTGGGTGCCTGTTGGGCCTCGGTGATTTTGGCCAGGGAGAAATTCATCCTTAATGTTCATTTTTATAGCCTTGAAACTTCGGGTTTTGTGTTCTTTGGAGAGGAGCTGGAAGGCTTATTAAACATAGATCCTCCACACAGAATTCCAGTGGGAATTCCAGCAGAACTGGCTGATTTTAATCGAGTTTTAATAGCACGGAGTTGAAGGCAGCTCCAGTTCATTTACTGAGGTCTGGGAGTTTTGAGAAGTTGCTTTTAATTTGGAGCTTGAATTGTATTTTCTCCTCACTTTCTCTTCCATAAAAAAGTAAGATTTTGTCTAGCAGATTTGTACAACAAAGAACAAGGACAGCTCAGCAGAGTGGTAAAATACATTCAGAACTAAATATTCCAGAGGAATGAGGGGTTTGAAAACTCCATTGCCTTAAAAAGACAGGAACAACAGCCGACAATGGACTGGCATTTAAAGGAAGCTGCATTTAAATCAATCACACAAAGATGGGGAGTGGAACCAGAACCAGGGGCAGGCACAAGAGCTGGAAAAATCCATAAATTAAGATATATATAAGTTGCAATGTCTTATTTCAAGCTGAAAATTCTCAGCAAAATTCACTGAGAAGGATTCTGTGGCACAGGACAAGAGAAGTGGGAAACTGCCAAGCCAGAATCACTGAGTGACCTCAGTTGGATCCGTTTTTACCCCAAACTGTCCCATCCTTAAAGCATCCTTGATCCCAAATAACAGCTCCCCAAAGAACTGCTTCAGATCTGCCTTCTGCTGAAAATGCTCCCATTTAGTCCCCACGAAAATGCAAACTCCAAGCTCCCACCCCATGGTCAGCCTTAAATATAAAACCAATTAAGAGAGAAATGAGGAGAATTAAAAATAAATGAAAAAAGAGCAGAACAAAGGGAAAGTAAAAGTTACTGGTGGCATTAAAAGCATCTCATTGCATCCCTGAGAATTTTGGAGGAAATATAAACCAGATACCCCAAAAATGACCTGAAATAAAAAAAATAAAAATAGAAAAAAATAAAAATGAAATAAAAAATAAAAATAAAAATAAAAATAAAAATTAAAATTAAAATTAAAATTAAAATTAAATAAAATTAAAATAAAATAAAAAAAATCTGCAGAAAAAGTGTGAGAAGGAGAAAGACAATCTTCTAAAATGCTGATTGCACCTGGATGAGGGGAAAAACAGGGACAGATCCATGGTGAGGGACCCAATGGAGATTTCTGAGGAGCATCAGGCAGAAGGTTGAGAGCAAAACCTTTTCCAAGAGAACCTGCAGGGCATGGGATGCCAAGTTTAAAACGAGGCTGCAGAGGAGAGGAAGTGAGGGCAGAAAGGCTGGATCAGGAGCAGACCCCACTGGCCCAGCCCCGAGGAGCTCCCTGGCCCTCCTGCTCCCAGCCAGGAGTACAAGGAACCAAAGAGGGGGCAGGAAGGACTTCCAGAGAATACCTGGGATCAGGGATTGCCTACCTGGAATTGTGCTGGCTTTGGCACACCTGAACTCAGGGCTTCTCACAGGATTATTACAGCACGTGCCCCTCACTGTGCAATAAAGGTAAAAATAGAGGTGGAAAATGCTGGGAAAACGACTCCCAGAGGCTCCAAGAGAATTGCCCACTGCTCAGTCTGATGTCTGGAATCACACAAATCAGTAAAAATTAGGTGTGAATGTATCAAAGGGGTCACTGCTACTCTTGGTGAGTGCATGAGAAGGAAATCAGACCCTTGGTTTCCCAAACTCAGCCTGGGGCAGGGCTGGAATCACTCCCGTGAGCATCTCAGGGGGATTTTGAGATGGTCTCTCCATAAAGGCTCTTAGGGAAGCTCAGGACACAAAGCACCCAAGAACCCTGGGATGTGCAGGGGGATTCCTGCTGTCCAACATGCTCTGGAAAAGAAGGGGAAGCTGAGGCAAAGGGGATCAAACTGGATGGTGACATAAAACCTGTGGGAGGTAAACACCAAAGAGGAGCTGCTGGACACCACAGAACTCACAAATCAAAGGGGATTTGGTGCTGAGGGATGGGAAATGATGCAGGAGGGAGAGCTGAGCTTGCCCACAGAGACAAGGGTGCCGTGGCTGGGCAGGGGTCACCACACCACAGCCCCTCAGCCACCAGCTCCTTGTTCAGCAGGGTCAGAAAGACAAAGGGATTGGGAAAAGAAAGGCGAACCGAGGAGGAAAATCCTGCTGTGGTCCCTCCCTCCAGTCCCACAACCTGGAGCCACTGTGCCAGGAGGCTGAAGGAGAGCACAAAGGAGCTCTCCTTTGTGAGAAAAAGGAAAAAGCCAGGGTAGGAGGATTAGGGGCACCTGGCTCCAGAGGGAGGGATCTGCTCCAGGTCTTCTGGAGGCTCCAAGGGAGCTACGGCCTCCTTCTGATGGGCTTGGAAAAGGCAGAACTAAGTCCTAACCCTAAGTCCCTTAAAACATTCAGCTGGGATTTACTTTTGCTGCCTGTTCCCTGACAAAGCTGCATTTGGAAAGGTTTCTGCACTGGATGCAGGACATAGCTTTATTAAATCACCAACTTCATTCCCACCCAAAATATTTAATCCCATGTTTATTCCCTACCCTGCACTCCTGGAACCAGGCTACACAAACAGGAGACATGGATCCAAGCTGGGACACCTACATCAGGATCAAAATTCTCCTTGGATCCTCTCCAAGTTTGAAATGCAAGGGAAGAGTAAGAACATGAAACATTTCTGGGTTTTGCACATTTCTGGGCAGCTCAGAAACATGACTTGCTGGAGATGTCCTATGGCATGACTACAAAATTATCCAAAATGATCCAAAACTATCCAAAATCTCTGTCTTATTCTGCCTATAAAATATCACCTCAATCTCCATTACCAGCATCATGGAATGGTTTGGGTGGGAAGGGACCTTAAAGCCCACCCAGTGCCACCCCCTGCCATGGGCAGGGACACCTCCCACTATCCCTGGCTGCTCCAAGCCCCTTCCAACCTGGCCTTGGACACTGCCAGGGATCCAGGGGCAGCCACAGCTCTAGTCCAATGTATATTTACATATAAAAAACAATTTTTAAAAAGCAGATATGGGGGCTGGGCGTGATGAAGATGCTCCAAGTGAGACAACATCTGAAACTAAAAACTCCATCACCTAAAGGAAAAGCTCCATTTGTACAAACCCACCCTTTGCTGTCAGCAGCTGAACTGGTTCTTCCCAAACTCCTCTGAATTCAGCCAAAGGTGCAAATCTCATTAAAAATACCAAGGATATGGACTTGAGGCCACATCACTCTTTTCTGCTGGTGCAGCATCCAATGACCTAATCCAGGAATCAACCTAAAATCACTCCAAGGTCTTAAATGTCTTACTGGTGCCAGAAGTCTGGGTTTGGATTGACCCCAAACTCAGTGTAATCCTGAAATCCCAAATCCCTGCAACACTTAACCCAAAATACCCCCTGAGAGGTTCTCCCACAGGAATGCCTCAGAGGCTGGGTGGCACCTGAGCCCCACAAGGCCTTTCCAACCCAAGCCCTGCTGGGATCCCGTGATTATTGTGCAAATATCACACACTGGCATGTCTGGAAAACCTCTGTAATCCACATGTCAGCCCTTGCTCGGCTCTCCTCAAAAAGCTGCATCCTTCTCTATCAATTTCCCACAAATGCAAATTATCACAGCGAGCTCTGTGCTGTGATTAAGCCATAACGTTGATTACATACTCAGCCTCCCAATAGATTGTTTATTCTTCATTATTAGCATACAAATAGCCCAGGTACTCATTATCAGCCTCCAAACTTGTCCAGGTTGTTCTGATTTCAAGGCAAAACCCGTGCCCAGCTCGTTGAGTGCCAGGATCCCAGAAAGGTCTGGGTTGGAAGGGATTTTAAATCCATTTTATCCCACCCCCTGCCATGGGCAGGGACACCTCCCACTGTCCCAGACTGCTCCAAGCCCCATCCAACCTGGCCTTGGACACTCCCAGGGATCCAGGGGCAGCCACAGCTGCTCTGGGCACCCTGTGCCAGGGCCTGCCCACCCTCCCAGGGAACAATTCCTGCCCAATATCCCATCCATCCCTGCCCTCTGGCAGTGGAAGCCATTCCTCCTTGTCCTGTCCCTCCATCCCTTGTCCCCAGTCCCTCTCCAGCTCTCCTGTTGGCCCCCATGGCAGGGGGTGGAACTGGATGAATTTTCAGGTCCCTATGGTGCTTTAAGTTTCAGCTTTCATGTGTTTCAGACTCTGTGCTGCCCAGGGGTGCAGCTCTGAGCTCACATTCAGGGTCACTCAGCTCTGCACAGAGCAGGGACACAAAACAAATCCTGTTCCTGCTGCACACCAAGGACAACTTTCAGCCCAAAAGCACCAACAAGGGTGGCTGGAGGGAGGAACAAGAAGGATGGGACCTCACAACCTGCAGCTGTAATTGGACAATTAAACCCCAATATGAAAATGGACCAAAACTTGTAGAAGTGTGAGACCCCATGACCGGTCACCCATTTTGTGACCATTTTGGGTCCACCTTGGGTGTGACCCTGGTCAGGCCCTGTCCTGCCCAAACTGTACCCTTAAGGCCTTTCAGTAAATCCCTACTTTATTCTCTGGCTCTGTCCAGTCTCTGTTTCAGGTCAGCCTTCCCAAGGCATCACCTTCCAACCCAAACCATTCTATGATTCCATTGCAAGTAAATCCCCAGGATAACTCCAGGATATTCCACGATAACTCTGGAAAAGGTGGTCATTCCATGGGTACAACCCTGTGTTCCAACACCTGCTGATGCCTTCTGGAGTCAGCAGAGATGGAGGATGCTCAGCCTTAACCCTGATGATCCGAGTCCTCCCTGGATTAAGAAGATCTCCCTACCCAACACCCTGGCACCATTTTTCCTGCTGGAAATGCTCCTACGAGTGAAAATAACCACAATTCCCAGCTAAATCAGGAAGATTTTAATGTATTGCTATGTCAGTGGTTAGTATCTTAAATACCATTTGTTGGGCACATCCAGGGGATTGTTTTTCTGATTAAAAATGCTGCTGCTCAGCTTTTTTCTGAAGGAAAAAGTTACAGGTGCCAAGAGTGAACCCTAAATTCCATGAGACCCCACAGCTTGATTTTGAATCCTATGGGATTTCAAGCAGAGGAACCCAAGAGCACAGGAGATTTAAGTTGGCCCCAAAATTAGGCCAATTATTTAATGGATTGGAATTAGGGACAACTTCAATTCAGCAACATTCTCTTTCCTTCTGGGTGGAAGGCCCTGTCCTGCTTTTACCTACAGTGGGGGATTTAATTATGAGGTTTCCTGGGGCCTGGTACAAGATATGCACCAGTTTTCATCACCAGACACTCCAACCCCATCACAACCTCACCCCAAGCTAAGAAATACTGAGTTCAAGTACCTTTAAATTTGATCTGTGAAGTATTAAAGCTAATTCATGTCATCTTTGGGATCTATAAATCCAATTCTTTTCCTGCTGAGTGCATTTTACCTGAGGAGTGAGATCAGGGTAACGACAGAGGCCGTGACCGTGTGGCACATCTGGGAAAAACAGAACACCAGCATGAATTTTCCATCCAATTCCAGTCCCTGCCTGGACAGGGATTCCACCAGAACCAGGCTGCTTGGAGCCCCATCTGACCTGGCTTTGAAGCAGAAATTTATATTTTATTTATAGATCCATCTAGTTGTACATTTATGTATGTACATGAAGAAAATATGGATGTGTTTCCATGAAATCCTGGCATTTGGAGCAGCTCCCCGTGGCAGCTCAGCTCAGGGCTCATCTCCTCCTCCAAGAACTGTGCTTGTCCTGGTAAGGCAGACCCACCAATTCCAATAATCACCTTAATTCCGCATTTCCCTGATTTTATTAACTTAAATGGGACCCCTAATCCAATTGCAGCACAGACTCCTTTAAATCAGAGCAAGGGCTCTGCCTCTGCCCTGAAATATCCATGACAAATCCAGGCTGGATCCCTCAGGAAGCCCTCCCACACCTCAAGGCTGAAGGCTCAAACCTCAACCCAGCCTGTCAACAGATAGCATTTCTTATAAAATAGTAACAAAAATAATTTATTAAAAATCAACGGCATAGGACTCCTCGTTTTAAAGGTGAAATTTGTGCTCAGCAGCCAATTAAATCAGGAAATAGAAAGGAATTAATTTTTTATGCTTTCCCCTGTTCTACAGGTGAAGGTGTGACCAAAACGATGAATGGATTTTTACACCTTGTTAAATACACTCTGTTTTTAGTCTTACCCTTTCCTTTACTCCTGTGTCAATATTTCGATTCTGTTTTAAGAGGTTTTTTAATAAATGTCTACAGATGATGCCAAAATCTTCCTCTCACTCTTTCCTGGTGATCTGATTGCAATGCCAAGCCTCTCACAGCTTCCAAGAGAGGTCACACTGGGCTCTGTAAATCCGGTCAGAGTGACTCCAAAGTTCCCTCACACAAAATTCTCAGGGCTCACATTTTCCTGCCTCCAAACAAGGAAAGATATTCTCCATCCCTGTCCCCTTCCTGGGACTTGCGCAGATCATAAAGAGATTTTTGAGCACCTTTTGGGCATCAATTCCCAGGCCTTCTATAATCACAGAAATATCTGTTTTCTCCCCACACCTCATCCCAGGAACACCCACCCCACATCTGATTTTCCTCTGATGGCTCACATCAAAAGGAGCCCAAACTGATCCCTCCTCACCCTGTTTGTGCTGCCATCAAACAGCTCCATTTTCCTCTCCCTTTGCCTCTAGGACACCCCACCAAGCTGTCATTTCCTAATCCGAGCCTGTTTTCCAGGCCAGCAGTCCTACCTCCCCAGGCTCTGCCGGAGTTATCCCAGATTTGTGCCTCGCCCACGGATTGTCCTCTCTGCTTCTTTGGAATCCTCACCTCCTGAAGTGTTTCAAAAAACCAAACCTCTGTGCACAGGCTGGGCACTGAGCCCCACTGAGGCTCTCAAACACATCAAATCCCTGAGGGATGGAAGGGAATCCCATCTGCCCCACAGGCAGCAAAAAATGGGGAATATTTCAGGCATGGGAATTGTTAGAGCAGAGTTTTCTCGCCTTGAGGCAAACCCAAGGGCTTGGGATCAGTCACAGCTCAATTCTGCCACTCATTTAACTCTGTGCCTGTATTCCCAAACCTGGACAGGCCTTGGGGCCACCTGGGATAGGGGAAGGTGTCCCTGCCCTTGGCAGGGGGTGAGATGGGATGGGATTTAAGGTCCCTCCAACCCAAACCACTCTGGGATTTTAACCTGACTTACTAAAACCCTGCACTGAAAACAACAGATTTCGGAAGGTTCGGGATTAGTCAGAATCTCCCTTGCAAAACCTCCCAAATCCATTAAAGTCCTGGAAAGATGAAATGTAAATATGATCAGCACTGATTCCAGACAGTTGGTCTGTTGTCCCAGTTCTTTGTTTCCAGTTTCCAGTCCATGAAGCACCTCCCTGTGCAAACACAACTGAATTTACGTGGGATTTCTGTGTCACTCCCAGTTGCTCCCCCCTCCTCTGGCACTGGTTTGTTACTGGGATTTACACTCACTGCTGGCAATCTTTTTTTTAGCTGCAAGGTCTAAAGGCAAGGATTTCTTGTCATAAATTCTAAATAATTCAACTCCTGCTGGAGATGAAAGGAACTACAGAATTATGCACATTGCTCCTCTGCATCTTAAACCCATCAGAAACTGGGATATAGAATGACAGGATCGCACTCGATGCTCCAGCTCTCACAGCATCTTTGCCTTGGAAAATGCTGGATTTTGCCTTGGATTTGGGGACTGAAAGGACCTCAAAGCTCATCTCATCCCACCCCTGCCATGGGGAAGGACACCTTCCACCATCTCAGGCTGCTCCAAGCCCCAAAGTCCAACCTGGCCTGTAACATTTCCAGGGATCCAGGGGCAGCCACAGCTCCTCTAGGAAATCCATCCCAGGGCCTCACCATTCCCACAGGGAAGAACAGCAGAGGACATTTAGGTCCTCTCTGGGTCATTAATTTCCATCCAATTAAGCAGTATTTGAGGTTCTGTCTCAAATTAACTGAAAACAAAATGTTCCACTACTGAATCCTAGAGACAAAAGAGGGAGAAGGGGACGGGAAGAAAATCCCACAGAACACAGGAATTAGTTTCTATCCATACAACATGGGATGTGGTGCATTTTTGGCAGTAGAGAGGGCTGAAGAAGATTTATTTTATGCCATGAAAGGAAAAAAGAAAAAAAGTTGGATTTTGAAATTTGCTCTGAAAATGTTTTGTCACAGTTACAAACTCTTGATTTTCACCTTGCATTAGTTCTGTGTCAGAACTCCTCTTACACACAGAACCAGATTTCCACAAAAAATATCAGCTGTGAAAAGCAAAACAGCTTGAGGCCAAATGGAACAATCTGACCCTTTCTGAGTGATTTACTGTTTTTTGGTAATCAAATCTAAATGCAATTAAAATCAACATGTTCCTGTACAGAACTCTTGGCGTGACAGAGAATTAAACAACCCCAAGCACCTTCTAAGGAGCATTAAATGTCACTCCAAGAGTTGATAAAGAAGCACCAAAGTAGATTCTATTCAATTATTAAATATAATTTGGGTTATTTTTCAAGAGTGATGACTCCAGAGTCACCAGGGAGCTGCAAGGAACTGTAACTGGAGTTTTGACATCTGAAATGATTTTTAAATAATTCATGGGACCTAGCCAGGCTTTGCTTCTGAGTTTTTCCTATTGTTTAGATGAAAATGAATCATTTGTGGAGGGGAGAAAATGAACATCTGCTGACAAGCTGCCAGCAGAGAGGGGGGATGTTGACAAGCATCTGTTCCCAGCAGCTTGGGAAGGGCCTGGGAGAAACTCCCAGCAAGAAATAATCCACAATTCCCAGATGGGGCAGGGATTTGTCCCTCCCGGAGTGCTCCCTCTCTGCAAGGGAGCTGCTCTGCTCCTCAACTCTGTTTAACCTGGAGGAGTTCCACTAAAATGTCTCTAAGGCTTTGCACTCTTTTCATCTCAGATTATTACACCTTTTTGGGGGGGAAAACCCCTTTCCTAATTCAAGGTCCTGTGTTTTCTTTGATTACAGGGTGCAATCTTTCTCTTTGGAAAAGGGAGACCTTTAGGACCATGGAGTCCAACTGTTCCCCCAGCACTGCCAAGCCCAACCCTAATTCCTGTCCCCAGGTGCCACATTCCTTGGACACCTCCAGCCATGGGTACTCCAAAGCTCCCTGGGCAGCCCCTGCCAAGGCCTGAGCACCCTTTCCATGCAGAAATTCCTGCTGCTATCCAAGCTGAACCTCCCCTGGCACAGCTTGGGGCCCTTTCCCCTTGTGCTGTCCCTGTTCCCTGGGAGCAGAGCCCGACCCCCCCTGGCTGTCCCCTCCTGGCAGGGAGTTGTGCAGAGCCACAAGGTCCCCCCTGAGCCTCCTTTTCTCCAGGCTGAGCCCCTTGCCCAGCTCCCTCAGCTGCTCCTCACTCTCAGCACCTTGATGCTTTGGAGAATTTGTGTGGGATTTTTTCACACTGCAGAGAAAATCGACCATTTCCACTTCCACCCCTCTGGAAGGAAGAATTCAACCCCAAAGTGGGGAAGGGATTTCACTCAGATTGGCCTTTTTCAGGAAGCCACAAGTTCCCTGCATCAAACACCAGCTGCAGGACAATGGCCTTATCCACACCCTGTGAGGGGTCTGGTACAGATCTCCAGCAGACAAAGGTTATCAGGGAAAACCATTCCTTGTGGGAATGACAAATCACCTCAACCACAGAGGGAACAAACTCTGCTCTGGGCAGAACTCGTGCTACCCAGCATAAATCCCAGCCTCCCTTGCTTCATCCCTGTTCTCCAGCGCCTCCAGGAACAGCAATGTGCTGAGACACAGGAAATTCCTAGTTGGAATTTATCAGGGCTGAAGTGCAGCCTAGTGATCATAAAAGCAGGTAGAGCTTGGTCAGTGATTCCCAGGGGGCTTCTGAAGCTGTTGCAGGTCATTCCCTAAATGCCACTATCTATCCCAACACATCCCTGCTCCATCAACCACCCACAGTGGATCCAAGAGCAATTCAGCAACACTGGGAAGGGGAGAGAAAAATGAGGATTATCACTATGGAATGTCCTGTTTACACCTCCATTATGGACTGACTGATTAATGCAAACTGAGCAGGGATGGTGAATTTGTTGGCTGGGAGTTGGGTGAAGAGAAAAATTCTTAAACTCCCCATTTTAAACAAGCTACAGCAAAAAAAAAAAAAAAATTGTCACAAATGAACTTTTCCTCCCCTGGAAATTTTCTTGGAAGAGCCTGTGAAGCAGCCAGGTTGAGTTCAACAACATCTACATATGGAGTTTAAATATTTCACTATCAAGGGAAGGCAGCAGAATTTACACAGGCCAAAGTGTTTGCTTGTAACGGGGAAATACTAAAGAAAGAAATGCCAAAAGTAATTTCTACTATGCAGTAAATCTCCAAAACAGATTCTGCAGCCCAGCTAAACTTAACTTTAAGAAGGCAAAAAAATTAAAAACCTCAAGCTCAGCTGCAAATAGAGAGTTCTGCTATTTTGGGGTGTAATATATAGCAGAAAATGCTGCAAAAACCCCACACCTGAGAAGGAGAGGAGAAGGATGCAGGCAGGCACTTGGACACTGTGCTTTTTGCTCCACAGTGTTAAATTTTGGGAAAGGTGGGGCTGGGGCTTTGGCAATTGAATTTCAGGAGAAATTCTGGTTTGGTTTTGGGCGACTCAGATGTGCTTATCCTCTCTCATCTCTATTCTCCTCAGCGCTTTAATAAAACAAAGCAATATTCTAAAGTACCAGGAAATCAGTTGGAAAAAGGGGAAAAAGAGGGAGAAGGGTTGAGGGAATTAAGCACAGGTAATAAGCACTAATCACAGACACTGAGCTAATGAGCAGTGTTCTTAAACTGCAGCATCAATTAAACAGATTCATTTCCAAGCTGGGTTCATTTCCAAGCTGGGTTCATTTCCCAGCTTTCATCACCCTGTGCTGCAGGAGAGCCTGGCAAGGAGGGCTGCAGAGCTGCTCCTGGAGCTCTCCTCCCTGAGCACATCCCAGATAACCACACGTGGAGAAGGAGACAGGGCTACATGTTCCTCAGGCTCCGGAGCTCCTGATGTTCCTACACTGCTGGAATCACTCAGAACAACTCTGAGTTGTTTTCTGTGCCCTGCAGGATCTCTCCCCAGAGCTGACATGGAATCATGGTGCTGATCCTTCTCTTCCTTGGCATCTCTCAAGATGCTCCCCACTGGCTCCAAGCGGGCCAGGACTTGGTGACACCCCGTGGCCTTGCTGCACAGAGCTCCTTTCATCCTTCCCTCATCCACACATCCCAAAAATTCTCTTCTGTGGCTTCTGGGCTGCACCACTGGAGGATTGCTTTGGCAAAATCCTGCTCCTGACAGGGGGAGCAGGGATGGGGCTTTCCAAAACTTGGGACAAATTGGGAACAGCAGCAAGGAGAGTTCAGGACTGGGGTTTTTAATCCAATGCTGCTTTGCAAATGAACACTGGAGCAGGGCAAAGGGCAATTCCTGCTATTTTCACCTCTTTCCACTAATCCCTTGCATTTATTCCAAATGCACAGTCCGGCCTTGGGCACTTACAGGGATCCAGGGGCAGCCACAGCTGCTCTGGGCACCCTGTGCCAGGGCCTCATCACCTTCCCAGGGAACAATTCCTTCCCAATATCCCATCCAACCCTGACCCCTGGCAGTGGGAAACTATTCCCTGTGTCTGGCACTCCAGGCCTTTATCCAAAGCTTCTCTCCATTTATATATGTTTACATTTCTATAAAATTGTAACAATAGAAGTTGTATTTACCCATCTACATTTTTACTTTAGACACATATAAATTGATCTTTGTCTCCTTACACCATCCTTGGGGTGAATCTCCCTCTCCCAATAACTCATTTCTAATTCCAGTTCCTTTCCCGTCACCACAAGAAGGCTGAAATTCTGGGATAAGGAGGAACACACCCCCAGCCCCAGGGCTGATCCCAAACCTCCCCTACATTTCCCAGCTGACAGTGATGAGGGGTGACAGCCCATTAAAGGAAAAGCCTGAGCATCCTTCCCTGGGTGCCACAGCAATCCCAGAGCCCGGCATGATCCAGCGGCGGGAGAACAAGAACTGGCAGGGAGAGGGGATGGGGGGAATGTGATGGGAAAATCCAGCCAGGCCCAGGATGCAGCAGCAGCTCCGTGTGGGGATTAAACAAAAGCAATTGGAAAAGATTATTTGCTTGGCCTTATTCATTTATTTGCTGCAGGTTTCTCAGGATTGGCTGGGAAAAACTGCCTCACACTGGCATGAACATTCCTACAGCACTGAGCGTGTTCCCAGGATCTGCTTTTCCTCTTTTCTCACTCTGAACTGAACACCTCACCCCACCCCTGCCATAGCAGGGACACCTCCCACTGTCCCAGGCTTCTCCAAGCCCCAAAGTTCAACCTGGCCTTGGACACTGCCAGGGATCCAGGGGCAGCCACAGCTGCTCTGGGCACCCTGTGCCAGGGCCTGCCCACCCTGCCAGGGAACAATTCCTGCCCAATATCCCATCCATCCCTGGCATTTTAAAGAACATTTCTAGGGATCACAGCCTGTCTCCTCCAAGACTCCCAGAAGCTTCCCTGTTCCCAACAGTTACCAAAACCCAAATTTAAAATACAAGGGGAAGCACAGAATCCGTCCCTATGTACTCCACTTCCTATTTCCTACTTGTGTTGTGTTAAATATTTCACACTCCAAAAATCCAAGCCAGGCTGCTGCTCCAAAAACAGGGAAAAAAAGCAAAAGTATCAGTCCAGGATATAAAAACTGCATCCTGTTGTCCTGGCAACGAAACTTTTTAACAACATTAAGGATCTGACGGCTCATCAAGGGCTGCCTCTCGTTGTTATAGCAACAAAAACGTTCCCAGTAATTGCTTTTAAATCTTTCCCCATCTCCTTTGCATTTTTATAAACACCCCAATATAATAATGAGCTCTTATTAAAAGGAAGGAGCATTCTGCCTTTCGGCAAAGCGAGAAACACTGACAGGGATTTAATGAAGCCATTACCTGTGGGACTCATCTGTGGGCTGAGTGTGGATCCCAGGGAAAGGGGTGCTGGTGCCACCAACTCCAAAGCACTGCTGGAGAGCTCCTAAGAAATCACAGTGGTGGGAAAACTTTGCAGCCAGAGGCAGGTTTTGGATGGGGAACTGTCAGTTACAGTCAGGATTTTATTGTAATGCTGCATCATAAAGATCAGAACAGTGCCCCAAAGTCCTGCCTGCTCTGGTTTGAAAAGTGCTGGGAATAACCTTCCCTCCCCTGGCAGCATCAGCCTGACAAACAGCAAGCACTGCTCAGTGCAGGATGATGGAATCATCAGGGACACAACCCAGCTGTGGCTGGTGCAGATGGGCAAGGGAAGGCAATGGCAGGGATTTATTGCTGCTGGTACCTCAGTAGCACTTCCAGGATATTGCAGCTTCATTTTCCCTTCCCAAAAATTCCCCTGAATCTGTTTGAAAATTCCATTCTTAATTCAGGAGGGTCCCAGGTGTGTAGTGCTGAGGGTTCATTGAGAGATGGCTCTGGGATAAGGAAGGTTTTACACAATTGTTCTTTCTTTTTTTTCTCCACAAATTCCAGTCATTTTCCCATCTTTATTTGGACTGAGCATCAGCAGATTCCCCGAAACTGCCACTGTGCCTGTCTGTATGCAAGGACCAAAAAAAAAAAAAAAAAGCCATTTAACTCCATGAACTGATGGATATTTTGAAATATTTAAAATTAGCACAACTGCCTGGAGCTGTTTGAAATATAAATTCTATTTTAGGTCCCTTTTTTTGAAGGAATCACAGCCAAGCAGGCTCAGGGCCTCTCAAGTATCCAGGGATCCCAAACGGCCCCTTCCATTGGGAATTAGAGACAATTATAATGAGACAATGCCCAAAAGCAATGAATCAACCCAGCCTTTTGCCAACAGGTGAAGAGGAGATGAGATGATTTTGGAGTGCCAGAAAACAGCTGAAATATTGGTAGGGCCTGTGGAAATGCCAAAAAGGAGAGAGGCTTTATTCTGGAAATGTGAGTTCCAAGAAATACATTTTCCAAATACGGAAAATCAAGAGAAACTGAGGCAGTGCAGCTTCAGGCTTGTAAAAATACAGTAATTTTTCACAGAATCATGAGGTGGTTTGGGTTGGAAAGAACCTGGGACATCCAGTGCCATGGGCAGGGATATCTCCCACTGTCCCAGGCTGCTCCAGCCTGGCCTTGGACACTTCCAGGGATCCAGGGGCAGCCACAGCTGCTCTGGGCACCCTGTGCCAGGGCCTGCTCACCCTTACAGCCAGGAATTCCTTCCCAATATCCCATCTAACCCCAAATCTCTTCCAGTCTGAAGCCATCCCCCTTGTCCTGGCACTCCAGGCTTTGTGAATGGTCTCTCTCCATCTTTCTCCAGGTGCTGCAAAGCCACAGCTGCGTCCACCCCCTGGAGAGTTCCCAGGATATGAAAAGCCCGTGGTGGCAGGAGGAGAGCAAGCCAGATGTGCACAAAGCAATCCTGGTCCTGCAGTGTTGCTGTGACTCCCTGGGGAGTCCATGGGTGCAGTGACAGGACGGCCCCACAACCTGTCCCCATCCTGTCCCCTCTGGGGCGGATCGGCCGCTCCTCCAGCAAGGCTGAGGAGCACCAACGCCAACATTCCAAGGGCTGCCCGTGCTCCTGGAGTCACAGGCCTCTTTAATATCCATCACTGAGGGTGACGGCACCCATCTGTGTGCTCAGCAAGCTGCTGCTGTCCAAGGGCATGGGCTGGGATGTGGATACAAACCAGGGACGAGCAGCGATCCCGCAGCTGTCGGCACCGTTGGGTGTTGTTGGGGAAACGAGCAACTGCACAAACCCCAGAAATGGGGGGAAAACTCAAAATCCCTCTGGGAAATGACAAACCTCGAGGAGTTTTGGGGAAACTTTTCAAGGAAGGTGGACGTGTTGCCCAAGAGAGCAGACTGTGCTCAGCCAGTTCTCCAAGAGGATGGGAGAAACAGCCTCAGTTGTGCCAGGGCAAGTTTAGGTTGGATATTAAGGAAATTTCTTCCTGGAAAGGGCTGTCCTGCCCAGGGCAATGGTGGAGTCCCCATCCCTGCAGGGGATTAAAAACTTGTGTGGATGTGGCATTTGGGGACATGGTCAGTGGTGGCCTTGGCAATGCTGGGGAATGGTTGGACTCGATGATCTGAAGTTCTTTTTCAGCCTGACTCTTTGATTCCCCGTATTTTTGGAATTAAAAATAAAAAAGAAATCACAGTTCCAAGAGGTCACATCCTGCATCTAAGCCATCATTCCCCGTGTCCTGTCCCTCCATCCCTTGTCCCCAGTCCCTCTCCAGCTCTCCTGGAGCCCCTTTAGGCCCTGGAAGGGGCTCTGAGGTCTCCCTGGAGCCTTCTCTTCTCCAGGTGAACACCCCCAGCTCTCCCCTGTTGGGGATCATTTAATAAAACTCTTTCTATTGGTTTTTCCAGGAGCCAAAAAGCAAATTGTGCATTCCAATCTCTATTTCAAAACCCACTTTCCCCTGAATTTCAGACTCCACAAGAGGGTTTGGCTACAGGGATCACAAAAGCAAGGGCTGAAGCAGCCCCATTATTCCCCTGGAAATATCACCAAATAAAAAAAAAGACTCTCTGGGGGGAATTCTGCAGCAGAGGAGCTGTTGTTCCTGCAGAAAACGTCTGCCCGAGTCACAGGATCCCATCCTTGCCACCAGGCTTCACTTCAGGCAGGGAAAAGGATTTTTCCTGAATTTATTACAATTCCAAATTTTCTTCTGGAGGCCCACATACGGCGTTTTTTGTACACATCACAAGTCAGCTCTTTAACCACCACACTGCACTGAGTACCAAACCATTCTTTTGGTAATGAACTGGAGTTGAGTGGGGTGCTTGATTAATTAATTTTGAGTATAATTTTGGGGCACATGCAAAATAAAAAGGCCCAGGGACCTCCAGGCATTTTGATTCCAGACCAGCACATGTTTAGAGGAACACAAAGCCTGTTCTGGTGGTCCCAAATCTTCCAGGGCAACAAAAGGCACCCATGCCACCCCAACCCCTTTGCTCTGCCTGGATCTGCATCCTGCACAATCCCTTTGTTTATCTGCTTTTCGTTACTCTGCTAAAACCCCGTTATTGGCACATCTCAGGATTGCTGCAGGCACCAGCAGAGTGGGAGCAAAGCACCCAATGAAACAGAAAAGCATCATGTAAATGAAAAACCCTTCATGCACTGCTAGAACTTGTTAGGACAAAGCAACTTGGGAGGGAAAAAAAACCCAGTAAATTAGATTTGTCTCATTTAAGGCTCTAATTTAAAGCAAATATTGTCAAAGCGTTTCTAAAGCTGTTTGAAAACGCAAGAAACACTGCAAGGCAGCATGTTCCCACTATTCCAGGCTGAGGTTTAGGATGGGGAGTCTCAGCCAGCTCCATTTGCTGCTTATTACTATTGAAATTCGGAGTGTTGTAGGAATTTGGTCAACATCACATTCACAGAACTGCAGAATGCCAGGTCTGGGTTGGAAGGGACCTCAAAGCTCACCCAGTGCCACCCTGGCCATGGGCAGGGACACCTTCCACTGTCCCAGGCTGCTCCAAGCCCCAATGTCCAGCCTGGCCTTGGACACTGCCAGGGATCCAGGGGCAGCCACAGCTGCTCTGGGCACCCTGTGCCAGGGTCTCCCCATCCTTCATTCTACTGATCTCCTTCAGGAACCATCACCCTGGCACTTGTGGGAAACCCACAAATCCCCTAAAGTCGGTGTAGGTCCCCAACAGGGAAAGGCACTGCATCCCAAAAACATGGAAAAAACAGGGAAAATGCCCCATCCAGACTGAGATGCACTAATAATGACTACAACAACAACAGCACCGAACACATTTTCATGCTGAAGCTCCTCCTTGAGTTTGCTTCCTGGGAGAATGTCTTGGGTTATGGAACCTAAACTGTGTATTCTATTTTCATCTGCTGAAAGCAGTTGAGAAATTGTTCTTTATCTCTTGTTTACTCTGAAAGGAGGGGGGCAGGTGCCTTTTGATAAAGGCATTGTTCTTATCTCTCTTCACGATGGGCCATTAAGACTCCCCAGGCTGTTTTCTTCCTCAAGCTGTTCCCTTTCCCAAAATATACCCACATTCCATCATCCTATTGTGAGATGCTCCACCCAGTGGGGGGAGCCAACCATTCCTACCTGGATAAAACTGGGACCCCGGAAGAGGAATGTCTCTTGCTTCACCCGATTACCGGAGGAAGACTGGACCCCTTCTCACCATCACTGGACTCCTCACAACCTCTGGACCTTTTTAGCTGCAGGATCATCTCCACTCCAACAGAACCACATCTGCCACTCCAGGAAGACTTACTTTTAGACTGCTTCCAACACCCTGACCAACAGGGCATCAGGTTGTAGCTGACTCTGTCAACACTTTCCAAAATTGTTGTTTGTTTGTTTGCTGGTTTGGTGGGGTGGCTCTGTTTTCTTTCTACCACATTTGTATTATTGATATCCCTAGTAAAGAACTGTTATTCCTATTCCCAAATCTTTGCCTGAGAGCCCTTAATTGCAAAATTATAATTTGGCGGGGGGTGAGGGGTTTACTATTCTCCATTCTAAGGGAAACCCCAGTTTCCCTGGCAGATACCTGTCTTTCCAAACCAAGACAGAGAAGCAATCCCTATTAATTGCTGTTTGTGGATAAACAGCATCCAGAGGGAAATAACCCATTCCTGTCCCCGTGAGGAGACAACCCCAGGAGAGCCATGTTCCTGAGCATTCCCAGCAGGCTGCAGCTTCCCAGGGGAGCCCTGCTCCTTCACTGCTCACCAGTCCCTGGCAGCTGTGGCCAGAGCTGCTGTTCAGTGGATTCACAGCACCCCATTGCCCTCCCAGCCCCTTCAGCCTGCTGGCATTAGGAACGTAAACGTCACAGGAGGGGTGAGCTTTGCCTGAGTCACCTCACTTGACAGATCAGCTCATCCCTCTTTCCATGACACACAGCTCCTGGTGCTCAGCTGTCTTCCCTGAGGGAGCTCACACTGGGAGAAGGAAATGGCTGGATTGATCCGTGCGTGGTGCTGTGTTCAACCCAGGAGCCAGGCAGGGTGACCAGAGCTCACCCACGGCCACCACAGGATCCAAGGACCTGGAACTGCTGAGGCTGGAAAAGCCCTCCAAGGTCATCAACAACTGCCCCTGCACTGCCAAGGCCACTGCTGTCCCCAAGTGCCACATCCACACATCTTCTGAACACCTCCAGGGATGGGGACTCCGTGCTGTCCCGGACAACCTGTGCCCCATGCCCACCTTGTCCCCAGCCCAGAGCACTCAGTGCCACCTCCAGCCCTTCCTTGGACACCTCCAGCCATGGGCACTCCAAAGCTCCCTGGGCAGCCCCTGCCAAGGCCTGAGCACCCTTTCCATACAGAAATTCCTGCTGCTGTCCAAGCTGAGCCTCCCCTGGCACAGGTTGGGGCCCTTTCCCCTTGTGCTGTCCCTGTGCCCTGGGAGCAGAGCCCGACCCCCCTGGCTGTCCCCTCCTGGCAGGGAGTTGTGCAGAGCCACAAGGTCCCCCCTGAGCCTCCTTTGCTCCAGGCTGAGCCCCTTCCCCAGCTCCCTCTGTATCAAAATTCCCCACAAGTAGTGGATTAGGGTTGGTTTCTTTGCCATTCCAAATCCAAGAAAATAAACGTTACCCCCCCAGTGAGAAAAAAAACCCCATAAAATATTACCAGGTCTAACTGATTTATAAACAGAAGGAGTTTTTCCTTCTCTAACTGCTCAAGCTTTGCTGTGACCCCACCTGGGATTGCAGCCCCTGGATCTCAAATTTCAAGCTCCTGGTACAGCAAAGTAACCATGGCACAATCCATGGCCACCTCTGTCCTCACATCTGGCTCCAAGGGTCTCCCTCCAAGCATTCCAAGGGCCTTCCCATCTTCCTGCTGCTTCCATCTGCCACCTGAATATCACACCTTGAAGTGCAGGGGTTAATTAATGGATTGAGAAGCAGGAAGAACTCCAGGCAGCCAGGCCTAGGGAGCAAATCTCTTTGCCAAAGAAACTTGTGCCAGACCAGGACATAAAAAATGAGATGAGGAGCCTGCAGGGAGCAGGGTGCTCATTCAGGGCTAAGCCAAGGACATTTTGAGCCACCTGTGGCAGCTCTCCCTGAGGAGTTAAACTCCTTTGGGTGCCTGGGGCTTAATCCTCTCCAGGATCAAGGCCACCTCATCCCTGGAGGAGAGCTCCACACAGAACTGGAACTGCTTGAACTCCTGGGGAGGGTGAGGGGAAAGGGAAGCTGGAGTGGGAGCTCCTGAGTGCTCCCATGAGATGGGCAGCACAGCCCAGCTGGGACAGGGACACATTAGGGTGGGAAGCTCCTGGCCCAGCCCTTTCACACTCCACCAGCCCCAAAAACAATCCAGCAGGGCAGCAGCTCCTGTGCCGGGACTGAGGTGACACTCCAATATTGCCGTTCCCAGCAGTACTTGAAGAGAACTGACATCAGTTCTTATCACAAAATCTGGGCTGGAGGGGGGAAATCTCATTTAGAGCTGGCCAAGAGAAGCAGGATTTCCATCAGCTCCCATTCCCAGCGCCCACAGGAGAGAAGAAATTGCATTGGAGTTGTTATTTCCTCTGCTTTTGACTAAGTTGCAATGAAAATGCACTTTCCAGGACCTGTAAAGCTGTGAACAGGAGCTCAGAGGGTGCCTGGCCATGGTTGCTGTATCCTGAGGAAGAGATAACAGGAGAAAGGATCCCACCCCCAGGTTCTTGTGGAGATAACAAGAACCCTTTTTTTCCTAAAAAGAGGTCATGGGTTATCCCACTCCTGCCCTGAAAGGACACATCTTCACACAGCTAAAAGGATTCACAGGCTTCTCTTTCATGCACCCCTTGCTTTCTTCTCTGACAAATCAAAATCCTGACCCAAAATGCAGCCCAGGAGGTGAGGCAGGAATTAAGAGCATGGAAAGCAGGGATGGGCCTGCCTGATAAGGCACTCAAAGAAGAGGCTTTGTACTCAAACCTCACAAGGTGCAAACCACCTGTGTTTGCCAAAAAGAGAAAGGAAAATAACAGGGAGAAACTCTGCCACGGGGAGAAAAGACGGACAGCCTAAAATGGAACAGCAATTTTACCATAAAGCAGTGTATTTCTAATTTTAGCATTTATCTTGTATTATTTTTTATATTCCAATCCACTCCTAGTTAAGTTACAAATATTTATTGAAGTTATAAATATTAGCATTGAATCAGATGTAGCTGTTCT
Source organism: Phylloscopus whistleri (assembly GCA_017589585.1). Taxonomy (NCBI): domain Eukaryota; kingdom Metazoa; phylum Chordata; class Aves; order Passeriformes; family Phylloscopidae; genus Phylloscopus; species Phylloscopus whistleri. The sequence continues at coordinate 1,323,851 of JADMLD010000043.1, forward strand.
TTCACAAGAATAATAAAACCTTATTTTCCCAATTTTTACAATTCATACCTTCATACCTGCACCAGAATGTTTTTATTGCTACTGGCACTAGAAAGAAGGATAATATTCCTTAATTCCTGCAATATCATTTTCCAGGAACAAAGATGTTGAAATAATGACCAAAAATGCACTTTAAAGCTAAAACAGTTCATCCCCTTGGTTTGCAATGCTCCTGCTTAATCAGATCCACAGGAATTAAGTTTGGACAACACTTCCAAGGCTGCACAGGGTGGGATTGTTGGGATGTCTGTGCAGGCCGTGGGTTGGACTGGATGATCCCCGCGGGACCCTCCCAGCTCAGGATATTCCATGACTCCTTGAGTTACTTTGGAGATGAAAGGTCTTTGGGTGGCTGTAGTTGGTACCAGAAGTTTGGCCACTCCATTTTTCCTTTGGCTACAGAAATTCCTCCCCATCGTATTCCCAGAAGCAGCACTAACCACTGACCATAAAAACCTGGATTTCTAATTAAATCTAATTACTGAACTCCAAAGGTGCCACCTGCCTGAGCCTTTGCTTTAGGATTTAACCAAGTGCTATGGCTCAAAGGCCAAACTCCCCACACTCGCTATGTGGACCCAGTATCCACTTCCCAGGCTGGCTGGATGCAGTATTCCCTCCTTTTTCCAAATCCTTTGTTTCAACGATGATCCCACAGTCTGTTTGGTGCTAGGTTCAGCTGGGAATTAAATAAAATAACCACTGTTTTAGCCAGGAACTGCTCCCAAGCCTTGAGCAACACCATCTGCCATACGTCCTCCTCCAGATGTGCAGGAATTTCTGAGCATCGCTGAGGCGCCCCCACAAAGGTCTCGCCAGCTGTTGCAGCTTATTTGCATCTTTAGTCCAAATTTGTCTTCATTTCAAGCAGCCAGCTTCATCTGAAGCTGTTGTTAATTCTGCAAACCAGTTCAGGGAATGCTGACAGATCCTGGCAACCTGACACCTTCTCCTTTTTGTCCCAGAAATTCATTCATTCATTCATCCCTTCACTTCCATGCCAGGTGTAGTCCCTCTCTCCTTCTCCTAAATCATAACACCCATCAAAGCCTGGTGAGATTTTCACCTGGGCTTGGCTGAATAACCCAGGGGTGCTTTGGATTTCCAGCAGCAGAAAGTAAAATCCTGCAGGAGCTTGGGGAATTATCATATCATGACTAAGTTGTGGTGGCTCTTGTGTGCTCATCCATGGGTTTGGTGGGCAGTTCCAGGGATCGGGAGCTCAGCCCTGCTCCACGCAGCTGGTTCAGATATCTGGGACTTTTTCCATGAAGGAAATATCCTTAATATCCAGCCTGGACATTGCTTGGGGCTGTTTGGTCTTGTCCGACCAAATCTCCCGCCATTTCCTCTCACATCTCTCCCACCTTCCCCTCACATCTTCCCCACTTTCCCTCATATCTCCCCCACTTTCCCTCACATCTCTCCCACCTTCCCCTCACATCTTCCCCACTTTCCCTCATATCTCCCCCACTTTCCCTCACATCTCCCACCATTTCCCCTCACATCTCCCCCACCTTCCCCTCACATCTCATGAAAACATATCATAGATTTAATAATAATCTATTTCTGCTGGGGGGTTATTAGTGAAAGGTCTGACTTTGGTGACACTTTAAGATGAGTTCAGGGAGAGGATCCCATAATGGTTTGGGATGAGGGGACCTTACAAATGATCCTGTTCCCACCCAAGTTCTCGTGGTCCCTCCTGGCTCTGTCAGACATGGACATCCCAGCCTGCTCCACTGGGATAAATAAAAAGCTGAGTTTTTATGTCTTTCTCTTTTCTAATATTGGATAGTTTGTCCTCACACCTCCAGCTGTGAAAGATCTCCTGGAGTTCACATCCCCACTGGGAGTGTCAAAAGCCTGGCTAAGCTGCCAGACTCGCCCTGGAGATGGGGTTTGGGATGCTGGCTCCTGGGGACATGTGAAGTTGTGTTGATGTAATTAGAGCAGAGGCATAATTAGGTTTCTCCACTAATTTGGCATTTGACACAGACCACACCAGAGACCAAGGATGATTTCGAGGCAATTTTCTCTGCTGACACAAAGTCACCAACTTGCAGCAGAGAGCAAAAAGGAGTTTCTAAGATTTATGGCGATTATGTGAGTTAGAAAGATTTACAAGTGGAACTTCCTCCACAAAATCCTACAACTTACAGATTTGGAAAGCTCCTCAGAGGATGCTGCTTGGGCATTTTTTGGTAACAGGTCAGCCAAGTGATAGAGAACTTGCGTGCACCTAACTACCTGTGGCTGCACCATTTTCTTTGTGAGAAACGGATCCCCCCAAAATTCCCTGCAGGTTTCAAATGAAGGCAGGGAAAATCTGCCTCTGTTTAAAGAACCCCGTTTACACATGGCATCAACAAATAGACATTTATGGAAGGATGAAGCTGAGGGGTTTCTTGCTGCTTCAGAGGAGTGGCTGTGTTATCCCTGCCTTTGAAATCCAGCACAAAAACAGGGGGTTCAAGGATTAATCTTGTGTTCATTCAAAAAATAATTGTGTTAATCTCCTTTTACCCCCTTCCCTTTTTCCTTTGAGCTTCCCAGCTTTTTCAGCTGCTGAACCAACTGCAGCCCCAGCTGAACCTGTGGAAGTTGCAGGACAAAACCATCCATGGAACATTACAGCCTCTTAAAAGCCCATCTATTTGAGGCTGATACACACAAAAAGATGATTTTCAGCCTTTAATCTGTTCTTTTCTTTCTGGTTTGTTTGGTTTCCCCCTTACCCCAAGGAATAAACTGGTGCTTCCATTTAGGAGGAAGCACAAATCATGTTGTCATTACAACAGTGCTAAATCCTATAAATTTTTATGCTGTGATGAAGCATCCAGGCACTTAGTGAAGGCCCTGGGAATTGAAAACCAGGAGTTGAAAATCATCTCATTCCTCTGGATTTTTCATAAAGATTTCTTACTTACCCCATCTTCCCTTCTTGGGAATTACCTGGGATCCAACTACAGAAATTCACTCCCTAAAAAATCCCATTGCAGGATGGTTTTAAGGGAGCCAAAATGGTCCCAGGATTTTCTTCAGGTCTTTGAAATCCATCCAGGTGGATGCTCAGATTAGAGAGATGCCCTCAGCACACCATGGCATCACAGAATCCTTCAGGAAACGCCCTCTGAGATCAGAGTCCAACCAGCACTGCCAAGGCCACCTCTAATCCATGTCCCCAGGTGCCACATCCCACATGGCTTTTGAGCAATTCCAGGGACAGGGACTCCATCACCTCCCTGGGCAGCCCCTTCCAATGTCTGGCCATGTTTTCCACAAAGAAATAGTTCCTAATGTCTGACTTAACACCACCCAACCCCTTCTGGAAAGCCCAACATCCCCTAAAAACACCCGTGGGATGATGCCAAAGGAGCCAGGCAAGGATTAAGGGTGGATCTTGTGTTCCCTCTGTGTTATCCTTGGGGATGGAGATCTCCAGATGTGGCATCAAGAGAGGCTGAGGTGGCCAAAGGAGCTCCTCTGGGGGCAGGATGGACACGAAATAGCATCTCTTGACCGAAATTTTGGAGGACACCACGGCCAAGAAGGAACTTTTCGTTTTCTTGCCCACGGAAAATCAAATGCTGTCCTTAACCCCAGACACTGCAGCCCCAGGGTTCTGTGACTTCATTGCAGGGTCTGGTGACAGAAGGGTTTGAGATCACCCGAAGTAATAACAACCTCCCCGGGCAACGAGGTCTGGACATGAACCTTGAATTGACGCCTGCTCAGGCGTGACAAGGCTTTGATGACAGCATAATTACCAACACAATAAGCACATTTCGGCAGATAATCCCTTCTATCACCCGTAGCAGCCTTTTACGTAGGGCCCCAAGCGTTTCAAAGTAGCAGCAATTGGCAACAAAAATCAAGGCAGAGGCTTTAAAAATATTTCGAACCCAAAATATTGGGTTCTGCCTCTGAAAAATTGTTAATGGATTGCCTCTGAACAATTCTTAATTGTTAACATTGTTAATGTTAATGATGAAAACATCAAAAAACAAACCCACAAAAGAAAAAAAAAACAAACCAAATCAAACAACAAAAACAAAACAAAGAAACAAAAAACACAAAACCAAACAAAAAAAAGAAAAAAAAATCTACAAAAAACAATCCAAACCAAAAACAAACAAACAAACCCAAACCAAAACAACAACAACACCCCAAACATTAAAAATCCTCTTTGCTCCATTTGTGGAAAATCACCTTTTTCCCACTAAGCTCCATCACCAGCATCTTTTCAAGGAAGGTTTTAGCCAATGGGACTCTCATGGCTAATGAAAAACCTAATTATTTAAAATGCACTCAAACTTTACCAGAAGGACTTGGCATCTTCAATCTGAGGTTTCCCCTCTGGGATACCTCCCAAGGTCTGCCCAAATAGCAGTGGGAAGCTTCAAAAAAAACAGGGATAAGCTCTTGTACATCTAAAAAAATTCAATTTCATCTGCCTTGGAGGGAAGGAAAGATGATTCCCCGGGACAGAAAGAGCTGGGAAAGGTTTGTGGGCTGGAACAGGAGTGGCTGCTCCATGTAGAACCAGGGAAAAGTATTATGTGGGGAAGAGGAAGGATTTCTCCCAGAAACCATGAAGAAACTGGCACTAAAAGGAGGAAAAGTGTCATTTCCAAAGCAATTATTGCCCTGCACTGGTGATGAGATAAAGCTGCAGTTGCCAGCATCATTTTTGGGAAAACAAGAGAAAGGATGGGCTTAATGAGACAAATTTAGTTTAATTCTCTGCAGATAGACCCACTTTTGACTGAAGTCACCTCAGCTAGTTGCTGAAGCATGAAAATTGAAGTCCCTGAAGCACTGTACAAACACTGACAAATTATCTCATTTTATCAAAGCAGCCCAGGAAGGAGGGGTTTTGCCAAAGGCAACCACAGTGAGAGCCAGGAGAGGAGCTTAAGAGGCTGACATCCAGTCCAAGGGATCATCCTTCATCCTTTTGTAAGGAATCACTGCTTGGAAAGCTGCTCCCAAGTAAAACACAACCATGCCAAGTCCTCCTGCCAGCAGTTTTCCAAGCTTGGGTACACGCAGGAAGAGATCCACCAAGGGCTACCACACTCCTAGGTAAATTCCTGCCACGTGCTCCATGGAAACATCCCCAGGTCTATGGTTTGGCACTGAAATTCACAGGGAGAGAAGGAGTAAGGACACGGTCACCGTCTGATATTTGGGATTCTTTACAGCTAAATGGAATCCCAGAAGGGTTTGAATTAAAAAGAACCTTAAAATTCCATCTTGTTCCAACATTCCAACATGGGACATCTTCCACTATCCCAGGGTGCTCCAAGGAACCTCTGACCTGGCCCTGAACACTTCCACGGATCCAGTGGCAGCCACAGAGCCAGGATCTAAGGAATGAGCCCCATGCTGGCTTCAGGTTACAGCAACTCGTGTGGGGCTGCACCTCTGCCCTGCTCATCCCCCAGGGATGCTGGGGGCCTTGTCAGGATAACCCATCCTAGCCTATTCCACACACAAAAAAGCCTTGGAGTACCCAACCAGCTCTTCCTGAGCTCCCTGGAGCAGAGGGAGACTGAGGGAAGCCTCACTGGGATCTGCAGCTCCTCCCCAGGGCAGCTCCAAACTCTGCTCCCTGTGACAGGGACAGCAGCCATGGAAGGGCTGGAGCTGTGCCAGGAGGGTTTAGGCTGGAGAGCAGGGAAAGGTTCTTCCCCCAGAGGGTGCTGGCACTGCCCAGGCTCCCCAGGGAATGGGCACGGCCCCGAGGCTGCCAGAGCTCCAGGAAAGCTTGGACAGCGCTGCCAGGGATGCCCAGGGTGGGGTTGTTGGGGTGTCTGGGCAGGGACAGGGGCTGGATCAGTGATCCCTGTGGGCCCAGCACATTCCATGATTCCAACAACTTTGACAAAAGCCAGGAATGGCACTGAAAATGCTACAAAGCTACAGACCAAGAGCTGATCTCTGCCTCATGCCTGGATGAAACAGCAGCAACCAGGAGTGATGTGGAGAGCAGGAATGCTCCCAGTGATGCTGATTTAGGAGCTCCCAGTGCTCCAGCGTGAGGCAGAGAAGTGCAAACAGCCCCAGAGAGAGCCCAGCTGTGGTTTGTGGGTCACACACAGACACAGCACTGCCAGTGTGGGGTCCCCCACTACAGGGACCCTGCAGACAGCTCCTAGCAGCTGGGCAGCTGCAAAAACATTTAGCACCCTGTTCCCTTGCAGGCAGGGTAGGGGTATGCTGCTGCTCCATCCTCACACTCTGGAGGGATCACAAATGGCCCTTGGAAACAGCTCCTCTGCAGATGAATATTAAAAAATACCAAAATCATCGAAAAGCTGGCAGGTTTGTGACCTGAGTCAGTCGCAGGCACCCAGCCACAATGTCCTCACTGCTCCAATAATATCAGTCCCACTCCAGCACCAGCCAGCACTTCCAGGGGCAGCAGCTTGTGCCAACTCCCTGGCATCTCACTTGGCTGGCTAAAAGACGGTAAAATAACCCATCAGCACTGGGACCCACGTGGATTTCAGGTATAAAACACAGTTTTAAAAAGTAAAAGTCAGTCACTGCCACTGAGCTCCCACTACCCCAAAATCCTTCCCTCCTGCTCCAAGACCTGCAGCAAGATGGGAGGAAGCCACGTCTTGCTGTCACTACACCCTTGAGCTGTTTGAAAATGTTCAGAAATTGGGTTTCTTTTGTTTTCCCTGTGTTGCAAACCAGTAAAAATTTGAGATATGGTCGGGGAATTAATTTAGGGATGCAGAAGAAAAAGTCCAAGGAAGATTTCCATGGTCCAAGCAAAGACCTTTTCATTCCAGCCCAGGTGATGCTGGGCAGGGCTAGGGAGCCAAGCACTTCCTGGGAGTCCCTGGAAAGGGCATCCCAGGCAAACCACTGGAGAAAGCTTGGATTGTCATCCCAAACCTCTCTCCAAACACTTCCACCACCAGCAGTGCTATCAAAGTCCTGGCTCCTGTGTAATCAGTTACCCTTCTCATTAGAAAGGGGAAAATACAAAATTATTTAATATGTCAGAGCTTCACCCATGAAGTCACAGAGTGGAAAGAGAAGAGGGAGCCTTTTCTGCAATGCTTTAAAAAATGGGACTTTAATGGAAAAGAAAATATTGTGCTCTGGAGTTTTTAATTTTCCTGGGGCTTTTTTTGGTTTATTTTCAACTCCTTAAGTTGTGGATTTCCTCCCCACTGTTCTTTCTGCAAAACTTAATAACACCAGAAAAGTGTTGTGTGGCAGCAACAGAGCAGTGAGGAGCAACAACAGCAAAATTACTGGAATTAATCAAAAAAGAGCCATCTGGTGTGCAAAGCAGTGGCTAAACCTCAGTAATCCTTCTGACACAGGAAAAATCTGGAAAGGCAACTTGAAGGAGCAAAGCAGTAAATACAGAGGGGATTGGGGGAGTAAAAAGGGGATTTGAGGGAGCTCCAGACTATTCAGCTCCTGGTTCAACACCTTGGGGGAGAAATGCCTGGATTTGTAATTCCCTGTTTCCTCCAACAGCCCTGATCAAACTCAATCCCAGAGCTCCTGAGAATTGTCCTGCAGCAGCACAGCAGGGAACTGCAGGGAATCCACCAAAAACAGCCTGGGCAGCAGGGGAGGGGGGGATTCTGCCCCTGTGCTCAGGTGAGACCCCACCTGCAGAGCTGCCCCAGCCCTGGAGGGACCTGGAGCTGCTGCAGAGAGTCCAGGGGAGGCACCAGGATGCGCAGAGGGATGGAGCAGCTCTGCTGGGGGTGCTCACCAGAAGCACAGAAGGCTCCAGGGAGAGCTCAGAGCCCCTGCCAGGGCCTAAAGGGGCTCCAGGAGAGCTGGAGGGGGACTGGGGACAAGGGATAGAGGGACAGGACACAGGGAACGGCTTCCCACTGCCAGAGGGCAGGGATGGATGGGATATTGGGCAGGAATTGTTCCCTGGGGGGGTGGGCAGGCCCTGGCACAGGATGCCCAGAGCAGCTGTGGCTGCCCCTGGATCCCTGGCAGTGACCAAGGCCAGGCTTGGAGCAGCCTGGGACAGTGGAAGGTGTCCTTGCCTATGGCAGGGGTGGGAATGGGATGGGATTTAAGGTCCCCTCTAACACAAACCATTCTGGGATTCTGTGATCCCAAAGACAGAAATGAGGATTCCTTCAGAGACGACACAGAGTGATCAGCAGCCTTCACCCTTCCCTCTTCATTTTCTCTCTCCATCTCTCAGTGGACAAGGAAGGATGTTCTCCCAGGACTGGGAGCTCTCACAGGGATGCTGCCTCTGTGCCCACCTCCACAGAAGGGCTCCAGGCTCCCCTCCTGTGGCTCCCTGCCAGCACAGCTGCCTGATCTCAGCCCAGGGGTAACACTGGGCTGCACACACCCACCTCCTCTGGAGGTTTGTGCACAGTCCAGCTGTGAGAAATGGATTTGTAGGGGATTCTCAAAGCCTGGCTGAAAGCTCACATAGTCTTGTACATCTGTGTGCAAACTCAGAGATAAAACATGCTGACTGAGACAGGCCATGGAATAGGACAGACATTGTTGAGAGAGAACCTGAGCTGGAAACAAGTTTCAAAGGATGGCCTTGCAAACAGAGCAGGTATTTTGGAGAATTGGAACTGTGAAAGATGCATTGTAGCAAGACCATGTGGGGTAAAATAATAAGTGATTGGTGTTAGAAGCATTAGCAGCACTGTGTGGCAAAAGCTAAAAGGCTGAAAAAACATTTACAAGGTATTGGAGCAAAGAAATAGCTTGGCTTCTGATAGAATGGGGTTGAGTTTTACATCTCTTGTGTAAAGACTGATATACAAGGCTGATAACGGAACAAAATCTTCTAAAACGCCTCTCAGCTGCCCCAGCTCTGGAGAGCTGGGTTTTTCCAGCACCCAGCTGCTCTCCATGCACACCCAGAGCAGCAGCTCCCAGGTACCCCAGGGTTTCCTGGGGAGATCCAAGCACTGTCCTGCTGAGCAAGAACAAACCCTCTTATCTCGGAGCAGCTTCACGCCTGGCTCACAGGCACTGACAAATATTTAATTAAACACTGGGGGAATATTTAATTAACGGCCTCTGTTTCTAATTAGGAGTGGAGATGATGGAGATGATGTGAAGGCAGCACGAGGGAAAAGTCACCAAAGCTGCTGCTGCAGCAGTGATGCCTCGGTGCAGGGGAGAGCCCTGACGTGGTGTTAGCAGAGAATTTGGGTTAAATCATGTTACATTAAGCAAAATTAAATATTAATAATTATATGAAATATTATATTTTATATAATTAAAAGAAATAATTTGATTGTCATAAATATAGTTATATATATTTATAGTTTATTAATATAATATAATATAATATAATATAAATTTATATTTATAGTTTATTAATTATATTAATATAATATAATTAAATAATAAAGCACATCACATACGTCCCACCCCAGTGTCACAGGGCACATCACGTGCAGGACGCTCTCCAAAGAGGGCAGGACTGGGAGGACACAACCACTGAAGGTGTGAGGGGAAAGAAAACCCTACAACAGCAAGAAAATATCACCTTAAACCACCCAAAAATGCTGCACACCCTGTTTGTGCTGCAGCTGACTCCTGCAGCCACGAAGCAGCCTGGAAAATCTCTCTTTCCATGACAAAAGTATCAGGTTTTGGATTAATGGGGCTGGAATTTAACAGGCAACCCCAGGAGATGTCAGTGATTTAGGAATTCAATGAAATCCCGATTTCTTTCACTCTTTAAATGTGAGCAGCTGACAGACAAACTGTTTTCCAGTGATATTCCCTTTTCCCCTCCAAGAGCCAGGTGTAAGGACGGGGATTACAAAAGCACCTGTTTAACGTGCTCAGTGCCCAAACCAAACCAGGCATTCATCAGGACAGGACACTGCATTTTTTTAAAGCCCCATTTAACCCTTTGACTCCCAATAAAATCCACGAGATTCCTGCTCCTCTGTCTCAAACAATATTTTGACATGCTGCAGATTTGGACTGGTTCCCTATAAAAGAGAGTTGGCAGAAAAGATCTTACAAAGCCATGTGGGAATATGTCAGGAGAGTGGACATCCCTCTCCAATTCTCAGGTATGCAAGGACTTTGCTTGGGGAGTGAGTTCATCCATTTAACCTACAGGTGCCACGGGGCAGGGAAATAAATACCCACTGAAGGTTTCTCCCGGGCTCCAGAGGGCAATGACTGCAACCAGAGCACGGGGGGAGGCCAGGCCAGGGCTGGGAGTGGCAGCACAGGGGATGAGGATGGGGCTGGTGCAGAGGAGATGCTGGAGCACAGGACAGCAAAGGAGGAACCAGATTTCAGTCATACCTCAAATTCCAGCCCTCTGATGGGGAGGGGAAATCCCAGAATTCCAGGATGCTTTGGGGTGGAAGGGACCTCAAAGTGCATCCCATTCCACCCCAGCCATGGGCAGGGACACCTCCCACTGTCCCAGGCTGCTCCAAGCCCTGATCAGCCTGGCCTTGGACACTGCCAGGGATCCAGGGGCAGCCACAGCTGCTCTGGGCACCCTGTGCCAGGGCCTGCCCACCCTCCCAGGGAACAATTCCTTCCCAGTATCCAATCTGAACCTACTCTCTGTCAGTTTGAAGCCATTTCCCCTTGTCCTGCCAACTCCCTCCTTTGCAAATAGTTTCTCTCCACGTTTCCTGTACTCCTTCAGGCATTGGAAGACCACAATTATTTCACCCCTGAGCTGCTCTTCTCCAGGCTGAACAATCCCATTTCTCAGCCTTTCCCACCCCGTTATTTTCCCCCTAGTTTTAGTCTGGAGAAAACCATTCCAGTGGTGCTGCAGCACTGTGGCTTTAGGGTGGGGTGCAGCAAAGGCAGAGGAAAAGCAGCTCCTATTTTGGGCAGCATGGCACAGTTTGTGTACCATGGAAATCAAATATATTTTCAACATGTTATGGAAGCTTCTTTATTTCTATCAGTTATTCTCCTGCAGGGCAGAAAACACCATAGTATTCTTCCTTTGGCCGTGCTTTCTTAAAAAATAAATAGTTTTTTTTTTTTAATGGGAAAAACAGGCTCTTAAGAATTCAATATCTGGTAACTCTATTAAATGTATTTTTTCTGACTATGCTTCCAATAGTATTTTCCTAGGTTTCTGAGGTGAAAGACCTTTGTTTCTTCTGGGAAAATCCAGGTACTCCCATCCTCAGGATTTGGTGCTTACCCAGTAATCTCTCAGGCACACCTTGCTGATTTCCCTTTGCTGCCAGAGGAGGGCTGGGACACCTGGAAGCAGAGGCTGGGTTTTGCCCAGGGGCCTGAGCATCACTTGTAGGGCTCACAAGAATTAGGTGACATTCCAAACTAGGTGCAATATCAAAGAGGGAAGTGACAGCACGAAAGGAACTGCTGTAGAAACCCCAAAGCCAGCTGGAAACAAATGCAGGATCTATCAGAATAAAATGTGGAGGCATTTGGGAGCATTTGCCCTGCTCCCTGCATAAGCTCCCTTCCCTCCCATCAGCCTGGGGAATGCACAATCCCCAAGTGGCACTGGCACCTCGTTATCCAATTAAAATGGCTCGTTTTTAACAAAGGAGGAATGTTGGACTAAAAATGATTAGGTTAATGATTAATTTGAGCTGCTCGTATATGAAATGGCTTTGCAATTAATTTGGGGAGGTTTGCATGTTTTAAGCTCCTGAGCGTAATTGTGACAAGTGGCATCGCTGGGGCTCCTCTAATTAATTTGTTAATGTGAGCACAGGGGGGGTCACCCCATGCCAGAAGTAACAGGGGAAATGATGTATTTTTTTAAAGGAAAACAAACCACTCAGGAATAGTTTCCTGACATCTCTTCTGCAGCCAACCAGAGGGGGTTTTCCCTCTTCTTCCAGCAGCAGAGCTGCCTCCTGCTTCTGTGGGAGGAGGAACATGCTGGATCTGATCAGGTCATGAAGTGGTTTGGTTTAACAGGGACATCAACATTCCAGGTCAGCACCAGCCAGCGCACAATTCCCAAGGGGCTAACCTTTGGAAAAGGCACTTTTAGGTCAAGGCTGGATTGTTGGAATAGGTTCAGTGCAAGATCCTCCAGGACTGCCTGGAGGGAAAGGTGTGGATCTTTCCCAGCAGGGCAGCCACACAGGTGCTGTGCTCTTCATGGAATCAGGAAGGTTGGAAAAGCCCCCCAAGGTCATCAAGTCCAACAACTGACCCAGCACTGCCTGGTGCCCACAACTAAGCCACGTCCTCAAGTGCCACATCCATGTGGCTTTGAGCACCTCCAGCCATGGGCACTCCAAACCTCCCTGGGCAGCCCCTGCCAAGGCCTGAGCACCCTTTCCATGCAGAAATTCCTGCTGCTGTCCAAGCTGAGCCTCCCCTGGCACAGCTTGGGGCCCTTTCCCCTTGTGCTGTCCCTGTGCCCTGGGAGCAGAGCCCGACCCCCCCTGGCTGTCCCCTCCTGGCAGGGAGTTGTGCAGAGCCACAAGGTCCCCCCCGAGCCTCCTTTGCTCCAGGCTGAGCCCCTTTCCCAGCTCCCTCAGCCACTCCTGGGGCTGCTGGCAGCCCTGACATCCCTCATGGATCTCACACTCCCAGAGCCTGCTCAGGGATGGAAAGCAGAATTGTTTTGCATTCCCCGCTGCATCTGGAGATCCCAGCTGTCAAACCCTCGGTGCCTGAGCTCTGCCTCTTTCCAGAGGTAACCAATTAATTTTATGATGCCACTTGAGAGGGCTGGAGATGGAGTTACAGAGCATCTAATGATCAAAGGAAGTAGTGAACAGTATAAATAGAGATGTCCTCCCATTCCCCATTCCCCTATTGATAACACTTTCTAACAAAGGACACTTTCTAATAAAAGAGTCTCCAGACCTCCCAGGGAATGATCCCATTTTCATGTGAAAGGCACAAATACTGCATTTATCATCACTGGTGACTGAAAGACACTGACAGAGACAGGAGGTGCCTCTGTGGAAGCAAAAATAGAAGATGAGATAGGCATTTCCTACTTCACATCCCACCATTTCCATCAGATTTGTTTTATTTAATGTTAGGGGGATAAAATCACCTGGGAGAACCATGAATACAGCCTGGGTATGTTCAAGGTGTAACTGAGACTCCCAGACTGGTTTGGAAAGGAATTAAAGATCATCTGTTCTTGCCCTGGACATGGGCAGGGACACCTTCCACTGTCCCAGGCTGCTCCAAGCCCCAATGTCCAGTCTGGCCTTGGGCACTGCCAGGGATCCAGGGGCAGCCACAGCTGCTCTGGGCACCCTGTGCCAGGGCCTGCCCACCCTCCCAGGGAACAATTCCTGCCCAATATCCCATCCAGCCCTGCCCTCTGGCAGTGGGAAGCCATTCCCTGTGTCCTGTCCCTCCAGCCCTTGTCCCAAGCTGTGGGAGGAACGAGGTGTCCCCAGGGCTGCTGTCACTGTCCCTGCCCATGGCAGAGCGTGGGACAAGAGGTGGCACTTCTCCCACAGCAGCACAAATGAGCTGGGATGTGCAAGCCCCACCAGAGAATTCCCTTTTCTTTGCCAACACCACTTGAACAAAGGCACGGCTGCAAATAAAAACCCCATCTGAGCTTGGAACTTCCTGCTGCAAATCCTGATCGATGAACACTGCTCTGCACAACCACTGCTAGCGTGGCCCAGGGGGGCAAAACCAGGGGTGCATCGGCTCTGCTCCTGGCTTTTTTCATTTGGGATTCATTTCCTGCAGGGAAAAGGGGCATTCCCTTTGAGGGTGATCCTGCCATGGCAAAGCTGCCTCTCCATTTAAAGCCCATTTCTGACTCATCCACACCTGTCCAGGGCATCTGAATGGATGGCAGCCAGGAGAGATTTGCCCAAAAATACACGTATGGCCCTTCCTACTGCTCCCCTTCCATTTCAAAAATGTTCATCCTTCAGATTTAGGAATTGTTTTACCCATCTGCTTCCTGGGAAATAAGAAATCACAGACCCATCATGCTCACTGCTGCCTTCCAGGAGGATACATGGAATTTTTTTCTTAAAAATAAGTAACCTAAGTGGAAAAGTCCTTCCCAAGCCTTTTTCCTTCAGAACAGTGAGCTTGGAGAATCTGGGAAATCCCCACACTGTCGTTTTCCTGTAAAAACCATCATGTCCAGATGGAGCAAGCCCATCAGATTTAGGATTGCAAGTGATTCCTGTTCCCTGAGCGCTGCACAGAAATGGAAGCCCATGCAGGAGGATATGCCTGTAAAAAGGCTCTGGAAGGGGAAAGCACATTGGGAGTGGGAATTGAAACCTCTATTAAGCAACAAAAGTTTTAGGAGGCTTTCCCCATCTCTTTCATCTCCTTTTCAACATAAAAAAGTTCAAGGCCAGGTGGGATGGGGCTTGGGGCAACCTGGCATAGTGGAAAATGTCCCTGTTCAGGCACAGGGTGAGACTGAATGAGACTGAAGGTCCTCTCCAACCCAAATCATCTCAAGATTCTGGGATAAAACAGAAACTGAATTGTTATTGGAGATGGGAGAGAACAAAAGGATCCCAGGTCTGTATTTGGACTACTTTAGGCTTTGGGTTTTGTACAATCCCTTTCAGCAGAAGGGATTGTACAACACCTCACGTTCCATTCTGTGCAACTCCACTGATTTTACAGGACAACCCACTAAATATCCTAAGTGAGATTTCTGAAGCTTCCATGAGGGATTTGAACAGCCAGCTGCTGGGGAAGCTGAAACGATTTGTAAATATTCAGCTTGTGAGGGCTTTTAACCGTTGTTCTCAGTGAAACAACTCCACACAGCTCCACAAATTCCAGCCTGCAGGATCCTGACCTGCTCCCCTCCTGCCTGCTCCCCAAAATCATCTGGGTCACCCCTCAGGGATTAACACAGGGTTAAAGCTGCTCATTAATTAATAGTCCATCACTCATTTATCAACACATTTACTCATCAGAAACCCCTCATCTGTTGTTACCTGCCTGCAATGGAAATACTTGGAGCAATACAAAGTCCCCACATCAAAGGCTGTTGCATTCCCAAAGCCTTTTACTGCTGGAAGCAATGCTTTAGGGGGAATTCTCTCCTCCTTACAAAGATTTATCTTTACTGCAAAAGCTCTGAATACAACCCTATTTCTCAGCAATATAGGAATGGAAGATCCAAAATACTCCATAAATGCTTTCTCTTCCCAAGCTGCCTTCAAACCAAGCAAATCCCCTTCTATTTCAACACTGTTCTGTTTCCTACCACCACAGTTATTTGTACTATTGGAAAAATATTTCCCTGGGATGAGGAATATCTTAGATCTCGTGTCAACAAAAGAATATTCTCAGCCTAATTACAGGAATTCTTAAAATTAATAGAAGCAAATCAAGCCATTAGCCTAGAATCTTATGGGTTGTGCTGGGAAGTTAAATTCAATTATCTCTTTTTGATAACAGATTAACTGAGGGATCAGTGCCACTAATGAAATACTTAATGAACAGGATTAAAAGAGCTAAGGCAAAAAAGGAAAGGAAATCAGGTGACCCAAGGCCACTGGAGATGTATTGAACAGGAATAGAAATTTTGCTTCTTTTCCCCATGGAAATTTAATTCCCAGACTGACGTGACCATGGGAAGGTGGACAGAGCTTTCTCAGCAGGGGAGATCCTGGATCTGCTGCTCTGTGTCCCCAAAACCTCATTCCTGTGCTGCACACCAAGATCAGGGCTTCCAAGGGCCACCACAGCTTGGACCACCATGGATCAACAGCATCAGTGGGTTCTACCAGGAAGTGACTGGTTCTCTGTGCAAATCAAGTGTGCTCCTGGGTGGATCTTCTGTCCTGGTACCCCGGGCCACAGCCACGTCACATTGCCACCAGAGCCCAGGGGGACACCCAGCCACTCACCACCACCTCAGCCATGGAAACGTCACTGCATCCCAGATGGGTTTGGGTGGGAATGGACCTTAAAGCCCATCCAGTGTCACTGGACAGGGACACCTTCCACTGTCCCAGGCTGCTCCAAGCCTTGTCCAACCTGGCCTTGGACACCGCCAGGGATCCAGGGGCAGCCACAGCTGCTCTGGGCACCCTGTGCCAGGGCCTGCCCACCCTCCCAGGGAACAATTCCTGCCCAATATCCCATCCAGCCCTGCCCTCTGGCAGTGGGAAGCCATTCCCTGTGTCCTGTCCCTCCATCCCTTGTCCCAAATCCCTCTCCATCCTTCCTGCCAGCACCTTCAAGCACTGGAAGGCCACAGTTGGGTCACCCCAAAGCTTCTCCTCTCCAGGCTGAACAATCCCAGCTCTCCCAGCCTTTCCTCCCAGCAGAGCTGCTCCATCCCTCTGGAGTCCCTTGTGCAGATGGAGCTGAACGTGCTGCAATCAAACACAGGGACAAAGCCACAGAGGAGCAGTGGATGGCCAGGGAACAAAAGCTGGGACATTCTGCTGGGACAGGAGGACAACATCAACTGAAGCAGGAATTCAGCTCCATCCCACCTTTTCCTGACGGTAATTTTGCTGTAGCACCGCACTGGAGAGGCTGATGTGTGGCTCATTCCCATCCCTGCTACACATCCCACTGAGTGCACCAGGGAGCCTCAGAGCCCTCAGACAGCAATTCCCTGGGGGAATGCTGATCCCCAAAGGAGATCCAGAGCCACATTCCTATTCAGGATTTCAGCCTCTACATTTGTCCTAAATGTACAAAACAGGCTCATATTTAGGTCTCCTTCCCAAATAACTTCCTCTTGCCCTGCTTTCTCCTGAAAGCTCTTGGGAAACTGCTTGGTCTCTTCTGTGACTCCAGGTCTGGGTGGCCCAATTTCCACTGCTCCCTTCCCATGTACACATCTCCAACAGGAGGACAGATAAAACTAAATAAACTAACAATAACTGAATAACCCACTGGCTAAACAAGCTGGGCTTCCCACCACGTGCTGCAGGCTTCAAGATGCTCTGGCAAATAAAGAAGCTGCTAAAACCATGTGTAAAAGGGAGAGATAAAAGCAGGTGAGCTCCCACACTCCAGAATGTTGTTTGTCCTGGTATCAGGAGCTCACCAGCCAGTCCTGCCTCAGTGGGATCATTTTGCAATTTATCTGCTAACAGCATAAAACCATCAAAGTCACTGGGGGGGCTCTGGCAGCCAGGCTGGGCTCCTCCCCTTTGTGCATCACTGGCTGCAGCCTCTTCTGCTCCCAGCAGTTACCCCAGCAGCTGGGATAAAACAGCTAAAAATACGGAATTTGTCATCCCAAAATGAATCACTGGAATCATTTGGAAATATGCTGAATGCAAAGCCAAAGAATTAAACCATGAAGGCAAGCACAGATCTGCACATGTGCACAGAGAGGCTCTGTTACAGGGGCAGGTTGGCAGCCTTGACACAGAGCACAGGGAAAATCCAGCTCTCATTAACAAACTCATTCACATGACTCCTTCTGCTCCTTTTTTTCCCTCTCACATCTTCATTTTCTTGTTGCCTCACAAGACACCATTCCCATTGCTGCAAATATAAGGCACAAGCAGATTTAGCATCACAGAATCCCTGAACTGTTTGGGTTGGAAGGGACCTTAAAGCCCAGCCAGTTCCACCCCCTGCCATGGCCAGGGACACCTTCCACTGTCCCAAGTTCCTCCAGCCTGGCCTTGGGCACTGCCAGGGATCCAGGGGCAGCCACAGGTGCTCTGGGCACCCTGTGCCAGGGCCTGCCCACCCTCCCAAGGAACAATTCCTGCCCAATATCCAATTTAAACACATTCTCTTTCAGTCTGAATCCATTCCCCCTTACCAGGAAATGATGCCATGACACTGGAAGTTGGCACAGCCATAAAACCACCTTAGGAAAATCGTGGATTAATTTCTATGTGCACTCAGAGAAATAAAATCTGGTTTGTGTTCTGATGATTTATTGTATTTTAAATATATGGGCTCACGCAGTGTAATTGGTCGTGGCATATTTTGCATGATGAACACAACAAATTGGCTTTTGTGGAGCTGTTCCAAGCAGTTGTTCAAGACAAAAAAAGCAATTAGTGAAAGCAGCGATTAGTGACAAACTAAATGGGGAAAAATGGTTTTAACCAAATCTACTGTGAAATCTGCACCACACAATTTCACTGAAGCCTCTTGGATTCCAGTTCCTTCCCAGGTCTTGTTGAATTGCCTTTGCACATAAACATTGACAGACCACTGTGTGTAAATAACAGTTTAAAGAACAAAATGAACCATTTGCATGGGAATTGAGAGCTTTGACTTTGTGACCAGACAATTTTCAGCCCATTTTAATATCCACTTTATAAACAGAGGCTTTGCAGAGAGTTTAGGAGAAACAATTCAGAGTGGAAAATTGTTTTTAAAAAACAGAGCTGCATAGGCAAAAAGGTATGGGTTTATATTATATATAAATTATTGGATCCGGGAAAGGCTGGTGTGGAAAAGGACCTTAGAGCCCATCTCATCCATTCCCTGCCAAGGGACACCTTCCACTATCCCAGGGTGCTCCAAGCCCTGGTCCAACCTGGCCTTGAACACTTCCAGGGATCCAGGGGCAGCCCCAGAGCATCTCTTCCACAGGCTGAACAATCCCAACTCTTCCAGCAACAACATAATTCTCTCAGCACAAAACCTAAAATAATCTCCATACAACATCAATGCACAAGATGTAAAACAGGACCAGCCTCTCTCCATTTGCAAAGATAAACCATCCATAGGATTTTATCAGCAAGGGATTCTTCCCTCTGACAAATACAACCTGGAATTGCATTGCATCACCTCGGAGGTTTACAGATTTATTCCAGACAGGCAAAAGCCTTTGTTGGTGTGTGCTCCCAGGCTCTCCTGCTGCCTGCCCCCACAGGGAATCTCTCCACAGGTCTGGAAATGCTTCTTCCCCAGCAGCCATCCCTTCTGTTCCCAACACACACCTCACACAGGCTGGGAAACTGCAGGCCCACGTCACGGGAGGAAGAGATGTTGCTCCAGACTGGATGCAAACCCAGAAGATGTCAAGTTTGGACAGAGTGGGATTGTTGGGGTCTCTGTGCAGGACCAGGAGTTGGACTGGATGATCCTGTGGGTCCCTCTAGCTCAGGATATTCCATGACTCCATGAACATACATAGCTCTGAGAGGATGAACTGCATGGATGTGACCATCAGCTTTTAATGCTGACCAGAACAGTTCCCAAAGAGAGCAGAGAGAAGCTGAACAAGCCCTTCCCAATGGATCTATTCCCAAAGCCTCACCTGGAACTCACACCTTCATTATTCCAGGCCTGAACATTTAATGAGTGGCCAGGATTAACTCCAGCAGGGTACAAATGCAAGGGGGAAAGCCCAGCCTATCCCAAGGCATTCAGAATTCCCTCCCTGGTGTCACAGCAGAAGGAGTTTGTACATCCAGCTGTGCTGTTTGTGGAACCTCTGCCATTCCAACACACATCAATCTCTTGGGACATGGAAATAACTGCAGGATCATCGATAAGTTCAGATGTCTTTGGACTTCAAAAGAATGAATTTACAGCAGTGATTCACAGAATGTTTTTCCATACAGTGAGAAAAACTAGTTATTACTGCACTGAAATTCATCACTGTCATAAGAATTAATGGAGTTTGAGGAGCAGTGAAGTCATCCTGAGACGTTGCCTTAATTATCCCCTCGGTCTTTACGAGTTTCAGTCTCTGCAGTGGTTAATAAAGGTTAATGCCTCCCCCATTCCAGAAATATTACATGCAACCTGACAAATATCGGGGGAAAATAAGTTAGAGGGGCTGCAAAATAACTCCACATGACAACAAAATCCATCCACAGAAGGTCTCCCAGGCAGGCCACTCTCCTGGGGAGGGCTGGCAGAGGCTGACTTTTGATGTCATTAACCTTTACAGCCTAAAATTCCTCATTTTAGAAAATGTAGAGTTGAGTGACTGTGACTTTCGGCCCCAGCTGCATCCCCAGGATTTCAGGGGTGTTTCCAGCAGGCTCTGGAATGTATCAGATGTTGGGATCTCTAAACAGCATCAGGCAGCTGAAGTGAGTTTGGGTGTATCAAGACCAGCACATCCCTCAAACCCACAGGAGAACCTCTGGGATTAGGAATATTTCCCCCTTTCATTAAACAAACCCTGTAGAGACAGAGATCCCAAAGACAAATCAGTCCTGTTGGCCTTGCCAGCAGGGAATGTGTGTCCTGCCAGTTGGTCCTCACTACCAACACCCTGTGACACACCACATGGCTGTCCCCAGCACAGGAGGGACCTGGAGCTGCTGCAGGGAGTCCAGGGGAGGCACCAGGATGAGCAGAGGGATGGAGCAGCTCTGCTGGGAGGAAAGGCTGGGAGAGCTGGCATGGTTCAGCCTGGAGAGGAGAAGCTTTGGGGTGACCCAGCTGTGACCTTCCAGTGCCTGAAGGAGCTGACAAGAAACATGAAGAGAGACTTGGGACAAGGGATGGAGGGACAGGACAAGGAGGAATGGCTTCCCACTGCCAGAGGACAGGGATGGAACGGATATTGGGTAGGAATTGTTCCCTGGCAGGGTGGGCAGGCCCTGGCACAGGGTGCCCAGAGCAGCTGTGGCTGCCCCTGGACCCCTGGCAGTGCCCAAGCCCTAGGATGGGGCTTGAAACAGCCTGGGATAGCGGAAGGTGTCCCTGTCCATGGCAGGGGGTGGGAATGAGATGAACTTTAAGGTCCTTCCCACTCAAACCACTCTGCGATTCCATGATATTCGTGTGGATACGACATCAGCCTCAAACCTCGGCAGCTTGCGGAGAATAAATAATGTTGTACCAAGATTAAACCTTCCTGCATGGAGATGCAGCTCTGAAGTGCTTCCAACAGGAGAGCCTCACCCCATTCCCAGGCTGGAACACCAACACAAGCTCCCAAAGCCACCCTGTTCCCGTCCCAGCATCAGAGCACTGGGGACTCAATAATTAGACCAACAAGCACATTTTCTGTGTGGAGGATTATTTGTGCACATCTCCAGCAGCCTGAGACATTTGGGTTTGGAGGAATTCACACAAGTGTGTGTCAGCTCTCCGTTCCCAGCACAGCCAAGAGCTGTAACACCCCACTGCAGCAGGAACTGCAGCCAGGATGAAAAGACATTAACGCTGTTCCAGTCCTAACGTGAGGGCTGAGAGCAGGCACACAATGAATTCACAATGTTCATGGCCCACACAAACCCACAGCAGCTCATTAGCTACGGCAGAACATTAAAAAAAGAGAGAAGTGATATGGAAATGAGCGTTTCTTTCCACAAGGAATCATTTCTTTCCCAGGTTCTGCTCTTATGCTGTTGAAGGATAAACTGATATTAGAGGACAAAGCTGGGAACACTTTATCAGATTAAAGCAATTACAACCTGCTTATAAAGATGCTTTCATGTCATTAGTTTTGTTCTCAGAAAAGAAGACATAATTTGCAAACTAAGTTGGGAAAATTAAGATTGGTTCCTCCAAATCCACCATCCTCCAAAAAAAACTCACTGCCTGAGAAACTGCTCCATCTTCCTGGTTGATCTCAGCTGTAAACCTTGCCCAGAGGAATTTCAAAGTGCCCATTTTCAACAGATCTCTGCCACCTCTCCATCTTCCCAGCACAGAGAAGGGGACGCTCCAGGGAGACCTTAAAACACCTTCCAGTAGCAAAAGGGAGCTTATAGAAGAGAGAGGGACTTTTTCCATGGTTAGATGGTGATGGGACAGGGGGGAAGAGTTGTGAATTAAAAGAGGCGAGATTTATGGGAGATTGGGCAGGAATTGTTCCCTGGGAGGGTGGGCAGGCCCTGGCACAGGGTGCCCAGAGCAGCTGGGGCTGCCCCTGGATCCCTGGCAGTGTCCAAGCCTTGGACTTTGGGGCTTGGAGCAGCCTGGGATAGTGGAAGGTGTTCTTGCCTATGGCTGGGGCAGGAATAGATGATCTTTAATTCCCTTCCAACCTAAACCACTCTGGGATTTTATTAAAATGAAAAAAGCCATCACAAACCCGTTGAAGTCTGGGGTTTTACTGGGTGACAGATTGGCACCAGAGCATCTCTGTGATAAACACATCATTGTGCTGGAGATACACCCATTTCTGTGGGAAGTGACCCCAGGAGTGCAGGATTCAGGAGCACCCACCACTAAACCAGCAAGGATGGAACTGTTACTTCCCAGACACTAATGACAAAGTCATTAAAACACACATTAAAGCAACCCCAAGGGGCACTCTGCTAATGAGCCTGCTTGATCCCATGCCTGGGTTTACAACTATTTTTAATATATTCCCATGCCCACTGGAGACAGTGCAGCACAGCCCTGCTTTCCTCCTGCCAAAATGCCATGCTCCAAAAGCAGCTGAAGGACAGCCTGCCTTGCCAGCTGCTCTTGGAGCTCTGGATTACCAGGATGTGGGAGAAGCACCACAGCAGTGTATGATCATCCTGTGTCATCTATCCCATCCCAGACCTGCCTGCAAGCTCATTCCACAGAAATATTTATGGCAATTCTGGAAGCAAATATCTTTGCACGGGGTTAATTAGGGAACAATACATTATCACTGATGTCTTGCCATGCTTCTGTTAATAACCAGGAGGAAATGAGAGCACAGCAAAGCCTGAGACCCTCCCAGTTTCTTGCAGTAGCTGATGGAGTGATGAAGCATTTTGCTTGCCCATAATTGAGGGGGATTATTTTAATAATGAAGCAGGAATTGAATATTAGCTGTTAAATACAACCATCATCATCTTCCTGGAATTGGAAGGAGAATTTCTTTTAAACCCCAAAAAACTCGACGGTAGCAGCAGCCAAAACAAGATTATCTCCTTTCCCAGTGCTCCATAAAGCTGGGGAATTACTGAGTCTTTTTAGACACTACAATGTTTGTCAAGCAACAATTAAAAACGCACCAGCGATTAAGCAAACACCATAAAGCTTTTACAATTCATTTGAAGCAGGCAAATATTTGTGCAGCCAAATAAAAAAAAAATCCCAACCAACACTGAAGTATTTGGCTGGCCCAAGATCCAGAATCCTTCATTTTGAAAATGGGATTTTTAAAAACTCCCTTTAAGACTCCAAGGCCATCCAACCTGGCCTTGGGACACTTCCAGGGATGGGGGCAGCTACGGATTTTCTTGTTCAATCAGAAAGCTGTCATCAGCAATGGCACACAAATAATTACTGCTTGCATTTCCAGTCAAGAAACCCCATACAGTGCTGATTGTATGGGATAAACCAGCCCTTTCCTGGGAAGTTTTCAATCTCTGGCACCTACATTCAAATTATCCCAGTTTCCGACACCTGTGCCTTATCCAAAATCAAGCTTCCAGAACAAAGCAGAAACCTCAGCTCAATCTGAGGCAGTGAGCTTCACTCCAGGTGTATTTTTCCCTCCAATGAAAGGAAATGCCATCCCCTGGGAAAGGTGGGACAATGGGGATGAGCTCTGCAGGGCCCCCGATGTCCCCACCCAAACTGGGCCCTGTCCAAACAGCTCCAAGTCTGAGGCAGGAGAGCACTTTAAAACTGTTCAATCTTCTCTAAACACCACAAGGCAGATTAAAGAGGATTTAGGACACCTTTCCTTGTTTTGTCACCATTACCTGCAGCAGCCCTGAGCACTCCCCTCCCTCCTGCCAGCAAGTATTTACCCAGCTGTAGGTTAAAGTGCACTCTGAAGCCAAAAATCACCCCGAGGGACGGTGTTAGCACATGTAGGGGGTTAATGTTTAACCCAGGCTCCTTCCCAAAGCAGCTCCTGCGTCCCTGGACACCGAGGTGTGCACTGGAGTAACGGGATGGACATTGCTTCATCTCCTGGGAAGCAGCAGGAGCAAAGGTGGGAGCCCTGACCCCCTACACCTCCCAGGAGGGCACTTCCAGAGCTGTCATTGCCAAACCTCCTTCCTAACTCGGGACAAGGCTCGGGAGAGGCACTTGGAGAGTTTGAGGTTGGATATGAAGGAGAGCTGCTTTCCCAAGCAGGTGTCCCTCTGGGTCAAGGCACTTTCAGGGTGCCAAGGTCAGACAAAGGTGCCGAGGTTGGACAACGCCATGGCTGCCTGGCAGCTCCTCTCCCAGAGGAAAGCTGGAGAAGCTTTCCTGAGGTCCTTCCCAACCAACACAAGCCCAGGGGCAAGGGGAGTGTCTGATTACCACAGGCAGAGCACCTGAGTTTCTCCTTCTGTTTCCTTAAACCAGCTAAACTCACCCAAACTCTCTCCATTTCCCCAAGAACAAAGCCAACCCTGCCGTGCTAGCAGAGAGTGTCTGACAACAACAAATCTGTATTTGGGATCTCTCAGCAAGGGAAGAATAGTAGTGCTCGGGAACGATGAAGGATTACCGAAGCAGAGGCAGAAGAATTTCAAAGAACAAAAAGGACTCTGAAGAGGTTCAAGAGACTCCTCAAACAGGGAACACAGAATCTAATCAGATGCTAAACAGCCTTTAAGTGAAGAATGCGCCTTCCCAAGCAGGAAATGGGCCAGGAAGGTAGAGAGGCACATCCCAGCAGCATCTCTGCTGTGGGCACTCGGGGGTATCTGGGCAAAGCCCTTGGGAAATGGGGCTGGTGACAGGGACAAAGCCACCATGTGGCATTTTCACACCCACTCAGGCAATTCATCCCACTGCAGGCAGCTCCTGTGACCCTCAGCAGCTAAAGAAAACCCAAGTTTAGAAGACAAGCTCCGAGCTGGGTGCGTCGTGTGAATTGAATCAGCCTCTGCTCCTGCCCTCTACTACAGGTAAGTCAAGCAGAGTAACCTCAGAGCTGAAAAACAAACACAAGAAATAAACACAAGACAATTCCATTTCCTCAAAGGCAGCCAGGATTCTGCCTTGTTCAGATCTCTGCACTCAGCTCCCAGTGCTGTCAGATCGCTTCAGATGCCTGGAGCTCAACGCAAATATCTGGAGTTCACCTCAATTCCATCAAAAAACCAATCCAGGGTGGCCAGGACATGTCAGAGGAAAAGAGAAGACAGCTTTAGGGTGGCACCTGTGCCTTCTGCTGTGTACAGAGGCCATGGACTGCTCTAAAACAACCCAAAGAACTAACAAAACATAGCTGAGCCTCTTCCCACGCTCCTCATTCCTGCAGTTAATTAAAAAAGAGACACTATTTAAATCTCATTTCCTCCAGCTGGGCGTCAGGCACAGGCTGCAAAGGGCAGAGCTTTACCAAACCCATTTCAAACACTACAGACTTTGATATTCTGGAGTAAAGGGTTTTTTTGCAAATAACTTCAGAGGAGTGAATGCAGCTGTCAACATTGCTGTTGTCTGGATGGGTTTTATTGCAGCCTAAAGATAAATAAAAGCGCTCCCATTCCAAGTCCATTCCCAGAGAAGATGTAATTCATGAAATATAATGAGTTTTTCAAACGTGCAATACAGAGAACTTGTTTGGTGCCTTTTTTTCTTTTTTTTTTTAATTAAAAAGCCTATCTGCAGTTTTGTCAATTTATTTGGTATCCAAATGCTTTTAACGCTGGCACTTAAATAATGTGAAATCCATCTTTGCCAGGGAACTTCAGATAAATGCAAGTAAACTACAACCCTCTTCAGCATCCCAAACCTGAGCAAATACTGGAAGTCTTAGGGAGCTGGGAAAGGGGCTCAGCCTGGAGCAAAGGAGGCTCAGGGGGGACCTTGTGGCTCTGCACAACTCCCTGCCAGGAGGGGACAGCCAGGGGGGGTCGGGCTCTGCTGCCAGGGAACAGGGACAGCACAAGGGGAAAGGGCCCCAAGCTGTGCCAGGGGAGGCTCAGCTTGGACAGCAGAAGGAATTTCTGCATGGAAAGGGTGCTCAGGCCTTGGCAGGGGCTGCCCAGGGAGCTTTGGAGTGCCCATGGCTGGAGGTGTCCCAGGAAGGGCTGGAGGTGGCACTGAGTGCTCTGGGCTGGGGACAAGGTGAGCATGGGGCACAGCTGGGACTCCATGGGCTGGGAGGGATTTTCCAGCCTCAGGGATCCTGGAATTAATTTCTCCCCCAACACCAGGAGCTTGGAGTTCTCATTAAACAGAGAGTGGACATCACACCTCCTTCAGGTGCTTCAGCAACCAGATCCAGCAGCCTGCAATCCTTATGGAAACAGGAATTTCATCCTCCCTGCACCCTGAAATCCTCCCCTGTGTGCTTTCTGCACTAACATGAAATTCTGCCTCGAGGCACATTTAACCTCTCACAAGGGCCACGTTTCAAGCACTCATTTCTCCTGGCAGGGGCTGCCCAGGGAGCTTTGGAGTGCCCATGGCTGGAGGTGTCCAAGGAAGGGCTGGAGGTGGCACTGAGGGCTCTGGGCTGGGGACAAGGTGGGCATCAGGCACAGCGTGGGTTCCATGGGCCTGAAGGTCTTTTCCAGCCTCAATGATTCCATCATGGGAATTGTTATTATTGGAATTACTACTGTTCTATCAATTTGATGATTACTGCACCATTGCGACAAGCAAATGGATTTAAGGTCATAGTGTCAATATCATGGAGGAGATGTTTTGTCCCAGAGCATTTGCAGCTGAAAAGGCCAGGGAGTCTGATGAGACACCACACAACCCCCAAAAATACCCTGGGATTTTCAGCTCCTCTCCAGAATCCTGCTTCTTTTAGGAAGCATAACTGATGTGTAGCATTAATCAGTGTTGTAACCCGACATATCAGAGCAGTAACACAGAGCTGGGGCAGAGGAAGGCTCAGGCTGCCCTGCTCAGCCTTCTCCTAACTGGAAACATCTCCCCACAAAGCCTGGGCCACTGTAGAAAATCCCACTTCAAAGGACATCCCTGACAATGAGACAAGACACCGACTGCCCGCTATCAAAGGGTGAGGCAATCAAAGCAAGAGCACCAGCAATAAGGGTGCAGTGCTGAATAATGAGGAGATTTCCTTTTATCAACACAGGAACTGTCTGCAGAACACCTACAACTGCAAGGCTGCTCCTGGTTCCCTCAGGCTGCAGTTTTGCCCCGGCAGGGTGAAGTCCTCTTGTGCAAAGTCACCTTGGTGCCCCAAAAAACCTTCCAGGGACCTTCACTCCCACAGAACACATCAGCACAGAGAGCAGAGGAGCCTTGGAAGGCAGGAGCCTCCACAGTGCCTCTGTGCTTTAGGCTCATCCTCCTGGCTGCAGGAGCAGCCCAGCCCTTCACTCTGCTGTTTTCCCCCTCTGCCCCTGTGCTCAGGTGAGACCCTGCCTGCAGAGCTGCCTCCTGCTTGGGGGTCCCCAACAAAAAAGGACCTGGAGCTGCTGGATAGAGTCCAGGGGAAACCAGAGATGCTCCCACGGCTGGAGCCCCTCTGCTCTGGAGCCAGGCTGGGAGAGCTGGGGGTGCTCACCAGGAGCAAAAGAGAAGGCTCCAGGGAGAGCTCAGAGCCCCTTCCAGGGCCTGAAGGGGCTCCAGGAGAGCTGGAGAGGGACTGGGGACAAGGGATGGAGGGACAGGACACAGGGAATGGCTTCTCACTACCAGAGGGCAGGGCTGGATGGGAGATTGGGCAGGAATTGTTCCCTGGGAGGGAACTGTTCCCCTGGGCAGGCCCTGGCACAGGGTGCCCAGAGCAGCTGTGGCTGCCCCTGGATCCCTGGAAGTGTCCAAGGCCAGGCTGGACACTGGGGCTTGGAGCAGCCTGGGACAGTGGAAGGTGTCTCTGCTCATGGCAGGAGGTGGGATGGGATGACTTTTAAGATCCTTTGCAACCCAAACCATTCTGGGATTCTCTGATTTCCCCTGATTTTGTCAGGGAATGTTCAGACACAAGGGGAAGATGCTTTCCATTGATCCAGCCCAATCCCAGGGCTGCCCTGCCTTGTTCTGAACCTTGTCACAGCTAACAAGGCCTGGAAAACAAGGAAACCTTCACTGACATCACACCTGTGGAGAATTTATAAGGATAATTTTAGTATAGGTGTTCACACACACATTTCCTCACAACAACCCCACAGTACTACAAAAGATGGGGGGATAATAATTAAAATTATTCATCAGTGAAACCTGTAGTAGGTTTAACATTGGAAAAAATCCTCCTGTTCCAGGTGGGCTGCAGAGACCTGGGGCCCATTGCTGCCTGAGAAGCAGAGGCAGCATGAGCCTCATGATCCAAAGGGATCAGCCAGTGGAAATGGTGCTGCTACACCCTGGATGGAAGCAATAAAATTTGAGTAACTTTTACTGAACAGTACCATATTTGAGCTTATTTTAGGGAGATTGTTCTATGATTCCCTTAATGGAAGTTCATTGGAAGTGATGGGCTGGAGATGCAGGGAAGCACAACTCCTCCAATACAATCAATCAAATGTTTAAATTAATCCAGTGTCTCTCAGAGAGAAACATTGAGTTACAAGGGGTAAAATAATCTTTACAAACTCTGCTTTCATGGACAGCAGGAGAGGCAGCTTGGGGGGATTTCATGTCATCTAGGAGCTTCTAAAATGGGCTTTAGAGAACAGAAGGCAGTGGTTGCTTTGGTTCTGAAACACAAATTGATCAGTTTAGGGTCTGTCTTGGTGCCAAGTGGCTTTTTGTTCCCAAATTTCTACCAGGAAATAGTCTAGAATGAGAAATTATATATAATGTGGGGCAAAGGCAGCCCCTGTGCTGTCTGTTGCATTTTAATCTGTGAAAAGACCATGTGTCACTGAGCCCATAAACCAATATTTATGGCAAATATTGCATTGCATCCCCTTGTTTATCAAACTCTGCCCAAAGCAAAGCTTTACTGTCAACAGCAAAGTTCAGTCACCTCATTTCTCACAGCTGCTCTGGCCATATTTCAAACATCAGCAACATTTGCAGACATCCATAAAAAGGGATGAAATGAGAGCTCTTATGAACTAATTATCTGACATCTGCTGTTAATATTAACTAATTCTTCAAGGGCTGCACAGAGAAAGCCATCATCTCCTTATAACCGTGCTTAAGTGGTGGGATCTCAGCTCATCCCACTCTGCAATTAAACCAACGTGAAAAAATATCAACAGAATTATTTCCACGAGTATTCCAGAACAACAGAAGCACTCCACCTCCCTGGCATGGTGACCAGCCTCCTCCTGCACCAGACATAGCAAACAGGGCTTTGTTTTTTATTGTGACTTTATCTGCTTGGCCACACAGGTCTACGGAGTTTTTTAAGCATGGATTTAACACAGAAAATTTTTCTCATAAATAAATATCCAGCCTTAAAGCTGCCCATGATGCCAGAACCTTCAGGTGTTTACCTGGAGAAGAGAAGGCTCCAGGGAAACCTCAGAGCCCCTGCCAGGGCCTGAAGGGGCTCCAGGAGAGCTGGAGAGGGACTGGGGACAAGGGATGGAGGGACAGGACACAGGGAATGGCTTCCCACTGCCAGAGGGCAGGGATGGATGGGAGATTGGGCAGGAATTGTTCCCTGGGAGGGTGGGCAGGCCCTGGCACAGGGGGCCCAGAGCAGCTGCGGCTGCCCCACCTCTTCCTTCAGCACCTCCTTTAAAGCTTTAGAAAAGGGGATAGGAAACAGAGCCTGGGAATCTTGTGAATCCTGGAACCTCAGGCTGGTTTGGGTTGGAAGGACCTCAAAGCCCATCCAGTGCCACCCCCTGCCATGGCAGGGACAGCTCCCACTATCCCAGGCTGCTCCAAGCCCTGTCCAACCCGGCCTTGGGCACTTCCAGGGATCCAGGGCAGCCACAGCTGCTCTGGGCAGCCTTATTCCAACACACCTGGGCATGTTTCAGGTACACAGTGATCCCAGGAGGTGAATGAATTTTTCATTCTGTTTTCCCTATTTCTCTTGGATTAGTCTGTCCCTCAGTTAAAAGTTCAGTCAGAACCACCCATCCCTGTGCCTGTGTCTCCTGAGTCACAGAGACACCATCCTGAGGATGCTCCTGAAGAAGGGGAGGGGGGAAAAAAACTCCTGCTACACCTTGTCCATTGTCCTCAACATCATTTTCTCATTACCATCCCTTTGGAGGAATAATCCAATCCCATTTTGTCACATTACTTGCAAAACCTGTAAAGGTCATCGAAAAATACAGGCAGTGGAAAGGTGATTTTCAATTACTTTCTCCCAGGACATATCCATCTATATTCCATTTATCTCCCACCAGGCACAGGACTGGCTGGGCCATCCCAGGTTCCTTATCTCCAGGTAACATCAAAGAGATTTTTAACCTAACAGGTGAGCATTTAAAGCCAATTTCCTTCCAAAGTGTGGTTTAAGGAGAGCTGAAGAAACTTAAAACTATTTAAATCTACTCTAAACTAAAAAACCCAAAAATCCCCAACAAAAACTCACACCTACAACCCACCAAACCTAAACCTCCAAAAAAGGTAAAACTAGTAAAAAACTAAGCAAACTAAACTACACCCACAACAAAAACTTTCTCAATTTACCATCTCTCTTCAGAGCAGCGAAAATTTGTATTTTTATATTTAGTTAATTATATTAAGTTTTAGTGGGTTTTTTTATATGTGTAAACATCTTATTTGTTAAATAAATAGGGTTTTTTACTAAAAAAAAATTTATAACTGCTCCTGTGACTGTTGGAGGAGAACACCTGAAGGCAACATCCTCCTGCAAGGCTTTTAACGAGCCTCCCCAGTTCTAATTGGCAACTCACTGCTGCCTCCTTTTCCCTCACAAATTATCCACGTTACCAAGCCCCTCGTAAAGTTCTGTCATTCCTGGGGCTGCAGAGAGCAGTGCACAGGACTCCATTAGAACAAAAACAGCCGTGGAAAATTCAAACTCATCCAGGCTTGGCAAGGAAGGGCTCAGCTCCCGCCTTAATCCCCCTGCGCTGCGCCGGGTTTTGTACAATTAGTGCAGCTGGCAAAGCACAGCAGCTTGAGGGAGTCTTGTGCTGCCTTTTGAGGGCCAGCAAAAGGATTTACATAATTTAGAGTTTAATAACTTACAGCCTCTGCTTGCCTTTTTTTTTTTTTTTTGCTAATAGTTCTCCTGTAAACGCGAGCTGGTGCGGAGTGTGACTGCCCTGAAATCATCAGCCTCGCACGGAGATGTTTCTGGGGGATGGTTTTATTTGAATTTTGCCCCCAAGAGAACCCGTTTCAGGTGTTAAGACCGTTTCTAAAATAAGCAGAACATCCTCAGAGGATGGAGAATCTGATCCATCCACAAAATCCACCACTTGCAAAAATCTGCTCCACACATCATTCTTTAAGAGGAATGAGGGCTTCTGCACAACGTGAACAGCAGATTAATTTCACTTCCTCCCACATCTTTTCTGTTATCAACATGAAGAATCACAATGTTTTAAACACAACTTCAGTTCAGCTGGGGGGATTTCTGTCTTTTTTGCCTTCTTTTTCTGACCTCTCATAGCTCCTTTTTCCAACCAGGTCTCTAAAAAGAGAGGATCAGAGACATCATTTTAGATGTAGCCAGAACAAGTAGTGTTTTCCTCATTCTGAACTTAATTATTTGTTGGAACTAGGGAGTAAAGTCTGTGGTTCTGCTTGGAATTGCAAGCAGCATCCAGGTTTGCAAGCAGGCACTTGAGAACTCTGCATAATCAATACAGAGAGAAGGAGAAATTAGCTGCTGATTTGAATTTCACTGAGTGTGCAATGGAAGGTGATTTGTGAACATCAAGGAGTCAGAATTCTATGCTTGGAGCAGACTGACCAGTTTCTACCAAAAGAAGAAAAAGCAAACCAAAATAACCAACCCAAACGCCCCACTAATATCTGGAAATGTAAAGCAAACACTGCAGAACAACCAAACAAAAATCAGATGTCAAAAGTTGTACATTTATCTTAAAAAAAGGCCACATGTCAGGAGATGTGTCCCTGCCTTCCCCAGGACTCCTCAACACCCAGGGTTTGGGCTTTTCCCAGGCCCTGCTTGAACTCAAACCCAACCCTGCTTTTATTTAAGACTGCAATAATAGGGGGAAAATATGTTAATAGTGCTCCTGGGGCAGGCTTTTCACAGCCCTGGATTGCCTTATTAAAGAGGTTCTTATGAGACAGGAATCAGATCAGAATCATTAAATTTTAACATCTCCTAAATTCTATTGCAAAGACAAAGCCCTTCCTCCAGTGATTTATAGCTGAAGTTTGCTCCTGCAGAGTGAGCACGAGCTGAAGAGCCCATGTGGACTAACAGTGAGTAATGACACTAAGATCTTTATTATTTACAAACCAAAGCCAGGGTACACATAAAATCCAGTTCCAGCAGGAGATGTCAACTCAGCTGACACCTCCTTATGGCCCAGCTGCAATGCTGAGCTCCACGGCCCAATAAATCCATCCTTCACTCAGCCTCTGCTGCAACCTCATCCTCAGAAACCAGCACTTAATGAAGTACAGCAGGCACAGCAAAACAAGCTCCTGACACTCTGGAGATGATGGAAAGCTCTCTCCTGAAAATTGGGAAGCCCTGAGTGTTTCTCCAAATGGGAGATGGATGATGCTCCCTTGACACTTCTTCACCACCAGTGTTGGCTGAGTGTCTGCTCTCAGGTGCAGTCACCAATTTCATTTCTCCCGGAATAAACCTTGGAATGATCCAAGTGATCCCCAGGTTTAACAGAGCATTTACCACCACTCACCTTTCTAGGGATTTGCCACACTTACTGCTCATTTCCCAAAGGAACGAGCAGGTGTTTGAAGCTGTGTAGGATCAGCTAAGCCAGCACTGTACCCTGAGGGGACGGGAGCACCTCCCCAGCCTCAGCTCAGTGAGGGCAGGCTGCAGCAGCTCCCCAAGCTCATTACAACCCCAACTGCACTGATCTGTGCACTAACAAGAGAGAAAATTCCTCAAAGTCCCTTGCTAGCCCTGGGAAGGAGATTAAAACTCTAATCCCACAGGGCTGCTGGGAAAGGACCAGAGGAACAAGGAACACAGACTCCTCTTCCTTGAGGCAAGGACTCTGAGTAGTGACCTCACTCCTGCCCCCAGCTGAACCAGGACAGAGGGATTTGGGACAACTGAATACCACATGACACTCTGGAGGTTTGCCCAGGAGAGGAGCCTGAGGGCACGGAAAAGGCAGTAAGAGGAAAACTGCCAGGCAAACCTGCTATGTGTAATTCCCTGTAGGAGTCCCTTGCATGACCAGGTGAGAGTGGCCACAGGAACAGAGCGGTTATGTGGGGTTCCACTCCTGGGAGTGGAGGACCAGGTGCCTTTTAGCTCTGCATTCCTAAGGGGAAACTGAACAACAGCCATCCTCCCACTGCTTTTTCTAGGATTTGACCTTTCTCTCTGCTCTTTCCAACCTTCCCCAGCTGTATTTATCACACAGACCTGCTGCTTCTCTGAATGTTTCACCATCATCCGAGGTACTTGTGAAAAGGCACAGGTAAGAACAGGGAACATCAGTCATGTCCTTCAGCCCTACAGAGAACAGCACATCCTGCAGAAAATAATCCACTTATCTGTCCCTGCTTTCTCATTCCTGCCCATTTGTTCTTTGCCTTTCTCTTTTTGAAGCACAATTAGGTATTTGGAAAAGGCTTTCTTCTGAGCAGGGACTGGCACAGCTCATTATTCTGGCACAAGAATACCACTGGTTTGTATCATTCAAGTTTGTACCTCTTGTTTGGATTACTCTCTGCCATCTGTACCCTTCTGACTCCTCCCCCACAGCACCTTAAAACCACACAACTATTTATTATCTCTCTCTCTGCTTCAGACATCACCACAAACTCTCGTCCTCAAGATCAAGGAGAACTGTGAGAGCCTATATCCCAGATCTCGACTCTGCATCTGAATTTAAACAAAAACCTGTTTAAGTCATACACAGCCATGTGATTTAGCTCCTCTGCTTAATTGTGTGAGCCAAGCTTTTGCCCAGAACATTCATTAAAAAAAAAAAAACAACAGGTAAGAGAAGTGCTGGGGAGTTTAGAGCAGGGGGTCAAGTGCCATCCAGATTTTTTTTTTTCCTGATTTATTTTAGTCAGCTTAGTGGGAAAACAATGACTTTTCCTGAACAAAAACTAAAGCTTGGCTTACTGAGTTTCCCTTGAAGACTTGCACAGGTCAGAAAGGTTCTTCTAAGCAATAAGAAAATAATTATCATGAGGTTCAGCAGGAATTGTAAGGAAAACTGTGGTCTGAGCTTCAGGCTCTTCTGCATGGGTCAGGACCAACCTGAGTGACTGAATGAAGCATTTCCTCTGCATCTTCTTCACACAGAGTGGCTAAATTCCATACCAAAATCCATGCCCTAATGACCTGAATTCACTGAGAAAGTGAGACATCTACAAGAGGCTGCAACTTCCAAGTGAAGAGATGAAAAAACATCTAAAATGCTCTTACTTTTGACAGTAGCTGTCCGGGTGCAGTTGTAGAGGATGGCTAACTCCCCAAAAACTTTGCCAGGTCCCATGGTGCAGAGCTTCACTCCCTCTTTTGTCACTTCAACCTTCCCATCTGTGAGAAAAAGAAGAGAAATAGACCATTTTAAAAGGGCAATTAAATAATTCCCTTTGAAAAGAGGATTAATGTGTGGGGTTTTTTTGATTTAACTTTTAAACTGTATTTAATACAGGCCAGGTTGGACAGAGCTTAGAGCAACCCAAGATAATGGAAAGTGTCCCTGCCCACAGCAGAAGAGGAAGAGCTTTGAGATCCCTTCCAACCCAAAATATCCTGGGACTCCATGCTGTGAACAAAAAAAAAAAATCCAGAGTCCTACAACTTCAAAAGAAATGAAATGTATTATGAAGGAGAGAACATACATTCAGCAAAAGCTGAAAAACCAACTGTTGCATGCAGAAGCTTTCAACACTTGAGTGGTTTTCAGTGGGGCTTCTGTACAGTCAGGACATACTTACAGAGGTGAACTTTGTTTCACCTCTTACACTTTCCAGTGAAATTTCCCCCAATTTTCTCTGTTCAGAAAGGAAGAGATTTAGGTCTTTAACACCACACATGAAAAGGGCAGTGTAATTTTGCTCATTGTCCCTGAGAAACTAATCCCTGAGAACACTCATCCATGAATAACAGAACTGGTATCAAAAAGAAAATTACTCTGACCCATGGCTATTATTTAATTCCCATCTCTCCACCCCTTGCCTTTCTGAATATCTCATTTTATGAGGGGAAATCTGCTTTATTAGCTTACCTGCACCATGCCAGGAAGGGATGTGTGAGGAGGGGTTAAAATCCCAGACTGGACTGGAAGGAAAGGAGCTCAGGACCAGCCTGGGAGGTTGGGAATGACCAATCTTTTAGATACTGGAGGGTTTGAAAAGCAAGATCTGAGAAATAGGAGCCAGGAGGAGGAAAGGAAGAGGGGACAGATGTGAGGGGGCCACAGGGTTATTGCTGCCCAAAAGAAAAAAAAAAAAAAAAAGTGGGGAAAAAGAGCAAATGTTTTGAATTGTAGAGGCCACTAAAAAGCCTCCCCTGACACCCCAAACTGGAAAACAGCTTCAGGGTTCATGGAATACAATCAGAGAACTGAAACACAGACTCATTTAGGTTGGAAAAGATGATTATTTATCAAGCTGTTTGGTAAATATTACAACCTAAAGGTCACCCGGGCTGTGGGAGTGTAAAATGCCAGCAGTGTTTTCTGTAATACAGATGCAGAGTTGGGGGGGATTCAATTATCTTTATTACAAGTTAATTTTTATGACTTTTATAAACGTTTGGTTCATTTCTTCTTCTATATAAAGTAACAATCTAACAAGCAGCACAAAAATAGGTGTTTATCTCAAGAAGGAGCAACACCAGCCTTTAATGGGGCTTCATACACTTCAGAGATTCCTAAATTATTTTGAAGAATGTGATTTTTTGTTTAATAGAACTGAGCCTCCGCAGATTTTTGTGCTAAAGGCTCCTCTGGATAAAGCTCTACAACAAAAACCTGCAAAGGGAATGACTTCACCTGATTTATGGCTCATGGGTTCCAAAGAAAGATGGACAATTCTGAGCTGTAATGCACCGATGGGATCACAAGAAACATATTGCTGATGAAATTAAAATACTTTTTAATTTAAAAGTATTTTTAAAGTATTGAGAAGTTTTCCCAGCATGATATTGGCAAGACCAGATAAAAGGATGTTCTGTGGTTTGGTAATTAATGTGCTCTTTAATTACAATTTATTGTCCTGCTCTCCTGCAGTGTAACTGAGCAATCTGGAACATTAAACACCTCACCATAAGATGCCCAGACTGTGAGCAAAATTCACCTCTCATGGAATTCAAAGGTCAAAGGACTGCTGTAGGGTTTTTCCCATTTTCTTTTCCTACCTGGCAGCCTATGCAGCACAGTTTTCCACGGAGCAAACAGAGTGTTGTGCTGTATCAACCAGATAAACCAGATCAACCAGATAAAGGAACCAAATGAGATAGGACACAATATTGATCAATTAATGGAGATACATCTGCAGCTTGCCTTGGCATCTCCATCAGACAAACACTAAATAATGCACGAGATGCTTCTCTCCAAGCAGGAGAATCAGAAAATGCTGCATTTCAGTCTAAATATTGAGCATTATTGAATTCAACATAATATTTAATTTACAGCTTGAGCTGATTTGGGGGAGCTTCAGTTGGCACACAAACAATGCACTTTTCTGTCAGCTGCAAGAAGCTATTCCATAATGATGGGCAATGCATGTGATTTTTCAAATAGAGCATAAAATAAAAATCTCAGTGTCTTCAGTTCCCAAGGCTCCAGCCATTCCCCTTCCAGGATGAAGGTGACCAGAGTTAAGGGTCAATAAAAGAGATCGATGCCTCCACAAGCCACCAGCCTGCTCCCAACAGAAATACCTCCAGAACCCTCTTTAACCAAGCAGAACTCAAAATCTTTTGGCTTCTGTAGCCACCCAAGTCTCAGTTATTTGGTTCTTTATCCTTGGACACTTCTAGGGATTGTGCAGCCACAGATGCCCTTGGCAACCCATGCCAGAGCCTTACCTCACCTTGTTGCTTTGCAAGATTTATGGGAGGTTCACTAGAACTCTACGAAATTAAGCTTTTCTTATGTAAAATAGTCCTGGAAGACAGGCTTCAACAATCCTTGGGGATATTCCATGGAATCCAAGAGGGAAGAGTTTCCCTGGTCCCCAGCACACACCCTGAGCCTTGGGCCTCTCAGTCAGAGCCTCTGCTTCCCCAAATTAAACTCTGCCTGCTAATTACATTGTAGTTGCAAATTTAATTGTGGAGCAATTAAAGTTTTAATTGCTAAGTGGCTGCTTGACTTCAGAGCCGGTCCGATGAAGATGTGCTAACACCGGCGTTTGTTTGGAAACACAAACGGATAATGGCCCGCATTATTCATGGAATTATTCACGGGGTTGTGCCCCAGCCACTGGCAATCTTCCCCTCCTCAGGGGCTGTGGAGCCTTACACCTCAGAATGAAGAACATTCACAAGATTAAAACTAACGCCAGGATTTAGGGGATATTTTTTTGTCATGGCTCTTCTTAAAATAGGCTGACAATGAATTACTCCTGGTCCATCTCCATCCCAGTTTCAGGAATCATGGAAATAGTTCCTGGAAAGTCATCTATACATGGAAAAATCATAGAATGGTTTAGAAGGGACCTTTAAGCTCATCCAGTGGCACCCCTGCCATGGGCAGAGACACCTTCCACCATCCCAGGGTGATCCAAAACCTGGCCTTGGACACTTCCAGGGATGGGGAACCTGTGCCCTGGTAAATTCCTGAACAACCTCCCAGGATGCCAAGTTACACACAGATCATTTTAACCACAGAAGAGGAAGAACACAGATGAATGAAGCACGTAAGAACAAAGCAGGATCAATTTTATCCCCTACAACACCACCAGCAAAGCACACAGGTTTTGTTTCGATGGGGACACTGGGGGCTTTGTCACTCTGAGTCCACCCAATTAAAATTGAAGTAACATCTTCGGCTGAACTGCATCCATGTCCCTCAAATGAATGGAAGGATAAAGCAAATTGCACTCATGTGACTCCCTCAATCACGAGAATCATTTTTTCCCCCCCAGTAATTAAATGGTTGTTTTCTCTTTCCAGGCACAGAAGAAAACAGATTAAGTTGACCTGAGGAGCTTGTCAACCTGTGTGTAATTTATATAATAGACTAAATTTTTGCAATGCATTATCGGCTCTCCCTTTTCCCTCCCAGCACAGGGAAAAGGGCACTTGCTGCTTTGAGCCAAAATCTTCCATGACCTCCCAAATCCACATTTTAAAGACACAAGAATATCCAAGAGGATATCTGAGAACCCCAAGTGGATTTCTGTACAATAAGAGAGTTTCCTCTGTTGTCCAGCAAAGGCTTCAACAGCAGGAATGAGCCAGGGACATTCCTACCTTGTATTTCTCCATACCCAGGACACACCTGAGGCCTAATTCCTTATTTTCAGTTGTCTATCCATCAGCAGTGCCTTTGGAACATGGGTAAGAGCAATGGATTTTAGTATTATTCACATCACTGGGCCCTTTTCAAGTCCTGGACCCTTAGAGAGAAAAAAAACCAGGCTGGTTCTACCATGAAGGCACTAATTATTCATCACATTCCCAGGCCAGGCCGAAAAATACAAACACTTCCAGTGAAAAATGAGGAATGCAAAAAAGCAGGGCTCAGCACAAGCTCATGGATATAAATTTCATCCCACAACTCCAAAAATGCCAGGAGGGGTGGGAGGAGGATTCCCTCAATTCAGTGCAGGATTCATGAATGACTGTTCAATATTTGATTTCATCTGTGCCTGTTTCACACTTGGACTGCAGCTTGATTTGCTGGATGCTATTCAAGCTCTGCTCTGAAAACTGAGGAATGATTGTTTGCAGAAAGTTTTCTTTAGGAAATATCACACTGGATCTGCAGATTTTCCTGAACAAGGCTAAATATATTTCAAAAATGGCACCTGAGACAAAGCACAAGTTACCCTCTGAAACAGCAACGAGCCCCTGTGCATGTGGGAAATGTAAGCCCTGATGGGTTTCTCTCTTACCCAAATCCAGGAAAGTTCTGACAGAATAACTAAAATATCAGTGAGGAAAAAATAAATAATGCATGCTTTGCCAAATTTTAAGTTGTTTTCTCACTGCAAATTGTTGCAAGAGTGCTTTGAATATGGAGAAAATAGCATTTTTCCTCAGGTGTCACCCTGGGAAAAGACAAATAAATTCAGATAGCATTTTCCAGGCTTCTTTTGTTTTAAGCTGGCACCTGCAGCAGGAGTTTAAAGCTCAATCTTTTAGAGTTGAGCTAATGAAGAGGAACTGAACATGGAGCAGCTGGTCAGCCTGGAGACTGATGACTCTGCAGAGCCTCATCCACATCCCATTCCCAAAAACCCTCCAGTGAGCTTTACCCCTGTTGGATAAAACCCAAGAGGAAGGTAAATGAAGCAAGACCAGAAGTCTGACTCTCAAACCTCCAGCTGTAACTGGCGACACTACAAGTCTCTTCAGCAAATGCACTTGGAGCTGAACAAACTGATTTAATTCCTCCCAGAGCCTCTGGGGGGGCAGTCCCAATGCAATGGAAATGGGGCAGCCTCCCCAGAACCAGACCCTGGAAATCCTCTTGCTGGGGGTGGATTGCCAGTGCCAAAGTTTATTTAGGAGCATCTGACACCAGCATAAAGCTGTGCTCAGGTGCCCAAAAACCAGAAAGTATTTACCAAGCTGGCCCCACCTCCCTGGCAGGGACCTGCTACTGAAAAATTACATCCTAAAACTGCTTTTTAACAGAGCTTTTAAGAAATAGTTTTGAAACTGGGCTTGAAGCCATGAATCAACCTGTACCATGTCTGCAGCCTGAAGCAGTGACTTCAGTAACTCCTCTTGGATTTAAATCAAGGCACACTCCAGAGAAAGGATTACTGGAGATAAGAGCAGAGCTCCATCCCAGTTTCCACCCTGGCTGCAGGAGCGTTTTGAAAAGCAAGGAATGGAAAGAAAGGAGGCAATTGCCCAAATCTGTAACAGCAGCCCGGGGGCAGAGAGGGGCTGGGAGAACTGAGAGCAGCTGAAAAAAGGATAAAGAAACTTCCCCTGGGCTTTAAAGGTAGAGACTAAAAGCCAGATAAGAGGAAGGCACAGAGCACTGAGAGCCAGAATGTGGCAGCCTGTGGAGATCCCAGAGACACTGGGGTTGGAAAGAACTCTCCAGCATCTTCTAATCCAAGCTGTGCCCAATCTCCACCTCATCACCAAACTGCCAACTTTCCCCATGAAAGAAGAAGTGGAGAATCCCTAATTGTTGCAGCAGGTGTCTTACTAGAGGGTAAAAATGAGCTGAGGCACAGACTTCTTGTTAAACACAGGAGGAAAAGGGTCCTGGTTTATTCCTCTTTACAGCTCAGCCACCCTGACTCCAACCATTCCCTGACTCTGCCTGCAGCAGCTCCTGCTGGAGGTTTCCCTTGCAGCCTCTGACTGCTGGGTATTTCCTGCTGAACTCTGACTGCAGGGATCAGTTTGCAGCCTCTGACTGCAGCTTTTACCCAGCCAGACTGTGCCTGCAGCTTCCAACAACAGGCTCTAAACACAGACCCAGACTGACCTCACAGCAGGGAGTCTCTCTCCCCAGGATCCTGCTTCATGAGTCTCTCTTTCATGCTCCTCAAGGTTCCTCCTCCATGACAATGCTCCCCTCACCAGCTCACCCCCTCTTTTATCCCACCCACCCTTATTGGATACAGCTGTGACTAATCAGGGGCCAGGCTGTATTGAGTAATTAACACAGCTGGTACTGATCAGGGCTGAGGTCACCTGTATTCCCTTCTCCTGCAGCTAATGAATTATCCCAGCAGAAACGCTCTGCCTGCACAGGGATGGGCACTCCCAACTATCTCCTGGTGTGACCTGCACAAGAAAACTCTGCAGCCAAAGCAAAATAAATGGGTGTTTCCAGGTGCCTCCTCTCTGGGAGAACAGAAAACTAGTTTGGAATTTTTTTCTATTAAGATGATAATGATGATTTTTGTTACAGGTGGACTGGACCCATTCCACATCCTCAAAAATCATATAAAACATCAAATAATATATACACAGACATACATTTAGCCTGGTTTTCCAAGATCTTTCCAACTGTAATACAGATCCCTGCCAAGGGTTATGGAGAGGTGACCTCCAGAACAATCTTGATTCTTGTGTGACTCACAGATACTTTGTCTGATGTAAGATCTCCTTCAGCATAAAGGCAAACACAGGGTTGTGTCACCCCAGGATGAGCACTGATCCCACACTCTCCCCCTCAGCTGGACAGCTCCCAGAAAATGAACAGCTCTGCCTGATTCATCATCCATCAAGAGGCTGAAAAAAGGAGGGAGAGAGAAGTCTGGGATCCTTGGGGAAAACAGCTGAAGGCATGGTTTGCTCAGTTTGATTTTTGAGGTACTCAAGGAGTTAAGCTGAAACGCAAGAAGATCTGCAGGGAGTGGGAGATGCTGGCAGTTTATCCTCACATACACTCCCTTATCCCAGTCCTTCTGAAACCCAGATGTGAACAAAAAGTGATCAGAGAGAAGGGATGAGCTTTATATTTACCCTGGATAAAATACTGAAAAGCTCAAATACCCTTCAGGGCACGCCTGTCTAATTTGCTTCACTCTTACCTCGATAAATAACAAGTTTCAATCTCAAAAGCAAACAAACCCAAATGTAAACTGCTTCTCCCCCAAGCATTCTGGAGAAGGACACAGCCTGCCCTGCCGAGCTGCAGTGTTTTTCCCAGATTTTGGCTCAGCACCTCTTAGCCTGGAATTACAGCTCCAATTCCAGGAGTGCAAACTGACCCTTCTGAGTACCTTTTTTGGTACTCAAAGCCTTTTGTGAGCAAAACCCCAAATTGTTTCATTTTCTCAGCCCTTCTAAGGCACTTGGCAAAAATAATCCCCTTAAAACACAGAGATGTTCCCAGTGGAATACACTGAGGAAAGACTTATTTTGCTCACCTGCCCCAGACAGCTGTTAGGTTCTGCCATCCAAATTTATTTCCTAATTGCAAACCTCCTTCCTTGCTCTTCAGAGCTGTCACTTCCATTTCCTGGCTTTTCAAAATAGTTTGGAAGCATTTCAGCACGAGAGAAAACAGCTTTAAGTTGTCCCAAGGAAGGTTTAAATTGGATTTTGGGAAATACTTCTTCACAGGAAGGTTGGTCAGGCATTGGAAGGGTCTGCTGGAAGAGGTGGGATCACCATCCCTGGAAGCGCTGAAAAGCCATGTGGATGCAGCATTTGAGGACATGGATCAGAGGTGCCTTGGCAGTGCTGGGTTAATGGTTGGGCTCCACCTTGGAGGGCCCTTCCAACCTTAATGATTCAAAATGCTAAACAAAAAAACCCCAACCAAAACCAAAAGTTGAAGCTATAAACAAATAAAACAGAGGAACTGAGGAGTCTATTTTAATTTATCCTTCCATTAAACCAAAAA
Organism: Phylloscopus whistleri; assembly: GCA_017589585.1. Classification (NCBI taxonomy): domain Eukaryota; kingdom Metazoa; phylum Chordata; class Aves; order Passeriformes; family Phylloscopidae; genus Phylloscopus; species Phylloscopus whistleri. Next base: position 1,366,159 of record JADMLD010000043.1, read on the forward strand.
TCACTTCTGATACATGATTGATAAGTGATACTGGGACATGTAGTCACTGCAATCTCATATCAAAGAGAACAGACCAAACCCAGAGGCTGAGATCCCCTAAAACAGCACAAACTCATTCCTTTCTTTCCCTTTTTACCCAGGATCATCACGTGTTTGAAAGGCAGCGATAAAAGAACAGATATATTTAAAAACCCTGAGACAGCCACTTCCTAGAGAAGCTGTAACTCACAGAAATGAAAGATTAATATTGATTAAAATTTGCACAGCCATAATATTTGACACTGTTCTGCAGGTGCACGCTCACACATCAATCTGCCTGGAACAGATCCCTCAGCTCAGTGCCAAACACCAACAGCTCTGCAAGGAAATCCCAAAAAAACTCAGGGCAAATCCTGAATTGCTCCTCCAGCCACGTCCTTGAAGGAGGAGAGGTGCTGCAACAACCAGGGAAGTCTTTCCCTCCTCCAAGCCACACCCCAATAATTGTGTGTGTGTTGGGGGGTGGTTATTTAGCCCAATTTTAGCCAGATGCTCTGATGCCATAATTCTTTTTAAGGCCACTGCACCCTTAGTGATGTTGCACATGCTCACAACTGGTTCCTGTGGTAAATAACTTGAGGAGATGGGTAAATCCACCAGAGGGACACCTGGGGATTAGGATTTATTTGGTCCTTCCAGCCCATAGTGTTTGACCAAAGAGCCAAACCCTTCTCTGACACTGCTCCGAGTGCCAAGTGACTGCAAGGCCACATCTCCCAGGTCTCACGTTCTCACAGCCCAGCTCCTCTCTCCCGTTTTCCACATTTTCCTGGTGAATAAACACCTGGGATGAGGCTGAAGGGGCTGGCAGGGAAGGCTGGGCAGGCAGAGCTCTCCCTGGAGTGACTCGGATGCGGCAGGAGAAGATCCCCACTAAATCAATGTTTTCACCTGACACCTGCCATGAGCTCAGCTCTGAGTTACACAGAAGCAGCAGCACCTTTGGTGCTTTCATTCCTTGTCCAGGCATGAAGGGTTTTGAAAAGCTGGTCAATAAAACTTCACAGGTTTCTGACAGCAAAGTGTTCCTGGCAGAACAGGCACTTCAGAATTTCACTTCTCCCCTGAAGGCAGTAAGGGAAGGATTTCTTTGGAAAACAAATCCTTTCCCATTTAACAAAAATAATTCTCCTCCAAGAGGAGCTCTGCTCAGGTTCCCAACCACCTTGACAGCACAGTGAACAACTCTAAGCTTCTCCACTGGGAAAGAAAGGTGCAGGCAGGGCCCTCAGGAGCTGCTCCCATTCCCATTTTATCCTGCAGCCTCCCAGGGAGATGGATGCCTGTGATTTCCTTATTTCACCCCAATATTTAGTCCACTTTGCACCTAACTCTGATTTAAGACCTCCAAAGAATCCTGTGGGGAAAGAAAGGACAGTTCAGAGCTGTTTTGTTCTAGGAAGAGATGGGAAAATAACATCAGGGCTCAACCTAAATTTTATTAAAAAATGCCAAGTGGATCATAAAGCATCCAGAACAATCAAGAAGAGAAGTAGGAATATGAGAAAAGTGTCAGCAGCAAACAAAGTGGGGATTCCTTGGAGATCCTCACACGCCTGGAGGGTCCAGGCTCCACCACATCATGGAAACAATGACACCTCCCTAATAATGATTTCACTGCTTTAAAAGATTCTGCTCCTTTATTGCCCCAATTCCCTCTCTGTCCCACAAATGACTTTGTGGTTTCTTCCAGAGCTTTTCAAGGGCTGTTTCCTTCCACAGAACTCCAAAAATCCAGAGTTCACTGGGAAAGGATGGGAGACAGGTTGGATGAAACGGAATTGTTCTGCCTTGCCTGTGCTAAAATATAGAGCTGAGTCTCCCTGGAGGCCATGTAGGGATAACCTCGCTCCCAGCCAGCAGAGAGAGGGAATAGTGGAAGTGGTGAGGACAACACTGGGGAATCAGTAATTTGGAAAAAAAATACCTGTGCTATGAACTTCAGGAGGTTATTTGATTCAAAGAATAAAAAACAGGAGGAAAGGGAGAGAAACCAAATATGTAAAATAAAGTCTTGATTCTGAGAGAGAGAGAAAAGGGGAATGTATGGTCCAAGGGCTGATCATTCAGATCATCAAACACCATCAGTTGAGAAGCAGGATGGCAGCACTGAGGCAAGAAACCAGGGCTTAAACCACACTAAACAAGGAATCCCAGGATGGTCTGGGTGGGAAGGGACCTTAAAGACCTTCTCATTCCTGCCTCAGGCAGGGCAGGACCAGGCCAGCTGTGAGCACACAAAAATCCTCCTTCAAATCTTGATTTCACTACAGCTGCTTTTCACTTTTGCTTTTCTCTGGAAAAGCCAACACTGCTGACCCCACAGCAGTGTGTAAAACACGCCCCAGCAAAGCCTGCCTGTCTTTGGTTATGGAACCAAAAATATGTATTCTATTTCATCTGCTGAAAGCAGATGGGGAGATGTTTTTCTTTATCTCTTGTAACTCTGGGGGGAGGGGGGAAGATACCTTCTGATAATGGGCCAGCTGTTCAAACCAGGTGGGGCAGTGTTTCTTATCTCTTTCACCACCTGTCCTCCCTCCAGGGGGATATTTTCTGCTAATGGGCCATTCAGGCTCACAAAGGACAGGACACATTCCATCATCCCATTGTGAGATGCTCCACCCAGTGGGGGGAGCCAACCGTTCCTACCTGGATAAAAGCTGAGACTCAGGAACACCAGGGATCTGGTTCCACTGGATTCTTGGAGGAAGATGAGACCCTTCTCACCATCACTGGATTCCTTTCTTTCAGGATCATCTCTGCTCCAACAGCACCACATCTGCCACTCCAGGAGGACTCACTGTGGACTGCTTCCAACACCCTGACCAACAGGGTGTCAGGTTGTAGCTCTGACTCTGTCAGGGTTTCTAGGATTGTTGTTTGGTTGCTTGTTTGTTTTGGGTTTTTTTGCCACTACATTTGTATTGTTAATATTCCTAGTAAAGAACTGTTATTCTATTCCTAAATCTTTGCCTGAAAGCCCTGAATTACAAAATTATAATAATTTGGCGGGGGTGAGGGCATTCTCCATTCCAAGGGAAATTCCAGCTTTCCCCTGGCAGATACCTGTCTTTCCAAACCAAGACACTGCCCTGTGCTGTCAGGGAGGGATCAGCTCAGGGGGCAGCTGAAGAGTTTTGAAGCACAATGACACTTTGGAAAAGAAACACTGGTGCAGGGGGAAGTGGCGTTTTTGGGAATAGATATCCCCAGGGATGGAAATCAGCACAGCAGGAGCTCTTTTATTTGTTCAAACAAAAGGGCTGTAAGGAAGTTTGCACCCATTTTATACAACCTTGGGGAGCATCCACTAAAAAATGGAGGTAGGAGCAATTATTTATTCTTATGAGGCTTGCTGGGTGATCACTGCCTGAGCAAGAAACTTCTTGGAAGTATAAAGCTCTCATTCCAAATCCAGGTTGACAAATGGGCAAATGACAAGATTGGAAACACCTTGTGATATAAAGGGACGTGATTTTTCTGTCAAATGTGTTTGAAGTCTCTTCTGAAAACACAACAAATTGAGTTTTAATTACTTCTGCATACATCAAGTCTGCACTGAACTTTCAAGTAGCAAAGCTTCATTTCACTCGCTGCCGCTGCAATTTGCACCACTCCAGGTTAATGCAATGTCTACTCCCTGCAAATGTGAAATGCATTCTCTTATGAGCTGCTCCTTCATGTTTGCAAATCAGCACGTTGGCTGGGCTCAGCAAATGTGATTTATTACTGTCTGGACATGAGAGAGCAGCAGGAATCAGCTTCTGATGATGGAGGGAATACAGAGTGACAGGTCCCATTTGCTTCTGAGCTCTGTCACCGATCTTGACTGTGGAAAAGGAGAAAAAAGAAATCTGGTATTGCTCTCTCTGGGCATGCAGGAAACAAAGCACCCAGATCTGATCATCTGCTTGCAAACAATTTCTCAGCTCACAGGCTGTGGTTTCGTGCAACAAGGTGCCCTGAAGAGACTTTTCCTCAGCAAGCCAGGAAGTTGTAGTAATCCTGGAACATCAAAAGTGCCAAGGCCAAAGATTGCAGCCAAGCTTATCAAGTACCAGTGCCCTGGCCAACAAAATCAGGGTCGGAGTTTGGAGTTTGGATGGGAAACAGGTTTGGCCTGTTTGGAGTTATTTTCACATGGCAAACACCTGTTTTCTTGCTTGCAGCCCAGGGCTGGAACATTTCCTGCCTCCTCCATTCCCACACGGGCTCCTTCCTCACACCACCTGAGAAGCAGAATCCCAAAATCACACAATCCAACACAGTCCTGGGTTGGAAAGGTCCTCAAAGCCCATCCAGTGCCACCCCTGCCATGGGCAGGGACACCTTCACTGTCCCAGGATGCCCCAAGCCCCAAAGTCCAACCTGGCCTTGGACACTTGCAGGGATCCAGGGGCAGCCACAGCTGCTCTGGGCACCCTGTGCCAGGGCCTGCCTGCCCTCCAAGGAAACAATTCCTGCCCAATATCCCATCCAGCCCTGCCCTCTGGCAGTGGGAAGCCATTCTCTGTGTCCTGTCCCTCCATCCCTTGTACCAAGTCTCTCTCCATGTTCCCTGTAGCTCCTTCAGGCATTGGAAGGCCACAGCTGGGTCACCCCAAAGCTTCTCCTCTCCAGGCTGAACATCCCCAGCTCCCCCAGCCTTTCCCCACAGGAGAGCTGCTCCATCACCCTGCCCAGCAGGAAATTGTCCCCCAGCATGGATGCAAACACTTCACACAAACTTTTTACTCCTTTCCTTGCTAAACTCCTCCCCAGACTCCAACACCCGTTTCTTAGGAGGCATGAGAAGAGGAAGGACAGGATGAGCAGGGCTCAGAGACTGCTTAGGGTGTGAAAATCAGGAGAGCTGCAAGAACCCATCCCTAATTAATCTCTACCAAACACATCAGGGTCTCAGGGCCTGGGTGATTGCACACAACTGTACAAATCAAAGTTCACAGGAGACTGAAGGCTGGAATTGCAGGAGGGAACATCACTTAAGGATGAGCGTCCACAAAAGAGCTGGAAAGGTCACGGATGAGAGCTTCTGAAAGGAAACACGGAACCACCAACAAAGCTCATCTGCTTTGTTTTCTTTTCTTTGAAAGTGCAGAGGAAGACGAGAGGAGGAGGGCACAAAGTCAAAAAGGGTCCCAACACTGAACTTTCACATGGATTTCTCCTCTGAGGGAGATGGTTTACTCCTTCTCATTGTATTTTTAAGAACAAGCTCCCAACTCCTTCCCAAGAGGACATGTTAACCTCTCTTCTATTGTGCAGTTTACATAAAGGTTTGGGTTTTTTTACTCCTCCAAGTGGCCTTTCATCTACAACCTGGAATTGCCCTGACATTTCTGCACGTTTTTAATATCAAGCACATAATATTCTACTGAACACTAAAGGACAGTGAAACTGTGCCTTACAAAACACAAGCAGAGCCATAAATTCAGATGATGATCACGGGTGCTTTGTATTTGTCATCCAAGAGGTGCAAAGTCTCTCAAAGAGAAACCCTGTGAGGATACTCCAAACTCAGCCATGGGAGAAAGTTGTCCTCCCCAAAAATCGATTCATCATGCTCTGGATGAGCAAGCCCCTTTCCAATAGATGGCCTGATGATTAAATATCACCTCCCCAACATGATTTGCCCCTTGGAGATGGAAAATGAAAAATAGCACTATTGCAGCTGATGAGTTCTTGATCCATCTTTAAGCTTCAGCCTTGGCAAATCTGATTGCAAAAAAAGCCCAACTGCAGTTGAGAACTTTATCTGGGTAAAACAGGTTACAACCAAGAATAACCAAGCAGAAACCCTCCTGCCAGGGAGGAGACCCCCCAGGCTGTGTGGACAATGTGCTCAGGGCTGGGCACTGCCCAGGGAAGAAGTTGTGCCTCCTGTGCAGGGGCAATTGCTGGGCTCAGGCCCTGCCCGTGGCTCTGGGGCCATTGCTGGGCCCCCGCAGCAGAGCCTGGGCCCTGCTGGGAGCCCTCCCTGCACACAGGGACAGCCAGGCCTGAGGGCCCCTCTCAGCTGGGGCTCCTCTCCAGGCTGAACAGCCCCAGCTCCCTCAGCCTTTCCTGGGCACCCAGAGGCTCCAGGCCCTTCCTCAGCTGCGCAGCCTCCGCTGGCCCCGCTCCAGGAGCTCCCTGGCCCTGCTGTGCTCAGGAGCCAGAGCTGGACACAGCACTCCAGAGGTGCCTCCAGGGCTGCCCACAGGGGCACCAGCCCTCCCTGCCCTGCTGCCAATGCTCTTCCTGCTGCCCACCACACAGATGGAGTCTGAACGGGGAGAGTGCATCAGACATTTCACAGCTCCCACAAGGAAAGCAGGACAGTGACTCCGTGCCTGGAGCAGGACTCGGGTCTGGATGGCTCCTGCTCCCACTTTCTGGCTGTCAGTAAGGACAGGCGCAGTGCCAGAGGAGCTGCAGGGAGGGAGCTCTTTGTGCTGCCAGCTGACAAGGCAAGGTCTGAGCCAAGCCAGTGGCGTCCTGCTGAGCCATTAAGGAGGAGACAGAGCTGGCTGACAGCACAAACCCACTCTCAGCTGCTCCTCCAGCCTCCCTCAGCCCCTCTGGCCTCCCCCGGTGACAAGAGCAGCACAGCCACCACAGGGAAATGCATGGCACGAGCAGCTCAGGGGCTGAGGAGGGATCTGCACCTGCTAAAGAAGGTTTTTAATCCACCTGCCTGACTGCCACTTGTCAGAGGATCTGGCTGTGCCAGGAGCTACCTGGCGGTGCACCTGAGCCTGCAGCAGCTCTCCCAAGGATGCTGGCTGCCCACCTGCTGCTGAGGAAGGGGGACATGGCCAAGGCTGAAGGCTGGTTCATTACTCCCATCCCAGGGATCAGGATTAACGAAAGGATCATCTGGAAAAGACTCTCACAAGGCACAGGGGCTGTAGCCCTGGTTTGTACCTGAGATGTTTTTAGTTTTCTGAAACTCTTTTTCCAAAAAGTTTTCTGTAAACCAAAGACATATTTTTCTAACTGTAACCTTTGTTTACATTCTTTCCCTAAGAGGAACTTCTTCTTGATGTCCCTCTAATTTAACCAATGTAATTAAAAAAAAAATTGTCTTTATTCAACCAATTAAGTTATTCTCTATAAAATAATATTAAAAAAAATCCCAAAAATAAACACAGTCATTTTCACCCTTCTAAAATCAAAATCTGTGTCATTGTAGTGTACAACAATATCACAGGTGCCATAAACCTCTGGTGTCTGACAGGGAGAACGTGCTCATTGTGTTGCTCAGCAGCCACTTTGCCAACAGCAGAAAGCACCAAGATTCTTCTCTCTCATCACTCATGGAAAGCCTGGGAACAGCAAATGATGCCTATGACAACAGATATAAAGTGTGCCAAAGGTCTGGGATTAAGCACCAAAGATTTAAGCCCAGACCATCCAGAAAACAAGCTGCTTTCTTGCTGGGAAGAGGGAAAAAATCCCATCCAAGAGGCACATCCAGGCATCTTTGGGAACTCAAAAGCACAGCCCCATCTGTTTGAGAGCTTCACATTTAAAGAAAGGGAATATAGTCCTCCTTCCTACCAGCAGTTTGTTTGCCAGCCTGCCTGCTGGATGTAGATTTATATTTGGAGAGGAAACATTACTTTGGATACCTTGAGATGGCACAATTCAAATAGGAAACAAAAACAGCAGGAGAAAAATAAAGTGTAGACACCTGTATGGATGGTCCAGCTACAGCATGCCCCAGGAGGAGGAGGTCATGCAAACCACAAACACAACCAGAAATGCCAGTCTGAGGAGGCACCCACACAATCCCAGGATCATTTGGGCTGGAAAATCCCTCCCAGCCCATGGAGTCCCAGCTGTGCCCCATGCCCACCTTGTCCCCAGCCCAGAGCACTCAGTGCCACCTCCAGCCCTTCCTGGGACACCTCCAGCCATGGGCACTCCAAAGCTCTCTGAGCAGCCCCTGCCAAGGCCTGAGCACCCTTTCCATGCAGAAATTCCTGCTGCTGTCCAAGCTGAGCCTGCCCTGGCACAGCTTGGGGCCCTTTCCCCTTGTGCTGTCCCTGTGCCCTGGGAGCAGAGCCTGACACCCCTGGCTGTCCCCTCCTGGCAGGGAGTTGTGCAGAGCCACAAGGTCCCCCCTGAGCCTCCTTTGCTCCAGGCTGAGCCCCTTTCCCAAGCAACAGGCTGTATTCTGACTCTGTCAGTGTTTTCTTTTTTTGTTTGGTTGCTTTTTGTACTACTACATTTTTATTTTAATTTTTCTAGTAAAGAACTGTTGTTCCTATTCTGGTATCTTTGGCTGAAAGCCCCTTAATTTCAAAATTATAATAATTTGGAGGGAGGGGGTTTACATTCTCCATTTCAAGGGAAGTTCCTGCCTTCCTTAGCAGACACCTGTCTTTCCAAACCAGGACACTCCTGGTTCCCTCAACTGCAATTCCCTTTGTGCAATTAAATCCATTAAAATGAAAAAAAAAAATCCATTTAAATGGATATATCCAATTCCCTTAAATTCCACTTCAGGGAAGAACAGGCAAGAACTGAGGGAGCAAAAGGCCAAGCAAGGAGTCGTCTGGAAGGTTTTATAGCAAAAGTAAGTTTGCATTAAAATTTGAAAGCTGGAAGATATTGTTACGAGTATTTGCTCTTTTCCAGGGCCTTTCAGTAGGAAAGGAAGTAATGGAAGATTTACTGCTCCGACTCCATGGACTCTTATCTGCCCCACACACACTGACAGGAGCAGAATTCGGAAATAATTGAAACTCCATTGCAGAACAAGAGCTACGAACTCCTGATCAGCATCAGGAACATGAACCCCATTGAGGGGGAAAATAACAAATATTTCCCCAGCAGCAGGCACGGATTGTTTTACCTCTCTGATTGTGGAGCTGCTCAGCCAAGATTTGTCAACATCAGTGCATTCCCAGGAGCCCGGTTTCATCCCAGACCACCCTGATTTTTCTGTCTTTTATTCGTGTTGAGCACATAACTCCGAGGGCACGGATGGGTTATGGGATCAAGGTCACTGTCACACTTCTAATTTAGGACTTAAAATAGCAAACGAGGGCTGACGGTTTCAGTACATTTAGGAACCAATTAAGAGCAATTTATTACAGATCATTTCTGAGGATTGCCACGAAGCTGCTGGCAGGGGGGAGCACGTTAACTCACTATTTACACACTGTTTACTCACAGTTTGTCCCTGCATTTCCTCTCCACAAGCAGCTCTTCAGAGCACCTGAATTTGTTGGAACAACAGTGCGGAGTTGTAATTTTTACTTAACCCATTTCCTACTGGAATTGTTGCCTTGGAAAACAAAACTGCATTTTCTCCTGAGGTTTTTGGGTTCATTTAAGTGAATGAATGTCATCCCAGACACTTAACTCATGGATTGGACATACAACTCTAAAATCTGTCTATAATTTGGAGGGTTTGGTTCATTCCTGGCCTGGTTCATCCCAGAGATTTAACTTATGGATTGGACATACAATCCCTAAATCTGTCAATAATTTTGGGGACATCACAGCTTTTGGGCACCAAAAATTCAAAAAGGACCAATTCCATTCAGTTCATGGAAGCTGAGGAGCCACTGGAAGCCAAATTCCACATTCAGGAGGGGCAGATCCACCTGGAAAGGGGGTGATGGATCTGCTCAGGGCCAAGCAGGAGCCAAGCACTGTCCAGCCCCACTGAGGGCATCAGGCATTCTCCCTCAGGCTATGGGAAAGGGTGGAAAGCTGTAGATGGAAGCAGCAGGTCCCAGAGGGCTGGGACTGCATGGGCAGGGAAATTGAAGAGCTGGATGGACCTGTTGGATCTATCCCAGGCCATCTCTGCCACCTTGCCTGGTGTGCTGGTGGGGGACTGTCCTGCTGGCAAGTCACAGGACTTGCATCCCAACCTATAACCAACCTGAAACGTGGAATTCTGGGTCAAAATGGGACACAGGAATTCTGGATTTCAGCTTTGCCCAGAGGCAGCACCAGAGCAGAGAAGGTTTTTCCTGCAGGTGAGGCCACCCAGAGCCCAAAGCCAGAGGCCAAAGCCAGGGATTTGTGTTTGACTTGAGAACTTCACCAGCACCGCACTAACAGTTTGTTGTCCCAGTTTAATTGAGCACAAGCACTTAACATTTACTTTTCTCAGGCAATTGAGCAGGGAAAACTCAATCCCACATCCACACAAACTCAGCAGATCCAAGTACAGCCAGACAGCCACGGTTTAACAGGAACAGCTACAAATGTGGCACTGCCATCCCATTGTCAGGGAAGCACAAGGAGTTCCTTGCTCAGAAGCCTAACAGAGGGCACAGGACAGTCACCACAACAGGTGACATAGAGAAATCTGAGAATGTTGGGAAGGAATCCTTCCCTGGTACGGTGGGGAGGTTGCCCAGAGCAGCTGTGGCTGCCCCTGGATCCCTGGAAGTGTTCCAGGCCAGGGTGGATGGGGCTTGGAGCAGCCTGGGATAGTGGAAGGTGCAGCAACTTCCACTCTAGACAATCTTTGGGAGAAATATAGCCAGAGGAATGGATTTGAGAGCTTGGGATCCTTTCTGAGGCCTCAGGCACAGCCCTTGATCATAGTGCGATCGGTCTAATCACACCCAGCTCTCATTTTAAAGGCTACCACTGCCAAATTCTTTAACTCCCAGAGCCAAGCTCTTTGGATAATCAGTGAGTAACCAGGATAACCGAGTTTTTTGACTCACAGAGCCTATCAGGAGCAGAGAGAAATTACAGCAACCAAAAAAGAGCACATGGCTGCACAGGGAGCTGTTTTTCCTGACTGCCCTCCACCACTCAGAGGTTAATGCAGCACTCTCCAAGCCCTGCTCAGAGCTGGAACGTGGCTGTTCAGGCACACTCCAATTTGCCTGATTCACCTGGCACTTAGAGAGCCACTGATCCCCCAGCTAATCCTACACCACAGCCCTGCAGGACAGAAAACACTGCTGATAGTGGTGGGGGGGGGTGAAAATCAAAGCCAAATTCGTGCAGTTTGAGGGGGCTTCTGGTTAAAAGCTGCTCTTAAGGAAAGGATCCTGACACGCTTTGCACTTCCCTATTCAGGGAACAGCAGGAAAAAAAGGAACTTTAGGCTGCAGGTTGATCTCTGCAATGGTTCTGCTGTCTGAGAGGCGCTGCTGAGCCAGCAAATCATCAAAATATGGGGGAGATTTGGGCCCTGAGGAAGGGAAAAAGGGCCAGGGATAGAATTTGGAGTAAGGTTTGGGTTTGAATTCTGCCCAGTGCCAGCACTAAACCACCACTAACACAGAGCTATGGCTGCATTTGAGCCCTTCTTTCCCTGTGCCTCCCACTGCTGCCCACACAATGACAATGCCTCATTTTTCCAAGGAAATCATGATTGAGGTTGGAAAAGACCTCCAAGAACGTGGAATTCTTGGCTGAACACCACCACATCAAATAAACCACAGCCCAAAGTGCCCAGCCAGAGGAACAGGTATGAGGAGCTGCAGGTGTACTGAGCTGCACAGCTGTTCCTCTGGGTTTGTCTGGTTTTTTTTTTTTCCCCTGTTTTATGGAGATGTAATTCCCACCACAGTCACAAAGATGGGAACCGTGTCTGCAACAGACTTGAACCTCTGTGACAGCACCAAGTGAGAAAGGATGAGATTGGGATTTGCAAAATAGCTGCTCTGCCAAATCCAGACATAGAAAACATCAGCACAAGGAACATTTTTGATGATGGAGCCTGAAAGGCAGGAGTTATCCTAGGAGGAGAACTCATGGAAGTTTGAGGGCAATAGGAGACACAAGTTTCACATAGAGCAATTCCCAAATCCCAAGAGCTCTGCCCATTCCAGCTGACGACAAATCACGATTTAAGGAGAAAAGCAGGGAGCTCCATTTCTACCAAACACTAATTCTGTGCAATGGCTCTCCCTGACAGAAAAAAAAAAAAGAAGTAAAAACCAAGTTAGGATGGTTGTGAAGTGATGCACTCAATCCACATCTAAGTGGCACATTAACAACAACAATTACTAGTTCATCTTTCCCAGCTTGTCTGAGCAGAATCTTAAAAGTCAGAGCTGGAGCTGCACACATCCTTCAGGAGAGGGAAATCAGGAATTCCTGCATGGGCAGCCCTTCTCTGGGGGGTTGGTTTTGCACCATTATTGATGAAACACAAATCCCTGAGCCCTTACATTTTGTTATTTTACTGTTTTTCCATTGCCAGAACTCCTGCTGGGTTTGCCAGTGGGAAGCACAGGAAATACTGAAGTGAGCAAGTGCTGCAATGAGGAGCCAGGGGCAGCAGCCTCCAACAATTCCAGGTTTCACTGATGCTCTAATACTCCACAGACATCTCCAGATCTTTTGAGACAAGCCCCATGAAGCTTTTCAGTGCAGCGAACCATGCCAGAGAGAAAGGAGGGTTAAGGGGATCAGAGAATCCCGGAATGGTTTGGGCTGGGAGGGACCTCAAAGCCCATCCTGTGCCACCACCCCTGCCACGGGCAGGGACACCTTCCACTGTCCCAGGCTGCTCCAAACCCCAAAGTCCAACCTGGCCTTGGGCACTTCCAGGGATCCAGGGGCAGCCCAGTTTGTGTGGAAAACTTGCTGATATTAATTTGAAGCCATTTCGAAAGCTGAGGGAATATCTTGTCTTGTTCCTAAAGCAGCAGCACAAGTTTTACACTTTGCTGGCAGGAAGCACCAACCTTCAGAGCCTGGCTGGTTTTCCCTGGCAAACCCTACCTCTGTTTGCCAATCAAGTGTGTTTTAGTCAACACGACAGCTAAAAGATGTTTTTCCCTTTTGTTGCTCTCCTGTTTGGAGAATTTTCCAAAGCCCCGTTTGGAGAAGCTGCCAGCTCAGTAAATATTGTGTGTGCAGAGCATATGTTGTAATAAATGCCAGGATATACATTAAAGGAGAGCACACATTAATGGCTGTTTTGTTGTTCTGCTGCCTGAAGTGGAATTTCATCTACTGCAATGCCAAAATTTCGTCCTCCATCCCCAGCTGTGAAAGGCTTTGCCACCTCAGAGCACCGAAAACCACTTGCAGAGCACCCCAGATTGTTTCCTAGCTAAGGCATTTGACCTAAATGTCTTCCAAAATATTATTAAAAGAGAGTTTTGATTAAAAAAAAATCATATTTCTGCTTTGTTAACTACACTACTGAGACGTTCCCTGCACCACGCAGGGATGCTCTCACCTCCCTCCCCATCCCCTTCCTTTTCTGAGGTAATAAAACCGCTGGGAATTCAGGCAAAGAGGCTCCCACAAATCAAGCCCTGCCATTTCTTCCTTTGGCTGGTGACAAACAGCCCCATGAGGGAAAGGAAAAAAGCAGTGTCTGCAATAAAACCCAGCCAGCTTTTCTTTTCCTAAGGCTGTTTGTTTCACTCTTCGGGGCAGCCAGGGAATGAGCTCAAGGAATTTGATCAAAATTGCTAATTTTGGAGCCAAGCACATCCCAACACAGCACCTGGAGATGCAGACCTGAGAAGTCTTTTATTTCCCCTCCTAAACAGAACCAAGAGTTTTGTTTGAATCACAGAATCCCAGAATGGTTTGGGTTTGAAGGGACTTTAACCCCCACCCTGTTTCACTCCCTGCCAAGCTGCTTCCCAGCTCTCTCACACCCAGTTTTCCCCTGGATATGAAGTGGTGAAGGACCCTGTGGAAGCATGTGGGAAACAAATGTGGGCACCTGCATGGCTGCCCTTGCAGGGGAAAAAATAAAGAAGTATTTTTTAACAGACAGAAGCTGTCCCCAGAAATGAGATGGATGCATTGTACTCTGAAAGACTGATGAGACCAGCAAGGAGAGAAAACTCAGTGTGGGAGGCAGGGACCATAAATAAAGGGAGAGAGGAAAATTCCCTGGGAGTGTACAGCAGCACAGAAATCCAGGTCTGCAGCTCCACAGTCCCTGACTCCTCAGGGAATCCCTCCCTGGGGTCTGCAAACCAGAGGGATTCCTGTAGAAACCCCAGCTCTGCCCCACCTCAGGAGCTCCATCCCAGCTCCAGACACAGGGATTTGCTCTGTATTTGGGCAAAACCCTAAAAATGAGACCAGTGATGAAGCTGGAGGGAAGGAACCCTTGCAATACCTCTCCTTTCCTCGTGTTCTGAAGAGTGGAACATAAAAATGCTAAAACTCCTCGTGATTGATGCACTGATGAGTTGATCAAACAGGACAAGGACTTTTTTATTTCAATTTAGCTCAGCACACCAGCAGCATTTCCTAGATTTATTTTCATCTTCATCAAACAAAAGATTTAAATTACTCCTCTTTTAATTGCTGTGCTTAAACCCAACACACAGCCTTAGAAAGTAACAGGTGGACACAGAAAGACAAAAAACAATCCCTTTTTTTGCCCTGATTAGTTTTGGCTCAGCTAATTACAGGCAATTACACCCAGCTGAGGAACTCCTGGGTGTTCAGGGGACAGTGGCTGCTGCCACTTCACAGAGACCCTGTGTCAGTGGTACCCAAGAGCTCTGGGCAGCAAGGGGTTCTCCAACCTCAAAACACATGGAAAAGTGAAAAGAAACTTAGACCAGCCCTCAAACTACCTGAAAATTACTTGTTTTCTGTCTTCTTTTATTACTGCAGAGCACCCAGTAGCTTTTTCAAAGGTTGCCATGAACCAGGTCCTTAAAACCACCAGCCTTAAACCCAACAGACTCAGGCAAAGCCAAGAGCAGCAACATCATTCAGCTTTTTCTTCCCCATACAGCTGTGATAAATCAAATATTTTAACCTGACTCCGCCAAATAAAATGCTTGAAGTGATGTTCAGTGTGTCTGAATGACCTTTGGATTTCAAGCTGGCCACAGGAGAAGCACCAAAATACAGATGGGCTTCACCCAGGAACAAGGTCATGTTGGAGAGAGGGCAGGTCCAACAGAAAGGAATAAAATTATGATTTCTGTCCTTGAGCTTAGGGAATGGAGCAGGGAAATAAAACCTTCATTCCAAATTGCATTTTACTATCACTGGTACAGGGAAAATTCCAGCACAGACCAGTGCCACACGCAGAGAGAACCCAGGGAATCACACAGCCTTTTCCCAGCCACACCACCCAGCTGACAAAAAGCTGATTGAATCCCAGAATCCCAGAGTGATTTGGGTGGGAGGGACCTCAAAGTCCATCCATTCCCCCCCCTGCCATGGGCAGGGACACCTGCCACTACCCCAGGCTGCTCCAAGCCCCATCCAGCCTGGCCTGGGACACTTCCAGGGATGGACACAGCTGCAGGATTTGCCGTTCCAAGCTTCCCCCAAGCTCATGCCAGAAAATTTCTTGCCATTTTGGCACAGGCTCTCCAGTGCCCACCCCAAGAAGCCATTTGTAACTTATTACAACGCTGCCATTCACTGCCATATCCACTCCAGGTGCTCCAACTTAGGCAAAACGGGTTCCTGGGAAGCGGGTGACACTCCTTTAGGATATAAGAAATGAGCTGTCAAAGCACAAGCAGGGATCCTGTATTCACAGGGCTCGCAGTATGCGAGCAACTCCCACTCAGTGCTTTGAACTTCAGTTGAGCTGGAACCAGCCTCCCTCGTCAGAAACCTTTCATTTCTGCGGGGCCCACGAGGAAAGCATTCCGTTTCCAACCCAAATCCCTCAGGATAAGTCACCTCTCTGATTTCTGACTGGATGCAAGAACAGGATCAGAGGTTTGCCAGCCCCAGATCTGCCTTACCTTGTCAGCTCCTCGACTTCAAAACAGCCCCACAAAGGAACAAACACCACGCACGAGGCCCTCGAGGCAGCGCTGACTGAGGGTGCTGCAGGCACAAACCCCTCCCTGCTCAGCCCATTCCTTTAGAGGGATGCTATAGGGAAAGAGAAAACCCCAAACCTGGGATAATGGGACAAAACTGAAGAGATCAGGTCAGAGGAGATGTGAGGAAGGAATTGCTCCCTGGGCAGGGTGGGCAGGCCCTGGCACAGGGTGCCCAGAGCAGCTGTGGCTGCCCCTGGATCCCTGGCAGTGCCCAAGGCCAGGCTGGACATTGGGGCTTGGAGCATCCTGGGATAGTGGAAGGTGTCCCTGCCCATGGCAGGGGGTGGAACAGGATGAGCTTTAAATCCCTCCCACCCCAACCATTCCATGATTCCATAATTAGACCTGGCTAATTGTTCTACCCAGCTCCTGTCCCAGTCCCCAGTGATCCCTGGCTCAGCAGCACCCAGAGCCTGTCCCAGCATCCCTGACTCACCTCTCCAAAGAATAATGGAGCTGCTGTTCCACAAGTCCCCTGCAGCAGGTGATGACAGCAGGTACGGTGCGTGACAAACTACCTGCTCTTCCAAACTCACCCTTTCACACTCCCGGACTGGGGGGGATCCAAGCCCCCCAGAGCTGCCTGGAGCTGGAAGGGCTCTCCAGGCGAGCCCTGAGAGCTTGCACACTGGCACAGGACCCTCTTTGGATCAAAGTATGGGGCTTAAAAGGCTGAGATGTACCTCCAAGTCTATCTGGGGGGTGCCAAACACCCCCTTCCCCTGGCTGTATGACAACAGCCACTGCAGAGCAAGGAACAGGAAGATGTTGGTTTGAAAAGCAATTTAAAAATCTTCCCAATGTCCAATTCTCACCCCCTGTGCCATATCTCTCCCATATCCCATTGTCAGGTTAATTGCCTGCCAAGTGGCCGCTGGGAAGACTCAGGGAACAGAAATAATTTACCTAGAAACTGATGTTCAAGTTCTCCAGCTGGCACCGGGGTCCTGAGCATTTGTAAAAGGCCTTTTTAAAGCACAATAGCTGCCCTTCAGCCCCGGGAACACAAACCTGCCAATCCTGGCTGCTCCATCAAGCCAGGCTTTCAGGGATGTGAGCAAGCCAAGATCCCACACTGCGAGGGAGCCACAGGCTTTGGAGGGACACTGGCTGCAGCCTTCCAAAGGAAAACCATCCCAGCACCTGCCAGACAGCACAGGGGAGGATGGCAAGAGCCAGCCAGGGATGTGTGAGGGAAATGCCAGCGAATTCTTAAAGCAAAATTGGAAAAGGAGAAGCTCAACTAAGCAAACAAAAAACTTCGGTGCCTGTGTTCCCACCTTGCTTCACTTTTGGTTCCTGCGTTCTTCCAGTCATTCCCCCCTCAAATCTCTTCCCTAAATCACTCACCTGCTACTTCCATTTCTCCCAAGGCTAATTCCCCGCTGGATGAGGCTGAAGGAAATGGAAAATCTCTGCAGGAGAGTGTGGCCAGGGACCTCTGCATTTCCAAAAAGCCGCTGCCCGAGACTGACAGGAGCGTGAGTAACCCTCCCCCTGTCCCAGCCTTTGCCAGAGGGACCAGCACAGCCCTGCCTCCCACTGCTGGCTCCTCCTGCATTTGGGAAAGCCACAGGGATGGATGGGCACACCTGGAGAGCAAAGGGCTCAGCCTCAGAACAGCATCACTCCCAAAACCCAGCCCTGCCTTCTCCCGTGTGCAATTCCCCTGCAAACAGAGAGTTCCCTTGCTCTGGAAACGAAGAAAACCAGCTCTAGTGCCTCTCTATCCCATATTTCCCTGTCCTCCTCAGGGCCACACAGCACCTCCCAGGCAGGAATCTCCACCCTCCACCTTCCCACGGAGCCACAGCCCCAGAACTTGATAAGAGGCCTCATAGGAAATTTGGGGAAAATTAATGGAAAGGGAATATGGATTCAGTAATGTAGGAGAACAGGCTAATAAATATCAGAGATGCCAATAAATATCAGAGATCATTTCAGAGTCTCCAGCCTGACCTGGAAGTGTCCAAGGCCAGGTTGGATGTGGCTTGGAGAAGCTTGGGACAGCGGAAGGTGTCCCTGCCCATGGCAGGGAGTGGCACTGGATGGGCTTTGAGGTCCCTTCCAACCCAAACCATTCTGGGATTCTAAGCTAATACAGGTGATCAAACACCACCAACCAACAAATCACAGAAAACACAAATACTTGCTGTTTAAGGCAAAAACCACACAAGAAACTCTCAAAAACAGGAGCTATGAGTAAACGTTTTCCAACCCACTTGTTACTCTTCTTTTTAATAAGAGAAAATGATCTGGCTGAGAAAAAAATAATGAAGGTGCTGTCAAGGAGGCTGCTTAAGTTGATTGATCATGTGTTTAAAGGCAAACCACTCCCTGCTGCCAATCACAAGCTCAGGCAGACAAAAAGCTGCAGTTACAGAGCCCAAAGTCTCGCTGATGGCCTTCATTAGTGCTCTGAGGAACCATTACCCTCGGCAGATTTCACTGGAGCTCTCCAGGAGGAATAAACAGATAAAAACCTCTCCTGGAACAAGTGCTTGCATGATCCACTTCCTCTAGGATCTCTTCTGGAGCATTTCTCCTCCCAGGTGGATCTGAGCAAGCCTTTTCTCCAGGGAAACAGAAAAGCTGGCAGGGAAAAAAGCCAATGCTCCTGAGAAAGCTGCCCAGAGAGGTTTCAGACTCCTTATCCCTGGAAGTGTTCAAGGCCAGGAAAGTCAGGGCTTGGAGAAAGTGAGAATGGCTTTAAGCTGAAGGAGGGCAGGTTTAGCTAAGATACATGGAAAGAATTCCTCCTTTGAGGATGGGGAGGCCCTGGCACCTGCCCAGAGCAGCTGTGGCTGCCCCTGGGATCCCTGGCAGTGTTCAAGGCCAGACTGGACAGGGCTTGGAGCACCCTGGGACAGTGGAAGGTGTCCCTGATGTGGCAGGGGGTGGCACTGGATGAGCTTTAAATCCCCTCCAACCCAAACTGGGATTCTGGGATTCCAGGGTGAATGTTTCCAGGTGTCCCTCAGCCCAGGCCCTGCTGATGACAGTCTCTCCTGAGGTGTCACAGCAGCAGGACAGACACTGTCCCCACTGTCCCCTCGCTGTCACACCACAGGTCTGGCACTCAGGGCTTCCCCGTGCTGCCACCAATCCAACCTGCAGGACATTTCCTGCTGTGGCCACGCTGTCCCCCTTCCTTGTCACTTCATTTAGCTCCATGTGGCCTCACAGGGCTGGCAGGAGCAGGGGGCATGCAGGTTTCCAGCTGTCACAATCCAGGGATAAATGAGAGCTCCATTCCCTGCAGAGGGCTCAGAGCACAGCCAACAGCCCTGAGATGCTGCAGGGACTGCAATGATTCATCACCTGCCTGGCCAGGGCACCAAGGCAGGACCTTGCCCTGTGACAGAGATAAATTGCCCAGGAGATGAGGCTTAATTCACTCCTAGAGGAAATGTTACCCTTAAAACAAGGGAGTTATTTCCCACATCTGATGCTACCACAGGAATATAATTTCAGCTGTGAACAGGGCCAGCGGAGGCTGCGCAGCTGAGGAAGGGCCTGGAGCCTCTGGGTGCCCAGGAAAGGCTGAGGGAGCTGGGGCTGTTCAGCCTGGAGAGGAGCCCCAGCTGAGAGGGGCCCTCAGGCCTGGCTGTCCCTGTGTGCAGGGAGGGCTCCCAGCAGGGCCCAGGCTCTGCTGCGGGGGCCCAGCAATGGCCCCAGAGCCACGGGCAGGGCCTGAGCCCAGCAATTGCCCCTGCACAGGAGGCACAACTTCTTCCCTGGGCACTGCCCAGCCCTGAGCACATTGTCCCCACAGCCTGGGGGGTCTCCTCCCTGGGGCTGTGGCAGAGCTGTGTGCACACAATGCTGTGCCCTGTGCTCTGGGATGGCCCTGCTGGAGCAGGGAGGTGGCACCAGGTGCCCACTGAGCTCCCTTCAGCCTCAGCCGGCCTGGGATCCTGCGAGGAAGACAAGAGCTGGCTTTTCCTGCCCACATGGGGAAGAGCTGTAGTAACACCCTGAGGGACTAAACAAGAGATGCCACTGCTGGGCCCACTCTTAGCACCCCAAACTCACTCAGCCAGCAGGACAATGAGTGCCAGAGGAATAAAGCCATGGAGAAATGTCCCATTCCAAGCTGTGGGAACTGCAACAACACTCCCACGTGCCAGTGCCCTGAGCAGAAGCTGCTGACAAAGGTCTGCATTGGCCATTTTGGAAGTGCCAGGCAACACCACCCAAGAAAGCAGCCACTGCCATCTGTTCTACCTCCAACTGCTTGAGATTATTCTCTTTACCTTAAATATATCCAAATATATATAAATACCACACACAGTCTACGAAAACAACTCAGCAGACTGTTTCATGCCCAGGAGTACAGGGCTGGGTGGCCTGTGGTTCCCGCAGGTGACATCCCAGCCCTCGTGCTCCCAGCACAGGGACATCACTGCTCCACCCCTGACTCAAGCAGCCCATCTGCCTCATACACTGTTCCTGCCACACCATTTCTCACATATGTGCTCTGTGCAGTGTTCTCAGCCTCTCCAGGAGGGGCAGGGTGCAGGTATGTTGCTGTTTGGTGCTGGAACCCTGCGCTGGTTGCCTGGGAAACATCGGATCCACTGGCCAGAGTTTGCAGTGGATCTAAACCACCCTCCCCTCACTCTGTTCAAAGTGCCAGGATGCTGAGAGACTGCTGTGTGCTCACACACACCTGGGGGCTGATGGGCACCACGTCCTGTGGTGCTTCCAAGGGTTGGGCTGAGTCCCTGCCTTGCACCATGATTTTCCTGACAGAGCAGGCCAGGCCAACACTAAAATCCACAGCCTTCACACATCACCCTATGCCCAAAGTGACAAAAAAGTCCTGTATTCCCTTTCTCAGTCCTGCACTCCCTATCCCAGTCCCACATTCCCTCTCTCAGTCCCACATTCCCTCTCCCAGTCCCACATTCCCTCTCAGTCCCACATTCCCTCTCCCAGTCCCACATTCCCTCTCAGTCCCACATTCCCTCTCTCAGTCCCACATTCCCTCTCAGTCCCACATTACCCCTCTCAGTCCCACATTACCTCTCCCAGTCCCACATTCCCTCTCCCACCTGCTGCTGCCCTGGTGCCAGGCTCTCCCCTCAGCTCCCCCCTCAGCTGCCCCTGCACAGCGCAGCTCCTCTGTTGTTTTTGACCCCACAGATGTGATTAGTAACAATAAAAGCCACTGATCCTTTTGGTGGCTGCCTTCTTCTCCTCCTTTAAGAGAAATGAGAGCGAAGCACGGTGACAGATGGCAGATATTAAAGCCTCGAGGTGAGGAACAAGCCGCAGCAGCAGCAAGGAAATTCCTAAGGCTCGTCTCAAGATGCTCCCAAGAGCAGACAAGTTCCCTTAGCACTGAGGAATCCTCTTTTCTCCTGGAAAATATGAGAGAGGAAGTACTTCAAGCAGGCTATTTCCCTGAAAATAACCCTTCCCTTGAGCTGTTTTTTGGGATGATTTTCCCGGCAGTTTTACTCTGTTAAAGCAACAAAACCATTCCTCACTGGAGCTCAGGGATCTTTTTTTTTTTTTTTTCCCCCAGGGATTTATAAGCTTTGGAACCCAAAGTATTCCTCTCCTCCTCTGCCTTAACCAGTTCCTTACAGGGCTCTGATTCAATACAGCCCAAAATTGGATTACAGTAATTTACTGCAGGACAGTGAAGACAAGGGGAAAAAATAAGGAAAGGCAAAGTGCATCAGTCACCTCTGAGCAGAAAATAGAAGATGCTAAAACCTGGCAGGTGCTTCCTTATCTTTATTTATCACATGCTGATGGGAACAAACTGTTTTTGAAAGAAAACCCAGTGGTGGAAATCTGAAGGAAAAATCCTGGCCCAGCAGATCATGGCAGAAATTCCTTGGCTGCTAAAAGCTGAGCAGTCCAAACACCCGCTGGATGTTACTGGAAGAAAAACAACAGGAAACAACAAACTTCCAATTGAAAGCATCCCAAATCCATTGTTGGACTTCCTGGAGGAGCCCATCTCCACCAGCCAAGGAGCAGTTAAGCAGCAGAATTTAATGCAGAGATGTTTCTCTTTAGAGGGCATTAATAATGGTTTAAAATGTAATTAACTTGTGCCACTGGGTTGCTATTAATTTAACCATGTACTAAATAGTAAATCCAAACAGGATCTGTCATTCTGGATAAAGCCCTCACGGAAAAGCTTTCAGCAGTGAAATGAAAGGAAAAAAAACATCATAAAGTGTGTGGAAAGTCACCTGTGGTGGTTATTTTTATCTTATTTTCATATTAAATACTGGCCCAGAAGCTCAGCACCACCCAACCACCCCTCTGCAGATCTTTGCAGGCAGCTCCCCTTTAATTTCCTTGTCAGGCAGAGCTGTACCTGCCCTCCCCATGGACACCCAGAGCCTTCCCCAGCTTCTTCCAGGGCTCAGAACAAACACTTTTCTCTCCCTTGAACTTTGGGCAGTAAATTCTGCAACACTCAGAGTATTTTGCTCAGTGCTTGTCCCAGAGGCTGGTGAAGAACCCTTCAGCTTCCCCCTTCTTTATGAGGTGGGGTTAGGCAATTAACCTTGTGTCTCTGACATATTTTAAGGGGAAAGCATTCCCAAAAAACACCAGGCACTGTTCCTGAGGTGCTCCTCCTTTTTCCAGCAATATCAATGTGTGGGGTTTGAGTCAATGAAGAATCCAAAAGGTTCATGCAAACCTCATCTTGGACACTCCATGGTTTTAAAGGCTTGAGATGTTTTCAGACTCAATTCTGTAAGAACAACACTGCAGAAAAACAGAAATCTGCTTTGAAATAATCATAATTTGCTGGGTTTCCTCCAAAATTTCCGTATCGCTGCTGGAAGCAATTGCAAATACAAAGGATTTTGATTTGAAGCCTGTGTGTGCAACAGCAGGTGAATCAAAGGTGATGGATCATGTTTTATTTTATT
Source organism: Phylloscopus whistleri (assembly GCA_017589585.1). Lineage (NCBI taxonomy): Eukaryota > Metazoa > Chordata > Aves > Passeriformes > Phylloscopidae > Phylloscopus > Phylloscopus whistleri. Next base: position 1,388,861 of record JADMLD010000043.1, read on the forward strand.
TATTAAGGGGGATGTACCTGTTTTCAATTGTTATTTTATTGTACAACCAGCTAGAGGAAGCAAACACTCCAGCCTTCATCCAAAGGCTTCCTATAACTCCACTTTAATTCTGACTGAACATGAAATTAATTATGACTATGGGGCAAAACCTACCTAGAACTCTGCTGGGTTTGGTGATCAAGTGTCAGTCCCAGTCCCCATCCAGTGAGGAGACATTTTAACAAAGAACCCAATGAGATCAACTCACAGAAATCCCACAAACAATAAAAAAATAGTGAAAAATAGCAGGAATGTCAAAGATGAGTTGTGTTATTAAATCATGGATTCTCTCCTGGTCACTTTGATCCTGTGGCAGGTGCCAAGTGCACCAAAAATTGCCCTTGGTCTTTGGTAGAACCTCCTCAGCTGCACAAGCCAGAGGGAAAATCTCTCATCTGTTCTGTCCAACAAAAGAAGATTATTACGGAGGCAAAGTGACAGGAAAGGAGAGAAGGATGATTGCACCTAAACACATCCTCATGGAGTGGGTTTGGATATCTGCAGCCTCCAGCAGGGCTCAGGGATGCCTCTCCAGCCCTGCTGGAAGAGGCCAGGACAAAAAGGAGTGGAAAATGCAATTTTAATGGTACTTGTGCTCTGGGAGAGTCTCTCCTTTGTGCTTTTCCATCAGCTTTTAGCTGAAGTGCCATAAAAACCTGCAGCCAACACTGCTGCCTGTGGGAACAAACCGAAGGATCACATCCAGCCCTACCTGCAGGGATGGGAAGAGGAGCAAGAAATAGGAATTGGCTGTTGCTGCAAAGCTGGATGGGAATTAAAGGCACATCTCAAACCCAGCAGGTTCAACCAGAACCTCCAAAATGTTTGGGAACACAGCAACCAACCCAGCCAGGCCAATATTCAGCTTTTCTGGTCTTTGCCACGGATTGATTGATTCATTATCCACACCAGCCGCTCCAAAGCAAAAGTTCCACAGACACAAATCTCAGAGGTGGTGCCTTCCAAACCTCTCTGTTCTTGCAGGGGATGGCATTTGTAACCCAGCAAATTGGACTTCTCCCTTTGAATCTGCTGGGAAGCAGCAGCTGGGAAGCAGCAGCAGTGCTGGGAAGAGCTGTTTGCAGGATGAGAGAAGAGCCTGATGTCTCATTAAGGGTCCCTTGGTACTTTTTGAAATATAGATGGTGTTAACTCTCATTTCTTGGCTGATTCAGAACTGGTAATTGCTAAAGCTGTTCAGCATTTCCTACCCCACTCCTGCTGCTGGGGGCTCAGAGCTGCTCCCAGATTTCCCTGTGGAAATGTCCTGCACGGCAGCCCCGGGAGCCGGGAGAAGGTTTGGGATGGAAATTAAAGCTTCCTCAGTTTCCCACCCAAGATCTCTGGGGCAGGAGGAACCCTCCTGGGGCAGCACTGCTGATTGCAGTCTATGGAGTTCACTTGCACACACCACTCCTGGACATCCACATTCAGGAATTTTCCATTTCTCCATAGCCAGGACAGCCAGAATTACTAAATTACCCCCAAAAAATGCCCCTTCTGTCGATCATTTTTATGGAGTAAAACTGCACTTTGAGCTGACATTTTTCATTAATGTTTTTTCTTCCTTGCAACAATTATCTCCTAGAAAAAAGAAAAAAAAAAAAAAAGGCAAACAGATCAGCATCCTTCTGATCCTGAACATTTGGAAAGCTGCCTCCAAAGACAACATCCCGGGATACTGTGAAGTGATTCAAACACATTGCCTGGAGATGTCCTTCTGTGCCTTTATTCTCCTGTGTGCCAAACTGGTACAGCTCCCAAAAAACACCCCAAATTACCCATCCCACACCTCTAAAATGTCTGTGACTCTGCAGAGCCCCAAACTGAGGCCAAACCCTGGTGCCAAACCCCTTCCAGAGCAGTGGGGAAAGGAGGATCAAATCTGTGGGAAGTGTTAGCAGCACCCTTTTGTTCCTAAAGCACTACAGGAAGATGTTGGTGCAGCTGAGGAGACAAAATTTTTGGGGTTTATTACTTTATTTTATTCCTTTCAGAGAGCTGAGTGGGATTTACCTCCAAGCTCCCAGGAGCATGGATAGCACCATCCCTGAGCAGCAGGACACAGCAGGAACACTCCCAGCACCTTCAGAAGAGAAGGGAGGGGATCTCCTGCCCTTAGAACTGTTTATCCTCGTTAAAATATACGCAGTTAGACCATTTAATGAGGTGTGGTCTGCAGACACTTCCCAGCAGAAGTGTCCACGTGGAAATGGAGCCTTTAAGAGAATGAATGCATCTAAAATATATCTGGACACCAAAGTTTCCAACACCTCTGAGGGCTCACACTGCCTTTGATAAGACCATTTCCAGCAGCAACTCTGGCAGAGAGAGAAAGAAGAGCACTTTAGGCAAATTGAGATCACACTTCAGGGAAATATCTGCCCAACGCTCCCTTTCACCAGCAGTGCAGCTTCCAAGCGTTTCCTGGCCAGACCCAGACACTTTTAAACCCCTCAGTTCCCTTCCCAGCACACACAAAGTGTTCCCAAGCATCCTGAGGCCTCTCAGAGAAAAGGGAAAAAGAAGCAGCTCTGTAACACCCCCACCTTACACAAGACATTCCTGGCTTTGGGTGACCTGATTGGGACTTTCCAGTGCCTGAAGGAGAAAGGAAAGGTGGAGATGGACAAGGGCTGGAGGGACAGGACACAGGGAATGGCTTCCCACTGCCAGAGGGCAGGGATGGATGGGATATTGGGAAGGAATTGTTCCCTGGGAGGGTGGGCAGGCCCTGGCACAGGGTGCCCAGAGCAGCTGTGGCTGCCCCTGGATCCCTGGGAGTGCCAAGGCCAGGTTGGCCACTGGGGCTTGGAGCAGCCTGGGACAGTGGAAGGTGTCCCTGCCCATGGCAGGGGTCGCACTGGATGGGCTTTAAGGTCCCTTTCCAACCCAAACCAGTCTGGGATTGCTGCTGTTACAAACCCACACATTTCCAACAAAACTCATCATTGCCTTTACCCAAAAGCACCTAAAGCCAATGCTTTTATTTCCTCCAAAGAAAGATACCTTGAAATAACAGGGCCCTTATTTTCCTCTTGCCAGAAATAATCTTCTTCTTGAACTAATTACATATTTAAGTCCAGACTTTTTTCCACCTACACTGAGACACTCACACAACCAGGAAAGCTTTCCAACAGAGCTGGTTTATGGGGTTTTTTTATTGGCAAATGAATTATATGGTCTCTGCTATGTATACACCTAAATCAACTTCAGAACCAAAACAAATAGGGCTAAAGGGCATTTCTGAAATTCTCTCTGCTTATTTCATAGTCAAGCAAAGAGGGTTTTATTCAGGCTCTCCAGGAGGCTGCTGCAGCCTTTCCTGAGCAAGGCTTGGATTCAGCAGCCACAGCAGGTTTAAACAGTACACTCATTGTAGGATTCTGCAACCAAAACCCCTTTCACATGCCCAGGTGCTGCTGCAGTGAGAAGCACAGCAGACATCTTGGGGGAAAATCAGTATTTCCACAGCAAAGGGAGGAAAAAGTTGCTCTGGTAATTCCCCAGGGCAAAAAACCACATGGGTTCCATCAACAGTTGCCAATGATGCAAGAAATGAAACCCTGGGATTTCTTTTCCTTGAGTCTGTGATAAGGAAATTCATCAGCAGGAACTGAGGGCAAAGGGTTGTACTGAGGCCAAGTTGCAGGACTGGGAACACTGGGAATCAGCACAGGATTAAAGACTTGGATGTTATGAAATGGTCACCTTAGAGAGCTGGATTTCCCTGGGCTTAAAGGGAATGTGGCTTCATCTGTGCTTAATTCCCCAGAATCACAGGAGAGCTGGGTTGGAAGGGACCTCTGGAGATAAACCAGTCCAAGCCCCTGCCCAGGCAGGGTCACCTGGAGCAGGTGACACAGGAGCACTTCCAGGTGGGCTTGGAATGAATCCAGAGAGAGGGAGATTTCACACCCACCCCTGGCAGCTGTTCCAGGGCTCGTGGAAAAGAAGTTCCTCATGTGGAGGTTCCTCATGTGCAAGACAAGCCAGCTGGATTGACTTGACCTGCAGAGACAGTGGCTGTCACCATGGAAATAAAACAAAATTCCAGCTCCCTTTGGCTGAACATCCCAGGGTTTGATGTGCAAGTGACATTTCGAAGGTAGAAATCAGATAAATTCTTATGTGAACAAAAGGCCCAGAAGTAATTCCAGTGTATTTCCAGCACTCAATGGGACTGGGAATTGAAAATTTCCCCAATTTTCAGTGCGATCCCTGAACTGAAACCAAAGTCTGGTCCTAATTTCCATCCCAGCAGAGCAGTTCCATCCTGTAAAACCAGCGTGGGGTTTTGCTCTGCAGCTTCCCCTTCTAGAAAGGATTTTATATTTGTTACTTTTTTTTTCTTTTTTTTTTTTTTTTCTTTTTCCCAATAAACCAAGCATTCCTGTGCTCCTCAGTGGAAAAAAAGGGAGGCTTTTGACAAGGAAGACACTTGGGCTAAATTCCCAGCAGTGCTGTGGTGGTGTCAAACAACCTGGGAGCAGTTGCTGTGTGTTCCTACCTGCAGAGCTTTCATCTTTGCTGCCAAGTGCTGCCAGTAGGAAAGAAAATTCCCAAAGAAGATCAGGCACGAGCTGAGCCCCTGCTTCCCACCCTGATGGCCCAGCTAAAGGAAGAATTCCAATGGACAGCCAGCTCCCCAGGCAGATCTCTGCAAAGCCCTCATGGGATTTAAGGAAAAGGAGGATATTTGGGGTTAATCCCCTTTTCCACCACACAACCAGACAGAAAAAGCCAGAGGAATGTTAGGAAAACACAGTGGGAATAATCCAACATGCTCCCACGGATTCCAGGCTGTTCAAAAATCAATCCCAGGCACCTCAGGAGCAGAGGAAAATGATTCCTGAGCAAATGAAGGAGGGGAAGGTGTCTTTGAAAGCCACGTGCCAGAGCACTGAGGGCTGTTCAGCAGCAAAATGGAGAGAGGGGAGGAAAAAATCATAATTAAGAACCCAATCATGGTTTAGCTCTCAGCAAAAATTCCGATTTCCAATTAATTCCTACACATTTGAGCAAAGGGGAAAAAAGAACAAGTGAAACTGTGGCTTACATGAGATTTCAGCTCTCATGCAGAGAGGCAAATCCAGGGTTTCTTGGAGTGTTTGTGCCCCTGGCAAATGATTTATTGGGAAAGGCAACCTTCCCCTAATCCCCATCAAACAGGGCTTGGAACAACACAGGGAGAAAGAGCCCAAAAGAGAGATTTGCATTTGTGCTTCTTGCTGTGTTTGGGTGAGAAATGATGGGATTGGGATAGTGTGGCACATCCATGGGTTCCAGGCATTTTTGGATTCATCATGGAAAAACATTTATTACTTGTTTTTTTAATAAGGGGAGATGCTAAACCCCTCCTGCCAGGGAGCACCTTCCTTTGCTATCACACACCAACTCCACTTCTGAGAATATTTACATGTATTGATGGATATTCCCCACATGGCCCAGCTAAAAGGCAGCCTGGGAATATTGATTGCCATGAAAACCCAGGAAAACTCCAGGTTCAGAAGCTGTTATTTACACAAGTGGAATGAAAACTGTTTTCTGTCTTGGTCACATGCAGCAATTTCTCCCAAACAGTTTGGAACAAACAAATAATCTCCTTTTCTCCTGGAAAAGCTGGTTATTCACACTGTCAGCACTGATCTGCAGACTGGAATCTGCTTCCTTCAGAAACTTTTGTGTGGAATTCTAAAACATAAAAGCAAAAGCTCTCCCAAGCCTGTTATTTCCTGTCAGGTTCCACCTCCCCAGCTTTTCCCCACACGCCCCATTCTATCCATGCATTCCCATCCTTCAATTCCCACCACTGAGGGACTTGAAAAAATTACACTTTAATGAATGCTGCCAACAAATAAACAAGGGAAAAAAAAACATCCGACAGGAAAACCTGAGAAAGGGGTGAACTTCTCCTCCTGAGACACATTCCTGTGATTATCCATTTAATTCCAAGTGAAGAGCTACCCAAAACACAGCCCAAATCCCTGAAATTTGTAGAATACACAAAATTAAACCCCAAAAAAATCCCCTGTGTGATGCCAGCTCATCAGCAACTTCATTTTGTTTAATCAACCCAAAAGCTTCTGCAATGATTCTCACCTGAAAATTGCTTCCATATTTTTCTTTCCTTCTGCCTCCATCCCTTCTACAGCCCCTGGATTAGCTCATTAAAAATGGAAAGCTCACCTCCAAAATTCAGGATTTTTCCCCAGGACAGTTTTTCCTTTTTTTTTTTTTTTTCTCCTTTTAAAGCAGTGTGGGGAGAAAGAAATGTTATTAAATGAAAATAAAAAAACCTTCAGGAAAATGACTTGCAGATCCGCAGATCAAAGTGAAAGCTCTGCATTTGCTCTCAGGAAAATAAATTAGAAGCTTTTATTTCAGCAATAAGAGCTGCTTTTCAAGGAAAAACATTTTAATTTGGTGATTTCAATTCCTGTTTAATAGAAAATTAGAATTCTACCCTGAAAGTTTGAGCTTTCTTTTTTCCATATCAGCTATTACTGAAAAAAGGGAATCAAAAAGGAAAATCCAAATTTTGCTGCACTTTCCCTTCCCTAAACAGAGAATTCTAGCAAGAGAAATCATTACAATATTTTAAATCCTGGACTCTTCCTGGCCCAAAAATAATTCAAACAAGTATTCATCCCAAATATCTTCTTCCACAGAAAACTTCATTAATTGTTCTCAATTATTTCTTAAATCCAAGGCTGGTGGTCTTGAAACAAATGCAGCAATGACTCAAAAAAATAGGAAAAAATCCCATCTGTGTCCAGTAAGTCTCACAGGGACAAAAGAAAATTAGGATTTTTACAGTCTCCAAATGTGTCCCAAGAAGGCAATTCCACCTCACCTTGCCTGTAGCTTGGTCAGAAAAGGAGAGGAAGAGCAAAAATCTCCAAGGAAAGGCACTTCAAACTCAGCCAGAAATAAAACTCCCAATCCCCCCAGTGCAACAGGAAGGGAAATTTGGGAAGTTCCTACTCAGTAACTTGTATGAGAGCTTGGAAAACAAGATTGGACCTAAACCCTGAAATCATGGAATGGTTTGGGTTGGAAGAGACCTTGGAGATCGTCCCGTGCCAAGGCAGGGGCACCTCCCACTATCCCAGGCTGCTCTAACCTGGCCTTGGGCACTTCCAGGGATCCAGGGGCAGCCTGGATCTCTGGGAAATCCATTCCAGGGCTCCCCACCCTCAGAGGGAAGAATTCCTTCCCACCATCCCATCCATCCCTGCCCTCTTCCAGCTTGAAGCCAATCCCTTGCCCTGTCCCTTCAGGCCCTGACCTGTATTATACCAAGTTAAAAATGAATTTTACAATTATCAAACAGTGCTTTTAAAATAACCAGCTGCACTTTGGGGGCCTGACTGTGGGATGGAAACCCCAAAAGGATTAGAAAAGCCACAGGAGGGAAGAACAAGGTTCTTCCCAAATCCTCCTCAGGGCTTGCCCAGAAGTTTGCACATTTTGCTTGATTCAGGCAAAGGCATAGACGTGATTAGGGTGAAAATATTCCAGAAGGAAAACGTTCCCTGGGAGAACACTCAGGAATTCTGGGGAGAGCACCTCAGCTCTGAAGAGTCAGCTCCAGCCTTTCCAGGGGTTTTCCTGCCTCTGGCCACAGGTGGGATCAGCTTCCTTCCCACGGGATTTAGGGAATATTCCCAGCCTTCTGACTGGTGCTGTTTCACCCAGCTCATGAGAAAGAGGGATGTTCTCAAATTCCTCAACTTCCCCATAATTATAATTATCCAGTTCAAAGCAAGGTGGGTATTGGTGTGGTTTTTTTCCCAATTTAACTCCCAAAAGAAAGTTTTAATAGCCTTCATTAAACATTAATTGAATTAAAAACACAAGTTATCACGGATGTCTCCTCTATATGGAACACACATTCCACGGAATTTGTTGCCTCCTTCCAAAGGAATTAAGAACCTACAACAAACTGAAAGCTGTGATTGTGTTTCCCCTCACATTTTTGTACAGTTCTGGCACAGAGCTTGCAAGTATAAAATGTATTTATTTCAATTTAAAAAAGGAAATATGAATTAGAAAACTTGCCAGGACTTTCCTAGAGATATTTAAAGATCCTATAGAAATCTCTGCTGCTTTTCTGGCTGTTTATTATTTATAGACACAGGGAATTTTTGATCCTGCAACAATAAATTTATCGTGGCTCTTTCTCAGATGGAGTTCTGGCCTTTCCTTGGGTCTTTGTCTCTGAGTGTAGACAAAGAAATTCACTTTCAAAAAAACCACCCCAGTGCTGCTCTCATTTGCAGGAAAACAGAGAAGATGATAAAGGTTTGGCTACCTCAGGCTTTCAAGAAAAGAGATGAAAAGAGAAAAAAAATCTTTGCAGTCACCCTTCAGGAAATCAGCCTTGGGAAATGAAAGGATTTGGGGGTTGTTTTTCTCCACATTCCACAGCACCTCCAACAAAAGCTGAGGTGGAAATGAGCATGAGCCACTTCTCTCCAAAGAATAAAAAATGCCAGTGTATTTCCATCTCCAGATCATTTTGCCAAGCAGATTTTCCTTTGTCAAAAGGATCAAATAATTCCCTGGCTGAATTAATGGGAAAATAGCGACAATAATTTCGAATTACAGCTGCTTTTCCTGGGGATATTGTGGGAGTAGATATGGATTTACACAAAGCTGTGGTCAAAATATTCCTTCACGAGCTTCTTGCTGCTGATTCAATTCCCTAATAAATTATATATAATTATTGCTGGTTAATTTTTCATCCAGCTTGGCATTTCTTTGAGTAAAATTCCCCCTGGATTCAGCTCATTCCTGCAAAATCCCACCAAAAACCCCACCAAGAATGGTGGGGATCAGGCACACCTTGGATTCTGGGAGATCTTCTCCAGCCTCAGGAATTCTGTGATTTTGCTTGGAAAAGCATCAGTTTTAGTGAAAAAAGCAACACCCAAAAATCAGGAAGCTGTGATAAAAATGGGGATAATCCCTTAGATTTTTGTGGATAACTGCCCCCACCTCAGTCCCCTCCAGCAGATCCTCCATGTCCAGCACAAAAGCCAGGATTGCTCCAGGATTTTCTTCAATCTTCCAAGAAGTGAGGGCAGAGCCACACAAAATTTTTAGAGCCCAAAAAGATTGAATTCCCCTCACGCTCCTCTCCAGGTTTATTTGCCTCACCTTCACACACCAGCTAAGGATGCAATATTCCTGTCTGAAAATATTGAAAAATAAAAGCAAAGCAAGAGAGCTGCAAAAATGACGGGTTTTTTTTCCCCTGGATCTAAGCAATGAGGAAGAATGATGGGACAAGAGACTCCTCACGCTCTTGCCCACATTGCCCACATGCTTGGGACTACTTGAAAAATGAGGAGAATTTCAGGAAAAATTGGGATTTTTCTTGTAAAAACTACACTTTCTGCAAGAGAAATCAGAAATCCAGCCCTTGTATAGCTTGTTTTCTGCTGGATTCTTGCACCCCTCAGTGTAACCAGAGATGGAGGGAGACAGGAGGGGACAACCCTGGACATTTGGGTCACCAGTGACATTTCGAATGTTTAGGGGAGGGGAGAGGTCATGAAAAGAAGATACAAACAGAGAGGATCCAGCCAGGAGGACAGACCTAGTCCTAAGCAATGGACTGTGAGATCCTATCAAGTGAAGGTGGTCTCCATCTGATCTCACAGATCCATCAAAACACAGAATCATGGAATGGTTGGGGTGGGAGGGACAATTAAAGATCATCCAGTCTCCACCCTTGACACCTCCACTATCCCAGGCTGCTCCAAACCACAAACCTGGCCTTGGATATTTCCAGGGATCCAGGGGAGCCACAGCTGCTCTGGGACCAGGGCCTGCCCACCCTCCCAGGGAACAATTCCTTCCCAATCTCCCATCCATCCCTGCTCTCTGGCAGTGAGAAGCCATTCCCTGTGTCCTGTCCCTCCAGGCCTTTTTACAAACTCCCTCTCCATCTTTCCCATCAGCTCCTTCAGGATGCAATGAGGCCTCTTGGGAGCTTCTCCCCTCCAGGCTGAACAATCCCAGCTGTCCCAGCCTTTCCTCCCAGCAGAGCTGCTCCATCCCTCAGGAATCTTTGTGGCCTCCTGTAGATCTGCTCCAACACATCCTCACCTTTCTCGTGCTGAGGGCCCCAACCCAACGCAAACCTTCCTCAGGCTGGAGCTGGAACTTCCCAGTTGGAAGTGCAGCCAAAGCTGAGCCCTGTTGTGCTCTGAAGTTCCTTTCCCAAGCCCTGCCCAGCTGAGCAGAGACAAACCAGTGGGAAATGCCAATGGGAAAGATTTTTCTCACTGTGCTTTTTTGCTGAGGAAAACAAACCAGCGCCATGAAAACCCTTTAGGAAACAATTTCAGAGGGCTCAGCAAATCTCAGCTGCTAATGGAGCGTGTCCCTTCAGCTGTCTCAGTGCCCCGTGCTGCCCATGCAGGGGGCTGGAAGCAGCTCCTGCCCCAGGACTGAGGGATGGTCACGGACACAGACACACGCTGAGGCTGAGGCAGCTCCTGGAGCACAGCAGGAGGAGGGTGCTGGACACAGAGCAGAGCAGTTCAACAGATGGACACTTCTGCAGATTTAACAGAACGAGAAAATGCCTCTTCTGGATGGCAAGAATGGAGCAAAGCCTCTCACCTCTGACTCCTGGGATTTAAAGGATCACGTTTGACCAAGGTGATCAGCTGGGAGAGTTGGGATTGTCCTCCTCACCTGGAGAGGAGAAGCTTTGGGGTGACCCAGCTGTGGCCTTTCAGGAGCTACAAAAAACATGGAGAGAGGCTTTGGACAAGGGATGGACGGACAGGACACAGGGAGTGGCTTCCCACTGCCAGAGGGCAGGGCTGGATGGGATATTGGGCAGGAATTGTTCCCTGGGAGGGTGGGCAGGCCCTGGCACAGGGTGCCCAGAGCAGCTGTGGCTGCCCCTGGATCCCTGGCAGTGTCCAAGGGCAGGCTGGACATTGGGGCTTGGAGCAGCCTGGGACAGTGGAAAGTATGGGGTGGAGACAGATCCTCTTTAAGATCCCTTCCCAAGCCATTCTGGAATTCTGTTTTCTTGGAGGCAGCAGATGGAGGGTGAGCCAGCACGGAGTGTAGGGACACTCGGGATGGCCCCAAGAGGGACCAGAGCCTCCCCACAGCCCCAACCCCAGAGCTCAGGGCCAAGGGAAACCCTCTGCCCTCAGCAGCACCCTGCTGTCCTCTGAGCCAGGGAAAAGCAAACAGCTTCTCCATGATGCAATTTGGTCTCCACTCTCCTCCAGGGAGAAAATGGGAGGAAAATTACTTTTTTTCCTCTGGAATCTGGGGAAAATTAATCTAGATTTGACCTTTGTCTCTGTTCCCTTGTATGTTAACCTTCCTCCAGTAGAGCAGATGCCTCGGGCTGCAGAATTTTTCCAAACTAGAAATCCACATGGTTTAAACAGTGCTGGTGGGAAAAGAGCTCCAGGATGTGCAAGGAGAAGCCTTGTACAGCCACAAACCACTTCACACCTCTGATCAGGAACCCCCCAGGGCACAGAGCTCACTGCACATCCAGAGAAAATAGAATTTAAGCACAGAAACTCCTGCCCCAGCCACTGCTCAAGCCATCCTGCTCCTTTTTCAGCAGCTTTTTGAAAAATTCAGGCTTTTTGTGTTGTGTTAGTGAATCATTTCAATAGAAAAAAAAAAGGAGAATTGTCAGAAGGAACACAAGATTTGCCTCTCCCCACAGAGCTGGGGTGCATATAAGCTGATCAGACCTGGGCCACTGAAGGGTTTGCCTGAGAGGCCAACAAAGCTATGAAAACATTGCCTTGTTTTGGGGTTTAAAAAAAACCCCAACCATTACATTAAAGCTCCAGGAATGATCACTGATTTCTATGATTCAAAAGAATCAACTTTTGACTGGAGGGTTTTGTTTTGTTTTCACAAATAATGAAGAACCCTCTTGTTCCTATTCAAAACTGAGAAATCAACATTTCTGGCAGCTTGCTCTAGATTTCCACAGAATAAATCCTTCCCCTAGTTCACATGAAGAGCTTAATTTTTTTTCCCTCTTTAATCTGCCCTGAACATATTTTGCTGTGCTGCTCCTTGGCACCAGGCAGCCAAGCATCTCCCCAGAAGTGCAGAATTTCTCTGTGAACTCCTGCTCACTGCAGAGGCAGCTGATGTGATTCCAGCCTCCCTGGGGATGCACTGCATGTGTGGATACTCCTCCATGCCTAAGGACAGCCTTGGGTCATTTCCTTGGGGAATGAATGGATTTAATGCAGGTGGAATAAACATCCCAAAGCCAGGGCTGTGCTCGGTGTGGGTGGATGTGCACAGGGGAACTCCCCCACAGACTTCCCACACATCACAGCCACAGGAGTGACAGAACCCTGGGGTAACTGAGGCTGGAAAATCCCTCCCAGCCCATGGAGTCCCAGCTGTGCCCCATGCCCACCTTGTCCCCAGCCCAGAGCACTCAGAGCCCTTCCTGGGACACCTCCAGCCATGGGCACTCCAAAGCTCCCTGGGCAGCCCCTGCCAAGGCCTGAGCACCCTTTCCATGCAGAAATTCCTGCTGCTGTCCAAGCTGAGCCTCCCCTGGCACAGCTTGGGGCCCTTTCCCCTTGTGCTGTCCCTGTTCCCTGGGAGCAGAGCCCGACCCCCCCTGGCTGTCCCCTCCTGGCAGGGAGTTGTGCAGAGCCACAAGGTCCCCCCTGAGCCTCCTTTGCTCCAGGCTGAGCCCCTTTCCCAGCTCCCTCAGCCTCTCCTGGGGCTCCAGCCCCTTCCCCAGCTCCCTGCCCTGCCCTGGACACGCTTCAGCCCCTCCAGGCTCTCTGGCCAGGAGGGGCAGAACTGGACACAGCCCTCGAGGTGCAGCTTCACCAAATTAAATCCATGAAGAGGATTTATGAACAACACAAGAATTTCTGCAGGGAAGGAATGGACAGGGAGATTTCCCAGCTCACTGCGGGACGGGAGCACACAAACCCCGCCGGGTGTAAGGAAAGCAGCCACCAGCAAAGATGCAACTCTGCACCATGGAGGGGCCAAAGCAAGTGAATATTTTTGGAAAAAGCGAGGCAGAGACTCCAGACGAGATCCCTGCCATCCCCCAGCCTGTCTGTGCTCAAGCAGGTGGGTGGGTGCAAAGTTACACCAGATGCCAAGTTATGTTCCCTCCAAATACCCACTAAATGATTCACGGGTACAGCTTAAACCTCTTTTGTGTTTGAAATCATCATGTGAGTACCTCACATCCAGCAGGGAGAAACTTGGAATCCCAGAAGAGACCTTAAAGCCATGGACAGGGACACCTTCCAGTATCCCAGGTTGCTCCAAGCTCCAAGCTTGGGCACTGCCAGGGATCCAGGGGCAGCCACAGCTGCTCTGGGCACCCTGTGCCAGGGCCTGCCCACCCTCCCAGGGAACAATTCCTGCCCAGTCTCCTACCTAAATTTCCCCTCTTTCTGTTTGAAGCCATTCTCCTCATCCTGTCACTCCAGTTCCTGACACTGAGACCCTCTCGAGCTCCTCTGTAAATCCCTTCAGATTGGAGGCAGATCCTTGGGATCCTTGAAGTCTCCACAAAATTTAAAATGTTGGAAATAATCCATTCCATGTTTTCAGAGTGAGTGGGCAGCAGAGCAGTGTGGAGGAGTGAGAAAACCACACCTCAGCACGGTGGCTGCAGGGCCAGAGGAGCAGCACCCGCTCCTTTCTCTCCGCAGATGAAGCCAAACAAAGCAAAAGATGAAAATAAAACGTTTTATAACAGCATCACTACCCAATGAATTTTTATTTTGTGAGCCCGTGGTAATGAACCCTTATTTGGTGAGCCCCCCCCCGCCCCACACACACACAGAGAAAAAAAAAAAAAATGCAATTCGCAGGCAGCAACAGAATCAAAAGCCAAAAAACATCTTTCAAATGGACTTTTCCTTCCTCCTGGTGCTGAACGTGGCTTCCCCAGGATACAGGAAAGGTGTTTGCTCCTCAGCATTGGTGCATTCCCCATCATCCCACACCTCAGCATCCCTCAGTAGGTGCATTCCCCACCATCCCACACCTCAGCAGGTGCATTCCCCACCACCCCACACCTCAGCAGGTGCATTCCTCACCACCCCACACCTCAGCAGGTGCATTCCCCACCACCCCACACCTCAGCAGGTGTATTCCTCATCGCCCCATAGCAGCTATATCCCTCAACATCCCACAGTGAAAGCAGCATTCTCACATCCCCCAGTGACACCAGCACTGGCACAGCTGGAAGCAGGAGCAACCAAAGCACCCCCTCCTTTAGCAGGGAGCCAAAACCAAAGGAAACCCACCCTGCCCAGGGAAGAGTACAGAAGAATTCCTTTGAAGGGGTTTATAGACTTCTCTCTCTATATATGTATAAATATTCCCAGGGTTTGAGGCCAAGGTGTCACTGGTTCATCTCCACATTCCTTTTAGCAGTTTTCCAGATTAAAGCCAACTCAGTGTCACTAAAATCCACTCAAAGACACCCGTATCAGGAGGCTGCTCTGGAGAACTTCCACGGAGCAGCACAGCCCAGAAGCAAAAAGCACCTTCCTGCTTTGGAAGGACCCTGTGAACACCTTCACCCCTCCCATCCCATGGATTCAGCTTGGAGGGACACAGAGCCATACAGAAAACACCACAAATACGAGTCCACAGCTGATGTCAGGGGAGCTCAGGAGCTGCAGCCTCTGCAGGAATATAAAAGCTCCTCCACTCATCTCCAGAAAAAATCTCCCCCTCTGACCCCTACACAGCAATTACAGCCTGAAATGCTTTGCTTGATAACTCAAAGCAAATTCTGGCTGAATGGGACGAGTTAAAGGGCAAAAAAAACCATATCAGTGATGTAGCTGAGGCTTTCTTCCCTTGTACACTCTTATCTCAGTAATCACATTGCACAAATACACACACCTGGGGATTTAAACCTCAGCTTCTAGAGGGGAATGCTTGGAAAAATGAATCCAGATGAGTCCTGAGGAGGTCTCTAACCTCAGGCCCCTGCACAGGCTCCTGCAGCATTGAGCTGAAATTTGAGCATCCCCCTCTGGAGTCTGGACTCAGCAGAAGCTGTGGCTGAGCCCAGCAAAAAAGGTTTTGCACTCTGGACTTAAAATCATCCCCTCAGCTCTGTCCCAGCCCAGGGGCATGGCCAGGAATGTTGCTATGGATGGAGGGGGAGGAAAAATAGGGGTTTGCCCCAACCCAAATTGTTTTAGTAGGAACATCAGCACTATCCAACCCTTGGAAAATATTAAGGAATAAAATGTAGTGCCAGGCACCTCTTGCTTCACCAAAATGGGGACAGAAGAGACAAGGTGAAGGATGGACTCTGGCCTTGGACAATATGAACTGAACAAATACAAGCACACCAGCACAGGAAAGTCACACTCATTTGTTCAGTCTTTAACTGAGCAATACTTGAAGGGAGCATTCCAAGCCCAAGCTGTAAAGCCTTGTCCAAAGGCTTTACAGCACATCCCTCCCACAGGCACCTGGCCAACAAGGAAACCTGGATATTTCTGCCCAGTGGTGGAGTCCCCATGCCTGGAAGTGTTCCCAGGACGTGTGGATGTGGCACTTGGGGCCTGGAAGTGTTCCAGGACGTGTGGATGTGGCACTTGGGGACATGAGTTAGTGGTGAACACGATGCTGGTTGATAACTGGACTCAGTGATTTTAAAGCTGTTTTCCAACCTTATTGATTCCATGACTCCATGATTTACTCTGTAAAAACAAGTTGGTTCCCTCCCCTCTCTCACACCATCCCTGTGGATTTTCTGTTCTCCCTTTCTTGCCCAATCTCCTTTCAGAACCCTTATCTTTATTTTCCTTGGCATTCTGGAAACCCTTCTGTAACACAAGGCAAGCAGGGGAAATGTCCTGGAATGGTTCTTTCCAGAGAAAGGTTTGTATTCACACCAAAGCTGAGGCTGAAGGCATTGCCACAGCCCCAAATTCTGTGTTCAGCATGTTCAGCATGTGTCAGGTGCAGAGTGAGGAGGGCTCAGCCCTCGCTGCCGCTGTGCAATTCTCCACAGTGTTTTTTCTGTGTTTTCCTCCTTCCCTACAGCAAATTCCCGAGCCCAGGCAGGAACATTATCTCCTCACATCTTGGCTCCCGATTAGCATTCGAGGCCAGGGGAGCGTGAGGGAATTTTTAAACACAGCAATGTTCCTTGGTCCAACTTTGGCACAGAACACCAACAGGCTCCCATCTCCCCGCTGTGCTCCAGGCCCAGATAAGCAAAAATGCTTGGTTTTGTGATAAAAACCAAATTAAAATAGGGTACAGGCATCACTAAGAGCTTTAACTAAGCTACAGACCTGAAGCATCGATAGAATTCGCTCAGATGGCAAAGGATGCTCCTAAAACACTCAAACACAAACAGGCATCACTGTCTGATGACTTTAACCAGCTGAGCCAACCCTGAGCCACGGGCAGGGCCTGAGCCCAGCAATTGCCCCTGCACAGGAGGCACAACTTCTTCCCTGGGCAGTGCCCAGCCCTGAGCACATTGTCCACACAGCCTGGGGGGTCTCCTCCCTGGGGCTGTGGCAGAGCTGTGTGCACACAATGCTGTGCCCTGTGCTCTGGGATGGCCCTACTGGAGCAGGGAGGTGGCACCAGGTGCCCACTGAGCTCCCCTCAGCCCCAGCCAGCCTGGGATCCTGTGGCTTTAAATTCGAAGTGTTCAACAACAGAAATAAATCAGAGTGAAGGACACTGGGGCTCTCAGTATCACCAAGAAAACTCCTCAGAAGTGAAATTACCCGGTAGATTCCTGAGAGACTCTGGATGTTCCTCCAGTAAGTGCTGCAATCCACACACAGGTCAGATTCAGTGTGAAGAAAAGATCACAAAATCACTGAGTCACCAAAGTTGGAAGAGCCCTCCAAGACCACCAAGTCCAACTTTTGAGCAAATCCCAGCATGCTCAGAGCACTGAGTGCTACATTTATTCATTTTTTGAATGCCTCCAGTGACTGTGACTCCACTACTCCCTGGGCAGCCCCTGCCAAGGCCTGAGCACCCTTTCAGGAAGAAATTCCTGCTGATGTGCAACCTGAGCCTCCCCTGGCACAGCTTGGGGCCGTCTCCCCTCACCCTTTGAGCTCTGTATCCACCACCATAACTCAACTCTAATTTGATTTTCCTTTATCCACATTATCTACATAGGAGGGAGCAGAGCAGTCCTTGCCATCCAACTTGGCTGGGCTTTTGCAAATTAATATTAAAGCTTGGTTTTGCTGACACCTTTGACAGTGTGGGTCCCTTCCCAGTTGGGATATTCCATGATTCTCCATGTCAGGACAGCAGCTGGGGAGCTGCAGCCCGAAACCAGAGATGGGACACACACAGAATGTGTCCCTTTTGCTCACTGCCATTGCTGGATTTAAGCAGCACAGATCATTAATGAAAGAGAGAGATTGGCCTGGCTCTCTGAAATTAAAAAATTGCTATTATTGGTGCTACCAGCTGGATCTTATCTGCTCTCATTGCAGTGAAAAAGCTGTCCTTGAACAGCACACAAATCCCTGTCTCCGCTGGTTAAGCTGGAAATATCCCAGTCTTCCATTCCCCACTAAAGAAAGTTTTCTGAAAATAAGAGCTCTTAGAAGCTGAATAAAACTTTACACTAAATTCAAACAACTCCAGGCATTGGAAATGGTGGCCTTGAATTCAGGGAGTTGTTACAACTCTTTTTTCTGACATAATGAAATTATATCTGGCAATTAACCTGACATTTTTCTTCAGGGGATCCTTTCTTTTAAACCACCTGAGTGGAAAAAAAAAAAAAGGCTGATCTGTGTCTCCACAACACGTTCATTGCATCATTTAAGATACAATAAATTGCTTTCAATCCATGGGGGGAAAGCCTGAGAGTTCTACAAGTTGTAGCAGCCTTTTCTGGGACTGGGCCCTTCCAACCCAAACCAGTCTGGGATCCTAAACACACCTGTACCCCTGATTTAGAGGTGAGCCTCTTGTTATGTCTGTAATGATAAGAAAGGTTCATCCAAGGCTGTCAACAGATCCCAATTTCTCCTCCTGAAGAAAGAAATCAAAACCTGCAGAGCTTTGCTCCTCAGCTCTGCTCAGCTGGAAGGACATGGAGCTGCTGCAGAGAGTCCAGGGAGGCACCAGGATGAGCAGAGGGATGGAGCAGCTCTCCTGGGAGGAAAGGCTGGGAGAGCTGGGATTGTTCAGCCTGGAGAGGAAAAGTTCCCCAGTGACCTCATTGCATCCTGAAGGAGCTAATGGGAAAGACAGAGAGACACTCTTTACAAAGGATAGAGGGACAGGACACAGGGAATGGCTTCCCACTGCCTGAGGGCAGGGCTGGATGGGATATTGGGAATGAATTGTTCCCTGGGAGGGTGGGCAGGCCCTGGCACAGGGTGCCCAGAGCAGCTGTGGCTGCCCTTGGATCCCACGCAGTGTCCAAGGCCAGGTTGGACAGGGCTTGGAGCAGCCTGGGACAGTGGAAGGTGTCCCTGCCCATGGGATGGGATGAGCTTTAAGGTCTTTTCCAGCCCAAATCATTCCAGGATTCTGTGCTGCAGCACTGAGCCCATCCCCAGCAAAGCCACACAAACATTTGACTCTGCAAACAACATGGGCAAAGCGTTAAACGGCACAAAATGCTCTCTCAGGAGAGTTCAGTGAGCTGGTTTTTCAAGTGAGCCTTCCCAGGGGGGCCCAGAGAGGTCAGGGATGTTCCTGGGAAAGTGGAGGGGGAAAGGGAGCCCACAGACAGACAGGAACAGAGGAGCTGTGACCGAGGTGAGCACTGCTTCATTTTAATGAGCTCTTAAACATCCCATCCTGCTTCTGCTCCTCTCCTCGCAGCCAGCCCGGTATTTGTCTGCAGGGTAGGGGCAGCAACAAGTAGCAAAGAGCCAAGCCAAACACTGGGGTTTTACAGCACTCCTATAATTACTGTGCCTTCCACTGTCCTCTTAATTGGTGTTTGCAGAGCTGGATTCCTGCAGTGCTCTCTGTGGGAATGCAGGACCCGAGCCAGCAGCAGCGAGGTGAATTGAATTTAATAAACTAAACCACTGCTGCCACTGCCCACAGTGGCAAATTCAGGGACTGAGCTCAGGTATCCCCACTGGGAGGGAAACACACACTCTGAAATCACCAGCTATTCCCACACAGAATCATGGAAACATCAGGGCTGGAAAAGCCCTCCAAGATGACCAAGTTCAGCCTTTGACAGAACAGCATCTTGCCCACTACACCACATACCCAAGTGCCACATCTCTGTGGTTTTTGAACACTTGCAGGGATGGGGACTCCACCACTGCCCTGGGGAGCCTTTTCCAAAGTTTAACCACCCTTTCCATGCAGAAATTCCTGCTGCTGTCCAGGCTGAGCCTCCCCTGGCACAGCTTGGGGCCCTTTCCCCTTGTGCTGTCCCTGTTCCCTGGGAGCACAGCCCGACCCCCCTGGCTGTCCCCTCCTGGCAGGGAGTTGTGCAGAGCCAAAAGGTCCCCCCTGAGCCTCCTTTGCTCCAGGCTGAGCCCCTTTCCCAGCTCCCTCAGCCCCTCCTGGGGCTCCAGCCCCTTCCCCAGCTCCCTTCCCTGCCCTGGACACGCTCCAGCCCCTCCAGGGCTCTCTGGCCAGGAGGGACAGAACTGGACTCAGCAGAGGCAGAAGATCCACAGATCCACAGCAAGGCAGATAAAAGCATGTGTTGATGCTTTAGGTCCCACATAGGGTCTGAGTTTTAAAAAAGGCAGCTCCAAACCAGCTAATTTGGGTGACAGGGCACAGCTTTTCAGGCTATTTCACTTTCATACCACACTAAACTCCTGCAGGGCTCTGATTTGAAGGAAAACGAGCAAGTTTGGCCATTAGACCTTAGGAGATGTTTAACAAAATGGTCTTACAGATGCTGTTATAAATAAGAGGCTTCAGCAAAATAAAAAAAAACAACCAGGAAATTCACTGGAAGAACTTCAACAGGCAAATAAAAAATGTGCTGCTTGTTAACAGACACAAAGCAGGGGAGACAGAGCTTAGAGGCTGAGCAGAGCCCTCCCTGTGAAGGCTCAGTGCCACAGGCCCTGGATCACAGCTGCTGGGCTGTCACAAAGCTTTGTGCAGGTTCAGGGTTGGCATTCAGAGCCTCAGGTGCTCTGACAGGGCTGTCATCAATCCCACTGCCATGGCAGAGCTCTCAGTGTGCCCTGGCCCAGGCTGTGAAGTGCCACCTGGTCCCTCTGGGGCTGCACACGAAGCCCAGGTGCTGTGGCAGCAGCTCATCCCTCCCACAGGAGCCTGGGCACCTCTTCTTTGTCACAGAACACCTCCAGCTTTCAAACAGGGAACTAAAGGGATGGTTTTCTATAAATTACCTGCAGTGATTTCAAAGCACCCCTCTGTGGCAAAGCTGAGCTGTCCATCTCTGCCCCACAGAAAACATTTTGTGCTGAGGGCAAGTTTCAGTCACCAAGTCCCAAAGTGCTGCAAACCCAGTGCCCTCAGCCACTGCTCACGTGGCCCCTCCAGACCCTTCCCCATCCCCGTGTCCCTCCTTTGGTCACCCTCTGACACATTTAGATCTTTTTGCTGTGGTGTCCAAACTTCCCCCAGCACTCGAGGTGAGGAGATTCTCAAAATTCCAGAGAGAAACTGGACCTCACACAAACATCACCCTGCTCTGAGCAGCAGTGCCAGCCTGGGGAGCTCTTGAGGTCCTTTTAAACCCACACTATTCCATCTTGCTGTGATTAATCTCAAATGTGCCCCTTCCCCACAGCACACAGAGGGTAATGAAAGTCTCCTGCTGATCCCACTGTGTTCCCTGCCCTCCCTGCTCCCAGCTCATGAGCTCATTGCAGAGCCCTGCTGCTTTAAATCCAGGAGGCAGTGATTCTTGCTGGCACAGGTAACTCAGGACCAAGTTCTTTTCTGTGTTTGCAGCTCCACCTCTGCAGCCAGCCCGTGCCCTGTCCAGCTCAGAGGGGCTTTCATACCCCAAGGCACCTGGTGGCACCCAGGCAGAGCTCTGACTGTCCCCTGGCCACCTGCCTGTCCTGCAGAAACGAGGCTGCACCTGCTGAAATGGCTCTTTGCATTTTCTTATTTGAAATCTGTTCACTTGTGCCCTGTCCCCTCCTTTTTCCCCCCAAGAGAATTCACAGTGAATTCATTTCTGAAGAATACATAGGGAGAGTTCTCCCATTCCCATCTGGACACTCCCCTGTGAATTCAGACTGCTGGGAGTACCTGCAGAGGGAAGGAGACATGAAAAGATGAACTCTTGGCTTGTCCCCTTCAGTTTTAATCAACTGAGGAGCCTCTTTTCCCAGCTGGATCAACACTGTGCCCCAGTTCCCCATTCTCCTGCTGCTCGTGGTGTCCCTGCTCCTCTATAAACCCTGAGTCTATTCCTGATTCACCAGCCGTGTCCCAGCTTTCCCAGGCTGCTGCTCCATCCTTATCATCGTCCCACCAGCTCCATCTGCTTTGTCCTCCCCATCCACATGTGGCTGATCCCCCTCCTCTCCAGCTTTCCCAGGGAAACAGCTCCATCCTCCCTGTCCTGCCCCAAAGCCACTCCTCAGGACACACCAGCTGCTTTCAACCTGCACATTTATACTGGAACATTACTAAAATCCACTAAATCAGGCCCAGAATCAAGCTCTAAATATTTCTTTTTACAATTCCAGGTTCACATGGACTTTGCCTAAATCTCCCCTCCCAAATTTCCTTGGGACTGAGTGATTAACTCTTAAACCTCTTTAAAAATCAGGCCTAGCCCACAGGCAGAGAGCAAACCACGTCAGAGTGGAAAATCAGCCATGCCCAGGCAAAGTAAACCATTTTAACACTGAATTGCTACACACCAACACTTCAGAGAAAGGGAATATTTAGTAAAAGGCTGTTTTCACCCCCAGGGCACCGTGACCATCCCCTGTCACCGATCCTGAGGCACTCAGGGCCAGAAAATCTCAGAGAGGCTCCTTCAGGCAGAGGAACTGTGGCAGCAGGAAGGACCCAAGAACAGCCTGGAGAGCTGAGTTTGTTAAACAGGAGCTCTGTTTCAGCAATTGCAGCCAATAGTGCCAATGTTTCAGTTGTAGAACATGTTTTGGGGTTGTTTTTGTAACCAATCAATACTTTAACACAGCTCAGAGCTGGATTACAGACTGATGATAATCATCCATTGTAAGCCTTGGATCCTCAGGTCTTACCCCAAACAAGATGCTGCTGACACAGGATGAAAAGCTGCCTAATGAGCTTTTCTTAACGATTAAAGCACATTAAAAGAAAATTGATTTAATTACACTCTGATCTACTGGAAATCATCAACAGCTCCTTGTGAAAGCATTAGGACTTGTGCTCTTGCTGCACGGAAGGAGGTGAATACCTCAGTAATGGAGTTCTGGTCTCAATTTTCCCGTGGTTTTTTTTTTCCCTCCAGTTCTTAACCTTTAATACTGGCTGTGCATTAGAGACTCTTAGAATAACAAAATTCCCTTCAGAAATTGATTTGGCTGAGAATCAATTGCCAGGCAATTTGCATTGCAATTCGCTATTTCCCGAGGAGAAAAGGGAAGAGCTCCATGAAATCCGAAACGCAATTCCCTGCTACCCCTAGGACAGAGCCTCTGTGTGCACAGAGACACATCCCCACACCCTGGCACTTGTAAATATTCCTGCTGTCATCTCCTGCCAGTTGGATCGCTGGAGTATTGTGCTCTGCTCCAGAGCAGCACGAGGCAGACCGGACCAGAAACCAGTCGGATGCCCAAGGAGCACTGCTGGTGTCCCAGCCCCTGTGGAGACACCCATAAGCTCCACCTGGAATTCTTATTTTACTTTGCTGCCCTGAGAGGTTATCACAGCTCCAGGGAAAGGAGTCGAAACTGTGCCCACACAGATTGTGCCCTTCTCCAGGCAACAAGGGGGCACAGGCTCAGCAGACACTGAAGTTCTGGAGGGTGACACGTCTGAGAGAGAATTGGGAAATCATGGAACAGCCTGAGCTGGAGCAGACTCCCAGGGATCAGTGATCCAGCCCCTGTTCCTGCCCAGACACCCCAACAACCCCACCCTGGGCATCCCTGGCAGCGCTGTCCAAGCTCTCCTGGAGCTCTGGCAGCCTCGGGGCCGTGCCCATTCCCTGGGGAGCCTGGGCAGTGCCAGCACCCTCTGGGGGAAGAATCTTTCCCTGATGTCCACCCTAAACCCTCCTGGCACAGCTCCAGCTGTTCCCTGGGTGCTGTCCCTGTCACAGGGAGCAGAGTTTGGAGCTGCAGCCCTTGGTGACGTCTGACCTCAGTCTCCTCCAGCTGAACAAACCCAGTGCCCCAGCTGCTCCTCATGCAGCCCCTGCAGCCCCTTCCCCATCCCCATGTCCCTCCTTTGGACACTCTGGAACGACAACTTCAGAACTTTTCTGCACTGCAGTGCCCAAACCGCCCCCAGGACAGGGATGTCCCTCTGGCTGAAGGACACTGCTGAACCACATCCAACCTGCCAGAGACCAGAACCTGCTGGAGAAACCTGACACAGTTCTTCCACACATTTGCCTCAAGAGACATTTGGCTGTACTCCTCACAGGAATAAAAGCCCATCAAACACAACCATCCTCACACCTTTCCAGGACACCCAGGAGCTGGCAGGCCTGAGGCTCTGTCTGGTGAGGAGCTGGAGCACCCCTGGAGCTGCCAACACCACCTCAGGCAGCTGCACCGGCCCAGGCTGTCACTGCTTTATCAGCTCAGCAACACTTCCAGGCTCATCCCACACATCTCCCACACAGGCTGCTGGGAATGTCCCCGAGTGTAGAAACAAAGCCTTGGGGGACCTTTTGGGGCAGATTTCAGCTTAGTGAAGGGAATTGCTTTAATGAGCTCAGGGAGGGGTGACACGTGGGCAGTTGGTGTGCACGTCCTCATGAGTGTTTGGGACAACTGAGCTGAAGGCAGCAGCAGCACTGCAAACCTCGCCTTGCTCCCAATGTGGAAAGGAATATCCACCCACATTCCACCCCCACGGACCAGCACAGTGGCAATGCCACAGAAAATCGTGGCACAAACAGGCAGCAAAAGCACAACGGCACAGCCAGACACTCCACCTGCTCCAGTTTCCTTCCCTTGCCAAAATCCCAGCAAGGGAGGCTCCTGCACTTCGCAGCTCCAGGGAGCACAGGCAGAAAAGGTGCAATTCCAGCCCAGGAACCCTCGGGGAGCTGCCTAGGGAGGACCTCACGGCACAGCTGACTCCATGGCAATGCATATTCATGGCAAGAAAAGCTGAATCCACGGGAACAGCCTTCTCCTGGGACGCTCCTACCCCATGTGCATTAATGAGCTTTAAAAAGTTTACCATTAAATACCCAGCTGTGCTCCAAGGGATGCTCCCTGTGCAGCTTCCAGGTATTTATTAGTTAGACATCCTGATGCCTGAGCTGTTTGCCATCGGTTTTGTGTTAAACTCATTCCAAAGATTGTTTTCATGCTCACTGCTCCCTTCCTGCTCCATGTTCCTGCAGCATTTCCAGGCATTTCCCACAGACTTCTAGGAGATTCTCTCCATTTTTCCCCAGATGGATCTGTCCAGGTCAGCCTGAAGTATCCCTAAGAAACATCACATGGCTGAAGTTGATGCAAGAACCCAAGTTTTCCACTAAAACACCTGCACCACTTCTCAGCCTGGTGTCACCTCACACAGCTTGGAAGGACCAGAGAGCATAAAACACAGCAAACTCCGTGGAAAAATAATTCCAGATGGACCAAGTGAGGCTTGTTTGAGCTTGAAAAGGCTTCCCCAAGCACTTACAGTGTTTAGTCCTTTGAGATGTGAAGGATAAACTCGACCTAATCATACGTGTTAGGTCACAGCACCAAAACCCTGCAAGACTTGAACCATCCCAGGGTTGTAATCCAAGATCAATCCAACTTCAAACACTTCAGCAAGGAATCAACCTCCATTTGCTGGCCATGGAGAAGGCTCCATCCCCTAAAAAAGCCCAGGGAGCCAGCCTGATAGGAAAAGCAAACCACAGTTCCCAGCAAGGAAGAATTCCCACATTTGCTGTGACAAACCCCGGGAGGGGCTGCCTGCACCCCACAAGATGCCTGACACACAGAATGGGTTTTAAAAACTCCCTCACGCTCCCAAACCATTTGCAAGTTTTCCAAACAGGACCTCAACTCCTCATCTCCAATAGACAAAAATACAAACATGTTTCTAGGGACTCATTTCCAACAGTTTGCCAACAAGAGGAGGAGCTGAGCTCCAGTGTTTAATGCTCCTGTATCACTTCCACTCGCTTCCAGCAAACTGCTTGCGTGAAAATTCATATCCTGTCTGATATCTTCAAATCCCTAAGCAGCCCAAGGCCAGCCCTTTGCTCCTGGTTCTTGTTTTTTTGGGAGGAGAAGGGAAATGAAGAATTTCACGCACGCAGGTCCTGCCAGCGGTGTGGATCAAAGGCTCTGCTCTGCCTATGGTCACACAGGGGATGCCAGGGAAGGGCTGCCAGGATTGCCACGGGGCAGGGAGCCCATGAGGGGAAATCTCAGTCAGATCTAAACACCTGCCTGAGCTTCCCTGCCTCCACAAGTTTATAACTTAATCAGAGTTTCAGAGCGAAGGTGAGCAGAGCGATGGTACCGAGCTCCCGATAAACACTGGGAGGCACCCACAGGATTTGCTCTCTTATCCTGGGAGTAGGGAGCACAGGACATCCTTATCAGCTGCCAGCTGCACTGCTCTGCTCTCCCAGTCAGCATCTGGAATGCATCACACTCCCAAGAGCCATCCCTGAACCCTCAATTTAGCCAAGGTGGGCGATTCCCATCCCTGGCAGTGTCCAAGGCCAAGTTGGACTTTGGGGCTTGGAGCAGCCTGGGATAGTGGAAGGTGCCCCTGCCCATGGCAGGGGGTGGCACTGGATGAGCTTTAAGGTCCTTCCAATCCCAGTTCGGGATTCTCTGATTCTTTATCTGGGACCATGGTGTCCCTCCAGGGAACACAGCAGGGGAGGAGCCAACTTGCAGCCTCTCAGTGCTTTTTAAAGATAACAAACAAAAGCGGTCACATTTTCACTGCCAGAGCCAACTCCAGCTCCTACCCATCCCTACAACACCCTGGGTTTTAGCAAAGCTTTTATAGGAAGGAAAAATATGTGTGTAACTGGCTCATGAGGCCTCTGGGGGGTTAAGAAGATGATGGGAAAAACCAAGAAATTCATGCCTCAGTGTGGAAGTCATTTTCATGCCCCACTTTTTCAGCTGGGGAATATTTCTTTTGGAAAATAGTCACTTACAAGTAAACTCCTGGGGATTTTTTCTTCCCCTTAGAACAATAAATATTTCCTGTGAAGCAGTGTTCTGAAAATCTCAACTGGTTCAGAGGTCCAGTTTCATTCAAATGAGCATCCAAAAGCTCAAGGCTCCTTTGATCTCCACCCCACACTGGAAACCCTAAGAGAAAAAGCTTTCCTGCAGGATTTCCTCTATTCCTAAATTTTTTGCCAAGGTGTAAACAGCTTATTGCTTTTTATTTCCACCAATAAAATGAGACACAGGAACAATTTCAAGGGAGGAATTCAACTCAGAGTCAGCTAGGACACACAAAACACACGGGAAAAATATTCCTTTGCACAATGATCTTACAGGAAAAGCTGGCAAAAAGCAGGGCTTAACCTCCTTCAAGCATCCAAGAGCACAGGGATTTGCTCAATCCAAGGACAGTGACCTTGCACAGGCTCACACCTTCAGCTCAAACAGGAGTGATAAGTAAATATTTGATACCAAGCCCAGAGCCACCCTCAGGCACTCCAACCCCAGCTCCTGCTGCACCACAGTGGGTTAAGCCAAGATGTTGTGCTTCAACGTTTCCAAACTTGCTGAAAAGGCCTGAAAATGAGAGAAATCGTCCTCTGCAACACAATTTCTGCTGCCAGGATTCCGTCTTGCCATCCCAAAGTGTGCTCCTGAAATGAAGGGCTCCCAGAGAGAACTCAGGAAAGGCCCTGCTGGTTCCTCCCTGCAGCCACCAACCCTCTGAAACCACTGATGGGGACAGCAGTGTCACACTAATTAATGTCAGCCATGGGCTCAGAAGGCCAGAGACACCCATGGAGCTGCAGGATTAAACAATGGAGAAGCTCCACCCATTCCAGAGCATGGAGGAAATTTGTGTCCCAGTCCTGTTCCCCAGGAAAGGGCAAGGAAGGCAATCCAGGTATCTGCAGAGGCAGGAGGACGAGCTGGGTGTGAGTACCCAGTACCTCTGTGCAGAGGAGGGGATGAAACCCAGCCAGACATGGGCCCTGCTCATCCCCAGGTGCTGAGGCACTTCCCACACACTTCCAACGCGGGATTTGTCTGGAGTGACCACGAACAGGGAAGGGAGGGAGTCTGACAGCCTGGGGGAGCTGGGGTTGTTCACCAGGAGCACAGAAGGTTCCAGGGAGAGCTCAGAGCCCCTTCCAGGGCGTAAAGGGGCTCCAGGAGAGCTGGAGAGTGACTGGGGACAAGGGATAGAGGGACAGGACACAGGGAATGGCTTCGCACTGCCAGGATGGATGGGATATTGGGCAGGAATTGTTCCCTGGCAGGGTGAGGAGGCCTTGGAATGGATTTCCCAGAGCAGCTGTGGCTGCCTCTGGATCCCTGGCAGCGTCCAAGGCCAGGCTGGACTTTGGAGCAGCCTGGGATAGTGGAAGGTGTCCCTGCCCATGGCAGAGGTGGCACTAAATGGTGTTTAAGGTCCCTTCCAGCCCAAACCAGGCTGGAATTCTGTGATTTTGTCGTGTGGGACTCAGCCCTGCTTTTCCCATTGCACCAGAAGACATAAAACTCATCAGGTGGATCTGGAATGAGGAAACCCAAACCTGACCCTGGCAGAAAATCACCTCAGAGCTGCCTGGCAGGAGCAGGAACTGGTAACACAAAAGGCTAATTTCAAATCTATTAGAAGATATATTTTTGTATCATTTTCTACTGTTTGCCGTGAGTTAACACATTAATGGGAATGATAGACATCTCAGCTGGTGAATGTTACTGGGAGCTGGCACAGCCTGGGGGCAACAGAGACAGCCACCAGGTAGCCAAAGCTGCAGAATTTACCCCAAAACTATGCCTGTCCCTGTCACTTCTCCTCAATGAGAACACACCGCCCTTCTTTCAGGCTTTAATTAGGGAGGTGTTCATAGCAGGGATTTTTAGATGCTACACAAATAAACACTTTTTAACCCAGAAAGTTCACTATTAAAAGAAATTATTCCTGTAATTTTTACTATTTAAACTGCCTTTTTTATCTGAACAAAATAATCCCACTGGGAGTGTGCAAACATTGTTCCTTCAGTGGCTGCATGCTTTAATAAACCCCTGACCACTCTGAAATGTCCTCTTGGCTCTGCTCTGCCAGCTGGGGTTTGCCTCATCTTTGCTGAACTCTGTGACTAAAGGCCCAAAAATAATTAAAATTCACCTAATACTTTTGGCCAGAAGGCCCAAAAATACTTGAAATTCACCTTATTTTCTCTCACGTTGGTGCATCTGGGGCTGCTGCTGGCGTTGGCACTCAGAACACAGAGCAGAGGGAAAGAGCCATCCCACTCTCTCCATTCCAAGCTCTGATTTCAAACCCTCCTAAACCAGGGAGCAGAGCTCCTGCTGTCCCACCTTCCCGGAGGCTGGAAATGCTGCATCCAAGCCAGAAATCCCTTTGGGCAGCCGGAATGTTTCATTAGAATGGAGCAGAAAAGCACAGTAGGAACCTGCAGGAGCCCGACGGGGAGGGACCTCCTCCCACCCCACAGTCTGTGCCCTCCATGAGTTCTGCAACTTGTACTTTATGTTTTGAGCTTTAACATCCATGGCCACTCAGCATTAAATAATCACCTTTAGGATTGAGATCTTGAGGCAAAAATCCAGTCCCTGGAGGAACATCCAAGGCAGGAGCTCGTGGAGGAGAAGGGATGGAAAAGGACAGCTCTGTGTCTCTGTGTTCAGTACAGCCCCTCGTGAAATACCATTTTGGGAGTAATTTAGTAAGCTTTGGACTTCAAAAAGCAAATTATTTTTGCAAGTCCAGTGATTTCTGAATTCATGGTTATCTTCCAAGAAAAATGTGGAAACGCTTTAGGTTTTCACAGCTGAAAATATTAAAAATAACTGCAAAGAATCCCAGAATCGTTAAGGTTGGAAAAGACCTCCAAGATCATGAAGTCCAACCAGCACCACCACCACTAAACCACGTCCCCAAATGCCACATCCCCACAGCTTTGGGACATATCCAGGGGTGGTGACTCCACCATTTCCCTGTGCAGTTTGAAGCCACCAGGGGAATAAGTAAAATTTATTTAAGTATTTCTTAGAAAAGTGAAATACATTTGGAAATCCTGAGTGCAGTAAGTTGAGAAAGCAGTTTGGTGCTCACGCTTTCTTTGGTGCTTATTGTTCTACATCTCTTTATCAAAACTTACAAGGTGACAGCAGCCAAGATGTGCAGATACCTTTTTTTTCCTTAGCTGGAAAATGGAGATTTGATGTACTGGGATAATATTTCAGCCATCAAGGCTATTGGCTTATTAGCACACAGAAATATCCACAAATGATGCGACATTTCTGCCTCTCTCTGGCCCTTCTGCCTAATGCTCCCAGGATTTTTTTTAATCCCCTTGGAGCACTTTAAAGAATGGAAAGAGAATGTGAATGTGCCTTTTACCTGGTGCCTCTTCCTGACTGGTTTGGATCTGGTATTTATTTCATTTGGGTCGTGACTAATTGCTGAGATGCCATACCAGCGTGTCCAATCTTTGTGTACAGAGCTGTATTTTCAGCTCTTCTTCAGCAGGGCCTCCTCTTGCAGCCCAAGAATGCAGCAAAATGCTCAAAGCCAAGGAAAAAAACATCACCTTCCCAGCAAATCACCTGAAATAATCCCAGCAATGTGTCAACTAAACCAACAATCCATCACTTTCTTGCTTAGAAGCCTCACTGGCGTTCAGGAAGCTGAAAATCCAAGGGGAGGCTGAATTTGATTTTCCTTCTGAGCTGTGGGCGCTGTCCACACTGATATTTCTGACTGTTGTACTTATTACAGGTGACATGTGCAGGAATTTAAGGGCTCCTTCCCTCCACCAGCAGAATGGGGATATCTGATCTGACACTTTTCCCATATTCACATTTCTCTGTGTACAACTGAAAAATGCTTCAAATTGCCTTTGTTTTTCCTCTAGGATACCAAGTACTGCTCTAAGATGTTGTCCAGAAAGGTTGTGGATGCCTTTTCCCTGGATGTGTCCACAGCCAGGTTGGATAGGGCTTGGAGCCATCTGATTTAGTGAGTGGCATCCCTGCCCATGGCCAGGGGGTGGAAGGAGATGGCCTTTAAGGCCCTTCCAACCCAAACCATTCCATGATTCTGGTGTGGTTAGAGCTCTTCAATGTTTTTAATTTCATTCAGTACAGGTCCCACAGCTCTGGACCAAACGCAAAACCTCATCTAATATGCTTTCTTAAATTTATTCATCTATTCAGCTGCTGATTCTGGTAAGCAGGAATGGAAATGTTTGGGCTCCTGAGAGGAAAGAAGGGACACACAGGGAGCAGCCCCCTTTTGGAGCCCCCACCCTGACCATGCCTGGGGGGCACTGCTGAGGGGGGAGCTGGCAGAAATCCTTTGAAATCCTTTGGATTTGGAGCCTGTCAGACAGGAGCAGTGCTGGAAGAAGGCACAAGGCTGACAAACCATGGAAAATGTTGGCTTTTCTAGGGTGAAAAGATGCCAGCCTGCCTAAACTTTGTATTTCACAGGGAGATGTTTGGGCTCTTTAGGAAGAGCTGGGTGCCAAGACAACTTCCTTTTGGAGCCACAGCTCCGTGTCTGCTCCCAGAGGTGCCTGGAGCAGGGCTGATGCCACCCAGACAACAGAAGAACACAGCACCAGCATTTATCCAGGGTTTATCCATGGTTTATCCACAGGAAAGTGCTCCTGGCCTGCAGCGAAGGCATTGCCCTGTTCAATATTGCACCTGAGGTGGATCCTGCAATCCAGTGAGGTCACACTGTCTGCAATACTTCAAAAACACATTTAGTCTCCTGGGAGCTGATGGACATGGAATATAAAGCATCTCTGCAGGTTTTCAATTCCAAAATCAGCAGAGGTGGAAGCTTTGAAATCGCTCTGGCAGCAGCATCCACCATGTAAACCTTTGTAAGGTGGAAGCTGATCCTCAACGCTCACAAAATTTTATCCACCTTGGGCCAAATCCCATCTTGGATGTGGTGGTGAAGTTTCACCCACACATCAGGTGAAGCCAGTCCTGCAGTGTGGCAAATTTAAAAGGTGTCCCAGGGATCAAAGATGTAAAGATCTCACAAATGTTAAAGATTCCAAGCAGATCCCAGGCATCTCAGATCCTTCCAGTGTGTAAAGGGGTTTACAAGAAGGCTGCAGAGGGATTTTTCACAAGGGCCTGGAGTGCCAGGACAAAGAGAATGTCTTCCCACTGCCAGGGGGCAGTGCAGGGATGGATGGGAGATTGGGAAGGAATTGTTCCCTGAGAAGGTGGGCAGGCCCTGGCACAGGGTGCCCAGAGCAGCTGTGGCTGCCCCTGGATCCCTGGCAGTGTCCAAGGCCAGGTTGGATGGGGCTTGGAACAATCTGGGACAGTGGAAGGTGTCCCTGTCCATGGCAGGGGTGGCACTGGATGAGATTTAAGGTCCCTTCCAACCTAAACCCCCCAATGAATCCATGATCCTATATTATCAGGAAGCTCTAAAGCTCCACAGGAAAGTTTAGGAATGCTCCTGAAAACGCACTGCCGAGTATTTCCTAGGATGTGTGTTGGACCACAGCAAGCACACCAGGAGAGAAGGGAATCCCCTCCTCTAAAAGTTCCAGTCAGGAACAAATCTAACAGCTGGCACCTGCTCCAGTTCCATGAAAATCACACTTTGTGCAGGCAATCCTTGCTTTGAGACTTGGGACACTTCCAGGGATCCAGGGGCAGCCACAGCTGCCCTGGACACCCTGTGCCAGGACCTGCCCACCCTCCCAGGGAACAATTCCTTCCCAGTAGCCCATCTAGCCCTGCCCTCTGTTTAAAACCATTCCCCCTTCTCCTGTCACAATTGGCCCATTTAAAATTCCCTCTCCATTCACCTCACAAAATCTCACTAGTGACCCTCAAGTGCTCCATCCGAGGAGATGGATGAAAAAGCAATAAATGTAAATATATATAATACAGATATACATAGACACCAGCTCCTCCAGGTCACGCCCCTGCCAAACACAGCCATATGGTAAATGCAACCACAACAAATTAACAAGCTAATTAACACCAGCACAGAAACACTGAGCAATCACACCCTGTCCTCCCACCTCCAGAGGAAGCAGGAGGAGAAGCTCATCTAGAGAAACAGGGGACTTGGATGGAGAACTCCATTGTGACTGTGGCCCACGAAGGAACCTCGAGATGTCCTCATTAGTTAGGAAAACAGAACCACAAACATTCCCCAAAATCCTTTTGACCTGGCCCCAAAATCTACCAAAATAATACCCCTTGTGTTTAATCCAATGCAGTATTTTAAATATGTGCTTTATTTAGCTGATTGAAAACAAAATACGAGCTTACTCACTCTGGGCAACTCACCTCTGCCATGCCAAAAGAAAAAAGGAATTGACCCATTGTACCTCCAGAAAAAGCAGTTAATTGCTTAAAATACACAGCCTGATGTTTAGGAACAGCTTGAATTTTTTCCATCTGCACTGCAAACCATCTGTTCTGCATGAGAGATTTCATGACTTCCCAGGTCCATTTCCAAATTGAAATGGATGTTTTAATGATGAAAAATGGGGAGAAGTGATGAATACTTCATTAAAACACATTATTTCCCTGTCAACTTTCTATTCTCCTGACTGTAAGCAAAAATAATGTCTGAGCAGAGTTAATGTCTCAGGTTATCAGAGCTGCAGATGCCTCTTGGCATTTGCCTGAACAAATAAGCTATTTCATAAACCTGCAAACAGAAATGATTCAATAAATTGGAATTTCTTTCCCTTCTAATGAAAACCAGAGTTCTCCAACTCTTTCAATTACCTCCACGGAATGCAAAAGACACTAAAGAGAGGGTTTTTCTCCCCGTTTGCTCCATTCTTAGGACCATAAAGGCACATTAAAAACGTCAATACCTTCTCAGGGCAGACTCATCCACACTTCCTTTGCCAAACTGTATTTAATTATTTCAGTAAGATGTGAGGATATCATTTCCTAGCACCATCATGAGGAACCAAATTGTCCAAACCATTCATATCTCTCACTCAAATAAACACTTTCTATAGCATTTCTTAGTCTCTTTGCCAATTACCTCATATTTTTTGGACTAAAGCAAGTGTTTGCTGAAGCAGAGAGAAATGATAACAGAAATACCCAAGCAAGGCTTGCTTTTGTGCTCAGGCAATTTATTAAAGCAACAAGACATTTCAGCAAGCCATGAAAGTGAAAAACAACAGGCTGGAGGAGAAGGATGGCGTTGGAGTTCTGAATAAACCACCAAAAGCCTTTGAAGGCATCAAGCAGCAGGGAAAACCTGGTCACCCCCAAGGTGCTCTGCTGTCCCATGCTCTTCTTGTGCCAAGAATTCCCAAATTAATCTGATTTTCAGCACATCCCCTTCTGAAAACACCCAGGAGGAGACTTCTTAAAACCCCCCAATATTGAAAGGGTCTCTCTGGCGCCTTCTGCAATCAATTTCCCCTTCAGCCATCTAAAGGATCAATGGACATTTCTAGAAACCTGAGCCTGTTAACCCAGCTTAGGGCTTCTTTTTAAAGCCATTTTATATTGAGAGATTCGCAGTGAAATAAAAGCCAAACCCAAAAGGTGAGGGCAACTACCTCAAAGGCAGCCCCTGGAAACAACAGGCCAAAATATTTGGGCTTTTTCCTGAGAACATCCAGTCAAAACAATTCCACGCAACCTCCTTGGCACAGATTCCCTGACCCTCAGAGAGGCTTTGACCAAAATAATTCTGCTGGTTGAAATGTCAAAATTAAAATCATCCAGGAAAATTAAAGCAAATTCACTTTAGCCATCCAGATGTGGGACACAGAACTCTGAGTCCTCCTCCCTGAAGGTTTAGGGAACAGCCCATTATCTGGAATTATTCCCAAATAATGAACAGAGCAAGAGTGCCGTGAAGGAGGTGCAGCAGTGTTTTAGTTATTTAAAAACAAAATTCTACAATATGGCACAAAACTCCATTGCAAACCCTGTATTTTAATTCAAAACCTGATTGAAGCAGGCAAATTCCAGCTTGCCAGCAGGCACAAAACAATTAGGAACAAGGAATCTTCCTGGATTTCTCCATGTTCCTGGGAGCAGGATATGAGGAGGAAAAGGATGACAGTAGAGACGTTGGGCAATCGATCCATAATGAAACAGCTCTCAAGCAATAATGTTTGCCTTGCTCGGTGCCTGGTTCTTTTCTTCATAATTGATTTTGCACTGAAGGCCTCAGATTGCATAAGCAGCCACAAAATCACGGCTGTGAGAACTGCCAGTTTCTTTTATTCCTGCTGTATCTTCTCCTAGGGAGTTAATCCCAGGTGGGAAACACTGCCCTGATAAAACCCAACAATCCCAGTGCTGGGTTTTAATGAGCCACTGCATTTTTGCTGTTTCTCCAGCACAAGGACTTCACAAACGAGTTCCCTCTGCTCGTGGAGCTGTGCCAGGAGGGTTTAGGCTGGAGAGCAGGGAAAGGTTCTTCCCCCAGAGGGTGCTGGGCACTGCCCAGGCTCCCCAGGGAATGGGCACGGCCCCGAGGCTGCCAGAGCTCCAGGAGCCTTTGGACAGCACTGCCAGGGTGGGATTGTTGGGATCAGGAGTTGGATCAATGATCCCTGTGGGTCCCTCCCAGCTCAGGATACTCTGTGGTTCTACCCACACCCTCAGCTGCAGTCTGATGCTGCCATCTGCACCTCTGCTGGACGAAAACCCCACACATTTATTTAAAATATCCCATTTCACACACCCTTAAAGGAGGGATTATATCAAAAATAGGAGAAATCCTTTCATGGCAGTGAAAAATAGCACGGCAAGTGTACAGGTCATTGCCAAAGGCAAGGAGCAAAATGGGATCTGATTCCCGGGAGCTGCCAGCAGCCTTTGAAACCAGTTTTGGCACCACAATAAAACACATTTCTGCTGGTTCAGGGAAGGAGAAGCAACAGTGGAAACTCAGTTTTTGAACCAGATCTGAAAGAACTTGGGGTAAAACATCTGTCTGTCATTAGAGCTCCTCTGCAGCAGAAATCCTCCAGGCGACCCCAGATGTGTACATTATATTATATTAATTCTATTATTCACTTTACAGCAATCCCTTCATACAGAAACTGCTGTGTTTCTCTTGGATCCAGACCTTAAACTTTTTCGACATGGAGCCAAAAGGATTTTCAGTTTGGGTTTATTTTCCTTTTGGTGAGTATATTCCATATATAGCCCTCCTTCCAAACTGAGAATTCTTCCATATGTAATATAAGAAGAAAGGCAAGATTTATAAATACACCAACTAAGGACAAAAGAATTCACCAAGATAAGAGCACAGGCACAATAAATTCTATGATTTCTTTTCAAAAAAAAAAAAAAAAAAAGAAAAAAAAAAAGAGCAAAATCAAAAGCAAAATGTTGTCTCCAAACCAGTTTGCTTAAAATATTTATTTTTAAGCCAAGAAACCATCAAGTAGAAGTTGTTACTCAGCCTATTCCATCGCTTTAAAGAGCTGCATACCTAAAGTGCATCAGGTTCTCAAATGCCCTTTTCACAGAGCTGCCTGCCAAAATTTGTCTGGATTCACGCTGCAGACAAACTGTTCTACCCCTGGACAAGTCACGGAAAAAATTCCATATAAAAGCAGAGGAGGGAAGGACAGCTGAGACATCCATGGTGCAATCCTGCTTAAATCACACTGTTATTAAACTTGAATGGAGAAACAAGAGGTGGCTGAGCCCCAGCAATGAGAGCAGCCGTGTTTGCTCTGACACTGCTCGGGGAAGGGATGGCCCAAGGTAAGCGAGCTCCTTTCACAGGTTGTAAAACAAGCCTGGGAAGCAAATCCTGGGCACTTCCAGCAGTCACTGGCTCAGCATCACTCGTTTCCACAGCAGGAGATTGCCCTTAATTCCTAATTACACCGCATTTGGGAATCAGCTTTTGGGGTGGGGCTCTGCTGCCACTTGTGGAATCTGCAGACACAGGATGTCACGCTGGTTTGGGGTGAAAGGGACTTGAAGCCCACCCAGTGCCACCCCTGCCATGGGCAGGGAAACCTTCCACTATTCCAGGTTGTTCCTGGTCCCACCTGGCCTTGGACATTTCCAGAGATCCAGGGGCAGCCACAGCTGCTCTGGGTACCCTGTGCCAGGGCCTGCCCACCCTCCCAGGGAACAATTCCTTCCCAGTATCTCACCTAAATCTCCCCTCTTTAGTTCAAAACCTTGTCCTGTCTCTCTGTGCCCATGTAAGAAGTGCCCTTTGCTGTTTTTCCAGGCCCTGAAAGGATGCAGTGAGTTCTGCCCTCACTCTGACTGAAAAGGCCACCGTGATTTTTCTCTCCACAAGTAATAAAAGAAAATAGCCAAGAGCCAGAGGCCACAGAGGAGGAGCTCTCAGCCAGCTCCCACTGCAGACAAGTCTTCCATCATCAAAACAAAAGAGAGAATGAACCATTGTCTCCTGACTGCAGCACCAAGACCACACTTCTCAGATCTGCATGGAGAAAAGCAACACCACTATTCCTAAATATATCCGAATCCCTGGGGTTTGGAACCCAGCTCTCCAGCCTGTCCTTCACTGTGTGAGCCAGAAACCTGAGGAGTTCAGCCCTTATTCAGCACCTCGTTGTGCTCCTGCTGCCTTTCTGGGGCGGAGGGGTTGATTTCCTGGGGTCATTTCCATGGTTCCAGCAGCTGGCAGCAACGCTGTGCAGCTCACTCCTGCTTTTCTCTGCCTCTACAATTGCATTTCTACAATCACCCAGACCTGGAATTTCTGGGCATTGATTCCTCTCAGGATTAAGTTTTTAGGATACCAAATGAGGAGAAACGAGTGTCTGAAGGGAGCCTAGAAGGAAGATAAAAGGGACTGTGGATGAGGATCTGGCGTGCCAGGACACAGGGAATGGCTTCCCACTGCCACAGGGCAGGGATGGATGGGAGATTGGGAAGGAATTGTTCCCTGGGAGGGTGGGCAGGCCCTGGCACAGGGTGCCCAGAGCAGCTGTGGCTGCCCCTGGATCCCTGGCAGTGTCCAAGGCCAGGCTGGACGAGGAACAACCTGGTCCATGGAAGGTGTCCCTGCACATGGTTGCAGCTGGATGGGCTTTAAGGTCCCTCCCAACCCAAACCATTCCACGATTCCACAATTCCATAACCTTTACTATAAGTAGTTCTAGTCCAACTGCAGACCTCTGAGGAGATTTTTTCTCCTCACAAAATTTGTTACACTGACACTATTTACAATGATATTTCAGGCAGTGCTGGGCAAAGCCATTATTAAAGTAATTATTTTCCAATCCCAGTCTCTGAGGTTTACAGGGAAACACACATTTTGCTGGGAAATGGACGCTGACAGGGAGATCAACAGCAAATATTCCTAAATGCCTTTCTCTAAGACTGATAATTAGCATCAAAATCTGTAACCTTTAGGGAAATAGGGACGCCCCCTACACAAAAATTGTTCCTTTAGGGACACTGGCTCTGCCTGTTTGGGTTTCTGAGACCCTGAATCCCTGGAGACTTCCACCGTGAGTTGATATCAGTGCAAGACATGGCCAGGCAGGCCTGATTTCCAAAAATACCAAACTGAGATTACATAAAACGAGTGGGAAGACTGACAAAAAAATAAAAAAGCTGGGTTTTGATCAAACAATTTATGGCATTTCTGACTGGGAATGCAAATGAATTCATCTCAGTGACCTTAAAAATGAACTGAAGCAAGGGGTCCTTGGAGGCACAGAGTGCGAATAGGAGGCTTTTTTCTCAGAGTGAGATAATGCTTGGAGTAGAGCTTTTTAATACATTGTGCTCAGTAAATTCATCTCAGGGACAAAACTCCTGTGGAATATTTGATTTCTGGCATGGAAACTACTACACAGAATTCCTAAATCATTCTGCAGTAAGTTCGGTTTTGGAGGCTCCAGAACATTTATTTTCTGGATTCGTACTCACTCACTAATCACTTTCATAGGCATTGAGTAACAAATAAAGGCAGTTCTTCTGAAAAGTGTTTTATTTTTCTTTCCAATGCAAGAGCCATGCTCTGTTCCCATTTTTTCCCATAGGAAACTGCTGATCTTAGCAGTACCCAACCTTTGGAAGAAATGTCAACAGAGGAGACGTGGAAAAAATTCCCACCCTGCCGAACGTAATTTTTTCCTGTCTCACATAATACGTTCCCAAGGAACCCTGAAACATAATCCAGGCATATTTACTTTTGGAGGGGTTATCCAGTTTCTGCAGCATTCCCCACGGGGTGCATCACCAGGGACGTTTCATCCCAGTCTGTGTCTGGATCCCAGCTTCCAAAGGAGTTCGGGCACGAAGCAGGAAATGGAGCCCTTCGGCTGGCAGGTGCTTCCCAAAACAGCACTCCAGGGTTTTTTCCCTACCCCTGCTCCAAAACTCTCCTTCTTTTCACACCACCTCACTTGGGCTGGCTTTGAGCTGCTAAATCCTAGAAAACCCCTGGGATGGAGAGCCCACAGCCTCTTCAAACATCCCTGCTCCGGTTGTGCCTGAAGCAAGAGCTCAGGGAGCAAG
Source organism: Phylloscopus whistleri (assembly GCA_017589585.1). Taxonomy (NCBI): domain Eukaryota; kingdom Metazoa; phylum Chordata; class Aves; order Passeriformes; family Phylloscopidae; genus Phylloscopus; species Phylloscopus whistleri. The sequence goes on from JADMLD010000043.1 coordinate 1,427,710, forward strand.
GGATGGAAATCCACCTTGCCTTGCTTGACTTGGCTGATCCTCATTTGGCTTTCCACCAATTAGTGACCGTGGGGACCAGAGATGTACTGGGGCTGGAGGGATGAAGGAGAAGAAATTTTTCTTCCCCTTTTCCAGGATGGATGACAGACACTGGAGATTCTGGGAGTCCAAGCTTTTCCTCAGGCCACCCCAGCAGTTTGGCACAAGAGAAACGCCTCCTAGCAAGGACAGAGGGGGAAATCCCTCATTATTTCTTGCCTCTATCTAAAGCCTCCTTCAGTCTAAGCTCACCAACAACTCTGAATCACTACCAGTTCGAGTGAAACATAAAAGGAAACCTCAGGACTGCAAACACAGACACAGGATCTAAAATTAACAAAAGGAAAACCTCCACGCTGCCGTGGATTTTCTCAGAGCTCAGGGGCCCCTTCTCACCACCCCGAAGTGCCAACAATTTCCTCTCCCACATCCCGCAGAACTGTCTGCACCCCAGACAGGGCCCGCTCTGAGACTCCCAGGGACTGTCCCTTCCCTTTCCCCAGCACTAATAAACATCACTTTGAAAGAGCAATGGGATGTGTCATCCCCATGAGCTCCAGCACCCCTCCTGCAGTCATCCCACGGTGTTTCAGTGATATCAGACACATCACAGTTATTCCTTCTGCTCCCTTCAAACAGGCTCCTCACCACAGCTGCTCTGCTGTTACCTATGCATGTGCAACTGCCTCAGATAACAGCTGAGAAACTCCTCCAAAATGTGATTTTTACAGTGGAAACACTGTGGTTCTACCTTCTGAAGCCTCATCAGTGGACAAAGCTTTCCTTTCACACGCTGCTCTGTATTTGAGACGCGGTTGCTGCCCTGTTTCTGCATCAATCTAGATGCCAGAGTATTCCATAAAATCCACCAGTGAGTCTTTGGCAGCTGGCACAGCAGCTCTCCAAAGCACGGAGGAGTTTAAGGAGATGACAGTTACCCAGTTGCTTTCCAGCAGGGAAGCAGCAAAAATCATCTGCGTGCAGTGGGCAGGCTCCCGGTGCCAGCTGCAAATCCCTGCCAGTTAAGGCAAACAACCATTTAATTTTCTTGCAGAGAGGGACAGGATTGACTTCCCATTCCAAGCAGCCCTGAGAAAGGTCGGCAGACACCAGGAAACACTGAAAAACTGTGTCAAAACCCAAGCCAAAATGGCTTTCAATGTGCTCCAAGGCAGGGGCTGAGAGATTTGACCTCACCAAAATCCAAAGTGCAGAGGAGCTCCAGGAAACGGTAACAAACTCCATCAGGAACACCTGGAATGCTTGTGATGCCCCAGTTCTACAACTGCCACACAATTCCTGCTCCCAGATAAACAATGTCTTCCTCTGCTCAGCTTTTAAAAGGGAATTCCTCATCTAAAAGAACCCTGTGGCCCCACTGCTAAACTCCTCAACCACCTTCCCAATTTCTCATGGCAAGGGATTTTGGACAACCTCTGCTGAAATTATGGTAAAATTTACACAGGAGCTCAGGGAATGTCAGCAATTACCAGCATGACCTCAAGGCTTAGAGAGGAATTGAGATTAGAGGGAGACTTGTTTTTCTGCAGTGATTTGGTAGCAGATGGTGACTTTTATTTAGCCCTTCTGAAGAAAAGTAGCCTTGAAATGGGCACTTTCCCAGCTTCATTAACATGATATTGAGAAAAATATCAAATGTCTCAAGCAGGGACAATTCCCAGAGCCTCACACAATCCTTAACAAATCCAAACTCTCGTGCTGCAATCTACTTGGTGGCTTTTGGAGATGTGAGCCTCCAACCTCTGCTGCTTTTTCCTCTGTGCTTTCCAATTTCATTCTGCAGGGAAACCAGCTCAGCTTCTCCACTCTTTGCTTGTAAAATTCCAAGTGTTTTCCAGCTTTCAGCAGAGGCTGAGACCACTCAGTTCTTCCACCTCCGTTTTGTTTGCTGACAGGTAAAACAGATAACCAGCAGTTCCTCTCTTCATAATGTGAGCATCTTCTCAACCAACCCTGAGCAGCCTCACTAGAACCCTCTGGGCTTGCAACAGGACTGAAGTGACCCAAAAACTTCAAAAGTTTAAAGTGAGAGCAAGGAAAGAGTCAAACAAGCCAAGGTTGAAAAGCCAGCAAAAGCCTGAATTTAAAGCACTTAATGAAGGGTCAGAAGTCACCAACATCACATTCAGGAGGAGTTACTGTGGTTAAATAGTCAAGATAAACCAGACATGACCACAAATTTAAGAAAATATTGCCACGTTTTGCCCTCTCTGGATTGAAAACACTCTTCTGCTTGGATAATTCTATCAGAAGTACCTGCCAGCCTCCCCCTGCCTGAAGAAAATCCATGTGCTGGCTGCTCCTGTGCCTGAGGCTCAGGAGGATATGTTTACACCAGTGACATTTCACAAACTGTGTCCCCATTCCCCTCCCACTCAGTGCTTCACAGAGACAGCACCAAGCCTGGACTGATTCCTGCTAACAGGAATAAAAATGCTCCCTTTTCAGCTGATAAATGGGCACAGGTCAAGAGGAAATCAATTACAGAGAGAAAACACACATTTCTAACCTGTACATTTAAGCAACTCCTTTATAAGTACTGAGATACAGCTGAGATATCTTCAAATCTTTTTTGCACAGTTAAAAAACCTGCACTTCTTGCTGGCTTGCAGCAGCACATATGGCATGCCAGAAAGCACATGAAGGAATCATATGAACAGCTCCTGCTACATAAATGAAGGCAAAATCAATTCTCCCTCCACTTATTGTTGAATGAAAACCATCCAGAACCATTAAACATTGCAGGGGAAAAAAAAGGCCCTAAAAAGCTGAAAAAGAAATTGAAGAATTGGATTTGCTTGTTTAACTCAAATCATGTATTTCCATTTTGCTGTAAGGTTTTTGATTTCACTGATCATGGAATCCCAGGATGGTTTGGTGGGAAGGGACCTTAAGGACCATCCAGTCCCATTATTCATATTCCCAACACTCCCTCAGCCCATCCTGCAGCCCCACAGCTTTTAAAATCTATTACCTTGTGTTTATTTATTCTGCAGCGCAATCCACAAAAATGCTCAGGTTAAACCTGCCCCATCATAAATTCCAAGAGGCAATTTCCAGCTGAAGGAATTAGTTACTCAGAGTGCTCTCAGCTCCCAGAAAGTGCATCTACAACAACTCAGCCCAACTTAAATCATATCAGATCTGTGCCCAAAAAAAAAAAATCCCAAATCCTGTATAGAGCTGCCAGCCCTCATTAATCATGTCCTGATGAATGAAACCCTTTCCAGTGCTGGCAACAGAGATTTGCTCTGAAACGGTGGAAATGTTTCAGGTTAATCTTTTTGACAAAGCAGTCAATTCAGTGAAATAACTTCCTCCACATCCCCTGCATCCCCAGCTAGGATAAATCCAAGGAGCTGGGCTGGAGCCGAGGAGTCCAGGCTGATTTCTATCAGCTGGAGACCAAGCCAAATTTTTTTTCCCTGTTTCAGTGCCTTGGTTAAAATCCTCAGGGAACCTTAGGACATACTTTCACATGTTCAGCCGATGATCTGCTTGGAGAGGTTTCCAGATGGGTTTGGGAAGACAAGCTGAAAAATGCACGGTCATGTTCTCCTCTAAAACGGTACTGTGAGGGGCTAAGCTGACCTTTGCTGGAGTGTATTTTAAGAACAAGAGTCACTTGGGGAATACTTCATGTCTTGGGATAAATATATTTAGCTAGAAACGAGACCTGAACAAGAACAAGGTCTTTCAAACTGGCTGTGTGTCACAGCCTACTGTACTTACAGTAGCTCTTCTTTACAAAAGAGGGACACAAAAATGAGAAATTTGGTCTTGAAGTTTTCTTTGACCCTTTTAGAACTGAGCACGGGAAGTGCAGCATCACAGCACCACAGCAGAGAATGTTTCACCAAAATGTTGTTTCTGATGGAAAACCCCACTCCTCATTTTAACAGGCTCCAAAAGGCAATTTTATACCACTTGGTGCTGGAATTTTCTTGTACAACACGTGTTTATCCTGCATTAAGTTTTTTCCACCTTTCTAAAAACGCTTCATGATAATGGTTAAGGTTTGGGGTTTTTTTCTTAACCTGCAATTCTTTAAACAGGCCTGGGACAGAGGCACTGGGAATTTAAGCAGTTTTTGAACCCCCTCCAGGGATGGCAATGCCACCGCTGCCCTGGGCTACTGAAAGTGAGGGCCAGAGCAGAACCTTATATTTTATCTGCTCTCAGATTTAAAGTTAATTCTTTGCTGTTCAAAAATCTAATCATCTCCTTCTCAGAACTGTAACTTGCAGGATTCTTCCTGAAAGGATCACTTCACACACACACACACAAAAAATCAAATTATAAACTTCTCTTCACTGCAAGTAGAAAGGGAAGTGTAAGGAAGGTCATCCCTGAGTGGTGCTGGCTGAAGGTCACTCTGCTCCTGCTGAGCATTTAAATATCAGAAAAACCAACAGGGATCAGCAGCACAGAGTCGAAGGTGACACATATTAGTGAGACTCAGGATTGCAGTGGGTGGAAGGGGAGGTCTGGCTGCAAATATTTACACAAATGGGAACAGATTTAGGACAGGCTGAGCCAGCCCATCCAACCACGAGGCAAAGCAAGGTTTGCTCTGAACGACCCTGAGTTTGATATTTACTGTGTCCTCTGGGGATTCAGGCCTGGCTTAGGCTAAGTCAGGTCAATAAAAATGAAGTCCAGCTCCTGAAGTCTGGTAATAACTCAGCAATCGAAAGGCTTAGAAAGAGGAGGTTAATCCTGGGGCTAGAGCTCGAAGCAGGGTGCCTGTGCTGAGCCCAAACCAGCCAGTCTGGGCTCCTGAGCACAGCAGGGCCAGGGAGCTCCTGGAGCGGGGCCAGCGGAGGCTGCGCAGCTGAGGAAGGGCCTGGAGCCTCTGGGTGCCCAGGAAAGGCTGAGGGAGCTGGGGCTGTTCAGCCTGGAGAGGAGCCCCAGCTGAGAGGGGCCCTCAGGCCTGGCTGTCCCTGTGTGCAGGGAGGGCTCCCAGCAGGGCCCAGGCTCTGCTGCGGGGGCCCAGCAATGGCCCCAGAGCCACGGGCAGGGCCTGAGCCCAGCAATTGCCCCTGCACAGGAGGCACAACTTCTTCCCTGGGCAGTGCCCAGCCCTGAGCACATTGTCCACACAGCCTGGGGGGTCTCCTCCCTGGGGCTGTGGCAGAGCTGTGTGCACACAATGCTGTGCCCTGTGCTCTGGGATGGCCCTGCTGGAGCAGGGAGGTGGCACCAGGTGCCCGCTGAGCTCCCCTCAGCCTCAGCCAGCCTGGGATTCTGTGGTGCAGCGCTGACCATGGAGCCACCACCATGGACACACAGCACTTCCAGTCCAGGTGAACATGGACACCTTTGGCAGCACAGCTCTCCCAACACTGCAGAACAGCCATGTCCATCCTGCCTGACCATGGAAGCAGCTGCAGATCCTGCAGACAGCTTCTGCCTCTCCCACAGCCCCAAGTCCCTCAAGCTCTGCAGACCTCCAGGCTACCTGAACTCACCCATTTCTAGGCAGCTGCTACTTTGCAGACTTTTACCAAAACCTCGTTTTGCAGGTGGAAGAAGACAGCAAGAAGAGCAGAAACTTGTACTGCTCTGTAGACTATTAAACATTTCCCATCCTGTCTCAACCATTTTGTGTAAATCCCAGCTCACCCCAAACAGGAGAGCTGAGCCAGGCAGGAACTAAGGCTAAAATCCAGCTAAAATTCATCCTCACAGCAGTACACACTGAATAAACTAGCTGAGCTTGTCACAGCAAATCCCTGCATCCAGGGCCCAGAGGGACAGCTAGGGAACACAAACACTCTGCCCTTTACCCGCTGCTTTCCTAACCTCTGGCTGGGAACTGCACATCGTGAGGACAGGCTGAAGTGGATTCTGTGACTGCAAAATACCCTGCCAGTGCTGTGCATCCAGTGCTGTGGGTCACACATGGGTGAATTGGCTGCTGCTGAGCAAGGCTTGCCCTCCTCAAGGACTCTGCAGTGCCCCATGGGACAATCCATGTTTTCCACTGGGAATGGAGGAATAAGTGTTGAAGATGGAGGCAAAGAATGTGTTAAACACCTCAGCCTTGTCTCTGTCCCTGTTTGTGGGGTGATCATTAACACCTGCCCAGCCCATCCCAGCACTGATCACCTTCTCCTGTCCCCAGCTTGCTCCCTTTCCAGACACAGCAGGATTTCCATGGGCTGGAATATCCCCCTGGCCAGTCCAGACAGGCTGTCCTGCCCGTGCTCCCTCCTGCCTCCTTGTCACCTCCTTGCTGGCTCAGCAGGGGACATGAACTGTCCCATGCAGAATCCTTGGGGAGGGCAAGGCCAGCTCAGCAACACCCAAACCTTCCACCTGTTACCCACAGCATCCCCAGCCTGAATCCAAACCCAGCCCTGAGCCACTTCCTGGGGAGAGCAGAACCCTGTCCCAGTCAAATCCAGAGCAGGAGGAACACTCAGTTCTGTGGGGAAATCCTAATTTATATAACACTAATCCTACTTACAAATCCTCTCCTGCCACCACAAGCATCCTCCTGGGGCCCAGTGCCCATCTCGGGGCAGCCCCCTGGAGATAGGTGAACCTCCTTGGTCTCCTGGGGCTCATCTCCTCCACCAGGCTCGGGCTGTTCCCGGCTGGTTCAGCCACAGCTTCCTGGGAGCCCTGGGGTGGACATTGGTGGCTGCAGGACCCTTGTTCTTCTGCCACCTGCTCCTGGGAATGCTCCCCTGGATCAGGCTGGGCTCCCATTCCCACTTCCTGGCTTTCCCTGGCCACATCCATGTTCAGGGATGCACCAGTGGTGTCAATCCCCCTGGGATCCTGCTGATCTCAGAGGGAGCAGGGAGAGCTGTCCATGGCCTCCTCATGTTTTGCAGGCCAGCAGGGCTTCCTGAGACTCTTGGAGGGACGGAGGCTTCCAGGAGCAATGTTCTGAGCAGGGGGAAGGCACTTGGAGGGAACGAAGAATCTCTGCAGGCAGAGGACCTTGAGAGGCTGGGGGCTGTCTGTGGGAATGGAGCTGTTGGCAGGTGCTGGCAGGGATGGGGGTTCTCAGGGGAGGGAGGCTGTCAGAAGGAGCAGGGGGCTTGGAGGTTTGGAGGCAGGCAGAGGAGGCTCCTGGCACGATGGTGGCTCTCTGAGGGTCCTCAATGGAGGGTTGATCTCTGTGGGAATGCCATCTTTGAAGGGTTGGAGGCTCTCCCAGGGATGGCCATTCCTGGGGGAGCAGCCTCTTGCAGGGATGGAGGCACCTGGAGCAGCAGGACAAGGCACTGCAGGCCAGGTGGCCTCGCTCCCCCAGCTCCTGCAGCCATGCCCACAGCCCCTGCCACATCCCGGAATAAAGGGAAGCCGATGTCCCATACGGAGCCCACCAGCAGCAACAGCTCCTGCAGCTCCTTGGCCACGGCCACACGGGGCCACAGCTGCAGGGGACCAAGGGGGGCTCACGGGACCATCTGGACACTGTTCAGGGGACACCCAAGGCCTGGAGCACCTGGGAGCCACAGGGGATCATCCGTGTGGACCTGGACCCCGGGGCACTTTCGCAGCTTCTGAGTCCCTGCTTGCCACCCCCATGGTGGCCAGGGGCCAGCAGCCCACCAGCCAGCCACGGTGGCAGCAGCAGGGCTAGCACAGCCAGCAGGGTGCCACCATCACTCATGGCTCTGGCACGGCCCAGTGCCACCACACTGGTGGCTACAGGGCTGGTCTGGCTTATATAGGGGGGCCAGGACAGCGTGTGACATCACAGCCCTGCCTCATGCCAGTGTCACCCCCTTTGTGACAATCACCGCCCCGCCCACCTCAGGCGCAGCAGGATCGGCTCAGCCCTGAGGGTGCTCATGGCTGGAAAAAGCCTGGAAGTCAAAATGGGAGCCCAGCCCAAAGCAGTGAAGCATTCCCAGGAGCAAGGGGCACATCAGGAACAGGCCTGGTGCCACCAGTGCCACCCCACGGCTCCCAGGAGGGAGCTCCTGTGGCAGTTCCAGCTGGGAATTCTGCTCTGGGCCTGAGAGGATCCTGCAGACACAAAGGGAGCTGGAGTTCCCTGCTGAACTGGCCTGACCTGGTTGGTGAGAGGCAGCAGGAGGTTTCTGTTTGCAGCTCCCCAGCTCCTGCAAAGCCTCTATCCTAAACAAATCAGCATTTCCCAAGGAGCCCTCACGGTGCTCCCATTGCTCTGGTTTGCACCAGGATAGGGCTCCTTTCTACCCAAGGCTGCCTTTGGAGTCAGGATGGCTCAGGAAAGAGCTCCTTGGGAAAAAGTGATCATCTCTCAAAACATCACCATTAGTCTCACAGTGCAAATAAAAACACTGGGCTGGGTTCTTCATTTCTGGTATTAGCAGCAGCCCTCTGTCACACAAGAAGATATAAGCACAAATTTCTAAAAATACAACATCTTAGCAGCCTTGTAACATTCCAGTACTACAGAGCAGTTTAATTCCTAGTTAGAAGATGACACTGGGAAAGATGAACCTCATGGATTCCACGGTACACAGCAGCAGTGGAAAAAAAATGACATTTTTAATATTTATTCCTAGAAGTGCTGCACAAACCAAGAGCAAACAATTCCACCACCTACACAGGACATCTCTTATCCTGACAGCACAACAGAACGCTCCTGACCCAGGAAAAGGGGGGCCAAAAGGCACCATACAATGCTCCCATCATTTCTGCACAACTGCCTCACCCCCCCAGTCAGAAACAACACACAACTGCCAGGCCTGGTGTTCAAACCTTGGCCCCCACCAAAAAAAAAGAAGTCTAACAGACCTCCAAGACAGAAAAAGCCGTGAAGGAAATTCCAAAGTCAAACCCCACTTGCAAACATCCAAATTCTCCTGCTGTTTAATAGCTGGGGTAAGCAGAAATCCAAGGAAATTAAAGCTCCCATTTGGTGCAATCCGGACACAATCATCACCTGAAGTGCCACAATTCCTGCAGGGTTTCTGACTCTTCTGAGCTGTAAGCAGAGCAAGCCCTGTGAGTTTTTTAACAGAAGAGCCAACTCATTTTCCCCAATACTATTTTACCTGATAGCAATTAATTATTCTGATTTATAGGAGGGCAATCAGAAGTTGTGCTGTCAAAATGACACCTGGGCTGGGCAGTTGAAGCGGGAAGGAAAAACACAGGAGGAACAACCTGATTGTGTCCAGCTCCTCCCCATTTTTCCCCTCTAAACCAACAGAAGGACTGCAAACCTCCAAGCAGAGCAGCCCCTTTGCTGCCTGAGCATTCCCAGATCAATTCCACAGGAAATACTCCTGCTCTGTTCAAACAAGTCTCAGGACTCTGCGAAACATCACTGTGGCAGGCACTGGGGCTGCCTCAGTTCAGGAGGCTGCAGGAATTCCAGAGCAGCCATCCCAGCAGGAATTGCCTGCCCAAAAGACATCTCCCCAGCCCTGCCTCTCCTCTGTGGGCAGCAGCCATCCCTCCTGCACACCTTTCACTCCTCCAACCCATCTGGGCTGTAGCTCTCTCTGCCACACACATCCCAACACTCCTGTAATTCTGGAAGAACAAATACTTGCTTGTTTTTATTGTCTTTTTCTTTTTTTTAAATTATCTTTTTTTTTTTTCCCACTTGCACTTAGAGGTTACTACTTAATGAAGAACAGGCAGAGGAAATCCCAGAATGGTTTGGGTGGGAAGGGACCTTAAAGCCCATCCAGTGCCACCCCTGCCATGGGCAGGGACACCTTCCACTATCCCAGGCTGCTCCAAGCCCCTTCCAACCTGGCCTTGCAATGGTCCTGATTGTTCACCCTGGAGAGGAGAAGCTCTGGAGTGACATAATTGTGGCCTTCCAGTGCCTGAAGGAGCTACAGGAAACATGGAGGCTTGGGACAAGGGATGGAGGGACAGGACACAGGGAATGGCTTCCCACTGCCAGAGGGCAGGGATGGATGGGATATTGGGAAGGAATTGTTCCCTGGGAGGGTGGGCAGGCCCTGGCACAGGGTGCCCAGAGCAGCTGGGGCTGCCCCTGGATCCCTGGAAGTGCCCAAGGCCAGGTTGGACTCTGGGGCTTGGAGCAGCCTGGGACAGTGGAAGGTGTCCCTGCCCATGGCAGGGGTGGCACTGGATGGGCTTTAAGGTCCCTTCCAGCCCAAACCATTCTGGGATTCTGTGATCTGCACATCCCAACAGGATGGAGCTCTCTGCCTGCATCCCACAGTCCGTGACTCTCTCTCGTGTGCCATTTCTGGTGCTCAGCGGTCAGGAGGCAGCACAGAGACATCCTGAGGAGGAGAGAGTTAGTCCAGTCAAAACTGAGTGCAAGGAAACCCTTTCAGAAAGGACTTGACTCAATGAGGTGATGAGAAGAGCAGTGCCTGATGACCTGGCACACACACCCCAGGCAAGCAAGAGACAAAAACAACTTCTCCTTTAGAGCCTGGAAACTTCAGGATTTTTTGTGCTTAAAATATCGAAGCCAAAAAATTCACAATGTGCCCCTGCACGAAGGATGCTGGAAAACATTGATTTCAGGATTATTCAATAACCCTTCTCTTCCCTGTTGTTCTGATGAATGAGAATTTGAGCTAATTTGCTGGAGTTAATTATTTATTGTTATGGAACCTTTCGGCTCGCAGATGGTCACTGTTATTGTAAGAATTGCAGGGGACCTGCAGCATCTTGCTGGGGCCTTTCCTGCTTTATTTAATTCCACAAGAAAACAGACCTATCTGCCAATTCCCAAAAAATGTCCATTTGCTCTGTATTACCACTGGAACCATACCTTCTTCCCACTGCTGGCTGCTTCCCTTTTTCCAGTAAAAGGCATCAAGTGCAGATTGGTTTTAGAGAGAGAGAATTAAAGCTCCTTTCATGGAGGAAAATGAACTCTCAGCAAGGAAACCCTGCTGTAACCAATATCACTCAAGGATTGTTCTTGCCTCTTCCAGCAACCAGAACCCTCACTCCTACGGACAGAGAACGTTGCACACTCCAATAAATAAATCTGAGATAATAAAGGCAGAGTTATGTGCCTGGTTCCCCTAAAAATCTGAGCCATTGAGCTCGTTGGCCCCATCCACCTCAGATTTGAGGCTTGGGCTTTGCCAGGAGGTGAAAAAAAAAACCCAGAGGGATGAGGAACGCAGCAAGCACTGGAGGTCTGTGACCCCTTCCCCAAACAAAAATATCAACTGCAGGAGAGCAGCAGGGCTCTGGTTTCACCCTGCAAGAGGCCAAAGTGCTGCTCCTTCTGTTCCAGGAAGGGAAAAAAATGAGTGAGTGAAAGAGCAGAGTTTCTTTGAGAGGTCTTGGAACATTAACCCCAGTAAGACAACTGCTGGGATGGAGACTCAGGCAGCTGGCTGAGCTTCAGGAGAAGTGGGAATCACTCAGCTCCCCTTAAAACACTCATGAAGACTCATGAAGACTATCATGGTGATAGTCTTCTTTTAAATAAAACATTTTGGGGTTTTTTTATAGAAAACATTATTTTTCTTCACACGTAAATCTGATTATCAGCTATTCCAGCAGGAAAAAAAAAGGAGCAATTAGATTTGGAAAAGTGTAGCCAGCAGTGAATGTGCACACAGAGTGATTCTGGAGTGTAAACAAAGCTGGTTTAAACCATTCTGCTTTATTCTTTTTCATTAGTTTGCAGAGATTATATTCAACTATTTGCTTTTTAATTACATTTGAAAACATTAATTTCCTATCAACAGTCCTGATTTCAAGTGCAAACACTGCTTAATTAGAACTCGTGGGGAAATGATTTTAGGTCCTGTGGAAAATGAACCTGCTTTCATTTCACACAGAAAACCACTCACAGCCCAAAGGTTACTCCATTTATTCCTGGGGAAAATCCAAATGCCAAAGATGAAAACCAAAAATGCAGGCACTGTTGGATGTGCATCAAAGTTCCCTCTAACTCTCCAGAGCAAGGTAACTGGAGAGGTAAAAAGGATGTTCCATCCGTCAATGTTCCATCCATTCTGCATGGAATCACACCTTTCAAAAATTCCAGACCCTACAAAAAGCAAATCCGCTGGGAAAATAAAATTTACTGATAGGAAACCAATTTTAAAGGAGGAAAAAAACCTGCAGCCACAGTAACAGGATAAGCAAAACCTGAGGATCTGAAAGCTTTCTTTAAAAAGTCAAGTGGGGATATAGAGTCTCTCTCAGTTCATTCCTGTGCTTTCTTCTGGCTATGGAATCAGAGAATACCCTGTGCTGAAAGGGACCCCCAAGGACCATCCAATCCCACTCCTGCCCAGACACCCCAACAACCCCACCCTGGGCATCCCTGGCAGCGCTGTCCAAACACTCCTGGAGCTCTGGCAGCCTCAGGGCCGTGCCCATTCCCTGGGGAGCCTGGGCAGTGCCAGCACCCTCTGGGGGAAGAACCTTTCCCTAATTTCCAAATTAAATCTTCCATGGAGGGGAAAGAAGCTACTAAGCTGTGAATTTCTGAGCTTTTCCTCAGCGAACCAAATAGGAAGAGACATTGGCTCTAAAAAGCTGAACATAATAGGGCCATAACAGGTAACCTTAGTTGGTGCAGAAGGTGATTTAATCAACCCACATTTACTTAAGGAAGTCAGATGAGAAGTTATTTGGAATGAAGGAAACAATACAAGAAGTAATGGGAGCTTTGAGGGAGGCATATCCATAAAGCTCCCTCACCAAACAGCCCCTCTGGCCATTAGAGACCCCATTACTGCTCCTTCACCAATTCAATTACTGACTGCTGGGCTGGATTTCCTGGGAATTCCCAGTGCTGCCCAGCTGGCAAAGCCTGGGCACAAACACAGTCACAGGATCCCAGGCTGGCTGAGGCTGAGGGGAGCTCAGTGGGCACCTGGTGCCACCTCCCTGCTCCAGCAGGGCCATCCCAGAGCACAGGGCACAGCATTGTGTGCACACAGCTCTGCCACAGCCCCAGGGAGGAGACCCCCCAGGCTGTGTGGACAATGTGCTCAGGGCTGGGCAGTGCCCAGGGAAGAAGTTGTGCCTCCTGTGCAGGGGCAATTGCTGGGCTCAGGCCCTGCCCGTGGCTCTGGGGCCATTGCTGGGCCCCCGCAGCAGAGCCTGGGCCCTGCTGGGAGCCCTCCCTGCACACAGGGACAGCCAGGCCTGAGGGCCCCTCTCAGCTGGGGCTCCTCTCCAGGCTGAACAGCCCCAGCTCCCTCAGCCTTTCCTGGGAAGGGAAGGATGGCAGCAGAGCCTCTTTTATCCCCCAGGATGTGTTGTAGTCTCGTTTCTCCAATTAAACAAACACTTCTCCTACAGATTACCAAAATACCCACTTGGAGCATCCAGCTACTAAGTGAAGCTCCAAACACCAGAGCAGTCTGGCACAAATGTTTTCACTCAGCACAACCAATATCTTCCCTTGGCTTTCCTCCTCCAAGTTTGACAGGATCATAATGGAACAGAACAAAAGGGGTTGTGTCATTCAAACCCTCTGGAACTTAGAGAAACAGAGGCTGTTTGACTGGAGTTGGTGTGGGACACAACACCCCAGGCTGATACACAGACAGAAGAGTGATCCTTGCCTCCAAATTCCTGATTTTTCATTAGGTACTCCCAGCTGTCCTCAGCACTGGCCATTACTTTGTACCTTGTGCTGTCATTTCTGGGATCTGGAGTTATTTGACGAGCACAAATGAAGGTGCACAAGCCCTGCTGACTTTTCTTTGAGTGCTCAGAAATGCTGTATCTGTAAGGGTACGAAACAGCCAGGAAATTTTTCATCTTTTATTCATCTGACTAGCTCTTACTGCAAAAGAATTGGGAAATTGAAAATTAGAAAGATTGGACAGACCTGGGAAAGCAATTCAAATGCAAATACCAGCAGCTTGGTGCAAAGACAATGGAACTCAACACATGGACACCGAGTTACAACAAAAAATTCATTAGATGAGATGTCAGACCAGACAAAAAACTGAGTAACCTGGTTCAAGTCACGATGGCAGAAATTTCCAAAGGCCTGCTTTACAAAATAATCAGGAACTAAACATTTAATGGAAAGCTTCACCAGACACCTGGTGTGAAGTGTAAGGCTGGGGCCATGCCCCGGCTCTCCTGGGGTTTATCCCAGTTACAGATCTGTCCCTGTGTCCCACACAGGAAATTCCCGTAGGCCTCTCACTGGGAACACTTCAGGCAGTTAGCAAGGCTCTTGTTTCACTCCAGATACTGGGGTGAGACTTCCATCAGCACAGAGCCTCTGCAGGGCAGCTCCCCAGCTGCTCAGCTCCTCACTCTCCCAGCTCCAGGGTTATCAGTCCGTTCCCGAGTGTCCTTCAGGATGAAGGTGCTATTTTGGCCTCCATGTCCCCACACTGCCTCATCCATCCTCCCACAACTTGATGAGATCATTGTCTTGAGTGCTGTGAGGAGTGAAGAACACACCAGCTCCCAGCCACGACTGCTGGCTCTGCATGCTAAGGGCTGACTGGCTCAGGGCTCACACTCAGCTGGTGTGCCAAAGAGCCGCTGGCAACGGCAGCAAGGAAGGAGAAATTGCTCCTTGGGTGCCTTGGTCTCAAAGACTGGAAACTCTGAGGTTTCACAAGTACGGTGTGAAATATCATCTAACACAGGAGGTGTTATTCACAGCAGTGTGAGGATGATCCAAAACCCACACTTGTCCCTGAGTGCAGCAAAGCCACCCAGCACAAGTGTCCCAGCATGACTTCAGGTGACAAGGTTCCATCAGCACTTGGGATAACTCAGAGAAATGGGAGGGAGGTTAAAACAAAAGTTGGCAGAGTCAGCAAGATCAGATTTCGTGGATTTCATTCCTGGCAAAGCCAAGGTTTTCCAGCTGCCCAGCAATGATGATGAACTCGGCACAGCCACTCTGGTGACTTCTGACTGTACTCAGGCTGTTTGCCCAAATGTACTCCTGACACCCTTCCTTCCACATTCCAGACACTTTTACCAGCCTGGTACAGAACGATACAATTAGGAGAATATCACAGAATGGTTTGGGTTGGAAGAGACTTGAAAGTCTATCCTGTCCCCAGCCCTGCCATGGGCAGGGACACCTTCCACTATCCCAGGTTGCTCCAAGCCCTGTCCAACCTGGCCTTGGACCCTGCCAGGGGGAAATGATGCCTTAAGTTGTAGTTTTCATGCTTTTCAATTCTGTGCTGCCTAGGGGTGCAGTTCTGAGCCTCATATTCAGTATCAGTCAGCTCTTCACAGAGCAGGGAGACAAAACAAATCCTTTTCTTGCTGGAGACCAAGGACAATGAGTACAAATCTCAGGCCCAAAAGCACAAACAACACTGCACTGAAGAAAGAAAACAAGAAAGGGGCCTCACAACCTGAAGCTGTAATTGGACAATTAAACCCCAATATGCAAATGGCGTTATAAAAACTTATCAAAGTGAGACCTTGTCATCGGGTAGCCATTTTGTGACCATTCTTGGTCCACCCTGGGTGTATAGCCCTGGTCAGGCCCTGTCCTGCCCAAGGTGTACCCTAAAGGCCTTTCAATAAATATCCACTTTATTCTCTGCCTCTGTCCAGTCTCTGTCTTAGGTCAGCCTTCCTAAGGCATGATGGGGGCAGTGAGTTCTCCATGTCTGGGATGTGCAACTGTGCTGCCCCAGCCCCTCCCCAGA
This sequence comes from Phylloscopus whistleri, assembly GCA_017589585.1. Taxonomy (NCBI): domain Eukaryota; kingdom Metazoa; phylum Chordata; class Aves; order Passeriformes; family Phylloscopidae; genus Phylloscopus; species Phylloscopus whistleri. Next base: position 1,443,345 of record JADMLD010000043.1, read on the forward strand.
GATGCCCAGCACAGCCTGGAGATGCCATCAGGCTCTCCAGACAGGACACACATCCAGACTTCTGCAGAAAGCTCCATCTCCTCCCTTTCTGAGGGGTGCTGGGAAGCTGTTTGGCAGGAATGATGCCCTTATTGCCTCATGTCCAGATCAGTAGCCAAGTATTTCTCCAAATGATGCTTCCAAAGTCATGGGTATTTAAGAGCAATAAAGAAGAAAGGGGATAAGGGTTTCGCTGTACAAACATGATCTCAGCTTCCTCTGCCCTCCTCGAGGACCTCCAGCCAAAGTGATCTCCACAAGGATGAGATGTTTGCCATCTCTCCCCTCCAGAGCTGCAGGCAGCTCAGCAGCCTCTCTGCTGGCAGCAAAATCCACTCAGTTTCAGTCACTATGCAAGAGAGGAGCCCGCTTTTTCTGAGCAGCTGAAAATGAGCATCTTCCAGAAAAACAAACCCATAATAAACAGCCCAATAATGCCTGACTGCTTTATCTCCATCACGCACAAGCAAAGCACAGATTTTCTGCTAGATCATATTCAACACACAAATCCATTTGAAAATAACAGCTCATAAACACTCTTGCCACAAGTTTTGGGTTTGTGTTTTTTTTTTTGTTTGGGGCGTTTTTGCTGCAAGGACACAAACCCAGCAATCCTGAACGTCTGAAAGGCTGCAATTGCTGCCAAATCAGAACTGAATCAGCTATTAAACACCTCTACAAATTACCCTGATATGGGGAAAACAAACCATGCCCATGTTAGCCAGAAACATTGGAGGCTCTGGGATGAATCACAGCAGTGACGTGGCTGCTGTGCTTGAAAGGACACAGTCATGACTTGGGGACGTCACCAGACGGCCCAGAACAATCACCCACCAAGACATATTTTTTCATAGCTGCTCTCTAGAGCTTTTCAGGTGCAAGGCTGGTGTGTGCTGTGATTTATTTTGGGCTGGGAAAGCAGCAGTCTCACCTTATCGGATACTTTATCGACCCATTAAGTAGCAAATTCCTCTTAAATCTTGCTTTTTCTTTGAAGTACCTTCCAAAAAGTAAACAAAGGCACTTAAAAAGTCACAGACAGGTTTTCTTTCCTACACATGAAAGGTAGAGGCATTTTTAAGCCTGCCAATATTTTCAAAGCCGGTCTCCTGTATCGCCTCCAAATAGCTGGGAGAAGAGAAAATATCTTTCTGCACCTGTATTTTCTCCCTCTAAATGAAAGGGTTGCTTCCTGACCCACTGAAAATTATGAAGCGGATCAAAAATGACAGCAAATGTTTTCAGGCTGAGGGAGAAGGGACTCCTGTGGGGACTCAAATGTAATTCATCTGAGGAGGGGATGGCAGGCTGGGTCTGAAATAAATGAGGTGCTGAGCCATCTCCCCGAGCCTGGAGCAGCAATCATGTGAAATATTGGTGTATCCAAAAAGGGAGGCAGATGTTGGCTCCTGCTTGCGTGCTGTGGAAAACCAGAACCTGCAGCTCCTCGGGAGTGACTCCCCAGGTGAGAGCCAGCAGGTGCAAAGCCACAGGGGAATGGATTGGGAAGGATGGATGAAGGAGAGAAGCATGACACTGTCAGAGGGGTGTACCAGCACCCACATGTCCCACAAACACCAGCTGGCCCACACTCCATCACACAGAAAAGGAAGCCAAGACAATGGAGTGCAAGTCCAGAGCAGAAAATGGGATTTCTTTCCAAGCAAATAAGATTTGGAAGTATAATAAAACCTTCAGCCACTGGTCCCTTCTGCAGGGTTTGGTCAGTAAAGCATACCAAAACAAATGGGATTGTTTTTCCCTGGATCACTGATGATTATGGAATTGCCCAGTGTGGATTCACTTAGGAATATTCAACAAAGGGAGCCACTGACTAATTGTTGGTGTGTAGCCTGCTGGGAACAACTGCTTTGAATACTGATCACCTGAGCAGATTAATTCATAATTAATGTCCACATGGAACCTGGGGGCTTCTAAAAATAAATGTCTCTTCCCAGCCAGGACAACTGGGGTTTGTTTTGTTCCTTTGGAGGTGAAACCCAGCTCTTTAGGAATATGCTGTGCTTTTCCAGGCTGAGAGTCCTGGGGAGACCCACAAAAAAAATATATAATCCCTCAGATTTTGTCACTCTGTCAAATCCTGTCGGACTCTGCCTTGGGGACTCAGCCTCAGCCTGCTTGCCAAGGTAATACTGGCTTGTTCACAGCACTGACTGTCCCTCTTTCACCCTGCTCAGGGTTTACTCCATGGTTTGGGCAGGTTTACAGCTCATCCCACAGCTGGGTGTCCACAGGGAGCACAGACTCCATCTCCATGCTTCCTCTAACAGGGAATTTCTCCTCCTCCAAGCCCTGCCTTGGTTCCTGCCCCAAGCAGGTAAAATGACTTTACTAGCACAACCACTCTGCCATTCCATTCCAGTAGTCAATAAAACCCTTTCTGTGCTGCTTTTCCTCAATGGCTTTATCTGTTTGCTGATCGTTTTTCCCCATTCACTGAGACACAAATCCCACACGCTGTTACTCCGTTCCCCAGGTTCCCACAGTGCAGGAATCGATATATTTTAAAAGACCAAGAGACTGCCTTTTCCTGAGGCCAGCATTCCCTTCCCCTCCCCTCCCTGGGAGCCTTGGTGGTGCTGGCTGTGAAACAAAACCATTTTTAAGGTTATTAACCTGCACAGGGGAGCTGAGGGGAGAATTCCACACATCCTGTAAAACCGTTTCCTCTGGATTGCACGGCAGCCCAAGGAGCTGTTCCCTGGCACGGATAATAGACTAAACACACCAGTGGCTGCTTTCAGCCCACGTTTTAGCTTATGGAATTGCTTCTTGCTGAGGTTATTCTTGAAATTAGGAGAGTTTCAGACTGCCTGGGAATGCAAATTCTTAGGGCAGCTTAGCAACAACAGCTCAGGGGGTGACTTGTAACAATGACAGAAGGAAGAAAATAGGGAAGATTGGGAAAAAAATCTCCTGCAAGACCTTTGTTAAAGCTTGTCAACAACAGAATCTGGCTGCTCTTGCCCTGTAAGAATTAGGTGTAACTTGGGTAAACACCACAAAAAACCCCCTCATTTTGTCAGCTAAAATAATTTCCTTTCCACACACAGTACTTGGGTTACTGTATGGGGAAAGTCCTTAACAAAGCAATCCCTGATCACATCAAGAAATTTGGGATGTATCTTGAGATCAAGACAAACCACACAGCAAGGACTGTGTGGCAAACTGTGATTGGGAGGTCATTCAGGAAGGCTGCAGGGGAGAAATGCAGATCTTTTCAAAGACACAGAGAGATCATTTAGCCAAAGAGCAGAAACTGCCCGGTGAGGATGGTCAGGCTGGAGGTGCTTCCACCCAAACTTGCTGCAAGACAGCAGCCTGGCACATTTGGATTTTCAAATTCACTTAGCCTTGCAAATGGCTCTATTATCAGTATTTTTAACTGGCAGGGTCGCTCCAGCTGAACTTCCCACAGCAAAAACAAGATGCAAGCACTTCTTAGGCTTCAAGAAGTGGCCCTTAGCTCTTGAAAGGACAAAGTTTAATCCCAAGTCCTAAATCATGCACTGAAGGGTGAAAGTTCTGTAAAAAAAGAACAGAGTGAACCATTTCTGTCCAAGAGTGTAAGAGAAGCACAGTGTTTGTATTTCCATTTACCAGGAAGATCTCTTGTGTCCCAGTTATTTCCTTTTGGGTTTTTATGATGCCATTAGTCAGCCACGGGGGTGTGGGGCCTGAGGGGTGGAAGTGTTCTCAACACTCCATCAGCAACTCTCCAGACTCCCTATAACTGGGATTTTTAGCCCTGGAGGAAAAATCACTCAGTTTCTCTGCTGGATGACTTGAGGCTTTCCCAGCCAGATGTTCTACCTGAACTCCCTTCCCACCACAGAACAAGCAAGGAAAAAGCTGAGACACTTTGTTTTACTCACCTTCAGTAACAAACCAATTGTTAAAGTTTAATTTCTTGACCAGATAATAAATTTAGGCATTGTTTTCTCCCAGCTAAGACCAGTTTTCAGGCTGTTTTTGTGATGGAAAGCCCTGAGGATGAGCTGTGGGGTCCACTCCTCCAGGCAGCACCATCCCAGCAAACCTTTGTGCCCAGCTCATCCTCAGAAACAGGGAAGGTGCAATTCCCTGTTAAAGCACTCAGGGAATTGGATTGAGCCTCTGGAGCCACAAGGGGTAGCAATGCCTGATTTTGGAAAAACTCAGTCATTTAACAAACCCAGTTCTCTTTTCTCTGCTCGAATTTGATGTCTTGAAGAATTGAGCCCCGCAAGGAGAAGCAGGGTGTTCTCCCAGCTCCCAGCCCTGCCCGTGTGAGGGGATGATGTTAGAATTCCAAGTAGGCTGGAGACAGCAGCAGCAGCAATATTCCAGCACATTAGCAATCATCTGCCATGGGGAGAGCTAATTTTTGCCTCATTAGAGCCTGATATGAATCTGTGATGTTGAACAGTTCCGTTTGCAGCTGCTCCCAACCTGTTCTGGCCAGGTTTTTGTGGTAATCATTAGGCTGGACCAGAGCAGGGATGTTGGGAAAGCATTTCTTTCAAAAGAAACATGGTAGCTGCTAATGCACACCAAGATTCACTGAGCCCTTCTGGTTCTTCAAAGGGTGCCTTTCCCAGGCTTCAAATCTTTCTAGGGATCAGGAAGGACATCCAGGGATGAGCAAGCACAAGGTCTCACAGGCCACCAGGGAGATATTCCAAATATCCTGCACATAGCAAAGCTGACAGAACAAATGCCATGGAAGGAAATAGCTAAGTCAAATTAATAAAATTACACGTTCCCTTAGGAGGGGAAGCATACTTGAAATGTAAAACTCTCTACATTTCCTAAGGAATTGTTTATGTCAAATTTGTATCCTTTCACCACTGGAGGGAAAAAAAAAAAAGAAAAAAAAAAAAAAGCTTTTTTTGCTCTTAGGACTTGTTGCCTGTTTGGGTCTGCTGGTGACTCCTAATTCCCAGATGGTGGAAACCCCCTCATGTCTGGAATGTTTCCATTCCCTATTCTCCTTCTCCACAATACAGAGCAACCTGCTCTGGTGGAAGCTGTCCCTGCCCATGGCACGAGGTGGAACTGGATGAGCTTTAAGGCCTTGGACCCTTCCAGGGATTGGGAATCCACAACTTCTCTGGCAACCTGTGCCAGGACCTCCCCATTATGGGGAATAACATCCTGGATAAACACAGGACAATCCAAATCAGTCTGACAGGACTCTGAGAAACCTTAACACTGATGCTCCTCACTCTCACAGCACTGTCACTGCATTAACTTGTTTATTATGAGCTTTTAAAAAGGGTGATTCTTTCTACTCCTCATGGAGCTCTTAAAATCACTAATTTGTAATATTGGAGTGAATACTCCCTGATTTCTATTCTGGCATCAGAGCCATTCCTGATGCAGATATCCCCCACAGTCTGACAGCTGATCTGCATAATGTGCTGAAAGTACTTATAACTCATCTCCAGACAGGGAAATAAATCTCCAGCACCTCTTTTTGCTGTGCACTGCAGCACAATGCACAGCTCTGGAAACGCCTCCTGAGTGCCAATTCTGACTTGGAGGGTTCAGAAAATTAAAACTGTGTTAGAAAACAGATTGTTTTCATCACTTACTCAGGGGGAACAAAAGTCCAGCAAGAGTTTTTCACCCTTAACCTGTTCAGACACCAGTAACCCTACAGAGTGGGGATTTATCCATTCCATGGGTACCAGCACAGGGAGGATGTGGAGCTGCTGGAGAGAGGCCAGAGGAGGCACCAGTATGAGCAGAGGGATGGAGCAGCTCTGCTGGGAGGAAAGGCTGGGAGAGCTGGGATTGTTCAGCCTGGAGAGGAGAAGTTCTAGGATGACCCAGTTGTGGCCTTCCAGTGCCTGAAGGAGCTACAGGGAACATGGAGAGAGACTTGGGACAAGGGATGGAGGGGCAGGACACAGGGAATGGCTTCCCACTGCCAGAGGGCAGGGTCAGATGGGATATTGGGCAGGAATTATTCCCTGGGAGGGTGAGGAGGTCCTGCCACAGGGTGCCCAGAGCAGCTGTGGCTGCCCCTGGATCCCTGGCAGTGTCCAAGGCCAGGCTGGACTTTGGGGCTTGGGGCAGCCTGGGATAGTGGGAGGTGTCCCTTTGAGGTCCCTTCCCATGCTCCTTCCTGCCTTGGCCTGATAGCCCTGAACACTCCTCATGGGGAGTCCCCACATCCCATTCCACACTCCATTGCCTCCCATCAACTTTCATTTACTGTGAGGTTTTATGTTCTGCTTTGGCCCCAGCTCTCATTCCCTTTTTCAGCTGCCTTGTTTGAGGCCAGAGCACGAAGGAAAGGTTTCACTTACTGCTCATCTTCCTCTGGTAAATAACAACATTAAACAGAGCATGGAGACAGCAGCTCGGTGACAGATGGGGCTGTGCTGGTTTGTGTCACCCAAGGACCTGGCTCGGAATGCTAACACATGGAAATCACCCGGCTGCGTAGCTGGGAAGCAAATCTGGGGAACAGGAAGAGGGATAAAGAGCTCCAGCCCTGATTTTTTTTTTTGTCAGCTCAATCAGAGGTTTCCCTGGAAATGTTTGAGGGCAGGTTGGAGCACCCTGGGATAGTGGAAGCTGTCCCTGCCCATGGCAGGGAATGGGATGTTCTTTAAGGTGCCTCCCAGCCCAAACCATTCTGGGATCTAGGATTTCTTTTGCCAAAACAAGACAGAAAACTGAGATTACTGTTAAAATTTAAAAGGCAAAGCAGCACAAGAAGCTGTTGGGACTTCTCAGCCCCTTGATCTTCCCAACCACCACCCAAAGCTCCCGAGGAAACCCAAATGTTTTTTGTTCCAGTCGACAGAGCACAAGAGCAGGAAATAAATGATCCTCCCAGCAGCAATGATGAGCAAAGTAAGTTCTGCAGTCTAAAATATGTTCTGCAGTGTTAAATATGTTCAGCCAAGTGGGGTCTGTGAAAAAGGCCTGGTTTTTCCAAGAAGGAAAACAATGTCCTGGAGAGAGCTGACAAATGATAATAAGCTGAGGCTGCTGCTGGAAAGCAGAAAATAAACTTCCTTTCGTTTCATTCATCATGCAGCAGGTCCGCTTGTTCCCTCCAGATGAACATTCCCAAGGACATCTCCTTCTCTTATCTTGTACCAACCACGAACAAAAATATTCCTTGCTCCAAAAAAATGATCTTCCATGGGTTTATTCACTCCAAATTTGAACACAGGAGTGCAGTGTTAAATGGACATCTCTTGAGCTGGTTGTCATTTCAGGGCACGTTGACCAGTTGGCTCTAAAAAAAATTCTGTCCTGGGACCTGACACTTGGGGATTTTTCCTCAACCACTGTGGAATTTTTACCCCATGGGTTACTACAAATGTCCAGGGATCACTGGGAAACTTAAATTTCAGCGATGATGTCAGTTTTCCATCTTACTTCTGCCAAATAAATCCTAAACTTTGGGTGGGGAGGAACTTTAAAGTTCATCTCGTTCCACCCCCTGCCATGGGTTACAGGTTTAGGGGCACAAATGGTTCCATAATCCTTAGGAATATTGTTTTGCAGGGACTCCTGCAGTAAATTCCTGAGCTATTTACCATTTTCAGTGGACACAATCCTGTGCCAGGTGCTCTGGGATGACCCTGCTGGAGCAGGGACGTGGCACCAGATGTTCCTTCCACCCCGACTTGTCCCATGATCCTAAAGGCAGCAGGGCTTTGCCACAGCCAGTTCCTCACTCCCCACTGCACATCTTTAATCCAATTACAACTGGACTTCCCTTTTCTGAGGGGAATAACTGTCACAAGAGAACAGGGCAAAAGAACACAGTGTTTTGGGCTGAAAACTCTGGGGGAAAAAATCTCATTTAAGTCAGATTTCACATAGTTATAAACAAAGACCTTTTAAAAGCTCCTGGACCTCTCCATCCCCCCAAAAAGTAATGAGAGGAAGGACCTGGGAGCAGAAGAACAATAAGAAACAAAAAATGCAATTAACTTTAGCAAGCCTGTGAATTTACACGTCACTACCAGTAAAAATAAAAAAATAAAATAATAATAAAAAAAAAATAAAAAAACCCACCACAATCCAGGCAGAAAATGACTTCAAGTTACCTCCTACTCCAAGATAAGAGTTTACAGAGTTTCAGCAGTGATAAAGAGTCCCTTGTGGAGCTCCACTGGAAGGATGGGGCTGCAGAACTACCCCAGGATTATTGCTTTTCCAGATCTGCAGCATCTCCAATCCTGGCTGCTGCTGCTATTTAGAATATGAGAAAGCTCACCCACTGCTATTTCATGTTCTGGTGGCTCCACAAAATAGCTTTTGCAGTCAGAACCGAGAGGTTATAAAAATATTTAGCACAAGGATGGCAAACATCTTATTTTTATTAGTTTTTCCATCTTAAATCCAACGTGTTCTGATTGCATTTAATTATCATCTGTGCCTGGATGTGCGAGGAGCAGCAGCTGCTGGGATACACTGTAATTTCCATTATTTTAGATAAATACAGTGCAAACATTGATCTGACATTTTGATTTGTTTCCTAAGAGCAGAATTCTCATTTTCCCCCCAAACCCATCTGCCAGGGCTGCAAAGAAGTTGCAGAGCAGGACCCCGCACATCAAAGTACAGGAAAAATCAGAAAACTTTGCCAAATAATGCAATGCAAACATCTCCCCCTTCCCTCCCAGTTTTATCCTTTTGTTTGGATTTATTCTCAGACCTGCCTCTGTCAAACTTCTGGGCTGCACAAAGCCTCGGCCACAAAAACCCATGGGAGGTTTTTCCCACCGAAAAATGGAGAAGAAAATGCAGGAAATGCTCTCATGAGCTTCCCCTGGGGTGAGGAGATGTTCAGCTAAGGGGAAGCGTTTAAGGAGCATGGAAAAGTTCCCTGGGACCAAGAGGAATGGTTTTCCCTCATTTCACCCATTCCTGCCTGGAACAACAGTGATGAAGTCACTACTCAGCAACTCTTTGGGATGAGCTCCTCCAGGAAATTCTGCAGCATTCCAGATGAACCCAGAGCTGAACCCTTCCAGCTCAGGCTATTCTGTATTTGCACAACCCTGACCCAGCCTCTCTCTCCTTCCCAAAACTCCTGATTTGAGCTGTGTCCCCAGAACCAAGAGCAGAAACAAAGGGCACGGAGCTCCCATGGTCTGATTATTTTTGTAGATGAGTTTTCCAAGCAAACAAGGAATCCAAAGCCGGTGGAGCCCACGCAAAGGGAGTCTTCCCTTTACTGGTCCTTTAATGATAGTTTAGATTCCAACACTGATAGTGTAGGGTTAAATTTTAGTAGCACAGGGATAAAATGTTTCTAAAATCATGGGAATAGATTGGGGGGGGGGTGGAAAGAAAGGTTGGGCTTGGGGAGGCCTGGGAAAGGGAACTAGGCCTCAGGAACAAATGTTTAGCTTTGTTTGTACAAGTTCATGTACAATTTTACCTGCATAATCGTCATATGATAAATGATATGATTGTTAAATGTAGTAATTGTTTGTAATTGAATATGATTGTTGTTTAATCGTAATAAGAATCATGAGAAATTATGTAATCACAACAAGAATCATGAGAAACAATGTTTGGAGGGCCTGATGAAAACTACAAGAATTCATGCTTGGATAAGATATATATATACACAATAGTATATATTGTATACAATCGTATACAATAGCATATGGGTTTATTAATTAATATATAGTTATATAACAGAAAGGGTATAAAACATGCTCGTCTCAAATCCAGTGTTCAACCAAGGGGAAGTGTTTAAGGAGCATGGAAAAGTTCCCTGGGACCAAGAGGAATGTGGGAGTCAGATTTGGGTCTGTACCCCTGATTGCCAGAGCTCTCCAATAAAAGCACCTGCATATAATCATCCTGTGATTATGTGTTTGAACACTAACAACACTGGAATTTTTCTATCTGCATGCACAGCCTGAGTTACAGAGCACAGGAGTTGAAGGGGCACAGCCAAAGGTCAGAATCCAGGCTCCTCCAGGCTCTAACACGAGAAAAGAAGATAAGAAAACCCCACACTCCACGTTCATTGCCGGGCTGAAAAGTCCTTTTATTTCACATTTCACTTGTGGGAGCCGCAACAAAAGGGAGCCACGGAACAGTGTGGGGGGACAAGAAAGACATTTGTGCCTCCCCTTCCAGCTGCTATTATTAATAAAATGAATGAGGCTTTATCTCCCCAATTTCTTTGGTAAATAAAACCCCCTTCACCACAAAGCAGCCTTTGCATAACTGCTGAGCAGTACAAAAATCAGTGACACATCAGCTATGATCTTATGTGGGGGGGAAAAGCCACTATAATTCTGTTTCCCATCCAGTAGGAACTGTTCTGGAAGAGGTTACACCTCTCCACAGTTCTCCCTGGAGAGGGGAAGATGGATATCTGGCTGCCTGGGGATGAACCAGGTTGTAGGAAAGCATTTACAGAATAATTTATCTGTTTGATAAACTCCGAGTACTCCTCCCTAGCAATGAATTCTTTCAGCTTTTGCCAAGGCTGCCCCAGTTTTGTGTCAGTACCACACTACAGAAAGACTCAGAGAGGCTCAGGTAATGATTAGAGGAATGGAAAGAGGAGTAAATCACTGTGAATAGGAGCAGATCCCAAAGAAAGCCGGGCATTCACTGGGAAAATGAAAGGAATTCTCAGGTCAGCTCAAGACTTCCACAGCCCTGCAGAGGAAGCTGCCAGCAGGCCCCTCTCATCCAGCTCCAAGGGGAATTTGTGCTGGCAGCAGGACAGAGACACCAGACTTAGCTGTTTGGGGGATTTGTATCTGTATAAATCATCAAATACCCTCCAGTCCCTCCCCTCCTCTGCCAGTCCAGCAACACCTTCACAAATTTGGGAAGTCTGAAGTCATCAGTTCCAGCTTGGATTCCATTTGCTTCTCCTCCCTACCAAATATTGGCTTAGTTGGAAAGCCAAAGGTTAGGTTTTCCTTGCTGAAAAGGGATGACTTCACCATTATTTCCTATTGCATTTTAAGTGCTAAGGCTTAGTTCTGCAGCTTTAAAAATAACTGCTGTATCCAGAATATCAAACCACATCTGTCATGAGCCCAGTCATCCTTTCATATCCCATTTCGTCTCATGAACATTTCATGAAGTAACTACAAGAAATGTTTAATTCCCTGTCACTAATGTGGGTAAATAATACTCTCAGAAGAGTTAATTATGAAGACACCGTAAAATTAAAATAACGAGCTGATAACAGTGAGCTGATAACAGTGGAAGATTTGCATTCCATTGCCCCAGGTTTGGCAGGACAACCCAATTTCTCCAAGAGGCAGGAAACTTGTGGAGCCTGCAGGATTCCAGAGAGGAGCAGAGGGAAAAAACCCCAATCTGACTCCTGCCCAACCCTGCAATACCAGGGTGAAGGAAATAAAAATGAACAGTGCAAAAGCACATGGAACAGGAGAGCAAAGAAGAAGCTGCTGCCACAGGACATTTCCCCAAACCCCATGGGAAGTCCTGGGAAAGGCAGGCTCCTTGGAGGACAGCAATTTGTTGGCAGGCTGTGCAGAAATTCCCACTTTGCCATGATTTCTAAATGATTCCTTTCCTCACTGACCTCCTCTGGACACTGAGTGAATGCTCCCCAATCTCCAGAGCCAACACCTGTGCAGTGAGATGCTGGCTTGGACATCTGCTCGGGACAGCAGATCCAGACCCCTCCAGAGGAGGTTCAGAGGCTCAGGTAGGGCCCAAAACACCTGCACTGAAAGGCAGAACAAGTCCTGGAGGCAGAACGGCCTCAGTTGTGTTGGAAAAGCCCTGAGTGCAATGGATGCTGTTGTTATCACCCTCCACAGTGCCCCTGGGAGATGCAGAGAGCTGGGAGTCAGCAATGTTATCAGGAATATACTTGAAAAAAGCACTCAAACCTGCCTGGTCCTACACCAGAAAGGAAGGAATTTCCCAGAGGAAGCCTAGCAAGGACAGTATTTGGGCACACAGGACAAACCACACTGTGCAGCAGGAAAATCCCACCTGCAGGGGCTCAGCTCCATCTCTCCAGGTGTGATCCCAGAACATGACAGTGACCCAGAACACCCAGCACACACAGAGTGCAGCCAAACCTGTGCAAGGGCGTCCCCACCCTCCCAGGAAACAATTCCTGCCCAATATCCCACCCAGCCCTGCCCTCTGGCAGTGGGAAGGCATTCCCTGTGTCCTGTCCCTCCATCCCTTGTCCCCAGTCCCTCTCCAGCTCTCCTGGAGCCCCTTCAGACACAGGAAAGGGCTCTGAGCTCTCCCTGGAGCCTTCTGTGCTCCTGGTGAACATCCCCAGCTCTCCCAGCCTTTCCTCAGATCATTTATGCTCCTTAAATCCAAACCAGGTCTGTGTTCCCCACAAATTTTTCATTTTAAAGTACCAGTCCCACCAAACCCATTCCCTGAGAGAAGGAGGAGGACTGCCTCAGGAGACCCTACAAGGGAATTAGTCCTGTAGGATCAGACGCACAAAAAGAGAGGAAAGAAGGTCAGAGGGAGGTGGCCCAAAGACTGAACACAGCACTGGGGATGACTGCAGTGACCCTGGGGGGAAAGCAGGGCACTGCCCAGGTGGGAAAAGCCAGCAGGAGGGAAAAGAGAGATGTGGGAAGGGAGAAGTGCCAGTGCCAACACACCGAGGATGAGTGCTTGGGGCAGAGGCTGCGCAGGCAGACGGCAGTGAGGGGAACACAGACAACATCCATGTGCCTGCTGTGCTTTGGATTCAACAGGAAAAACCCCTGGAGCCTCCCAGAGGAGCATTTCACCCCTCCGAGGCCCCGTGGAAGGGCTGCCACGGCCTCCCATTTGTCTGTGCAGTTCAAACAGCCACATGGACTTTGTTTGGCTTCCCTTATCAACACCCAGCTCCATTTCCCAGCAGATCCCACAGCTTCTAGGAACACACTGCTTCCCAAGAGTCCCAGAAACCCATGTTCCCATGGGAAATCACAGTTAGATCCTTCCTTTGGAGGAGCTACCAAGAAGGAAGCAAGAGACAAAGCCATCTTTAAAAATAAAAGGCAAATCCCCATGACTGAAGACCCAAATGAAAGGAAATTTAAGAGGAGAGGGAAAACTACTAAAACAGGGGCTGGGGGAAGTTTGGGCTGGTTCTTAAAATGCTGCTTCTTCCCTTTCCATGCCTGTAGAAGCAGGAGCACACAGGGATTTCTCTTCCCTCAGGTTCTCCAGGTGTGTGCAGAGGTGCAGCCTCAGAATTCCTTTGCAGCACCCACTGCCAATACAAAACCAGGAGCCACCAAAGAGTTCATCCAAGGAATTCCCCCTTCCCCCACCACTCAATTATTTCTTCCATGCCTGGTGGGAATGGCACCAGCCCTCAAGGGAGGACTCTTTACACCTTTATTACTAAAGGTGTAAATTGTATCACTACTTCACACCTTTATTACTATTTACTCTTTATTACTAAAGTTTCGAAAAAAACCGAGAATATGTGTTTATTCACAGGAGAGCCTCAAACCTGGACCTGGCCACCTGATGCTCTCCACAGGATCCTCCTGCCCTAATCCAACCTGACAGCCTGCAGCTGACTGGCTCAGCCAGAGGGAACATTTGGGGTCGGAGGTGGGATGTCACATTTATCCACGCACGACTCCAGCCTGTCAACACCGCCCACGGCTGAGGTGGAGCTCTCTGAAAACACCTCTCCAGGCTGCCACGGTTTTAAACTTGCTTTCAGCAAAATTTTAGGAATGCTGTGAAGTCAGCAAATGCGAACCTGCAAAACTACCACTCAGAAAATGTTTAGGTTTTTTCACCTAATGAAAAAAAAAATGGAGGTAGCAAAGTCATTTATGATTAATTAACAAGAATTTTTTTTTCTCTGAAAACCCTCAATCTGAAGACAATCTGTTGAACCCCTCTCAAATCATCAAACTTTCTCCCAGAAAGGGAATATATCCAATAAATAAGTTTATTTCCCTCTCACAATTGTTTTCCCTGCAGAGCCAAGAGTTCCAGTGTGGTGGAGTTTAAGGCAGAGAGCATCACTCATCCCCCTTTTCATTCCCAGTCCCACAGCCTGAAGGAATACTCCTGCTGGAGGTGGGCACAGCAGGGATGTTTAACGCTGCCAGCAATTTCAGCCCCTGATGGATACTTGTCACACCACAAATACGTTCATTCCCACCTTCAAAGCACAGCTGTAAGGGCAATTTTTTGGTGTTGCTCAAGGTTTAGGGCACCTCTTGACCCATTTCAGTTAAGAAGGAAAAGGTGAGGGGGTTTCTTGCTACATTTTGAACACAAGGGAATCAAGGGTTGATCCCAGAGGGCTGAAGGAACAGCACAGGCAGAGTAAAACCAGAGAAATAAAATGGTTTAAAGAAGAGGATGTGGTGGGGCCAGCACCTGAAACCGGGGGCCCTCATATCCCTCGAGGTGGGAAATTGGCCAGCAAGACACAGACTGTGACTGGAGCCACCCCAGAATAAAAAAATAATAAAAAAATAAATTAAAAAAGCTTATTAGACTTATTAAAAGCAAAGAAGCTCTAAATTCAGGATTCTGCTTGCTGAGAAATTTCAACTTCAGCTCCTGACTCAAAGCTCTGGTTTTTCTCACTACTATCTCAAAGAAGAGCAAGAGCCCAAGTAAGGAAGGGAAAAGGAATTAATGGAAGGAGGAATTTATTTGATTTTTCAGAGTACACCTCTCAGTAATACTCAAAGATGGGTCTCTGCAGTAGAGTTTTGCAAAGAACAGAGTTTTTATTTGGGTTTATTGTGTTAATAATTGAGAGGACACAGAATTATAAACCAAAAAGAGCTCTCATGACCACAGCCCAACCTATTTGATAATGTCCTCTCCCATTTCCATGACTTCATCATCACTCATTGCATTATGTCTAAACATAGACTATAAACCCTCCATAACTGGGTTTGCAAAGCATTATGCATATTTAGGGAGCTATCTAAATAACCTTAAATTAAGTTACAAAGCCAAGGGAAGAGCCAAGTCGTGCCCTCACACACACAGGGCTGCCAGGAGAAGATGGAAAACCTCAAGTGCCCAAAAAATACAGTCTTTGTTTTTGACACACTTCTGTTGCACACTCATCGCCACATGGCCATCTGATAAATAATATCTGATAAATAATATCATTTTATCACATAAACATGATAAAATCTGTCAGCAGTAAAGGGTTATCTGAGTACCAAGCTGTGCTCAATACCCCAAACCATGCTGGAAACAGTTTTGCCCCTAAATTCCCCCCAAAATGCTCTCCAGAGAGTGCGAAGAGGCTGAGCAGGAGATAAATACACCCTGATTCCAACATGTCCTGTTTTTAGGGTTTTTTTCAAGGGACAGCATTGAACACAACATCCCAAAAGCTGCCAGGCAGTAAAAACTCCACGAGCAAACCTCTGGTGTGGGGGGAAATTTGGGAAGCCAGCACAGAACTGCACAGTGCAAATCCCCCACATTGCCAGTAGGAAGAAAATACTATTCAAGGATTATGTTAAAGTAGTTTTTTATCATCAACAGAACAGATTCTGCACCTCAAAGTAGTCTCTGTATTCAGAGGACTGAAAACCTTAAATCTTCCCATGCAGTGCTGGGGGTGGAAACACATAATTCACAGAAAAACCATTTCAATGTGCAAAATTCAAAACTATGAAAAACCAGAGGAATAAAACCTGTGCCTTGAGAAAGGACTTAACCTTAAAAGGACAGAAGCTTCAAGTTGTTTTGGGAAACCAGTGAGGAGTATTTGCAACTATACAGCATGAAGAATTTGGCAGGAAAGCTTGTTTAAAGGATGGCTTACTGCCTTGGAAAGATTTTTGTTTAAAAGAACAATTTAAGATATTAAAATATAGATGGGCAAGTGAAAAACCTCCAGGCCCCTTAGGTGTCATCTGGCCAAAATGTTTGAGTCCATCAGATCTGGTGAGAAGCAAGAAGAATTTGATAAGCATTTATCCATTGTGGTACCAAACCACACCAGGAAGTAATTCAGGGTTATTTCCCCCAGAACTCAGGATCAGCCACTCTGAGGAGAGGGGTGCTGGATACACACAAGGTTAGATCCAGCTCAGTAACTCTGACAGCTGACATGCACTTCCTTAAAAATAAAAAGCACAAATATACATGAAATATTCTCAGTTTGACACGTGGAGAGTGGGAGAACCTGGGAAGAAGACAACACCAAACACAAGGAGCTGGGATTCTGGAGAGGCAGAGCACTGGCAACATCTGTTAGCAGATTTTTACAAAGCTGAGCACACCCTGCTCTGGTGCTCCCTGAGAAACCCCAGCACATCCTGTGACAAAGCAGATGTGCTCGAGCACAGGTGCTGTGCTTCCTTTGTGCCCAGGATGCACCAACACCATTTTCCATCCTCCCAAGCACAGCTCCTGTGGAGAGCCCCACATGCTGTACCAACATTTACACTTGGGAGGTAGCTGTGACCACGTTCTCCCTGTTCCACAGCCACTTCCCATCTCCACAGAATCGTTCCTTCTGTTAAAATCCTCATTTATCCAGCAAACCATCACCTCCAAGCACAGGGACTCTGGTTAGGGGAGGTTTATTCCAGTGCAGGGTTAACAGCTTTCACCTCTTCTCTTTACCCAGCCAGGCACACAAATCCAGGCAGAATTTTCCAGGCAAAAGCACTCCACACATTTTTTAAGCAACCAAATTTAGACAACCTCTTTCTCTAAAACCGTTTTTTCTCATGAAGGTTTTTGTCTCTAAGTGTTGGAAAAAAGGAATAAATAAGATTTCTCCCAACCCTACCTTCCATGACATAGACCAGGGAACCCACATCTCCCTCCTTGATGATGCAGCTGTCCTTGCCATACTCCACGGGGTACATACAATCCACAATCTCCTGGATCTGGGACAATTCCAGGTTCTTCATGAAGTCATTGTCAAGGATCGCTTCCTTTATTAGCTCCTTGGACCTGGGGCACAAATAAATTAAAAAAAAAAAAAAAAAAAAAGAAAATCAGTGTTTTCCCTAAAAATGTGCAGAGAAGTCAAAAAAACTACAAAGATGTGAACTTGAAATTATTTTTGTAAATAAGCTTGAGATACGTCCAGCATTGAAATAAAAATAGATTTTGTGGAGTTGCAAAATCCTCTTTTAGCTACGAGTTTCACATCTACAATAACACAGCTACTTGGAATATCTTCCATACACAAAACTGAAAGGAAGCTCAAACAAGAAGGCAACAGATTTATTACTTGGTTTATTATATTTTCTATTAATTACACAAACTGGAGCACACCAAAGGGTGACACTGCACAGATTCTCTGAGGATTTATAACATAATCACCACAGGAGGCATTTGACACAAAATTCCCAAAGCCACTTGTGCAGGTGGACAACTGAGAATGTTAAATTCTGATCTGGACCAAAACTAAAGCTCCTGAAACACCTCCAGGCTGGAGAGCAGCTCCTCAGCCCTTCATTCCTCACGCTGGGGACTGAGTTGTTCACAGCCAGCAGCTCCCTGCAGAGCCTGAGCAGTCAGGAGGGTTTTAGCAATTGGAAAGATGGACATGAAACGAGGTTTTCAAAGAAAAAGACTTCAATGGGTCAGGTCTTCTGGAAAAGGAGCCAAACTGGGACTTGAGGAGACCCAAACCAGCCCAGCCTCAGGGACACCATGGTCCCTGCACAGGGTTGGAAGCAGCCCAGGGTTCCACCCCCTACAGAGCCAGCTCGGTGATGTTTAACATTCTTTTTATTCCTTTGATAGTTTTGAGGTTATTTCAACCCAGCTCATTCCACTGGACACCAGAGGCCACCAGGAGTGAAGGGCAGGAGGGGACAGGACCAGGCTGCCCAAAACCACTCCAGAGAGTCGGGATCTGCCTTCACACCAATCCCTGACTGCCACCCCAGCCCCTCCTGTGTGCAAACAAGGACATCCAGGAAAGCCTGCACCTGGGGGATGTTCTCCTTTCAGCAAAGCTGGGGATTTGTAAGGCTGACCAGGTGCTGACCCATTTCCTCACCCCACCTCCTGTGCCTGGCCAGCCAATGCTTTCCCTGCTGTGCCTTGATTCAGCTCTTGACTGCTCCTCTGGTCTCAGCCACCCCAAATCCTCCCAACAAAGAGCTCGTTATTAGTGTTAATAACCCACCTGCCCACCAAAGAAAGCCTAATTAAAGCCTCTGTGTCACCATGTCATCCTGCATTCCCATTTCAGGCATTTATTTCATTCCAAGGCTCCAAATTTATTTCCTTTCTCCTTGATAAAGTCAGGCTTTCAAGTGGAGTTGCTGCAAGAACACCCAAAAGGACTGTGGGGAATTCCTGGCCCAAGCCAAACTTCCCTCTGGATGTAGAGATCCTCAGCACAAAACAATGCTCTCCTTGTTGGAATTGAAAGGATTTGAGGAGGAGTTGAGCAGAAATTTTGTCCAAACAAAAGCAAAGGAACAGGAAAACTCAGCTGGACTCAGTGAGCTTAAAGGTCTTTTTCAACCTTTATGATTCTAGTTGAGGGAGAAGCAGCAAAACAAACCAAATGTGAACAAATTTAGGGAATTCAAGAGCTTAATAATATTATCAATATTATTATTATTAATAATAATAATAATATAATATATCAGATGTGTAAGAGAACATCTGAACCACCTGATTCCATCTCTGTCCTCAACACAGGAATATCAGAGCAAGCTCGGAGGCCCTCGAATCATCCAAACCCTTTTAACCACCCCACAAAATACATCATCAATGAAACACAGCTTCATCTCTGCCACATCTGAGCACCCTAAAATTAAATACCCACAGGGAAAGGGCTGGATAATGACTCAGTCATGCTTGATTGTGAGCAAAATAGGCTTTATTAGTAGGGATAATTGGTTAAGATGAGACTTTGACTACAAAGCCTGTGAGAAAAGCACCTCAGCTGCCCTTAAACAGTGCTGGCTGAAGGGGCAAAACCACCTTGCAAGCCAGCTGCTTATTTATGAGAGTATTTCATAGAATTCCAGACTGCTTTGGGTTGGAAAAAACCTTAAAAATCATCTCCTTCCACCCCTCCCACCACAGACTAAACCACCCTCCATAGTTTGGGGGCTCCAAACCTTTCCAGCAGGAAATATTTCACCCACCTTTTAGAATCAAGAAAAAAAAGCTGAGTTTGACATACTCGAAAGTGAGTTGGTACTGAAAATACAACGGCAGAGCTACAAGCAGAGCTCCTCTATTGTTCCCTGTGAGAGAATATTCGTCACTCTTAATAATTCAGAAAAATTATTCATGCACTGTGGCTTGCCAGTCCCACACACTGGCACATGCCAGGCCTTCAGCAACTTCCATGTTATATTATTATTATTATTATTATTATTATTATTATTATTATTATTTTCCTTCCCCGCAATTCACAGGTGCCATTTCAGGTAAATGGGCTTTTTTCCTATTGTGTTTATTCTTATGTACAATCCCAGGTGGGAAAAGCCCTCCCAGACCATCAAGTCCAACCTGTGCCCAATCCCCACCTTGTCACCAGCCCAGAAACACATGAACCTCAGAGCACACAAATTAACTCCCAGTTCCCAATTATTCCACAACAAATGCTTCTCCAAACCACGCCATTCCTTCATCATCACCATTATTTGAAAACAGCAGCTATCCCACACATGTGAATACAGCAATCTACCCAGTAATAAAGAACAAAAAGTATTTTCAATGGTTAAAAAATCACACTCCTGCCACAGAGAGTGCTTTAAACCAGATACAGCTGTTCCATTGCCTCTCGTTTTCCAACAGTATTCCTTCTGTACTTTCTGGTTTAGGTTTCTAATAGGAACAATGCACAAACAAAATAACCTGCAGCATTTGTAAGGCAGCTGGACTGCTTCCAAATGGGCTTGTCTGAAGGAGGAGGATTTCCATGAATATTTCCTTAGCACTGGAGTGAGTGTCCCTGCCTTCAGAGGGTCACTCAGAGCAGAAAGCAGTTATTGCCATCCTTCCTCTCCAGAGCAAGCAGCCTGGCACCAAGCCATCCCCGTTTCCCTGAAAGATTAATGACCAAATGTGCTGGAGACTTGATGAAGAGTTTAAAAAGAGGGCACAACCCTCTGTGATACATCCTGTCCCAAATCAGTTTAGGTCCATCACGGTAATTAATAAGGCAACAGGAGGAAGAAGCTAATTGCATTCGAATTTGCAGAAGTCATGCAAAAAGAACCTGAGCAAGTCGCCTGCAAATACACTTAATGCACAAAAACCTGGTTGTGCTGCCTCTCAGGGGCAAAGCACACAGCAGAGGGGTGTCCATCCACACAGCTCCCAGTGCTGCCCTGGGGGTGCACTGCTCTCCCAGCCTGAGCAGAGCCAGCCACCAGCATCCCCGAAAAACCAAAGAAATTTCCTTTTTTGTCCCAGCAAAAAGGGGCCCTGCACAGAAGCTGTGTTAAGGTGTGGAAAGCTTCATGGTAAAGGTTTGCAGTGGCCATAAAATGCTGATTTTCAAACCCTGCCATGAACACCCACTGGCACAAGGGCAGGAGATAAAAAAACCCACTGGTTTGTAGCAGATGGGAAATAAATTCCCTGAAATGCATCCCCAGCAGTGTGGGGAGCTTAAGAGAGGGGGGGGATTCTGCCCCTGTGCTCAGGCGAGACCCCACCTGCAGAGCTGCCCCAGCCCTGGGGCCCAGCACAGGAGGGACCTGGAGCTGCTGCAGAGAGTCCAGGGGAGGCACCAGGATGAGCAGAGGGATGGAGCAGCTCTGCTGGGAGGAAAGGCTGGGAGAGCTGGGGGTGTTCACCTGGAGAAGAGAAGGCTCCAGGGAGAGCTCAGAGCCCCTGCCAGGGCCTAAAGGGGCTCCAGGAGAGCTGGAGAGGGACTGGGGACAAGGGATGGAGGGACAGGACACAGGGAATGGCTTCCCACTGACAGAGGGCAGGGATGGATGGGAGATTGGGCAGGAATTGTTCCCTGGGAGGGTAGCCAGGGCTGGAATGGAATTCCCAGAGCAGCTGTGGCTGCCCCTGGATCCCTGGCAGTGTCCAAGGCCAGGTTGGACAGGGTTTGGAGCAGCCTGGGACAGTGGGAGGTGTCCCTGCAGGGGGTTGGAACAGGATGAGCTTTAAACTCCCTTAGTTTAAGGTCCCTTCAAGCCCAATCCTTGGACACTTTGCAGCCCAAGTGAATCCACAGTGCCTTACAGTGCACACAGCAGAACACTGAACCCACAGCAGTCTGCTGTTATCCTGACAGGAATTCCCATTTCCCAAGGAACACGAGAAGTGCTCATCCCAGGCTCTTCCCTCACAGCAAGGAAAGCCACGTTCCCTCTGCTGGGTCTGCACCTTCTGGCACGTACAGTAAATGTTAGAACACAGAGTTATTCTTGTTGTGTTCAGTTACTCCAAAGGGCTCGTTTCAGTGTGGAAAAGCCACTTGCTGGCCTTAAGGAAGGGAAGAATTTAGGACATGGAAAAACTTCTGACAGACCCCTCCAGGGATGCTGCCAGTAACCAAAGCCCTGCCACCTCACCCTGTACTGGTGCAGCCCCAGTTTGCAGTGGAGCCTGCAGGAACCTGAGGGTCAAGGGGAGCTACCCAGGAATCATTCCCCAGGGAATCTGCTGCTGGCAAGAGCTGATTAAACAGAGGTGGATCAGGAAAAAACAGAAGAAATTAAGAGTTCAATTCAAAGATTAGTGACACAATTCTGAATTTCAGGGTGTTCACCACCACAGCTTTGCAGCAAAACCATTCGAAACTGCCAGTAAGGAAAATGAAAAGCAATGTTGGACAGGCTGGCAGATGCCTGCAAAAAAGGGGAAGAAAAAACACACTTTGGAGTGACAGAAATAAGCAAGACCATTTCTTTAGCTGTTGCTATCTCAAAACTTGGAGCAAAACTTTTCAATTGCCAATACTGATGGGGGGAAGGAGTATTTTTTCTGGATTTTCCCCATCAGGAATTAACAGATACTGCTAATAACCTAAATCTCCATATTCAAGAGAGAAACATCCACAGGAACTTGACCAAGCAGACAGAGAGAGCTCAAGTTTACAGCAGTAAAAAAGCAGGGCCCTGGGAGATGAGAACTCCTTCTTTACTCACACAATAAACCCTGCTCAAAGCTACTACAGCCAGTGGCACCCTTTTGGGCTGGGTCATCACTGCTGTAAAAATCCAAATTGTTTGTAGAAACTCATGCCCAAAAGCACTATTTTTGGGGACCTTCCAATATCCCTGCCCAAGGAATTAAGCAGATTTCAGAGATAAGAAGTATGGAAAAAAAGCCCTGCAGCCTCTGCCCCTGAATCTGACGAGGGATACAAGAATCCAGGCAATCCTTACAACAACCGCCTGTTTAAAATCCACACCGTGAGATGTTTAAAAGTGTTTACTTCTACAAAATGTGGCCATGGAAAAAGAAAAAAAGAAAAAAAACCACCTTCCTTAAAAAGGGAAAACACAGCCAAGGATTGTGCCTGCTCCAGCTTTCCAGAAACTATCCAGCAGGATACAAATACACGGCAAGAAGTGTTAGACAGATTTATTTTTTTTAAGTTGTCCCCAGACATAGCTCCCTTTCCAAAGGGGGTGTCCATTCCAAGTGACATAAAAAGCAAAGGCTGTGAGTTTCCAGCAGGGTTGGGGAAGCTTTTTGCTCAAAGCTCACCTTTGTAGAGCTTCTAATTCTGTTTTAAGCCCTCGTGTAGTTCAAAGAGGAGGCAAAACTAAAACACACGCTCCGCTCTGTTCTGGAACAGAATCCCAGAGTGGTTTGGGATGGAGGGACCTCAAAATCGCCTCTTTCCACTCTCTTTGGGCTGTCCCAAACACCTTCCACTATCCCAGGGTGCTCCAAGCCCCATCCAGCCTGGCCTTGGACACTTCCAGGGATCCAGGGGCAGCCACAGCTTCTCGGGCCCAGGTCTCTCCACCCTCACAGGGAGGAGTTTATTCTGTCTATGGAACCTGAATTTCCCCTCTGGGAGTCTGAACCCATCCCCTGTGTCCTGTCACTGCAGTTCCCAATGCAGGATCCCTCTCCAGCTTCCCTGTATCCCTTCAGGCCCTGGAAGGAGCTGTGAGGTCTCCACACACCCTTCCCTTCTCCAGGCTGAACATTCCCAGCTCTCCCAGCCTGGCTCCAGAGGGAAGCTGCCCCAGTCCCCTCAGCAATCCCAGGAGTTGCTCCAACAGTTCCGTGTCCTCCGTACATTGACGGATCTGTGTAACTCATCTCCTGTGGCCTGGCCATGCATCCAGAGGCTCCAAACTGGCAGCTGAGAAGCACAAAGCCCTCAGTGACACCAAAATAACCATCATCAAGAGACAGCACTCCAAACCCGTTCCTGGCACTCCCCCTTCCCAGCAGGCTGGGTTATGGGTTGTTGTCAGCTCCGAGGTTCCCATCTAAGAACCAGAAGCTCCAGAGGCAGGAAGCAGAACTTCCAGGACGATTGTTTAATCCCTCAACCACCAGCCTGATGCCCACACCCTTCAGCAAAGCTGCTTTTACAATCAAAGTGAAATTCTTGGTGGCCAAGGCAAGGTGGAGGCTCCTCCCTGAAGGCCTTTAGAGCCAAAGCTCCTGGAGCAGGAACAAACCCCCAGCACATGGCTCCTCCTGAAAGGTGAAATGCTGGATAATGCCTTCAAATCCTAAAACCTGCAAGGGAACAAATGGATCTTCTCCTAACTCACCCTGAGGAGCAGAGCAGGAGACAAAAGCTCAGACCTTTGGGTAAGATCTGGGGCTTGTTTGGACTCCAGTGCTCTTAATAGCTGATAACTCTGCATTAGCTGTTTGTTTTGGCTCTGGATAAAGCCCACTTTGGATGTTCCTTCCAGGGAGTTTTAAATATAACTCCAGAGAGCTATTCTTGTCTCAGTAACTGGGAATAAGAGTAGGATTCAAGTCTGGGACGGAGTAACATGAAGGCCTTTAAATACACTCGTGGATTTTCTTCACAGTGCTTCCCTTTCCCACAACACACAACCCACAGCTCATCTCCAGGTTTTACAGGAAATTTCTGAGCAGGATCTTAAGCATCTTGAGCAAGGCTGCTCCTGAATAGCTGGATGGAGGAATGTTCTTCACAAGAGTGCACTAAACTTTTTAACCAAAAATGCCAGTTTCAAAAGAGGTTAAGCAATTCTGCCCTGGTCTAAACCTGCAAACCAAGAAAATAGCTTCCACATTTCCAGGTTTTCTTGCACTTCATTACAACTTAGAGTTGCAGAATCGAGTTGCTCTGCAGAGAATGCTGCTCAGACAGCTCCACTTAGGATTTCTAAATATATCAGTACACTGCTGTTCATTATATCATATTCTGGCACTCGACATTTAAAAAGAAAAATCATTTCAGCAAAAAAAAATTCAAATCCCCTTTCACCTACGCTGAAAATTGTTGTTGGTACAAAAATACTGTAGGCAAGAGTTGGTTAACTTGCATTTTAACATGTCTCACCCCACAGATCTTAATTTACCACCCTTTTTTAGGCTCCTATTTCGCATCCTACAAAGCCCCAGGTTTAGATAGCAGAAATGTTGGCAAGCTCAGGCAGAAGAAGAAGCTGGCTCTTGCCAACAGAGTTTGCCTCCTCCTGCACTCTCTGACAGCTCCCAGGAACTCCCACATGAGCTGCATTTTGAGAAACCACTACCAAGCCCTCGGAGCAGGATTAAGCAGCTCCTTGATTACCTGAAGAAAACAGCAGAAGCTTTGAGCAGCTAATGAGAGGTGAGAACACAAAATCAGAGAAGCATTTGGGTTGGAAAAGGCCATGGAGTCCAGGCTGTGCCCAATGCCCACCTTGTCCCCAGCCCAGAGCACTCAGTGCCACCTCCAGCCCTTCCTTGGACACCTCCAGCCATGAGCACTCCAAACCTCCCTGGGCAGCCCCTGCCAAGGCCTGAGCACCCTTTCCATGCAGAAATTCTTCCAGAATTCTTCCAGAACATGAAGCAAAGTCATGGTGAAGGGGGATGGGTGTCTCTCAGGGATGCCTGGCCAAAACCAAGCAGATTTTGAGGGGTGTTACCCTGTGCATTTCACAGTTTCAGCGCTCACATCCAGCACAGCTGTGCTGGAGCCTTCTTGCACCTACAAAAATAGCAGAGAAAACTCATCCCCGTGTGTCTCCACACCCAGGGACCCAGAAACAACCCAACTCCTCCAGAAGGAGCTCACTGAGCAAGACAGAGTCACAGAGACCCAGACAACACATTCTGAAGGTCATGATGATCCCTCTTGGAAGGAACCATGTAGTTGAAAGGCAGGAGCTTCTCCATCCATCAAACCATTCCCTGTGTGGGCTTCCAGTCCTGGTAGCTCCACGCAGTGACCCCTGACTGGAGTCAGGGATGAGGAGTGGAGCTAAATGGCAGCTCCAAGAGTTCCCCCAAGTTTATTAGTGCTTCTGGAGGTCTGCCTGGCTCCCTGGGGATAAATGAAGGTGTGGACAGTGAGCTGCACCCATTCCCTGGAGAAGGGAGTTACTGATGGCCACCATGGAGATGGCCTCACCCTGGTGCAATAGGCAGGAAATCTGCCAAGGGGATGATAACCTAATTTACATAGATGCAGAAATCCAATTAGAGATCCTCTGAGCAGACACAGCTCACTCTGCCCTCCTGGATTAGAGAACACGTCAGGAGCTCCTCCAAATGCACCACGGGCCAGGAGAGATGGATGTGCTCTGCAAAAGCACTTTGCTCCTCCCTGACAAGCACATCTACAGGGAATGCTGTCACAGCCAGGGAAATAGAGAGCTGCTCCAGTGAAAGTTCAGGAGGGGGATTCACAAGAATTGTGATGGATGGGGAGGGAAGAAAAGCGACAGAGATTTCACATCCCTCACTCTGATTCACCCAACGCTTGTGATGGATGGCACTGTCACCAGGGAAGCTCCATCAGCTCTCTCCAGCCTGGGGAAGTCCCTGGCTGAAATGCCACAGGCGTGTGGCAATGGAATGCAGACAGTGCTCGGAGCCTCAGTCTTCCAATAAATATTCTCAGGGATTTCAGGGAGAACTATTTCTTCCTACTTCACGAGTCAGCAGGAGGCCTGACGTTTGCAGGCAGGCTTTGGGACATAAATATTTGCAAGATGTGTGGCATTATCCAAATAACTCCCTGCTGCCAAGCACCAAGGAGCAGCTGATGGGGATGGAAGGGCAAGATGTGCCTCCTCCCAGAAGGGTCACTCTGGGATAGAGCCATGGGAGCACATCCTGCAGGCTCTGTCTAGCCTGCCAATAAAGCAGATTAGAGCTGGACAAGCACCTTGTGGCAGGCAAGATGAACTCTGAGCAGTCACACAACTTGATGGCATTTAACTGGAGAAAGAGCAGCAGCAGGAAGCTCAGGAGGTGTCTGTGGAAAAGCAGGAGGATGGGGCTGGGAGCAGGGCAGTGCTGCTGCTGCTTTCCTTCCGCTCACAGGCAGGTGGGGGAGAGATTGGCACATTCCAAATATTATTTTCTCATCCTTATTTCTACTACATGAGCATTGACAGTGACAATCCCACTGAGTTTTGAAGAATATGCCAACAACAACTGCTCTGCACAACTCCCTGACAGGAATCCAGGGACAGGACAAGGGGAAGGGGCCCCAAGCTGTGCCAGGGGAGGCTCAGCTTGGACAGCAGCAGGAATTTCTGCATGGAAAGGGTGCTCAGGCCTTGGCAGGGGCTGCCCAGGGAGCTTTGGAGTGCCCATGGCTGGAGGTGTCCAAGGAAGGGCTGGAGGTGGCACTGAGTGCTCTGGGCTGGGGACAAAGTGGGCACACTTTGGGGCACAGCCTGGACTCTGTGACCCTGGAGGGCATTTCCAACCTCAATGACTCTGTGGTACTAAAACAAAACAGGGGTTTTGCTCAGAAATGCTCTTGCTCATCTTGTTTTAGGAATTCCACTGAGAATCCCCTGGTTGTGATGTGGCCTTTGGCTGTAACCAAAAAAAGAACCGAAACTCCGGAGCAGAAGGACACAGCCCCCAGCACTGTCCTCATGGAGGGGAGATCTCACAGCCACAGAAGGGATGCCCAGCACAGCAGGAATGAGAGCAGCACAAGGCAAACACCTCCACAGAAGCCCTCTCCCCCCAAAAAACCACGACACAAAAAACCACAACCCCAGGCATGGAAAGCTCCAGTCTCAGGGCTTTCAAGTTTTCATAAAATCTTGGATTGTAAAGAACAATCTGCAGTTGGTGGTGGGTTGGGGATTAGAGAAATTTCCCTAATTCCCATAAACCATATGAGACAAACTCCAGGGATACCTGCAATCATCCATAAACACAAGACAGAGAGAACTTAAAGGAATTGTTTTGATGAATAATAGTGAAAAATGTGCTAGGAGAAAGCAGGCACTGAATTCTGATGGAAGGCAAGGGAAAGATGAAGAGCTTTGAAGTTGAAGGACTTTAGGAAACTGCCCTTTTCTTTGATCAAAATAACTCCCCTCCAGAGGCACTGAATGTTTCCAGGAATTTCAGCCTGGAAGGATACTGAAGGGGAACATCCTATGTCTGGCAAATGGGAGGATATTGTTGAACAAGTGGTAACCTGACATTTCATGGCACCATTTGTCCTCAGGGAATCCCAATGGGAATGAACACATGGAGGTCAAAGAAGGATGCAGCAATACAAAAGGTGCTGCCCAAGGAAAGCTAAGGAATGGCATGGAGAGTGGGGAAATCACAGAATCCCTGAGGCTGGAAAATCCCTCCCAGCCCACGGAGTCCCAGCTGTGCCCCATGCCCACCTTGTCCCCAGCCCAGAGCACTCAGTGCCACCTCCAGCCCTTCCTGGGACACCTCCAGCCATGGGCACTCCAAAGCTCCCTGGGCAGCCCCTGCCAAGGCCTGAGCACCCTTTCCATGCAGAAATTCCTGCTGCTGTCCAAGCTGAGCCTCCCCTGGCACAGCTTGGGGCCCCTTCCCCTTGTGCTGTCCCTGTTCCCTGGGAGCAGAGCCCGACCCCCCCGGCTGTCCCCTCCTGGCAGGGAGTTGTGCAGAGCCACAAGGTCCCCCCTGAGCCTCCTTTGCTCCAGGCTGAGCCCCTTTCCCAGCTCCCTCAGCAGCTCCTCACAGGGTTCATGTTCCAGACCCTGAGCAAGCTTTGGAGAGCACTCACTATGGTCTTCAGGAGCAACTGTGACCTCCTGGTGTTACAGCCTGGCAAGCCAGAATCCCAGCGTGGGATCCACTGAGGTATTCCCAGGGGAAGGCTCTCCCCTTTACAGACAGGGCCGTTTCAAGGGGAAACAGGAACAGCACTTGTTTCTGGAGGCCAGACAGCAACAGGCATTAGGGCATATGGCTCTTCTGCCTCCCTCAGCAAGCCAGTAAAGTCCCAAAATTTACAGTCCAAACGTGCTGCCATGCTGCTGCCCAGGTCCCCAACAAGTCTGGTTCACAGGAAAGCTCCACACAGGGCACCAGAGAGAAGAACCATGTCTCGAGGCTGAGAACTGTGACAGAAAAAATAAGCCAGAGGAGGGCAGGGAATTAAGTTACCTTCATCTGCATCACACGAGCAGAAAACAAAGTTTGCTCCCATAATGTACTGCTGAGATTGCCTTCCTTCCCTTGCATTACTATCCTGCACTTAACTCTCCCCTTTTCCACCACCCTCATGTCTCATCACCTTCCCACACCATCTCCCAACTCCAAAATGCTTGCTCCCATTGCAGCAACTCTGGCTCGTGTTCCTTTTTCGTCTCAGTGCCTCATTTGACATTCCTAGTGCAGAGCACCGTGGATTTCTCTTTCCTTTCCTTCCACCATCCTCCCAAACTCTTTCTCCCCTCCTGCTCCCCCTGCAAGTCCTTGCCCCTGGCAATTTCACTGCTCCCATGGGGCAGCTGAACAAGTATCAGCCAAAACAAATCAGAAGGCTGAGCCCCAGGCCAGGAGAAATACTCAGGTTGGAAAGGGGCTGCAAGGAGCCAGAAGCACCCCAAGGGTTTAATGTGGCAGAAGAGGAAAGGAAGAAGGGAATGGCAGATGTGCCAGATTGAGAAGGATATATTCTCTGGGAGGGTGGAAAGCCCCTGGCATAGGGTGCCCAGAGCAGCTGTGGTTGTTCCTGGATCCCTGGAAGTGCCCAAAGCCAGGATGGACATTGGGGCTTGGAGCAGCCTGGGACAGTGGAAGGTGTCCCTGCCCATGGCAGGAGTGGCCCTGGATGGACATTAAGGTTCCTTCCCACCCAAAGCCATCTGTGATTCCACGATAATGAAGAAAAAAAAAAACAAACACAAAAAAAGCAGAACAGGACATCAGTGCATCACAAGGAGACAGAAAAGGTGTTTTCTTCCAATATGGCACATGTGGGTTTCTAGGGAAATAGCTCCCTTCCTCTGTCCCAAATATTTCACAGGACTAGGACAGAAACCTTGTTCACTTTCTGAAAAGCACTGCTACAACTCTTCCATGTTTTGAGTCTGTTCCATGCTCTGCAGGCTGCGTTGAGGAAATATTTACATGAAGGAATACACAGACAGAGCTAAAAAGAGATGGAGAAAATACACCTGCCAAGGAGCAGAGTTATTTCCGTGGAGGAAACAGGATCTACTGGAGGAAACTGAAATAATTCAGATCCAGTTTAATCCCAACAGACCCAGAAAGCATCGTTTGAAATTTAAGTGCATTTTAAAGATAACAATCCCTTTTTAAAGTCAAAAGCAGGCACAAGCTGTTCACATAAATGCTAATATCCCATACATTCAGGAGTGCAGGTGATTGGAAAGATCAGCCCAAGCCCGTGTTAAACACTGAACAGTGAAATTAACTGGCATTGGAATTCTTGGAAAACACACCTTACTTTAGTGAGTTTAAGGAAAAAACATTCCAGCCTTTCAAGTCAGTAAGAAAACAGCACAACTTTGAGCATTCTTTTTTTAAAATCTAAATTCAGCCTGTTCTCCCAAACGGCAACAGCAGCCAGAGCTAAACAGAAAACTCAAACCCAAAGGAAAGCAGCCAAACCCTGTGTGGGTCCTGTTCATCCTGTTCATCCTTCCACATCTCCTTTTGCAGGAGGTTTGAAAAATCCTTTATTTCCAAGGGAATTCAGTTTACTTACCCCTATTTCACCCACTAAGACCCACCTTATCTGAAATGAAACACCTCTGCTCACCTGACAAAGCATTTCAGGCAGCTGTGATGCACAGGCAGATTTTGGAAAAGAGTTTTAACTGTGCCCCTATGAGACAGTTTCCCTCCAGGAATGAGAACTCCTGGGATTCTCCATTATGGAGCAGTAAGAAGAGGAATCCACCTCTTGCAGCTTAAGGGAACTGGGACATTCTGCTCACTTCAACCCACTTTGTAATGCCAGGACAAGGGGGAATGGCTTCCCACTGCCAGAGGGCAGGGATAGATGGGATACTGGGAAGGAATTGCTCCCTGGGAGGGTGGGCAGGCCCTGGCACAGGGTGCCCAGAGCAGCCGTGGCTGCCCCTGGATCCCTAGCAGTGTCCAAGGTCAGGTTGGACACTGGGGCTTGGAGCAGCCTGGGACAGTGGAAGATGTCCCTGCCCATGGCAGGGGTGGCACTGAATGGGATTTAAGGTCCCTTCCAACCTGAGGAATTCCATGATTCCATGATTTTCCCCATCTATCCCAAGAATAAAATTACCAGGTCTTTAATAATATGTAGCCCCAGTGCCCTATAGGTGCAGTGGCTCTAAATGGGTGCTAAAAGCAACATTAAGATTTAAACCCCCATGGCTTTTCCCTCTCCAGCATGTGATTTCAGCAACTGGCAGCTTTCACTTCCCCTCACAGAACCACTAAGGCTGGAAAAGCCCTCTGAGTCCAACCACCAGCCCCACACCACCACATTCACCACATGTGCCCAAGTGCCACATCCAAGCCTTTCTTGGACACCTCCAAGGCTGGGGACTCCACCACCCCCCTAAGCAGCCTCTTCCAATGCCTGACCACTGTTTCCATGGAGAGGTTTTTCCTATATCCAATCTAAACCTCCCCTGACACAATTTGAGGCCAACTTCACAAGGTGCTCAACCATCCCAGCATGTCCTTCCTCCCAAACTGTAACTCTTGCAGGATACCTCAGGGATACAACACTTTCCACCTGCCAGTTTCATGGATCTGCCTTTTTTTTTTTTTTTTTTTTTTTTTTGCAGCCATCCCAAAAACCCTGGTGTATGTGGTGGTATTCTCTCCAAATCCTACTTGGACAATTTGCCTTCCCACTCAAGGAATAAAATCTAACAATTCCTCTCTGTGCTAGTTAATAAATCTGCATGGTGCTTTCAGGGTTATGGGCGGTTTTTTTGTTTTGTTTTCCAATAGAGAGACAAGGCTATTCTATTTATAAAGGTCAAGTAAATTGTGTGCAGTCTGTGGAGCCTTAACATCTCTGTGTTATTAAAACAGAATATTTCATTTAAACAGCCCCTTTCAGAAAGAAAAAGAAATTTCTCCCAATAACATCTCTTCCCCCTTCCATTCTGAGTTAAGGTCTGTGCACGCAGAGGAGAATGCAAGTGTTTGTTTGCTCTTCACTTGAATTATAACAACTATTATTTTTTAAACACTCTGTAATGCTTTTACAGGTTGTTTGGATAAGCCACAACCATAAATCCTGCTCGGCTGTCACGCCAGGAAAAAGCCTGGCATTATCTTTGTGGGCAGGGAGAAAAGCTGCCAGGAGCAGCACAGGGGGTTTGGGCTGAGGAGGGGGTTAAACCAGGTTTAAGAGGCTTAACCTGGACAAAAACATTGCCTTCAGACATTACTCTGTCACCTTCCTGTACTGGAATGATATCCTGGGGGACTGGCACTTCCACGTGAATTTCACACGGGGTCAGACAAGGATTCCCGAGCTGCCAGTGCTCCAGGCTGGCTCCGTTCTGCGAGGAGCAGCAGACTGGTTTGAGCTTTATCCGCTTAACAACAGCTGCAAATAAACGGGGTTTGTGGTCAGAGTGGTGATTCTGGCACAGCAGAAATGGGGCAGACGGCTCAAATCCCAGGGAGCAGCACCTGTGGAGCTGCTGGCACTTCACAAAGCCCGTGCAGGCCCCCAGGAGCACAGCAAACCAAGGAGCAAACACAGAAATCCCATCTAAGCCTGTCCCAATGGCAGCACTCCCAGCTGAACCTCGCACTGAAAGCACAGTGCAGGAGACACTCCTCAGCTGGACCTGCACAGGAGCCTGAATTCTTGAGGGCATTTTGTGTTTGATGATCTCCACCGTGGGCTGGTGGGTGGCTGAGAGCTGAGGGCTGTCCTGCGCCACAGAGCCAACGTCAAAGAGCACAGGGACAACCAAACACAGAGCTGAGCAAGGGATCTCCTGAGGCTGATTATCATATTCTCCCCCAG
Source organism: Phylloscopus whistleri (assembly GCA_017589585.1). Lineage (NCBI taxonomy): Eukaryota > Metazoa > Chordata > Aves > Passeriformes > Phylloscopidae > Phylloscopus > Phylloscopus whistleri. Next base: position 1,475,707 of record JADMLD010000043.1, read on the forward strand.
AGCAGCTCAGGAGAAAGAAGTGCCAGGCAGAATTACTCCCTGCAGGTGCTCTAATTCCATTTTTCTGGACAGATATGCCCAGCACTGCCAGCTGAAACCCCAAGTGACCAGCTCTGCTCCCCAACAATCAAGCTGGGCTCCACAAAGCCTTTAGATGAACAAAAGAAAAACAAAACAAAAAACCCCCCACTTACAGTTTCTAACCTGAGCTTTAACTATTCCAAACTCTTCACATCATTAGCACACCTCTAGCAGACATAAACCCAGTTTTAAAGATTGCTGTGTGATTTACCTTTGGGTTAATGGGAAAAGAAAGCCTTAAACAAACCTGTCATTAACCTGTATCTGCATCAGTGTTTGTTCTTTGGGTGAAATTTGAGGAAAGCTTTTCTGCCTGTGAAAATCAATGTCCCTTAAATATGAACACTGGAATTATAAGTGTCCTGTTTTTGTTAAAGACTCTGCCTTGCTATTTAACCAGGAATGAAAAGTAATTTCTAATCACCAAGTGCCCGTGCTTGTGAAGCAATTATAGTTAAGGCTTCTCTGGGACAGAAAAACCCATCAGCACTGAAAGCCAGACAGATCAAAGCCTGCAGTGATGGGCAGAGCAAACCTTGTGCTGGCCACAATTCCTTCCTCCTCAGGTACAGCACTGGGTGCCCCAAACTCCCCAAGTTGTTGTAAGTTGGGACTTACAAAAAAATATGAACAGCACAAGTACATCTGAAGAGGAGAAAATAAAGGAATAAATGAACTTCCTACTGCTCTCTGGCCACCCCTGAGGCTGCAAGCAGCACTTCAAGCAGGCTGATGAAATCCTCGTTGTCAAAGGCAGCAGAGGAGTGTTGTGATCTGCACACTCCCTCTCCTAATCTGTTCTGGCAAGGCGATTACAGGAGCTGCTTCTTTAAAAGAAGTCAAATTTATGCACACACGAATAAAGGGCTAACTGTACAATCAGTCCCAACAGCAGTGCCAAGAAAAGAGCCTGCTGCAAGGGGAAAATGGGATGCAAAATGCAGCATGGAAGGGAAGATGCTGATTTTTCAGCTCCTGCTTTATATGCATCAAAAAGGCCACAGTGGTCATAGAATTCCAGAATGGAAGGGACCTTAAAGATCATCAGTGCCACCCCTGCCATGGGCAGAGACACCTTCCACTGTCCCAGGCTGCTCCAAGCCCCAAAGTCCAACCTGGCCTTGGACACTGCCAGGGATCCAGGGGCAGCCCCAGCTGCTCTGGGCACCCTGTGCCAGGGCCTGCCCACCCTCCCAGGGAACAATTCCTGCCCAATATCCCATCCAGCCCTGCCCTCTGGCAGTGGGAAGCCATTCCCCCTTGTCACTCCATTCCTTATCCCAAGTCTCTCTCCATGTTCCCTGTAGCTCCTTCAGGCCCTGGAAGGCCACAATTGGGTCACCCCAAAGCTTCTCCTCTCCAGGCTGAACAATCCCAGCTCTCCCAGCCTTTCCTCCCAGCAGAGCTGCTCCATCCCTCTGCTCATCCTGGTGCCTCCCCTGGACTCTCTGCAGCAGCTCCAGGTCCCTCCTGTGCTGGGCCCCAGGGCTGGGGCAGCTCTGCAGGTGGGGTCTCACCTGAGCACAGGGGCAGAATCCCCCCCTCCCCTGCTGCCCAGGCTGGGGCTCAGCCCAGGGCACGGGGGGGTTCTGGGTCCCAGCTCTCACCCACAGCACCCCCAGCTCCTTCTCCCAGGGCTGCTCCAGCTGCTGATCCCCAGCCTGGATCCATCCCAGGGCTTGCCCTGACCCAGGGGCAGCACCAGCACCTGGCCTGGTTGAACCCCCTGCAATTCCCAAGGGCCCCCAAGGAGAAGAGTTTGGGGGGTTCAGGGTTTTGTACCTCAGGCAGCCTGGGCAGACAGTGCTAAGGGCAGGCTGAGGAGGGAACAAGGCTGGAGATGGGCACTGTGTGCCCAGCACTCACCTTCTCCATGTTCAGCTGGGACAGAGGTCCCTCCCCCACTGCTCCCCATCACTCTGCTTACAGGGAACAGAAGCCACCAACAGCCACAGCATTTGCAGACAGCCCGAGAAGCAGTTTTGAAGGTGTGAGGGGGAGGGTCAAAAGCAGAAATCTGTTTATTTGGCACCTAAATATAGCCCAGTTAACTCAGCAAACATTTTCTCCCTACTACATTGCTATTTTGTCTGCGTGCACAGGCTGCAAGGAACCAGCTGCAGCATCACCAGTTGATTACATTCTCTGATGAGGAATTTGCTTTTGTTCCTCAGCAGAAATTTCTGCCACTGCGTGCCCGTGACCACTCTCCTGAGTCTTGGGTATGAAAATTCTGTTTTCTGCTAAAACTCCAGCAGAAAGAAGGAGCTTTTCACCTCAGCCTTACACAAAGGAGCTCAGCTCAGCCATGCCTGGCCAGGAATCAAGCCCCTGATAATCAAACAGGACACATCAGCTGGCTGCTCTTCCAGGCTGGCCACAGCCTGATTAGTTCTCTCATTCCACACCAGGTTTATTAAGTTCTCTCATTCCACACCACCCAGCTGCTGCTAAAAGGGAGGTTTCTCAGGCAGCTGCACTCAGAGTAGAGGCTGCTGTTCAGAAAAGCCTTCATGGACAGTAACCAAAATCAAGATTGGGCATTTTAAAATTCTTGTGTAAAAAGCATTATAACCCTTCAGAGCATCTTCAAGGGTTGGGGTTTTTTGCCTTTTTATTACTACTTTTTTTTTTTTTTTTTAGTAATAGGACTGCACACCTGGACACCTGTAGCATGTAGAGGAAAACTTTTTCATTATGCAAGTTAGAATGGCATCATAGAACCCCAGAATGGTTTGGGTTGGAAAGGACCTTAAAGCTCATCCAGTGCCACCCCTGCCATGGGCAGGGACACCTCCCACTATCCCAGGCTGCTCCAAGCTCCAAAGTCCAGCCTGGCCTTGGACACTGCCAGGGATCCAGGGGCAGCCACAGCTGCTCTGGGCACCCTGTGCCAGGGCCTGCCCACCCTCACAGGGAACAATTCCTGCCCAATATCCCATCCATCCCTGCCCTCTGGCAGTGGGAAGCCATTCCCTGTGTCCTGTCCTTCCATCCCTTGTCCCCAGCCTCTCTCCAGCTCTCCTGGAGCCCCTTCGGGCACTGGAAGGGGCTCTAAGGTCTACCCAGAGCCTTCTTTTCTAGGCTGAATCCACAACTCTTCCTGCCTTTCCTCCCAGGAGAGGTTTCAAATGATCCATGACTGATTTTTTTTTCCCCAGACTCACTTAAATCCAACCTTGCCTGAAGTTTTACCACACAGGCAGATCCCTGTCAATGCAGCATCTGATTTACCCTTCAAATGAGTCTGTAAACAGACAATTGATTTAACTTTTAAAAGCCCTCCCTGCACAACAGCTACTCCTTAAAAAGCACAGGCCACGGGCAGAAGGAGAGATCTTGACTCGAAAAAAGACTAAAACACCAAAATACACATCTACAGTTCTTCTGCAGTGCTTTCACACTAATTTGCTGAGGTGGCTGCCTTTTATCCTCAATGTTTGTATTGCAGCAAAGTGCACTTGAGTCGACAAAGCAATCCCAGAGAAAATGGTGTCAGGGCACCGAGTGGCTGAGCACTCTCAGGCTCCCCAGCCCAAACAGATTAAAAAAAAAAAAAAAAAAAAACCCCAGCTTTTAGGTCTTCTGAAAACACTGAGCACAAGATAGAGCAGATATCTGTGGAAAGAAAGAAAAGCAGTGAGAGATGTGCCAGCAATGGGTCTGAAGTATCAGTAAGGGATGCTCAGGGTTCATCCTGCAGTCCTGCCCTGCCTGTCCCTCACTGTCAAAGGGATTTGATGTCACCTGGTGGCTGCAGGCACTTGGAATTTAGGGTGTGATGGTCCCTCTCATCATTTTACTGGGAAGCCACATGGAGAGAGCCTAGGCAGTTCTAAAGGAGCCACAGAGCAAACAACCTGACAGCCAGGCAGCTTTTCTGTGCACTCTATTCTTCAGTGGAACTGATAAAAATTCCATTAAGAAGCTTGGAATGAGCATGGAATATTATCTCCCCATGATATATCATTTCTTCAGTATGAGCAAAGTCACAAAAATATTTCAGCTGCTGACCAAGGAAATCAGGATAGGTAACGGAGCTGAAGGCTCCCCAGGAAGCACCTAAGCCTCAGAAGGCTCCTCCAGCACATATTAAAACTCCAAATCCCTGTGAAGATGCCATTCTGGGTACATTCCACAAGCATCCATAATTTCCACAGCTAACCTGAGGTTCTTCTTTGCCCCAGTGCCCCAAGGCAGCTGTCCCAAGTCACCCTTCCCAATCCTGCACCCTGCCAGCACAGCTTCGTTGAGCTTTATCTTTGGGTTGCTACATGTTCATGGATTTTCCATCAATAACAACTCTGCCACAATGCTCTGAATGATGCTCAGCTGTATTTATGAAGCAGAAGCCTCCTTCAGAACCCTACAGCCAAAATGTTTGTGCCCAGCCAGCTTAAACAAATGATGTGACTCCAACTTATAACACTTGCCCATCACAGAGCACAGCAAGAACCTTTTGTGATGGAAAACATTGAAAAAAACATGGGTATAGAGTAAATCTGCCATTGAAAAAGTCCTTTATAGCTCACAGCTGGAATTTCAGTCAAAACAAGGAGAGGGTGGAGAGCCACTATGCTCCAGAGGTGACATGTGAGTGACACAGACTCATGTCCCTGGCTCTGCCACGTTTCCAGCAGGTCTCCCATGTGTTTGCCCTCAATCCTTATGGAAGCTTCTCCACCTTTACCTCCAAACAGTGGGATAATGCTCAACCCAAATTTGTACATCCCAAGTGATGCTCTTAGCACCACACTAGTGGGTCCCCATTTGAGTTATTTTTGGCTTTCAAATTAAGAAACCATTTCAAAACACCTGTTTTGTCTGTGCAAGAGTAATGGCACAAACCCAAAGGGCTGAGATTTGATTGATGATCTCCCTTTTGGAGCTGCTTTGCCTACCTAGATCACGCTAACACTTATCCTTGCACAAAGTCCAAAGGGGCAAAACCTGGGGATTTATGAGGGAAGGGATAATTTGTTCCTAGTCATGGACAAGACACAAAGCACCTGGCAGGGTAGTTGATGAGAAAATAACAGTGCTTGCAAAACAGAAGGTGAAGCAGGCAGAGGTTGAGTCTGTCACCTCACAGAGCCCAGGTCTGTCACCTCACAGAGCCCAAAGTCACTTTTCCCAGTGCCAGATCCCAAACAACAGCAGTGGCACACAGAACACACCCGTGCTGGCAGTCACTGTGCTCAGGTGTCCCAGCTTGCTGTGCCTGCTGGAAACCCTCCTGCAGGTACAGTGACAAACCCAGTGTGCAAATGGAGGGAGATGAGATGGATAGTTAGCGTTCCCTTGGGAATCCAGACTGTGCTCCAGCATCCACCCAGAACTGATCCAGAAAAAGGCCACAGGAGCCCTCCTGCCAAGGCAAGCTGTGATTCCAAGATAGCTGCCAGAGTCACCTCGAAAGCAGCAGAATGTCACCAGAATGTGTGTAAGCACAGCTGTCCCAGCTGTGTCCCGCCTCCAGGCAGGAGCAGGGACACTTCAATTGCAGCCCAACTTCAGGCAGCTCTGGCTTCCTCCCAGCTGTGCCCTCAAACAAGGGCAGGTCAGGGAAAACCAGAGGATCTGCCTGCCTTACACTCTCCCAGCATGCCCTATCCTGGTGTCCCAGGCACGGTGCTAATGGAGAAAAGCCTTCTCCTCTCCACGCTTCATTTCCCTCCTGTGCCTTGCAGAGCTGGGCTTCCACCGGGAGAACAGAAAGCAATCACTGATCTGATGAGCAGGAGATGTTCTCCCCTTTGTGCAAGAGCTGTCTGAACAGGACTTCAATGTGCAAGGAGGCATAAAGGAGGAACAACAGGCATTACACACACCCCCCAGTTAGTTTGTAGTATCTGCCAAGTTTGGATGCACAGCCCTGTTCCAGGACTCAGGCACGAGCTGTGTACAGAGACACACGCACATTCCCACATTTCCAAGGGATTTATCCCACTCTTGGTCTGGGTATTCCCCACCAGTGAGACCTGGCTGCTGTTTAGACCACAGGCAGGACTGCAATAAGGACAGGCAATGCCAAACACTAGCATGGAGCCTGTGAGGCTGGGGCAGGGCACAGATGTCCCCAGGATGTCACTGAGTCAGCAGAGGGCATGCAGAGGGACATTGTGACAATACAGCTCAAAGTCACTGCCACTGAAAGGGCTGATACTGCAGGGAAGCCTTCCCCCTGCTCCCAGCAAGGGATTCCTGCTGCAGTCATTCCTGGGAGGTGTCACTGAAATTTCTGGATACAACAACTTCAGGGTGTACCCATTACTGTCTCCACCCCCATCCCTTTGGGCCAGAGTGTGAAGTTGAAGATTGCAGTGAACTCCTCCCCTTGCTCCTGCTCGGACCTCAGGGATGCACCCGCTCCAGCTGGAACCTTATCCATCAGCCAGTCTCTCCAGGGGTTTACCTGCTGTGCTGTATTTACCCACAGCCACACTTACTCTGAGGTGCTCCTGTTCCAGCATGGCCTTCTCTAGGAGCCACAGGGCCTGCAGGAATGAACCTGCTCCAGGAATGAACCTGTTCCAGCATGGATCTACCCACAGCCACAGGCCCTGCAGGAATGAACCTGCTGTGCCATGAGCTTATCCATGGCCTCGTGCACAGCTGCTGATGCCTCAAGGTGTTCCTGCTCCCAGACCTACCCTTGGGCCCCAATCCCTTTGGAGTTACACTTTGAGATGTTCCTGCTGGAGGTGGAACCCCAGCACCACCACCCACTCACAGCCCTCACCCCAGCTGGGATGGGAGAGACAATCAGAGGGCAAGAGGGGAAAAACTCGTGGGTTGATATAAAGGCAGTTCAACAGGTAAAGCAAAAGCCACAAGGAATCCCTTCCATGCTTTCCATGGGCAGGTGGGTGCCCAGCCACTCCCAGGAATGTGGAGTTCCATCCTATGCAATCCCCCTTGGGCAGCTGGGATCAGCTCTCCTGGCTCTTCCCCTCCCGGTTTTTCTGTAGCCCCTGCCTGTTCCCTGGTGGGGTAGGTGAAGAGCAGAAAAGCTGGACTGGCAGGAAAACCCAGCCTCCTGTAGTATTTTGTGCTCCAGTCACTGGAGGTTCTCTGCCTCCACGTGCTCATGGTAAACAATTTTTATTGGAGGTGTAAGGTTTGGACCCTGCTGGATGGGACAGCTGTGTAGAAGAAGAGCTTTGGGATTGTCAGGGAAGACAATAAGCAGCATCCATGGGGAGAGAGAAAGATCTTGGGCAGAAGGAGGAGCAGGAACAAGACACCCAGGGAAGTAGCCAAGGGCTCAGAAGAAAAGAGAGAAGAGGATGGTGCTCCACACCACAAAACATAGGAGCTGCTGAAGGACGTTCATCTCCTCCAGCTGACCATGTCCACCCTTAAGCTCCACACAACCCCCTACCTCTAGTAACTTAGGCAATACTGCAATTTCAAAGCCAAGAGCTAGCTCTGTATTTCTAGGATGCCTGATCTTCCATTTCACCTAAAGGAATTTCTCAGGAGTTTAAGAGCCTGATTTTGAAGGAGTCTCTATAGCTGAAGCCAGGTGTGGTTTCCAACAAGCTTTAAGGTACAGCTGAGTGGCACTATTTTCAGCACACTTGCTTTATCTACAGCTTCCTGAAGTGTTTGGCCACTGCCCTGATGTGCTGCTGGCAGTCCCAGGGCCATTGATTTCCTCTATTCAGCAGATATATCACCTACCAAGAAGGTTATTTTCCTCATTTAGCCTGTGGACTCCAAGAGCAGTAATGAATTCCCCTCAGCCACCAGATCTCTGCACACAAATGACATCAAATAGGCAGTTTAAATCCTAACAAGCACTGACACATCCCAGGGACCCACTTCCACTGTGGGCAGGGAACAGTGGCTCTCCATTTTCATCACACCCATGTTATTTAGTCCTCTGCTCCTGAACCTCAATGACACTCTGTGGTCACAGAAACCAGCAGCATTTCCACATTTGGGTTTGAAGGGACTTTAAAAATCACCTCGTTCATGGGCAGAGACACCTTCCATTAGACCAGGATGCATTCCCACAGTCCTGCTGGTTCTGTACAGAACTGCCTCTACTCCACTGATATTAAAGCCTGACTGTTTTCCCTCCTAACAAAAGTGTATTTGCATGAATGCAATACATGAGCTAAATACACAAGTGCACATACATGTCATTATATATATTTCTCTTCACATTCAACACAAAGTGCATTTGCATTTACAAGACTGCAATTTAATTTCCCATCAACCCAGGCAGCTCCATTATGATTTCTCCTCTTTGTTCACGTCTCCCACAGCCACCACCTCAGAGAACATTAAATAAGTGAATCAAACGACCTGGCCTGGCAGTTTCTAAATCCACGTCAAGCCCAAGTCACAGAGCTGCTTTCCTGACACAAGCTGGGGTGTTTGACAGGGAACACCTCCAATAAATGTGCTCACAAACCGAATCAAAGAAGGGAGTTTGGGGAGAGAAGCACTGCTCCAGGCAGGAACTGCTGCAGCCTGACAAGGAGCTTTTTTTCACCGATACCCTACTTCGAGTTTGCTCCTAATGACCAAGCCCCAAACACAGCCCAAAGAGCCCAGACTTCTGAAAGTCTGACAGCCCATTTTCGACTCAGAAAGCAGGCACGGGTGTTGAAGTTTGGCTCTCCCTTGCTCAGGCTCTGGTTTCCAAGGAAACCAGAGGCTGCAAGAGCCGTGCAAAACGCCGGTCCTGTGCTCCTGCTCGGAGCATGCTGTGCTGGAGCTTCCCCTGACACAAACCCTGCCAGGCAGGGGCTTTAGCAGCATTTCCAAAGCACCTGGATGCAATTCCAGGCATTCAGGATGTCAGGATACGCAGAACATACCCAACTGATTGCACAGTTACACCAAATCACTTTCTGTAGATGCTGAGAGGAGAAAGGTATTACTGCCATGTTTAGGCTCCAGTGTAGCAACCAATACTTTTGTTTTTTCCTTTTCTCTCTGCCCTTCAAGACAAAGACAAGCTACACAAAACACAAATGTCAGGCACTTCTCTGCCTGCACGTACCCTCTAGAAACAGCAAAGCAGCAGATGAAAAACATTTTCAGAAATATTTCTGCTTCACCCTGATGCATATTTGGGCCCCATGAAAAGCCCAAAGCAAAGACTGGCAGCACAGGCAGCAAGGACTATCACTGATGGCAGTGAGTGGTGTTTAACCCACCCCCAGCTCAGCTTCCCTGGACCCCTTCCCTCAGAAAGATGTTTGCATTCAGTAACTCTTATCATCCTACAGCATCTAGCTCAAGCAGGATAACCACAGAAACTGATATGTAACAATTCACTGTATCCTTTCTAACTCTCTAAGGAAACAAATTCTCCCCTTGACTCCTATTTTCCGTCTGGTGATCATCAAGTTCAGGACTCACAGAGTCCCCTCTCCTTCCAGAGGCAGCTGGCCAGGCTAAATTCTGTGCTACTACGTCCATTTCTGCTCAGTTTCAGAACTCTGATCTGGCTTTTTTTATTATTAATTTCAGAAACGGAAGACACATCCTGTGTTTAGGAACATGGGATGCTGAAGCTCAGGAATGCTTTCACAGATTCTGGAGAGAAAGAATTTGTATCCGTGACCTGGAGAGCTCATTTTATGTTGAAGCACTTTAAAACTCTCCACCTACAGCATTCATACAGCTAAGAATGAATGTAACACAGCTCAGACAAGTACAGGTAATTATTCCAGTAGTACAGATAAAAGGAAAAAAGTTAATTCTGCAGAAAATGAAATTATGGAGCTGTAGTACAATTTAAAAAAGAGTCTCTGTGTTAATTACCAGCTGTTAGTGCGCTCGGAGCTACTGTACTTGCTGAACAGTGCTGTTTTGCATATAACCACCAAGAAAATGTCACTGCAGTTTCTGAACAGAACTACTTTGCTTTAAAACACAGTTTACTGACACCACACTGCTAAAATTAATCTCCAACAGCAGAAAAACCCAGGGAAGTCTGTGTTGCTTGCTGAACAGAACTAAGGATAACTGACATTGCAGCAATGTTTTATCTTGCAATTAAACTCATCTCAGCAAAAACCAGACAGAAGATGACAAAACAACTACGTGGCTTTAATAGCTTTACTGGGAGACTTGTTTTTCACCTTCCTTTGAGTCAAACCCCTCTGGAGTTTACACTCAGCATAAACATCACCAGCCTGAACAAGCGTGTTGAGCGATGACCCAAAGCACAGCTTCAGCAGAGAAAAATTGTATTTCTCTGCTTAACAGTCTAACACCACACAGCCACCCCTTACTACTGCGAGTAACCCAAACCTCAGAGGGTTGTAATGTCTTACACAAGGAGCTGAGCTGTCACAACGTCCCCTCGTCACTTCCTGAGGCATTAAAGCCGCTCGGAGCGTGAGTCACACGAGCGCACAGAGGGGAGCCCCATCACTGCCACCACTGCCGAGCCAGACCTGTCAAAACACGGGGAAATCACGCTCAGCTGCCTTGCTCCAGCGCTACCCTTCCTGTGCTCACAGCTCTGCCAGGGAGAGAGAGCATCGTCCCTCACAGCACAACCTCATCCCTGCACAGCACTCCCCCACCACTGGTGCCCCAGCACAGCTCAACACGTTGCAATAAAATCCTGACCTTAAATCCTGGCCCTTCAAATGCACCGAAAAACCCCACTGACATTAATGGGTTTTTTGTCCATCGAGCATCAGCTTAAACTACATTCAGATGGATTCTGTGCTGGGGCACATAAAAGCAACCGCAGCATTTAACAGCTCTCACAGCAAATGATAAATGCAGTTCAATTAATTGCTCACTGGACACATCAGAGTGGATTGACACCAAAAAAAATGAAGGTTGCACCACTACATCCATCTCTGCTGACTGCTCAGGGCAAGATGCTTCACCAGAAAGTGACAGGACTCAAGAGGCCACCACCACCCTGCTCCTGCCCCACATTCCAGGAAACCATCACTGCAGGAGTGTGCCTCAGTTCCTCCCCCCATCACCTCAGCCACCAGTCCCCAGTGCTTTCATCATGTACCAACCATCCCCCAAATTACTGTAGGAAGAGGAGAGCGTGGGGGTTGAGGGAAGAGGGGTTTGGGTCGTTTCAGGGGGTTTGGGATGAATGGCTCCTCGGTACTGCAGCATACATAGCACTGATAAACACCAGAAAAGCATTTCATGCCAACACCCTAAATAAAAAGTGCTTTCCAAGTATTTCTGGGGGTTTTATGACTATTATGAACGTTTAAAATAATCCTCTAGCTCCCAGAGGATGTGCACATTTGCTTCAAAGAACCAATCCGGCCGTTGCAAGGATTTTGTTAAACCTCTTGTATGGATGTTGTACTTCCCCTAAGGCTATGCAACCAAGTATTTTATATTTCTTAAACCAGACCTCTTAAATACAACTCACAGGCTGCTCCTCCCCTCACAAACCAGTCTGGGATTTTGGCAGATTCCCCAAAAGTCTGCTAACTCCCCAAACCAAGTTATTTTTCATTTTACTCAACGTTTCTTACAAATGACACAGCACTTTGCTGCTGTCTCTCTTAACAACAGAGCTTGTACCACCTCAGCCAAGAGATCAGGCCCTTCACACTCACAAGCTCCGTGCTTTGGTCTGTGTTCTACTTCTACATTTCTTTTTTTCTCCCTTCTGGAAAAGAAAACACGCTGATTACACAGCCTTCCAAAAAGGCAAACAGCTGTTGCCGATCCCCGAACAAAGCAGCCTGTTAAAATTAAAGCCCTGGGTATTTTCCCGTGGCAAGAAGGAGGCAGGGAAAGGGAAGAGTTGCAGCTTGCTGGATGAAAAGGCTTCTCTTTGCTTGGCTGCTCTGTACAATTTTAACTGCAAAGGCAGTTGGTACAGACTCGGTCTCCCAGTATTCCCTCCGTGCTGACAGGCTGTTAGCAGCCAGGATATACCCTGCAAGGGGTCAAAGGTGTGGAAAAACAAACACCAGCAGCAATTTGGAAAGATGAAGAGGAGAGAAAGATCTGTCATGGCATTTTTTTCTGCCGTGGAAAACCAGCCAGCTTCCTCCCCAGTCTGTGCCCTCTTACTCAGTCACTTCTTGCAAGTTATTTCCTTTGAGAGGGGGAGGGAAGAAAAAAGCCACTTATTTTAAATAACTGGCTTCTAGTTACTTAAACAAGGGGACTGATAAAGATGTTAATGCCCAATTCCTCTCACTAGTAACTCGGAAGAAAATGGTTGAACGGCTGGACATGTCCTTCCATGGACTTTAACTCCTCATGTCAGCCCACAAAGTCCTGTTTCACTTTTAAAAACGCTGTAGAAGCAACACAAGCTCAACCCTGCAACAGCAACTTAAACTCTTACAGCTCTGAAAAAGCAATTTTATTTAACTATATGCATCCTAAATGGGGGGGGGGGGGGGGGGGATGTGTGTGTAAGAGAAGTTCCTGCAGATTTAATGGTATTCATCCACACAAGGCAATTAAATTTACTTTCACACATTGAAAGCCATTCACAGAACCCCAGAATGGCTTGGGTTGGACAAGATCTTAAAGCCCATCCAGCCCCACCCCCTGCCATGGGCAGGGACACCTTCCACTGTCCCAGGCTGCTCCAAGCCCTGTCCAACCTGGCCTTGGACACTGCCAGGGATCCAGGGGCAGCCACAGCTGCTCTGGGCACCCTGTGCCAGGGCCTGCCCACCCTCACAGGGAACAATTCCTTCCCAATATCCCATCCATCCCTGCTCTCTGGCAGTGGAAAGCCATCCCCCATGTCCTGTCCCAAGTCCCTCTCCAGCTCTCTTACAGTCATTCAGAGTTCAACCACTCTATAACCCAGAATCTTCTACGTAGCATCACAACAGCTTCCACCCCCAGTGGTGCCACATCCCCCCGCCTTTTGAACACTTCCTGGTGGCTTGACAAAACCAAAGCTTGGCTGCCATTACCTCAAGAGTCACTGAGGCTCAGCGTGAACTGAAGGAATAGGGAGGGAAAAAAAAAACCAACCCTTTTTTGCAGGTTTTGTTATTTCCCTCACCACCACCACCACGAGTTATCTTGGCCACCGCACTCTTAGGGCAGACAGAGAGCACTCAACGCTTCCCAGAACCATGTTCCCAGTGTTCCCAGAACACTGCCGAAACCATTAGCAAGGATCTTTTCCTGTAATCACAGACCGGTTTGGGTTGGAAGGGACCCTAAAATTTATCTCATTCCAGCCTCCTGCCATGGGCAGGGACACCTTCCACTATCCCAGGCTGCTCCAAATCCCTGGAACACCCCACCTGAGCGATTACAACCTTCAGCCACAAGTTGACTTCAACATTGTAAGTAATATTAGGAGTATTTGCCACGGATGATCAATATGAAACACTCAGAGGAGAGGCACGCATTACACCCCATACCAGACTGAAGGGCTGAGTTTGCACCGGGAGCAATTAAAATTCCAGCTGGAAAACGCTAATCCAAGGCTTTGCCAGGCTTCCTAGATATTTCGCTGGGTACGGCAGAGGCTACAGACTCGCTCTGCTGAAACCTGTGGCGCTTCCCGGAGCTCTGGGAGCTCCCCTGGCACTTCAAAGGCGCCGAGGGGCAACGACACCGACAAGGAAACCAACAAGTTTGGGGTTTTGCTTTCCCGGAGTTAACAGAGTGGGTACCTTATCCCACCTTGGATGTTTACCACACACCCCAGTGCTTTCACAGCCCGCTCGCCCGCCGGGCCTCAGCCAGCCCTGTCCCCCCTTTCCGGACAGCCCACGGCGGGCACTTTTGGGGTGTTTTATTTGATTTGGGGGCTTCGGGGAGGCATTTCCCGCGCCACCGCCGTTCCTCCCCTGACATCCTTTTAAACGCGCGGCCAGACGCCTTAAAAGGACAAAATATCTGTGGCGGTGGGAACGAGGGGGGCGGGAAGGGGAATGTGGGAATGGGAGCGTGGCGGGGCGGCATGAGGGACACACGCGGCCCGGCCCGGCCCGGCGGGGTCCGGCCATGGCGGCCGCCCTGAGGGCGGGCAGTTGCCTGGAGACGGCGGGGCCCCGCCATGGCGGCGGGAAAGGGCTGAGGCTGCGCGGGGAGCGGGGCCAGCCTCGGCACGGTCCCTGAGGGGACACTCCGGCAGGGTCCCCGTGCCTCGGCAGGGTCCCTGAGGGGACACTCCGGCAGGGTCCCCGGGCCCCGGCAGGGTCCCCGGGCCCCGCCACCCCTGCCCGGGCACCGTCCCCGTGGCCGCCACCCCGCCCGTCCCCCCGCGGGGCTCCGCCGGGTTCCCGCACACCAGAGCCCACCCGGCACACACGCTCTCCACTACCGGGATGGCTCCGGGGATCCGCCAGCGCTCCCGGTTATAGTTCCACGAGGAAGATGCCGGCCGCGGAGGGGAGGCGGGTTTGCCCATCGACGGGGAGGTCGCGCCCCGTCCCCGCACATGGAGCCCGGCGCGGCGAGCAGCCGCTCATCACCTGTTCCCTCCTCCTTCTTTATCCCTCGAGAAGCGCTGAACCAAAGGCACGGCGATTTATTGGCCAGGGAAAGGCACTGAGCGAGGCAGAGCGATCCCGCGAGGGCTCCGTTTCCCCATTAAGGCGCTCTAATTTCCCTAATCGGCGGCAGGTGTGAAACCGGGGCAGCGCATCCCCCGGCGCGCCGGCACCTGAGGATCCCCGCAACTTTCCCTGCCCCCCGCACACCCTCCGGCGCGCCAGGGCACTGCAATAAGCTCCTGCTTCTGCCAAACAACCCATCCCCAACACACCAGCCCCCGCCCGGAGAGCTGGGCACCTCATCCCGCCGGGCTCCAAGCTTCCCAGCTGGGAATGTCTCCCTGCGGGGTCCCGGAGCGATCCCCGGGTTCCCCCCGCCCCCTCCCGCCGCGATAAAGCCTCCATGCCCACGACACGATCCGGTTCAACCCGCCGGCAGCAGCGTCCCCCCAGCGCCCGCCGCTGCCCCCGTCCCCCGGCGGGACGGGGCGGCGGGGTCCCCCCGCAGCCGGGACTGGGCACGCCCGGGTCCCCCTCTGCTGGCACCTCGGCGCTCGCTCCTGCCGCTCTTCCCCCCCGCAAGCCCGGCGCTCGCAACTTTCCCACCCCGCGGGGCCACCCGGGGAGGATGCGGGATGCGGGAATGCCGCGCTTCGGGCTCTGCCCGGCGGCGAGGCCGGGGATGGAGCGGGATGAGGGAGAGAGGGGAGGCTGAGCGGCGGGGTGACCCCCTGCTTACTGCGGGCTCTTGGGGTAGAAGGGGAGGGTGACGTGGCTGAGATCCTGGATGTCGAAGGCGGTGGGCTCGGCCGAGATCGCCTGGCGCTTGGTCCGCTGCTCGCCCTGCAAGGTGCCGGCGCTTTGCTGCTGCGCCTGCTGCGTGGCGGGCCGGATCACCGAGCGGTACTTGTCCAGCTCGTTCTGCAGCTTCTGGATCAGTTCGTCCTTCTGGTCCAACTCCAGCTCCAGCTCGTCGATGAGCGCATCCCGCTGCCGCAGCTCCTCGATCTTCTCCTGCAGCGCGTACTGTAAATCCCGCAAAGTGCCCATGGTCCTGCCGCCGCGCTCGCCCCTCGCCGCTCCCGGCAACTTTCTCCCCCCGGGGCCGCCTCCCCGCGCTCGGGCCACCCCGGCCCCCGCCGCCCGCCTGGGCTCGGCCCGGCCCCGCGGGGCCGCCGCCGCAGCCGGACCCCCGGCACGGCGCTCCGGAGCCGGGGTGTTGTCAGGGGCGATGTGGATCCGCCTGCGTCAGGCCGGGCTGGCGAGGGAGCCGAGACACACACACACACACCCGCGGCGGCGAGCGGCGAGGGAGGGGAGGCGGGCGGGCGGCGGGAGGGAGGCAGGGGCGGCGGGGAGGATGCACATGCTCGCCCCGCTCCCTCCCGCCGGCCCCGCCGCGCCCCGCGCCGCCCACGCCCCGCGGGCTGCCGAGGAGGGAGGGGGCCGGCCGGGAGCAGCCCCCGGTGCCTGCCCTCCCGGCCTTCTGCTGGGGGCCAGCACACGGGGCCGAGCCGCGGACCTCCCCCCTCCCGTCCCGCTGCCGGCGTGGCCCCGCTCCGCTCCACTCGAGGTGCCACTTCTCCTTAAAGAACTTACTCCCCCCTCTACTTTGCTTTTAAAGAGCCGGGGTTTGTTGTCTTCTCCGAGTGGAAGCACAAGCCAGCGTCTGGCATGGCTCCTCCTCAAGCCTCAGCAAGCTCCCGGCTCCAAAAACCCAGATTTTCATGGGAATATCGGTCAAGTCTGTCTGCACTGGAAAAGCTTGGAGGCAGGGCATCTGGCTTTCAGAGCACTAAAAAAACCACCCCCTAGCTTTAAATCTGGGAGATTTTCTGCCTGGCCCAAATACCCACATGAAAGCCCAAATTAAGTTTCTGCCATACCAAACCCCATCGGACTTTCCTGGAGCGCGGGGTTCTCCTTCGTGCACTCGGGTTTTCTCTGTAGCTCTACCTCTGCCATACAGCCCACGGGGCTGCAGCACAGAAATAACAAAAAATCAAATTAATGAGCCACAGCGGCCAAGCCCCTGGTGCCAAATGGTTCTGGGTCCTTCCGTTTGCCAGGTGCTGAAGGGCCAGCGATGCTCACCCTGAGAGCACAGTTCCAGCCTTGCCTCTCTGAGCAAGAAACAGGGGGCTGTGAGCTGTTTTGGGGCTTCTTGAGAAAATCATCCAGCCTGGAGGAGCCAGCAATGAAAGTTCAGAGTGCAGGCACCTCACAAAAGCTTCTGCAGCACTGGGGCACCGGCATGGTTTCATGCTTAGAGGTTTTCAGCAGCTCTTTCTGTTCCCTCTTGGGGAGTTTGTGTTGGGGAGGAGGAGGATACAGCCCTGAATATGCTTTTTGGAGGTGAGTGGCACCTACATGTTTACATCTACACCTCCCATGCCAGGCATGAGCTGGAAGTGCCAGACATCCAGCCCCTGCTTATAGAGCTGAGCTCCTCTGCTCTTGCCCTTTTTTTATTTTCCCTGTTACACACTGGCTCCAGCTTTCAACCTTGCAGCTGGTCTTTATAAAATAAATTTATAAAAGAGAGCAGATGAGGAATTAGGACTGCTCCGTGCTCCACACTGTTGCTGGAAAGGGCCTGGCCTCTGCTCACGGACACAGGGCTTTGCAGGTTCTTCGTGCATCTGATCCTGCATTTTTTGAGATGCATGTGAAAAGGGGGAGAAAAAATTTGAGTGATGCAAAACTCTTCAGTTTTCAGTCCTCTTGATACATTTGTGCCAGGCACAATGCAAAATCCCCCGGTTGTTTCCACAGGTTTAAGCCCAGACAGCATTTTTTACTGTCTATTCCCCCTATTTCCATCTCACATAACTCACTGGGAACAAAAGTACCAAATATCTCCTGAACATTTCCATTTTAAAGACAACAGGCATTAAACAGATGCATTCCTGCTGCCTACAAACTGGGAATCAGTGATAAATAAAATATTTTAACGGCATTCAGCCGACACGCTTTAAGTTTTATTGCTTTCCTCCCTGCAGAAGTGAAGTCTGCAGGAGGGAGAGGTGATACAGTTACCTGAAGCCCACCAGGCTTCAAAAGAATCGCAGCCCTGGAGAAAACTTGTGCATAATTTCTCAGTGACAAAGCAGTAAAATAACATTATTTTGTTTCTATGAGAGGGGCACAGCCCAGGACTGAGTCAACAGTGGCCCAGAACAGAAAGGATCCACTGAAAACCCTGAGAAATTATGGCACATAAAGCTGTCAAGGAATTTAGCTGAGTGTATCTAAAATATATATTTATTTCCAGGTGGGAAGCAGGTTTTGATATGACCCTTGGGGGTCTCAAGAGAGATTTTTATGGCCCAGGTTTAGATTTGGGACCATAACCAGCAGCTGTCAAGTCCAAGGCCGGTGTTCCCTGGTTTACAGATGAGGCCAAAGCAGCCCAAAGGCTTCACAAGCTGACAGCAAAGCTCTGCCATGGGAAGGCAGCCAGCAGTTGCCTATTTCTGGCTACTCCCTGCTCTCCCAAAGAAACCAGAGCACAGAAACCATGAGGCCAGCACAGATCCTGGAGTGTGATCTCAGGGATCCCAGGGTACCACCTCACTCCAATGAAAATAAATCCTATGGTCCCATTCCTTTCCATCTAAAGCTCCCAATTACAAAAAAAACACCCCAAAAATAAATCTCAGGCTCAACAGAGCAGCTGCTTTGTCTGCTTGATCCAGGGGATGGAAAGAAACAGCTTTAGGGAGAAGAATGGCAGGAATGCACCAACTGGCTCTGTGTTGGGGTGAAGCTGCTCGCAGTTTAAGGAAACCTTCAGCTATGAACTTCCCAAAGCCTTTCCCTGCTCCCTCTGCTGCCAGAGTGTGCCTGGATGTGGAGTGGGAAGGCAAAAAAAGAGCATCTGCAGACAGCTGCCCCAAAGCACGGCACACCAAGGCTGGCTGGTGGGAATCACACGGAGCAGGGAAGTTTCTCCTCTCCGCTGCACTCACAATATTTCCTCTCTGCACAGCTCCAGGGTTTTGATAGCTTCTGCTTCTGAACCTTTTCAGGGATCATCTGTCACCAAATGCACCCACTCAGCTGCCATTCCCCAAGCTGAAACCGTATTTGAACACTGTCTATCCTGCAAACACCTCCCTGGATTCCCAAGGCAAGGCTCAGGGAGCTGGCACAATCCGACAGACAAATGTCACCTTGCTCCAGCCAGCCAGGACAGCACGGACAGAGAGGCTGGACATGCACCACTGGCCACATACATAAACATTTGCCTCCTCCTGGATGTGGTGTTTGTGTTCCCTGCCTAATCCACTCTACTCTTTTCCCAAAATATCTGCAGGAGCAGATCAGCCTGTGGCAGAAAGTTGAACCAGCTGGGTCTTGTGATGGATTATCCTGCTGGTGGGGACTTGGTGCAGGTTTGGGAAGGTGTGTGACCTGAGGGCTCTGCCCTCCACCAGCACACAACCAAATTCCTTCCCTACCTGCACAGTCACAGCAACACCTTTATGATGATAAGGAAAGACAAAAATACAGGAAAATTTCAAGGAAGGCAGCACAGCAGCTGAACCCTCGCAAAAAGCACCTCGAGGTGTAGCCACACCTGAGACTTGCCGCATCTCGTCCTTGGGATGCCACCTGCTATGCCACCACGTCCCCAAAATCCACGGCAGTCCCCAAGGCAGAGCAAGGAGTGCCACCTACTGAAATACGAGCACACCTGACTCCTCCCTAAGGCACCTCTGGCCATTCCTTTTGCCCTGAAGTGCCTCTGGCAGCTCCTTCTGGGGCTGCAGGGCCCTGCAGATTTATAGGGGGCACCTGGGAACTAATTCAGCCGCCAGGAATGGGGATGAAGCTGAAACTACTGTGTCAAAGCAGCCTCGCCAAGACCAAGGAGCAGGAATTGAATATCTGGGGAGTGCTTCAGCCTCTTTTCTCAAGGAAAACAAGACCTATTTTCTCATGACACCGGATGTTCCTCCTGCCTATTTTGGTCCTTTCCAGAGGCTCTAAAACAAAACTGAAAGCCATTTGTTCCTCCCCACAAAGGGATGGAGACACCCAGCTGTCATTCAAAGCCCATGGATTCCTTCGTGCTGGAAGTCAAAACATCTGAACTGGATTATCCTGATGACTTTCCTGTAGGGCATCGGTTCTTTCCATGCTCAGTAGGAACCACTGAGAAGTGTGAAGAGCATGCAGCCATTCCAGCCTGCCTAGGAAATCCTCCCAGGATGAATGTGGGGTAGAGTGCATGAGAAGGAGAAGAAAAATACCACAAGGCTTATTAATGGAACAAAAAAAATTGCTCGCTGCAGAAGCCGCCGAAGGAAAAAATAACAATGTGCTGTTCTGCAGTTGTAATGCATTTAGCTTTTTATATCACATTAGGGACACGCAGAACACCAAAATGAATGTCTGTGCCATGCAAAGCCGAAGGAGGAGACATGGGGAGCATGGAACAGCAGAGGATTCTCCAGGAACACAGTGGTTTCAAGCGCATCTCACATTCCATTGAAGATTTAAATTCTCCTTTGTGGGCTCTTGGCCTGGTAGGAGGAGATGGCACAAAGCACCTCCTGTCAGTACAGGGTGAGAGATCTCCCTCTCCTCGTTGTTCTTCCAGGCTGGAGCAAAGCCTGGGCTCTGCTTCCTGCTGGGTGGGCTGCAGAGCTGAAGCAACATGAGAATCACTCATCTCACGACAAGTTCTACAAAAAAATGGCACCAGAAAGATCATTCTCGGTAGCCAGAAGTTCAACAAGCCCTTCAGAGCTTGTTCCTTCCATCAGAGCAGCCAAAACCATCCCTCTGACTTCTTCTCCCCACCAGCAAGACCCTGTTGCCACCATCTCTGCCCACATACCTACAGAAACCTCCGCCCTCCAAAAGCAGGAAGTTTTTCTCCCAGGACCACATGAAAAATTGGATTTTCAGCAGCTCACCCGACCAGCTGGGTGCACATGGTGGCTGTGGGTCCCCTTCAGGGTTAAGGGAATGCTATGGGATTCCTGGGAGCACTTCTCACATCCTCAGCTGAATGACATCCTTGGGCCAGGCTTTCTCCAGGGAGGACCACACACATGATCCCGACCCCTCCTGCAGGAACCAGTGCCTCCATCCTGATCCCTCCTGTCCAGTCACATCTCAAGTGCCTGGCTCATTTTTCCCACTTCCCAGAAAAGGCTGGACTGCCCAGCAAGATCAGACACAGGCAGGGCTTAAACACTTCTTCCTCTGGGCTGAATTAAGCCAGAAACAACTTCTAAACAATTCAGCTGCCTTGGGAAGTCTCCTTAGGCTCGGATTAAGCAGAAACTTGTTCTGCAAGCTGCAAAAATAAACATTCAGTGCTCTCTGCAGTTACCACAATTAGGCACTGCCCATGCCCTGCTTCTCCCAGCAGTTCTGGGGCACTGCCTATGTAGAGCAAAAGCAGCATTTAGACAAGGCAGGCCCTGGAAATGCAGTTTTCCTTCTGCTTTCAGCCATAAGCAAGCAGCAAATGAACCCAGGGACCAATTAAACAAAATGTAAGGAAGCAGATTGAGTCGTGGAGCCACAAGATCCAGGATGCAACGGAGGTGAAGTCTGTAAAAAACATCAACTCAGTTGATGTTGCTGGGAAAACAGGTTCATTCTGCTCCCATACACATCTCTGTTGGACTGGGGGAAGCTGAAACAGTTGAAGGAAGGTGGGAGCCATGTGCTGGGTCTGATTTCCACAGGGGGATGGATGGCTGGAGTAGCCAGGCCACATTCCTTCCACTTCCCATCAGCCAGAGCTGAACCACTGGAGAGAGCCCGTGCTCAGTGACCCTGTGACCTTCACTGCCCCCCACACATTCCTCCTGGGATTGCATCCATTCTACACCTTTTCCACCTGGAATCACCTCTTGGCTTGTCTTTATGTGGGACTCCAACAAGCAGCAACAACTCCCAGGGCACCCTTGGAATCACAGAAGAGTTTGGGTGGGAAGGAACCTTAAATCTCAGCTCATTCCACCCCCTGCCATAGACAGGGACACCTTCCACTATCCCAGGCTGCTCCAAGCCCCAAAGTCCAACCTGGCCTTGGACACTGCCAGGGATCCAGGGGCAGCCACGGCTGCTCTGGGCACCCTGTGCCAGGGCCTGCCCACCCTCCCAGGGAACAATTCCTGCCCAATATCCCTTCCATCCTTGCCCTCTGACAGTGGGAAGCCATTCCTTGTGTCCTGTCCCTCCATCCCTTGTCCCCAGTCTCTCTCCATGTTTCTTCTAGCTCCTTCAGGCATTGGAAGGCCACAGTGAGGACACTTCTCCTCTCCAGGCTGAACAATCCCAACCCTGCCAGAGCACTGGTCCTTGTCAGATGCTGGGAAGAACCCAGGCTCACCAAAAATGAGATTTGTCCCACGAGATGGCTGCAATTCTTCACTGTTTCCTTTTAAAGCATGACACAACCACAGCTGAGCTCCTCAGTTTCAGCTTTTCCCCTCTCTGACCTGCACTGGCTTGTGCACCTCACCCATTGTCTGAGTCACAGCAGCTCTGGCTGCAGGAGGTGGAAAGCAAAACCCTCAGTAAGGTGAGAACAGCAGGAAGCTCATTTCCACCCCTCCCCCCCCCCCCCCCCCCCCCAAATTATATTAATTGATAGCAGCTCATTTCTCCAGCCTCCTTTTGAGGCTGTTTGATGCCATTCCTCCACTTCAGGGGTTTCACGGTGCCAAACCTCTCGGCAGCCCCGAGCATTTGCAATTCTGGGTGCTCCCTCTGCTCACCCTTTCAGACCCTGCAGGGTTTCTTATCTCTCCTCGCCAGTAATGCACCACTCACCTCCCATAATTGCCTTGGTCTGTTGGGTTGATTTATCCAGCCTTCAAAACAATTCATTCATATTTGAAATTGGATTAGAAACAAACACAAATTCCGCTCCCCCGATATGAAAATAACCAGTGTGTTAGCATTATTTCATGATGCACTGAGAACAAGTGCCCTGTCTCTTTATACAATCAGTTTAATTCCCATGCTTATTAAAAAATTATTATTTGGCTGTTTCAGGTATTTATAATAACAAACACAAAGCACAGATTTTAAACCTGGGGCTTACATGCCTGGAGAACAGGCTGGTGTTTCTTTAAGTTGCACTGAGAGCTGCCTTCCTTTTTAAAAACAGGTTTGTGCCAGAATTTATCCTGAAGTCTTTGACATTTGCATGTCCTGAGCAACTGCAAATATTCCACTGGAGCACCAGACTCTTATTTAGGGATCTACAGGTGTTTATGGCCACAGCTCCAGCAATGCTAAACCCTTCCTCTCCGAGAACATTTCCCAAAAAAGCTCTGTCCACAGGGGCTGAGCCCTGTCATCATGTAAGGCTCAGAATCAATGGCTGCACCCCACAGAGGGCTCGGCTTGTTACAGTACCAAGGAAATATCCATGAATCATCCAGGCACAATCTGCAAATAGGGCTCACATCAGGCCTCACAAAGGTTTTACAGCGCTCCACTGACTTCTACAGCGATTTCTTATTTATGCTTGGGGGAACTCCATCAAGTTGGGCTCTCAGAGTGTGTAAAATGTTTATATTCACCGTTTTCTCTGTCACTGTTTGCAGGGACTGATTGCTCTACTCATCAGAGCATTAGAGACCAGCACTCGCCTGATTTCCTCTGCACCGCCAACATCTCTCAGCTGAGTGCCCTGGCTGAGTCAGGGGTGGACAGAGCTTTTATCCTCACCTTTCTTCCATTTCTGGTGCAGATCAGCACCAAATCCCCAGCTGAGGTGCAGGGCTCCCTCCTGGCTGGTGCTGCACCTCCTCACCTGCCCTGGTTTTCCTTACTCCAGTTCCGTTCCCAGCTGCTTTTCCTCTGACCTTAACCCCTCTCTGTGCCAGAGAATTCAAACATGCCAGGAAGGTTCCCCTCTGCACTTCTTCCTCACCAGCTCCCAATCTTTGGTCTGTTTGTGGAAAACAGCACAATTGTCACTCCTGGGGAATTGTGACACCAACTACTGGGAGCTTCCTCAAACCTAAAGGGGAAAATCTCTTGGAAGCGATGCTGCTGCAAAGGCAGTTTCAGGTCTGCTTCTCTGTGGTCAGAAGAGAAAAATTCCTAGGTATTGATCTTTGATATAATTACAGAAGGGTTTGGGTTCAAAGGGACCTTAAACCTCACCCAGTACCACCCCTGCCGTGGGCAGGGACACCTTCCACTGTCCCAGGCTGCTCCAAGACCCAAAGTCCAGCCTGGCCTTGGACACTGCCAGGGATCCAGGGGCAGCCACAGCTGCTCTGGGCACCCTGTGCTGCCACCCTCCCAGGGAACAATTCCTGCCCAATATCCCATCCATCCCTGCCCTCTGGCAGTGGGAAGCCATTCCCTGTGTCCTGCCCCTCCATCCTTTGTCCCAAATCTCTCTCCATGTTTCCTGTAGCTCCTTCAGGCCCTGGAAGGCCACAGTTGGGTCACCCCAAAGCTTCTCCTCTCCAGGCTGAACAATCCCAGCTCTCCCAGCCTTTCCTCCCAGCAGAGCTGCTCCATCCCTCTGCTCATCCTGGTGCCTCCCCTGGACTCCCTGCAGCAGCTCCAGGTCCCTCCTGTGCTGGGACCCAGGTGATTCCTCTGCAAGAACTGGTTGTGCTGCAGCTGCAGCTCTGCTTTCCTTGAGCAACAGGGCCCTTTCCCCCTTCCCAAGTTTCTGCAATGCCAACACACAGAGCCTCGTGTCCAAACCCATCCCCAGAGCCGCTGGCACAGCAGGAACGATCAATGTGGGTACGAGGCACAAACCCCATACTGACTGCAGGAAGGCAGCGCACTCCAGATGCTGCTCCCTGAACGGGAGCACACTCACAGCCCGCCCCCAAACCACCCCTGCTCCTTTTCCACACACACAAAAATCGCTTTATTTTCGCTCTGCACACGCTGTTTCCTTCTGGGTTTTTTAATTTTGTTTGGGTGGGGTTTTTTTGGTTTTGGGGATTTTTTGGGAGGGGTTGGGGACTTTTTGTTTGTTCGGTTTGGTTTTTGGTTGCATTGTTGTTGTTTGGGGGTTTTTTGGTGGTTATTTTTGGTTTTTTGGGTTTGGGGGGTTTTTTTGTTGTTTGCTTTGGTTGGTTTGGTTTTTGTTTGGGTTTTTTGTGGATTTTTGGTTTTGTTTGTTTTGGTTTGGGGGGATTGTTGGGGTTTTTTTGGTTTGTTGGTTTTTTGTGGGTTTTTCGTGTTTTTGTTTGGGGGGTTTTTTTTGTGTTTTTGTTTCGGGTGGGGTTTTTTTGTGGTTTTGTTGCTGTTGTTTGGGTTTTGGGTTTTTTTTTAGGGGGGGGTTGTTGGTTTTTTGGGGTTTTTTTTTCCCTTTTGCTTCCAAGCCAGGGCTATCAGCAAAGACGGAGTTCGCAGGCGATGCTTTGGGCATGACGCGGCTCCCGTGCCACCTCCCCGGCGGGTGCTGGCCGGCTCTGCTCCCTTACATGGCCTGCAGCTGGGGCAGGCACGGCATTCCCCACATTCTTGCCTTTTTCCCTGCTTTTTAGCCCCGTTTCTCTCGGCGAGGAGGGAACACGAACACAAGGAGTAAGGCCGCCCTCTGCCGCCCTGCTCGAGCCGCAGCCTCGCACCCAACACTTGCGACGAGCGACTCTAAAAAACCACAAACCTCTAAAAAAAAAACCCCAAAGAAACAGAAAAACTACCGGGGTAAAAAAAAAAGGCGATTAAAAGTCAATATAAAAATCAAAAATAGTCACCTCATTAAAAAAAAAAATTAGCAATGCTATTGCTCAAGCCCAGCTTTGCTACATTAATTTATTCAGTTTCTCTGCAGGGGGCTACCACAACTTTTTAATGGCAAGTTTTTCTCGAGTTACCCCACTAACAACTCCCGAAAATGTGGACACGTGGCATATTAAAGGACTTATTTACACAAAAAAGGGCGTTTATAAACCCACAGCGCAGTCTGTAGGTCCCTCACAGCAATCAAACTCACAGCCTGCTTCTGCTCAACATTCATTTTGCCCAATAAACAAATTATTTCAGGGCTGTAACAACTCTGCCTACAGACACCACATTTTGGGCTGGTTTTCTTTACTATTCCTGTGGTATGGTAAATAATACCATCTCTTTGTTCCCCCTTAAACAGATGCAGAAAATTGATCTGGTGCAAGTTGGAATCAATGACTGGATGCAGTAATGGACATTAAAGCATTGATTTGCATCCATTCCTGGCTCGACTCCCAACCAGTCTGAGTATGCACACAAAATTCAGGACATACAGACCCAAACATCCCTATTTTTTTAGTATTAATGACCAATCAGAAAAATGAATGGGGTTTATTTCCTCTATGCATGCCACATTTTGTCTCATTTCTTTGAATTTTAAATTATTCTGTTTCCAGGAGTCTGGCTCTTTTTACTCTCCTTTTACATTCCCTTGCAAACTCCCAGAAAAAGTCAATTAAATTTAAATAGCTCACGTTGATGCCACAAGTATTTCACTACAACTGCAGTTCATCCATCACCTCCCCAAAACCCCACAACAAACCCTGACTTCCCAAACTGCTCAGATCTACAGATAAAGCCAAGCATTGCAAGCAAACTCTGATTTTAAAAACCATGAATGCAATTTCCAGGCAGACTCGGTATCGATTGGGCAGCAGAACAGCAAATGCTGAGCATGGAGGGGTAAATTATGGGAGAAGAATCGATCCAGGAGCCCCACGAGGATGGGGGATTTCAGTAAATATGTTTTTTATCCCTCAAACTTCTCCATATTTTTGTAGGGGATGCCCAGGACAGGGGGTAAATAAAGTTTTTAAAAGGCAAATCAGACTCAAGGAGATTAAGCGATTCAGGAAAATAAATCAAACCTCAGGTGAAACCACCCAGTACCCAATTCTTCCGTAGGATAAAATCCCTACCAGGAGGTGAAATTGGAGGTGAGAAGCCCAAATCCAAAATTCCAGCCCATGGATGGGCCCCATTCTGCCATCCCTGCTCTTCCAAAAGGAGGAGAAACCATGGATTGTACCTGCCTCACTTCTATTTAAAGGTTTCACCAAAACCCTCACAGCTGGAGCAGGTTTGGAGCTCCTCAGTGGAGAACTCACCTCACCTGGGTAATTCCTGGTGAGAGGCAAAGCTCAGGGCAGATCCCTTCCATGTCAGCTTGGGAAAAATCTCAGGCATTCCTTAAACTTCTCTCTCATGAACCCAATTCCAACAGGGTTCTTCCAGCTCTTCACAGTGCAAAGGGGGAAATGGGAATATTCTCTACTTGTAACTAAATTCTGTTTTTCTTTTCACCAGAAAACCCTTTTAACATGAACTCGGGTTTGGTTTGCAAGTGATGTGTTTGCAAAAATAACCTTTCAATTTGTAGAGCATTCTTAGGAATCATTTCACAATGCTAATGGGTTTTAAATATTTTTTTTTCTCTTTAGTTTTTCTTCCTCTTCAGCAACACACAGGAAATAAAAAGAAGAGACTGGCACATCACACTGCTAAATCTGCAGAAACATCTTCAAGTTCTTGCAGAGAGCAGTGATTAAAGCTTTAAAAAATGTACCTGTTTCCCCCCCTGAAGGAACAGAGAGGGCTGCTGGAACATAAATCCACCTGAATTAGAGCACAGCTCGTCTGCTGATCATTCAAACCACACGCTTTAACCCACCTCTTGTCACTGCAGCTTTACTTTGTTTCATTTCACCTCGTTTCTGTTCCTGAAAAATCACAGCAGCCCGAAAGAAGGATGAACTTAATTGCACCTCCAGCGAGCTGCACGGGTTAATTAACATAATTACTCATTCATAGCCCGGTCAGCTCGCTGCATTCATCTGCTGCACGCCCAGCCTGAATAATTCAGCAGGTATTGAATTATTTATGGCCTGGAGCTCTCCCGATGGAGCTGCTGGCAGTCCGCGCCAGCGATTGGAGGCAGAAAAGGGAAAGCCAAGCCCTGCCCTGCCCAGCACAGCTCTGCTTTATCCCGGGGATCACAGCAGGGAAAATGGGAAGGGGTTGCACTTAGCCACCAAAAATACTGTGTTTTAAATCTCCCCACATCCAGCTGGGGGTAAAAAATAAAATAAAATATAAAATAAAATATAAAATAAAATAAAATATAAATTAAATTAAAATAAAATAAAATATAGAATAAATCAAAATAAAATAAAATTAGGAGGAATTTCGTATCATTAAATGCAAGTGTCAGCACAGCTTGGCCAAGGCAGCATGGGCTGGAAAGAAAAACATCCAGCCCATCAGCATCATGCTAAAATTGCCCAAATCCCACTTCATTCCCATTAATTGAAGGGGACAGGAAGAGTCACATGATGGGGCAGAAAACTCATGGTCACAGCTGCCTTTCCTAGGAAGGAAACTTGATTTATAGGGGATGCCAGTGACATCAAAGGCATCTGGGGGAGAAAAGTCACCTTTTCCTTTTGGTCCCTTGATGGAATGTGTTGGAAAGGAGAACGGTGCAAGGCACGGACATTCCTCCCCTGTAACCTCTGCCATGATTTGCTCTCCTGGCAATCAGAGTGCTGGGTTTAGGAAGGGAATGACCCTACAGCCATAAAATGGGCATCAGGACCTCCAAAAAACAGGGCTGTTACCTTTGCCCACCCCACCTGCAGGCTGCCAGAAAAGCCAGGCTGGAGCTCTCCTCCTCTGCACCTCCATCCTCTGCTTTTGTGGAGGTCCCACACAAACCCAGAGGGTGAAGTTGGCCCCGTGTGTGAGTAGGAAACCATGAACTCAAAGGACAAGGTAGAGCCAGAGGCCAGGAAGGAGCTGTAACTGCTGGCGGCTGAGGCTGAAGTGCTTTTTCAGAGTACTAAAATCCTCCCTGTGGCAAAGGATGCAACTGGAGATGGTGGTGAAGAAGGTAGACAAACACCTGGGAGCTGGCATTTGCCAAGGGCAGAAGGGGCTTATGGAAAAACAAAAAAAAAGCAGAATAAAAATCTTATTTTGCATTATACCAAGGCTATAATTGATTAAATGCTCAGTACTAAGTGGCATTTTTGGAGGAGCAGCCTTACAAGAACTGGAAGATGGGTAAATCCATACAAAAAATGAGGCACCCATTTTGAACAAGGACAAATACCCAGGTGCACAAAATCCCTGGGAAAGGGCTGGCTCACCCACATCTCCAGGTCAGCAGTGCCACCTCCAGTGCCCATCACCACCCCAGCTGAGCAGACTTAAACTCTAAAACCCCCAAACCACCCAGCTTTTCCCTGCCCAAGTGTGTTTATCCCCAAACCTTCCCCCTCTGGAGCCTCCGCTGCCTGCTCAGCCACCCCACATCCCCTCCAGCCCCCAAGAGCCGTGCCAAGATATTTTTCCTCAGCCAATCCCAGCACGCAGGAGAGGCTTCTCCCCACCTTCCCGCTGGGTTTGGGGTTTTGGCAGCTTCCCCCCAGGAATCCTTGCCCGGGGTTTCTCCCATACCAATCCCAGGGCAGGAACAGCGCGGCCTTTCAGCCTGCCCGGGTGCCGCCGGGCCAGGGCCACCCCCGGCTCCCTGGGCAGCTCCTGCAGGGTGCTGTGGTTGCCCACAGGGCTCCTCCGCCCTGTGCAGCCCTCATTCAAACCTCACCTCTGCTCTGTGAGGCCCTTGGCCAGGGCAGAGGGTGGGGAGGCAGAGCTGAAAGCGTGTTTTCATTCCCAGGAAAGCTCTGCACCCCTGCAGCTTTTCCCTCCCTCTATTCCCTGGCAGCAGTTTTTGGGAGCTTTTTTTTTTTTTTTTTAACCGCTTCCCAGCATTAAGCTGAGGGTTGTCCCCCTGCATTTTGTCAGGGTTTTACACTCAAGACGTGGCTCTGTCACTGCCTGGAAGCATCAAGCACTTCCAGCCACATGGAAGATAAAGCTGAAATAATCCAAGTGTTGAAGCTGCACTTTTCTCCCAGATCTCCTTTCCCTCCCAGAAGCTATGGCCAGGAGGGAGGTGGCATAAAATCCATGTCAGCTCAGCCTTATGCTGAATTTACATCAGTGCTCTGACCAGACCCAGTCCAGCCCTGGTTCTCCCACACGGTACCAAACCCTTTCTTTTCTTGCACCACCAACTGCTTTGCCAAGCTCTTTCGAACTGAAAAGTTAGGGAGAGGTTGGCAATGCAATAAAAGCAGGAGAAATAGCCCAGGTTTGGCAGTTCTTTCACCAGCAGGCCCAGGTTTTTGGGGTTTGGTGGTTCATGCTCCACAGAGAATCCTAAAGGTTGGAAAACACCTCTGAGATCGAGTCCAGCCATTCCCCAGCATTGCCAAGGCCACCTCTAACCCATGTCCCCAGCTGCCACATCCAGTTTTGGAACACTCCCAGGGCTGTGACTCCACCACCTCCCTGAGCAGCCCCTTCCAAGGCCTGAGCACTCTTCTGGTAAAGGAATTTCCCCTGATATCCCATGTAAACCCCCTCTGGAGCAACTTGAGGCCATTTCTTTGTCCTGTCCCTGTTCCCTGGGAGCAGGGCCCGACCCCCCCTGGCTGCCCCCACCTGTTAGGGAGTTGTGCAGAGCAATAAAATTCCACACAGGGCTTGATCTTACTGGGGAGATGCCAAATCTCCCAAACAAACCTGCACCATTCCTCATTTCCAGCCTGATTTTCCCTCCACTGCTCCTGAATGAGAAGCCCAGTTAAAAAGACAAATCTGTGTTTAACCTCTTGGACACTTTTATTGGTTGGAGACCAGTAAATTCTCATTTCTGTGAGTGTCCAGGCCTGCTTTATCCACCTGACAAACACAGCCACCACCCTGGCCATGGCTGGGGATGTGCACGAGTGGAAACCGGATTTGGGAAGGCAAAAGTGAGCGAGCACCTCAAGCTTTTAAAGATCAGCCAGTGATGCGATGACATTTCCTTTCTCCAGGAACATTTGTCTGTGATGAAAGCGATGCCTGAGCACATCAAACCGGGCTGTAATTATCCCATTATCCTTCTGTCGGGTCTGAAGGCTAAACTGAGATAATGTCAGTGGAAAATGCTTCCCCCACGCCAGGAAATCATTCCCTCCATCCTTTCATTAGGGGAGGATCAGGCTCCAGCAGCTTTTGCTGTGAGCAGGAGCAGCCTGAAACAGCACCTCTGCTTTTCCCTCAAATCCTGCTCCTCAAATCTGCCCCTGAGGATGTGGACTGGGGAGAGAAGCGCTTGGGATGGGACCAGCAGAGAGAAAAGGGCAGAAGAAACCTCACCAGAACATCCTCATGTCCTCAGCAAGAGACTCGTGCCAATCCTGGTGTTCTCCAGGCCAAAAACCACCCCTGCTCCCAGGGCCAGGCACCTCAGACTGAGAGGAAAGGAGATTAAAATAAAATAAAATAAAATAAAATAAAATAAAATAAAATAAAATAAAATAAAATAAAATAAAATAAAATAAAATAAAATGGAATTTCGTATCATTAAATGGAAGTGTCAGCACAGCTTGGCCAAGGCAGCAAGGGCTGGAAAGAAAAACCTCCAGCCCATCAGCATCACACTAAAATTGCCCAAATCTCACTTCATTCCCATTAATTGAAGGGGACAGGAAGAGTCATATGACGGGGCAGTAAACTCATGGCCACAGCTGCTTTAGGAAGGAAAATACTGGGCAAGTCCCTGGATAAAAAATGACCTTATAGGTCAGCACCTGAACAGATAAAACATAGAGCAGGACATGAACATGGACAGCCAAAATACTGGAAATTAGAGGTCCAGGGCTTTTCATACTGGGTTTTTTTAATTTTCAACAGAAGGTGGGCCAGAGGGTCACTGAGTTTGCTCTTGATGTTTGCTGAGTTCTGGAATACTAAAAAAACACACTTTGGGGAGCCAGAGGAAACACTCCACCAGGATTTTAGCAGGTAAATGAAATCCCACAGGGAATCGTGTCAGCCTGACATCAAATCCTGCACATCCGCTGGGATCTGCGAGCCTCCCTTGAATTGCTGGAAAAATTAAGGCCAGACAACAAATGCCAATGGAAAACAGATCTCATGGAATGAGCTTAGCAGGTTTTATTAAAGCACCTGCAAACTGGGCTGCAAAAAAAGCATTTGCAGCCATGCAGTGCAATTAAAAGGCTGCTGTGAAGTGGCTGAGTCACAAACTCGAGCTCCTTTCGAGCATCTTCAGCTTTTATCCTGGGGCTTTTATCCTGGCACAGGAGGGGTTGGAAGTGAGGGAAAAGTGCTCGGGAGAAGGGTGGGAAGGACATGGGGCAGGATGAGCAGCTGGGCCGGGATTGGGGCTGGAAATGTGGCACCAATACTGAGGGCAGAGCCCTCGGGGCAGTTCATCCTCCCTGCAGGGCTGCCCCCGCCACCGGCAGGACTTTGGGATGGGAAGGGACCGATTTTATTATTATTTTATTATTATTTTTATTATTTAAATATTTTATTATTTATTATTTATGACAGAAATGCACCCGTGGAAACAAAACCTCCACAAGGGCTTATCTGCAAACGGGGCAGGGTGAGCAGAGTGGCCCTGCTGACCTCCTGAGAGTCCCACTCAGCAGCTGAAGCACTTCCCACTGCTGCTCTGCCATCCAGCATCTCCCAGCCCCGCCAGAAGGGCTCCAAAGTGGCCACAAATGTGATTTTAAATCTCCCTCCCCAGGTCAGGGTTACACTCGGGATTCACAGCCCAACTTCCTGCAAGAGGGATTTCTCAGCTCAGTGAATTCCCTCACAATGGGAACACCATGAGCACAACACCCACGCCAGGAGCTGCTGCTCCCAGTTCCCAGGGAATCAGGGTCAGGAAAGGGGTCACTGTGGGGGAAAACCAGCTCCAGGGGCCTTCTCCATGTGCTGCCTGGGCAGGAGCCACCACAGAAACCCTGCCCGGGGAGATTCAGAAGGACATCATTCCATGGGAAGGTTCCCCCTCTGGTTTCCATTTGATTTAAAGCTTTTAAAAGAGAGTTGATCTTTAGCTACTGAGGATTTGGCAACAAAAAAAAAAAAAAGGGGGGGGAAGGGGAAGGGAAAAGGAGAAAGGAAAAAGGAGAAAGGAGAAAGTAGGGAGAAGGGAGAAGGGAGAAGGGAGAAGGGAGAAGGGAGAAGGGAGAAGGGAGAAGGGAGAAGGGAGAAGGGAGAAGGGAGAAGGGAGAAGGGAGAAGGGAGAAGGGAGAAGGGAGAAGGGAGAAGGGAGAAGGGAGAAGGGAGGCTCCCCAAAAGAGAAAGCAACCAGCCCAACACAAAAGATGGGAATCAGCTCTACATGCTTTTAATCTCAGAGTAGAAACTACAATTTAGGGGTCAACCCAGCCAAAAAAGGTGCAAGATGAGCAATGAGCAGCAGCAGTGGGAACTGGACCTGTGAGACACAACTGTCCCAAAATCAAATGGTCTCTGCAACTGTGATGCTTTGGGATGGATCTGACTGCACAGACTCAGGAGAGATTAATCAGACCCCAAAATTTCCCTAAAAGCAGCCTTCGGTTGATCCACAACACCATTTCCACTTCCTTTTCTGCTTTCCTGCCTCCAAATATACAGAATAATGGAGTAAAAAAATTAATATTCATAATAAACCAGCTCAACCTATATTTTTCCAGCACCTTCCCACAGAAGAACAAGTTTCTGGTTGAAGTTGCCACGAGCATTCTCCTATCAAAAGATAAAACACTTTGAAATCCTTCTCTTTTTTTTAAGTGATTATTTTAATGTCATGGAGGGGAGGGGTAAATTTCAATCCGGCTTCAAGTCTCTCCGCCCCAGCAGTGCTGAGAGATGTGGGGAAGAAGATTTAAAATGTCAGGGTTTCTGCAGGGGAGACCCAGCTGCTCCGGTCTGTGCTTCCCAACAGGCACTGCAGCCTTTTCCCTGGATGGGACATGTGGGAATAAACCTGCAGATCAAAGTGAGAAGCGTGCTCCTGGCAGGGAGAGCCCAGCCTTGCATGATGGCATGAAAGGGAAGGCAGAGATTTTCACCCTTCACTTGACACAGATTTCATAAAGTAGCATGAAAATCAATGGCAGGGAGAAAAAAAAAAAAAAAACAAAACCCACAACCACCACCTTTCCACCTTTTATGCTTTTATAAAATAAAATAAAATTTTATTTTATGCTTTTGTTTTAACATTTTAATTTTTTTAATATTGAACAGTCCTTTTCTGAACTACAGGGAAAAGAGAAATAAAGTAGCCAGGGAGGTGGCTGCTGTCTATTGATAAAATACACTCTCAGTGTCATTCCATGAAAATTTTCCCTCTAAGAGCTGATTTGGGGAATTTTTTTTCCATGGAGGCTGAAATGGCATCAGAAATGCCCCCAAGGCTTTGTGCAAAAGGGTAAACATCAAACACAGAAAAAGCAGAATCCCTGACTGGTCTGGGTGGGCTGGCAGATGGGAAGCAACACCACCTTGCAGATACAGCCCTGGCACTGCCAAATTTTCCCAGATAAAGAAACCTCCCAGTGTTTTTCCCACCTTCCCAGAGAGCTCCTTCCCAGCTTTTCTCCATTCTGCCTTTCCAAACCTTCACAAGGTTTCTACAAGCACGGATTTATTTTCTTTTGAATGTCAGAAGGAAACCCCAAGGGCTGGAGCAAGAGGGGACACTGGATGGATTTATTCCTTCCAGCTTCCGCATTTTTTTTTTTTACAGATACATTTTTAGGAAGTGTAGCAACTCCCCAGGTATCTCTCCCTGCATCTTTCCCTGCTCCACAGTCACTTCTGAGATTCTTTACAAACAGCCAAGCTGGAAGCCACCTTTGGGATGCACTTCTAAGGGAACACTTCCTGCTACTCCCACCAGTTCTAGGCCTTTGAAAGTTGAATTTTGGCTTAAAAATTGCAAGCACCAAAATTCTGTGTTGAGCCACTCAGAGGATTTGGGTGTAGTTCCTTGGGGTCTCAAGGAATTATTCCCAATTCCACACACCACGGGAAAGACAACACAGAGCACAGCTCCTCAGAGAATGAAGGACTAAAGAGTTAAAAGAAGTTAAATATTGGCAATACAGTGCAGATACATAAATAGAAAGTGGGATTCCGAGATTCAGGAGCTGATCCCTTACTACAAACAGCTCAATAGAAATTTATTTTTTTTAAAGCAGAATTTTTATACTAATTGGTCATTTAAAACACTGGTGGTATTTTTACCTGGGAGGATTTTATAGCAACTCCCAAGAAAGAGTAAAACACAAATGGAAATGACTCAAAATTCCCATC
Source organism: Phylloscopus whistleri (assembly GCA_017589585.1). Lineage (NCBI taxonomy): Eukaryota > Metazoa > Chordata > Aves > Passeriformes > Phylloscopidae > Phylloscopus > Phylloscopus whistleri. Next base: position 1,510,383 of record JADMLD010000043.1, read on the forward strand.
CTGCTGTGCTTGCTGCAATCAATCAATCAATCAATCAACCACAGCCTCCTTTAGTGCAAACTCAGTGCCAGAACCCCCAAATATTTAGACATTTCTCCTGAACTTGTTTCCCACCTGCAGTTTCCTTCTTGTGTATTTTATATTAAATAATTCTTTGTTTTCTCCCTCTGTAGCTGCTGTTTGAGTTTTCCATCGCCCCAGTGGTCTGTCATTAATTTACTGCCATGAGGTGGATGTTTTCACCCCATTTTACACCTTAAAATGTCTCAAAAAACAGCAATCACCAAGAAAATAACTGCCAAATCTATTTACACTCCTTTGAGTCAAACAGAAGAGATGTGATCCCATTGCTGGAGAGCTTTTCCCCCTCTCCTGTAGCAATTCCCACAACGCTCAGGCTCAGCCCCCAGCGTGAATGAAATCCAAAAGCTGAATTTTAAATTTAAAACTATCTCAGTCATTTATCCTTGTGGATCCCCAGGATCATCCCAGCTCCTGCCACCACCTGTGGGCCTGAGCTCAGCCTCTCTCCCTCCTTTTTTAGCATCTTCTTCCTCATTTGGGACTACAGGGTTTTATTACTAATGGAACAAAAATGCTCTGAGAACACCCACAGAGCAGCACACAGAAAAAAATCTATTTGAAAAAAAAAAAAAAAAAGCAGCAATCCTCATCTTTTCCACTCAGGAGGTCACAGCAGAGGGGAAAGCTCCTCAGGAAGCCCCTTGCCAAGCTCTGTCAGAGATTTTCCAGGACCTGCAGCAACTCCACAAAAAAGTGGAAACCTCGGGAAGGCTTTTTCCTGAAGTTTCTCTTTAGGAAAGAGGCACTCAGAGCTTTATTTTAGTCCTTTCTATCCCATTTTACTTTGATAAGACTTCACTAAGACTTCACCAGGGGGATTTTTGCTGGGGAATCACCTTTTCCATCGTGAGGGACGATTCTGAACAGTTCTGACAAAAGTGACACCATAATTCTGACAAAAAGGAGATGAAAATTCTGACAAAGATGATTTTAAAAAAAATCAGACAGAAATTATAAAGGAGGCCAGATAAAGACTGAGTGAGGCCAAGCAGTTTTACACCAACACATCCACATGCCATTTTAAAAAACACAGCAGCAAGAGGGCCCCAGGACCCTTTTTCTCCTCCAAACCAAGAGATGTCCACAAGCTGCTGGAGAAAAAACACAATCCCAACTCCCAGCTTTTTGTGTTTTATAAATCCACTCACACCAAAGATCCAGGAGGGAAAAGCAGCTTCTGGCGGCCTTGCCTGGGAGCACAGCTGAGGTTTAGAGCCCCCATGTAACCAGGTTTTCAGGGATTGGGAAACAGAGCTCCAGGCAGAGGGAAAGGTGGGGGACATGGAGATCTGGCAGCTGCCCTGAAATCTCTGGGCCTGTGGTTTGGTGCCCCAAGGGAGGCTCCAAAAACCTCCCGACTTGAGGCATTTAAAAATAGGCCAAAGGAAGAATTTGGGCTGACGCCGCTGGGACAGAGCCTGCGTCAGCCAGGGACGGGCACGGCCTCACTCCCTGCCCAGCCTGGCCCTTCCCACCCCTGCTGAGGGTAGCCCTGGCAGCTGTGTGCCCTTCCTCAGGGCACACCTGAGAAACACACAGCCAAGCCAAAGATCCCAGGTGTTCATCCCAAACCACCCAGAAAGATTATCACCCTGCCATCTCGCCCTTCCTTTCCTCACCAGGACCAGGGATCACGTCAAATAATCAATTTTTTTTAATTTCACACATTTATATATAAATTAATGCCATTTTTTTTTAAATTTCAGATGTTATCTATAAATTAATGCCTGTTTTGTACTATTTTTGGAGGAGGTAGAAAAGCAAACTGAGTTTAGCTGCTCTTGCTGTGCTGCCCTGTCACTGACGCCGCTGTGCCCAGGAGGAAGCACCAAAGGGACAGGATGGAAAAGGTGGATTGGGTGTCCAGGGCTGCTGGTGACAGACAGACAGATAGACAGACGCCAGGCTGTACCCGGTGAAAAGGCACCATTTGATGCCCTTTGGGAGCCAAATTTCCCCCCAGTCTGGCTCAATTTTCAGCTCTCCTGTAAACCAAAGGGAAGCGATGCCCAGGGAAGGGGGGGAGCAGTGAGTTTAGCCCATTAAAAATTAAAAGACAGGAAATTATTTCCATTGATTAACCATAAACATTTGCTTCTCTCCCTTTCTAAAACCCTTCTGTGCTTATTTGTCTGACCTTGGACTTCTCGAGGGGCTGATGTCACACCTCTCCCTGCAGTGCCAGCCCCCTTGTCCCCCCCATCTTCACTCAATACCCTCCACTGCTTCATGCCACAGGTTGCTCCATCCAAATGAGCAGAGAGGACCAAGCAAAGAGTCCATCTCCCACTTCCACCACTCTCCCTGGAATATTTTCCAGCTCTTCCCAAATTTAAGCGACCCTGTGAAACTTGCCTCTGTATTCCCCTCCCTTGGAGCAGCCATGCACTCCCAACACAGCAAGCAATGAGAACAGTGTTAATTCCTCCTCTGCCAACATAATCCCAGCTAATAAAATCCTTCTGATCTTTGGTGGGGATCACCCAGGGATGAAGCATCCAAGGAATTTGCTGTTGCAGCGCATCAGGAGTGGATGGGACCGGAGTGAGGATGGGTAAACTAGGAAGAGAGGCGTTTTCAGAGCCGTAATTAACAGCAAAACCACTGCTACCCTTCCTCTCTGAGCTCTGCAAAGCCATGCTGACCCTTACTGAGAGAAACTCAGACGCAGCACAAGCTCCCTGTCTGAACTATTTCGGACATAGCTGCTGAGTGGTGTCAAATATTGCACGAGGAGAGTCCCAAACTGCCCTTCTTCAGTGGAAAGGCTGAAGTGCCACACACTGGCCGCAGGTCACGCACTGGGCTCCCACCAGTAAAAAAAAAACACAAGTTTTTTTCTTTTAAAAGCTCCTTTTCCAGGCGGCCCAGGCCCCGAGGGAGGGTGGTTCCAGGTAGTGGGGAAGCAGCTGGGTTGTTTTTCACGGGCAGGCTGAGCGCAGGATCGATATCGCTTTAGTGGCTGGCAGCTGATGAGATCATGGCTAAATTAACGCAGGCAGGCAGCTCACTTCCCAGAAAGGGGCTGAGGGAGGAAGGACACGGCTCCAGGGAGGGGGAAGATCCCTCCTGCCATGCTCAGGGGGTTGGAGGCCATCAAGAGAGCAGCTCCAGGGGTGGTGCAGATGTGAGACAAAAGTGTCATGGGGGGGGAGGGTGATGGAGGATTGCAGGGCTGTGCAGGACATCTCTGCTTTAGCCTGGGGCAGCCTCAGTCCAGCTTTGAAGGTGACTTTGCCTTGAGTTTTGGACTGGAGACCTCCCAGGCTGCCCAGTTTTTACCCCAGGCATGGCTGGTCCCGTCCCCAAACCCCAGAGTTGGACTGATCCTGCCACAGCCATCAGCAAACACCAGCTTATCCCAAGTTTTGCTGCATAAAGTCAAGAGGATCCACTCCAATCCTCCATCCCCAGTACCACCCAAAGCCTTGAATCTTGAGTTTAAACACCTTGGGTGAACACACACCCTCAGCAAAGTATCTCCCAACACCTCAGGGAAGGTGGAAGCAGGAGAAACAAGAGTTTGTGCCTGATTTTATCTGGAGAGCCACAGGCAGGAGGACCGGTCCGGGATTTGGGAGGCAGAAACCACAACACACCCCAATACCTTGCCTTAAATGTTAGACCCCACTGCCATCTTGTGGCAAACGCTTCCTGAAATAAAGTTAAAAAGGGGGGGAAATCCGTTAAAAAGTTGCAGGGAAAGTTAGGGAGCCGAGAAGGACGGGTAAATTACCGAGAGCAGGGCGGGGAAACTCATCTGTCTTGAAGGATGCTGAGGCTGAGTCTGTGTCAGACTGAAACTGGCATGGAAAAACCCAGGGATGGCACGGTCCAAGCTGGATTTGGGGAGCTGAGGATATAACCACACACAAAATGTGGGACTGCCTGCAGGGCCAGGGCTTCAGCAAAGATTCAGTCGCTATTCCGGAAACATTCCCGAGTTCCCAAAGTCATTTCACGGTTTGCAGGAGGCTCCTCGCCCCACATCAGCAGGATTCAGCTGGAATTAGACACTGCACCTCAGAATTACAGCAGGCAGCCACAGGGATTTCCCAGGAGGATGGTTTGGAGGTGGGATTAGGGCTCAGGCTGATCGCTCTCAGGGCACAGAGCACCTCTGGGTGCTGGGGAGGCACCAATGAGCACCCCTGGGTGCAGGGGCAGGCAGGGCTGGTCCAGCTCTTAGTCCTGGCTTTGCCACACCTCAGCATTTACTTTTTGCATCATCGATCATCTGCAGTGCCTTTGCTTAGCAACTGGGCATCACTTTAGCAAAGTGCCTGGGCTGCTGCATCATCCACGGATGGCTCCCACCCTGCCAGCAGAAACAGGCACAAACTGGTTTTCCCTCTTGGTGCTGCCATAAGGGACTGGCAGGTGCTGGATCAGACAGCCTCGAGGCCTTGTGTGATCCCAAACACTCTCTGGTTGTGGGTAAAAGTGAATAAAAAGTCACTGACCCTAAATAAATTAAGGCATCATTTACAAGAAGTGTGGCTCCGCTCTCAACTCAGATCTCTGCTGGCAGGAACAGATCAAGGAACAACAGGGAAGAATTGTTTTGAACACTGGCACAGAAAGCAGCTATTTTGAAAGAAAATCTAATTTACAGGAGGGATATAGATACACAGATAGCTCTATACACCTAGCCCAGCTACACAGCCAGGCTTTCTGCCATTAAAATTTGTGTTTCCCTTTATCAGAAGGAACAACAGCATAAAAGCACACTTCCAGACCAAAGATAACGCATCCCTCACCACCCTTCTGTTTACAACATTGTGTTGTTTCCCTGAAGAGATTCTTTGGATCTCTGCAAGCCTTCCTGACTCTACCCTTGCTGCATGTGACAGGGGTGCATTACAGGAGGCACAATACTTAAACCAACTCCATTCCCCGTTTTCAGCTGGGATTTATCCCTGTTGGAGCTCCTGTCATCCCATGGCTTGCTGCTTTCAACTCCTTGACAGTTTTACACATTGGTGTATGTGACACATGATAAATAAACCCAATTATACTGTCAATAACTACATCTTTATCTTCAGAGATGAAAAAGCATTTGGAGGTTGATCCCAGGTAAAGAGGTTTCTGTTGGCATTCAACTCCAACCAGACAGGGCCTGAACATCCTCTTGGGCGTTTTATGGCCTGGAAGTTGTCTGTGGGATTTGGAAAAGGAGTGTTGCCCATCCCCAGCCTCCCAGGGAGCTGCAGGCACATGGGATGGAGAGCTGGGGTGCTGCTGCTGTCGCTGGAGCACGGGCAGGAGGCTGTTGGAGGTGCATGAGCTACCCATAAACAAACCAGCCCAGTGCTGTCAGCAGTTCTGCCAGAGCCAGAGCCAGAGCAAGCCCTGGGGACACGGAGGGGAGCTGGCAGCAGCCAGAGCTGCTCCTGCCTCGGGCCGGCATCGGGAGCGGGGAAAGCTGGGCACGCTCTTGGCACTGCGGCCTCTGCAGCACAGCCCGGTGCTCCTGAGCCCAGCACAGCACCTGGGACCGCATCATTCACCTGCCCAGTGCAAACACACCTCCATCTGGCCCGTGCTGGGGAGGGATCTGGGGGGAAAACTGGGGGAAAAGGGAGGTTGTGGGTGCAGCGTGCTCGGCACACCATGGAGCCGCCCGCCGCTCTCCCAGCAACGAGACGGGAGAAGAATTAAGCGGAATTAAAGGAAGAATTAAGAATTAAAACCCAAAAGCAATCCCAGACTGGCTTGGTTACCATTGTCATGGCTACCACGAGAGAGGCTGAGGCATGGGGGGATGCCAGGGGATGGAGTTCCAGCCTGGAACTGCCCGCAGGCCCCACCAGGAGTTTTTCCTGCCTGCTGAAGCATCATCTGCGGATGATGGGAATGATGTAGGATGGGACAAATGACCTTCACTGCATCACATGCACACAGCTTTTCCTGCAGCTGGCCTGCCAACCCAAACTGGGAACAGCATGGGGAAGCCTCAGGCCAGGACTAAACCTGGCTAGAGCCACGAGCAGGTTTAACAACTTTTAAATAAGTGATTACACAGGGTGGGGACACTGGGCCCCTGCCCTCACCACAGGTGCTCAGTCACTGTCACCTTCCTTGTGGTAGAGGAGGCTCGGGATGATCACTGCTTCCCAAAAAATCCAACAGCAAAAGGAAAAGTTGGACGTGATTTCTGCCCCAGCCACAGCACCCAGCCTCTGCCCGGGGCAGGGGTGCAAAGGGAAGCGCTGCCCCAGGGAAGGACAAACGGACACGCTCAGCTCGCACTCACACACCTCCCTGGGCACAGCAGCCTGCTTTATTAGATCACCACAGGCAGGGAACAGAGTGACAACGAATAAAAAAGCCCAAAGCCAGGTGCTCCTCGCTCGAGCAATAGTCTGGTTAACGAGGGGCAGGGGACAGGCGAGGAGGAAAGGGCTGGAGTTTGGTCTGGGCACGCTTGGGGAGTGGGCTGAGGCGAGAGCTGTGGCTTCACACCCACACCCGGATGCCGTGGGGAAGGGGATTGCTGCTGAAATAAATCACTCTGCACAGAGGACACAAGCCCGTGCCTTGCTCGAGAAGCACCAGCCACAGCTTCTGCCCAAAGCAGGGTTACACACAACTTCTCCATCACACTCAGCACCCTCCCAACTTCTCCATCGCAGCAGCCTCCCCAGCAGCCAGCACAGCACCATGCTCCTCAGCTTTCCCACAAGCATGGAAGAAAAACAACCCCCTGAGACCCCGGGCTGAGTGATGCAGACCCCATGCTCCCCCCAAAAAAACTCTTTTGTGGGTGCCTGACAGGGAAACGGAATCGTGGAATCATTACTGTGGAAAAAGTGCTCCAAGGATCAGCGAGTCCCGCCGGGGTAACGGGAGGCAAAGCACGGCTGGAGCAGCGTGGGCTCGTTTTTGGGGAGAACGGGGTGGGGAAAGGGGGACCAGGGCTAGCACCTGCCCCGGGAACGGGGCTGCCGGGGGTGCTGGCGGCTCTCGAGCAGCCACCGAACAACTTCCCGGCCCCGCCGCAAACTTTTCCCAGCGCTGGGGAGGCACCGCCGCCCCCCCGCGCTCCGGCCGAGCATCCCCCGGGAGCCGCGGCGGGGAAGGGAAGAGCGAAGCGAGGGAGGGAGGGAGGGAGGGAGGTCCGGGCTGCCCGATACCCCCGCAGGGCTCCTTCCCCGCGGCTCGGAGCCGCTCACGCCCCGGGCACGGTCCGTGATTCCGGGCGGGGGGGACGCGGTGTCCCCATCACCCCGCTCGGGAGCGAGGTTCTCGGGAGAGGGGAGAAAGGGGGTGCCATCCCTACCTCTCGGCCTTGGTGAACTTGCGGAAAGCCTGGCGGAGGTCGTGGAAGGAGCGGTAGGTCTGCGGCTCGGCCGAGATGCCCTGCGCCCGGGTGGTGCGGGGCCCGATGTGCGGGCTGGGGGCCGGCAGCACGGACTGGCATTTGTGCAGCCGCCGCCGCAGCTCCTGGATCTCCTCGTCCTTCTCCCCCAGGCGCCGCTCCAGCTCCTTGATCCGCTCCTCCTTCAGCAGCAGCAGCTTGGTGAAGTCCCCTTCCAGCTCGGTCATTTTGGGGCTGCCGGGCCGGTCCCGCTCTCATGGAGCGGCTCCGGGGCAGGGGCAGGGGCGGGGGAGCGGCTGCGCCCGCCCCGGCTCAGAGCAGCGGCCCCGGCATCGCCCCGAGCCCGCCGGCAGCGCCGAGCCGGCCCGGGGGCCAGCAAAAACCGCCCCGAAAGCAGCGGCCAGCGAGGGAGAAGGCGGCGGGGAAAAAAGGACAAGAAAAGGGGAAAGAGCTCTTGTGCCACTCTGCGAGGCTGGGATCCTGGAAATAGCAACAATTACCATGTGATCGCAGGGTGACGCAGCTCCTTGTAACTGGAGCCGAAGACTTGGGATTCAAACAAGAACACTTCATAAATATTAAATCGCCTCCTGCTAATGAGCCACGTGGAGCCGCCCCCCGGCCCGCCCAGCCCGGCCCCCGGCTCCTCGGCATCGCGGCCCGGCCCCCTCGGGAGCCCAGCATCCCATCCCGCCCCCCTCGGGAGCCCAGCATCCCATCCCGCCCCCTAAGGAGCTCAGTATCCCGCCTCTCCCCACGTTCCAGGCTGCGCTCCAGCACTCCCCTGTCGGTCCCTCCTGGGTACCCCCCTCCTTGGCAGGGCACCTGGGCACCTTGCACGCCTCCCTCCATCCCAGATTATCCCGTGTACCTCACGGCTGGGGCACCGCGCATTCCACCAAGCATCCTCCCCCACATCCCGCCCCTCTCGGGACCCAGCATCCCTCCTTTTCCCGAGCTCCACACCCCTTTCCAGCAGGTTTCCTTGCTCCCTGCCCTCCAGGTCACACCCCAGTACATGCCAGCCGACCCCCAGCATCCTGTGGGACACGCAGCTTTCCTGGCACCCGGTGTCCCTCATCCCCACGCCCTGAGGGAGCAGAGCCCGTCCCCAGGCACAGACATCGGGATCCTGGTGGCACCTGAGGGGGGAGGCAGCCGGAGTGCTTTTGCCGGCATGTCTGAGGAGGGAGGAACTCATCCTTCCTGGACTTATTTGGAAGAGCCCGTCATGCACATGAATTTTTAATAGAGCACCATCAGCTCCCCTATCACATTTCCCTCCCAAACCACTCTTGTTTGCAAGGAGGGATTTCAGGAGCCCCTTGCTGTAGGCAAAAAAGGGGGAAGGGGTTTTTCCCAGCTCCCACAGCCAGACCTTGGGCACTCAGGCTGCCCAGGAACCGCTCAGGGTCCACGTCCCAACCCGTGGAATCTTGTGCCACACCTTTAGGGCCAGACTTCCTGGTCTGCTAGGGCAGGGCAAGGAGAGGGCAAAGCACCTGAGCTGGAGAACATGGCTGTACCCATGGAGCATTAAATGAAGGGCTGAAAAATCAATTAGCAGCGTCTCTGTCTTTTAGGGAGGTGGGGGTTTGGGGGGTGTTTCTGCACTCCTGTGTCTGTGCCTCCAGCCTTCCACGTGTGGCTGCAAACCTCCGGGCTCGGAGCTATCCCATCCTCGGATTGGAAGGGGTCAGGCAGTTCGGGAGGAGGGGGGACGACTAATTCACAATACTCAACAATTAACAATAATTAACATTCCGTGCGTCGGGCTTTATTGGCAGGCAGAGAGCGCCACCTCGTGGGCGGCACGGCGGAGCCGAGGCTCCGGGACAGCCCGGCCGGGAATGTGCCCGGGATGCGCTGGGATCCCCACACGCTCCCAGCAGGACAAAGCCGCCAGGAGCGGAACGCAGGGGCTGCCCCGTGCCCGGTGCCGCCGCCTGCAGCCACCAAAGCCCGGGGCTGTGTCACAGGGGCGGCCGGCGGGGCCCATTGTGACGCCGGGGCCTCGCGGTGCTGCGGTGACACAGAGACGCCCGGCGCTGGCACCGGGGCCCGTGTGGCACTGCGGGGCCCGGGGGTTTTTTTTAAGGAGCATGCCGGGCCGTGCCCTCCAGCGGCGCAGGGCACCGCGCTCCGGAGGCCGCAGCTCCCCGGGATAGCTGCCAGAGGATGTCCGCGGAGAAGGGCAAGCTCGGCCCTCAGCCGTCCAAGAGCAACCTGGTGAAAAAGGACGGAGAGGCAGGCGGGGATGGGGCCGGCGCCAGCCCGAGGCTGCCGCCTCCATCCCACCCCTCCCGCGTCTCTTTCTCCTCTCGCGTCTCTTTCTCCTCTCGCCTCCAGGTGCAGCAGCCCCAGAGCCCGGCTCCCCCCGGCCGTGGGGACAAGCCCCCGCGGCATTCCCGCACGCCGCAGAGCTCCAGGAGCTCCGAGAGCCGCCCCAGCTCGGCCAGGCTGGTGCGGGGACAGGGGCCGCGCTCCGGCGTGTCCAGCCCCGTCCCGCTGCCCCCGGCCAACACCGCTGCCCGCCAGTGCCGCCGCCTGAGGAGCTGCGTGGCTTGTTCGGGCAAGGCCACGCCGGAGAGCCTCCTGGCAGTGCCCTCCACACCCTCCACGCCCGCCTCAATTGAGCCAGAACCGCTCCTGGTCCACCAGTTCACCCAGACGGAGCCCCCGGAGCGCTCCCCAGGCGCCGCCGAACGCGTGGATCGAGAGGTGCAGACCGAGGGCCCGGCCCCGAAGCGGCAGAATTCACGGGTCCGGCTGTTCATGGACCGGGAAACGCAGACGAAGACCCGGCTGCTGCCGCCCAGCGCAGCCCCGGCCGCCCCCGGAGGCCCGGAGCCCCCGGGCCGCCGGCAGCGGCCGTCGCTGCTCCGCAGGCTGTTCCGGGCGTGCCGCCGCTCCCGGGCACAGCCCGAGCAGCTCGGGGCCGGCCCCGGCCCCAAATGGGCACAGCATCCCCAGGGGGCGGCGCAGGGACACACGCCAGGGATCGGGGTTTTGATGGTGCTCCAGGAACCCAGCGAGGGCCCCGAGTGGCTGCCGTCCTCCTGGCCGTGGCTCGTTGAGACCAGCCTGTGACTCGCCGCAGACCCCAAATAAAGGATTCCCGTCCTAATGGCACCGCGCTGGTCCGTGGGGTCCGTCCTATAGGAATGGGTGGCTGGCTCCACCTGGGAAGCGTGTGGGGGAACAGGGTGAGCTCTTGGGTGGGACTGACACTGCTCCCCCCGCGTCCCTGAGCCTTAATCAGCCTCGGGTCACACCAGAATGGTCCAGTCACAACTGGAGAAAACCAGAACCGAAGTCACTGTTGGCAAGACAGAGAAAATCCCAGCCCAAAACGGGAATAACATCTCCCTTCAGCCAGAGGAGAGAGAACGTCATCGAGGCAGGAGAAGACCATGTGGGGGCAGTTCCCCTCGGGGTCCAGCACAGCTGACTCCTGAGGAGGGATCTCTGCCTGTCTTCTCCGAACCTGGCACCGTGGAACCTGTCCCGGGGACAGCAACACAGCCTGGAAGGCAACTCCTGGATTCCTCTTGTCAAAGTGCCTTGAATGAGTAGGAGAAAAGCAGCAGAGGCTCTGACCCTCCTGAATGAGGAAAGCAGGGGGATGTCCATCAAGCAGCAGCCACCTGACTGCCCCAAAATGCAGATTTTGCCCCACAACAATCCCACACGTGGCAGAAGAAAGATGCAGCTTTCCCCAAAGAGGTTTTTAAAAACCAGCTGAATGCAGTTTTTATTTGAGCTGTGTAATTCCATGTTTTTACCCCTGGAACACCACTTTTGCTTTGTGTTGTTTCACCTGGTGCCTCCCCTGGGCCTCAGAAGGAGGAAAAGGAGGATCCCTCACACCTGGCTGGGAATAAAGCAGAGTGGCTTCAGCTGGCTTTGAGGAAGATGAAGGTGGTCACAGCCCTTGGGGATGGGAAACCTTCATCCCACATGGGTGTCCAGCACAGTTATTCATCCTGGCATGTTTTGCAATTAAGGTTTTAACAAAGCTTTTAATTAAGTTAAATAAATACTGACAAGACAACCAGGTCTTGGAGTCACAGAATAGTTGGAGTTCTTAGCTACTTCCTCCACACTGGAGAGTTGATGGTAGAGTGGCAACTCCCTCATCTCTGTTTTTAAGACGAGATTTTGGAGGTGAGTGGTTTTTTAACCTCTTTGGAAGGGAAGATAGAAAAAGTCTCTTACCAAAACAGTTCCTTATTTTCTATTTGTGTATGTAATTACGGACTCGAGAACCTTCTGCTCCGCAGAAAGGAGCAGCTTTAGGTAGTTGGTTCGTTTTAAAGGCAGAAAGATCGTTTCCTGGTGTGTTTTAATCACTTCTGAGATGCTTCAAAGCTTCATTTTGAGATTTTTATTTTCATTGGGCAAGTTCTCAGGGTTTTCTTGGTCCTTTGTGTGTGTGTAGGGCAGTGGGTTGGTTATTATGTTTCATCACTGATTTTACAGATTCTATGTTTTTCCCAGGAGAATATTAACTTGTGTGGAAACAAAATTAGGGTGAAGAGCATCTTAATCTAGGGATAAAAATGCTCCCCTGGGAATGAGACAGAATGGGTTTGTATTATTCATTTAACAATTTCAGCTGCACCACCATCACTTTCATCCAGGTTTTTTACATGATAGAGGAACCCTTTTCTCAAAACGTGGTCACCTGTGGCAGTTTTGTGTTGGCTTATCAATGAAACTCTTTATTTTCCATTTATAGATGTAATTATGGATGTGAGAGTTCTCTGTCTATTTAAATATAGAGGCTTGTGGCCTTTCTGGCGGGGTACCCAGTGAGGAAAGGAGGGTCCCCTTTTCTCAACATCTGAGGCAGTTTCACATCCCTAGGGACATTCATGCTGGCCTAGCTGCTGCCATTCCCAAACCTCTGGCCTTTCTGAATGAGGAAAGCAGGGGGTCCATCAAGCAGCAGCCACCTGACTGCTCCAAAATGCAGGGTTTGCCCCACAACAATCCCACACGTGGCAGAAGAAGGATGCAGCTTCCCCCAAAGAGGTTTTTAAAAACCGGCCGAACACTTCTTTTTATTGGAGCTGTGCAATTCCATGTTTTTACCCCTGGAGCACCACTTTTGGTTTGGAGTTGTTTCGCAGCTCCAGGGGCCAGCAGCACAGAGAGGAAACTCCAAGGATGCTGTCAGTTAAGGATAATTATGTATTTTCTGTGAATTAAAGCACCAGCTAATCCCTTGCCCTCAGCCCCACGCTCTGACGGTCTCTCCAGCCCTCACCACGTTCCTGGATGCCAACTGGAGACACTGGGCTATGACTCTCCTTTGAGAAGAGCTTTTACTTTAAGTAAAATCCAATCTCTGCAGCAGAGAACAGCAGAAACAGGTCCCAAGCTGCCTCCCCACCCTGGCACCCTGGCCTTGGGGAGTGTCAGCAGCCCAGCCTGTGGTCATTATTAATATCCCGGCTGCCACGGGCTGCTTGGGAGGCACAGAAGGGAAAACACAGTCGGTAAAACCTGCTCAGTAATCTACTTTGGGTCTAGATTAAAGGCTACATCGATATATTTTTATATCTAACGTGCAGCAGGCGCTAAGAACAGCCGGTGACTCGACCCCGTGAGCTCACTGGCAGCTCAGCTCAGCCAGTCACCAAGGAGCGTCACCGTTCCACAACCAGCAACTGCTGCAGCTTCAAGGGCAGCTCCTGGGAGGCCAAAATCGCAGAGCAAGAGGCTCTGGAACCCTGCGGGGTGGCAGCCTCCCCCGTGTCCCCACACCGAGCCGAACGCACGCCCCGCATCCCTCGGCCCTTCCCGGAACGCTCCCAGCGCAGGCTCCGGGCTCAGCCCCAGGCAACCGCGGCTTCATCCGGAGATAAGCACAGAGATAAAACAGCCGGCAACGAAGCGCCAGCACGGCCCTGAGACGCCTCTGCAAGGAGACCGAGAGAGCCAGGAGCGGCAGGGAACAGCGGGATGAGGCTCCCTCAGCTCCCCCAGCATCCCTGTCCCGGCTGGGAACCTGCGCACGTCCCGCTGGTCCTTCCCGGCTGGCACACGGGCAGCGCCCGAGGGATGCCCAGGGCCAGCAGGAGGAGAGGATGGAAGCACAGGGACAGCAGGAGGAGAGGACGGAAGCGCAGGGCCAGCAGGAGGAGCGGCTGGAAGCACAGGGCCAGCAGGAGGAGCGGCTGGAAGCACAGGGACAGGGACACTGCGCACCCCCGAGGCACAGGAGCGGCCACATCCCGCTGCTCTCTGTGCCCGCCAGGATGCCCGGAGAGCCCGGCCAGGAGCAGGGACACTTAGCACCTCCTCAGGGCACACAGGCTGAGCCCAGGTCGGGGAAGCAGGGGAATTCACGTGTCTCGCACCCCGTGGATCAAGAGGCACAGAGCCTGGAGCTGACCCATGCAGCGGCTCCGCCCCGCCCCAGCATCGCCCCCCGGGCTGAGCTCCGGACGGTCCCGTTTTTCAGGGATAGACCCAGCCCAGCCCTCCCCGGCGTTATCACCGCGCTGATAATTTAGGGCCGGTCGCAGTTCTTGGTGAGGATGCTGTGCTCGGAGCCCGGGCAGCTCCTGCAAGTGCAGGGAAGCGCTTTCCAGCCCCTCGTTGTTAGTGCCTTTCGTTAGGGTGCGTTTCTGGCTTCACAGCCTGCCCAGCGAGACCCCGGGAGTCCGTCCAAGGAAAGGGCACGATCCCATCCATCAGGAAGGGGTCCTGGAGGATTGAGCCCCTCCCTTCCCACGGCTCCCAGCGGAGGGCGAGCATCCCCAGCCACGGCTCCGCACGCTGAGAGGAGGCGAAACACAAAGCGTTGCTGGAAATAACCCCTCGGCTTCGGCCGGAGCTCCTTCTCCCGGCTCCCCGCGGCTGCTCTGTTACGAGGCACTGTAGAAAAAATCCAGTTTACAGCCAGCAGATATGTAAAATATGCCAGCTATTGAACCCGGGAAGGCTCAGCGCCTGCATTTCTCACCGCAGCTCGCTCTGCAAGCCCGGAGCACGCAGACATTACTCAGGCTGGGGCCGTAATTATCCCGCTGGAAGCCGTGCCAGCTCTCCCTTGGTGTAACTTTAACAGAGTATCAAAGGTGATGCTGGATTTTTATAAAATCAATACTCTGCCTTCCACTCCACCTCTGCAACCCCCACCGTTCTCTCTTTCCAAGCTCGCTGTTGCAAGCCAAGAGCCTCTGCAGCAGCAGCAGCAGCAGAGTGGACTCGAGGTCACAGCCCTGGGTGATTTGGAGGAGCTGGATGAAGGCAGTAATCCCCGCCACGTTAAAAAAAGAAAATATCCAGTATTTATGACTGACTTCAATAGTGGCAAAAGCCTGAACCTATTTTTTCCCACCCTGATCCCTTAGCATCAGCTGAAGTTTCATGGCAGCTTCCTTAAGGGCTGGGGCTGCCTTATGGGCACAGAAGATTTCAGTGGGAGGGCGTTTTAAGGCCACAAAAAGGAAGGATTAATTCTGTGCTCTTTCCTTCTTCAGTGATCTTTTTAGTCCCCATTTCACTGGGTAATTTAATAAACTGTGTCACCTCCTCAGTGTCTGCTTTACTAACAGGTATGAGCCTTTTCACCACGGAGTAACTCCCTAAATGGGAACAATGACATTTATATTAAAAACCCAGCCTTCCCAATCCCTTTGGAGATGCTGCCATAGAGCAGCTGGTGTGCTGACTTCCTTCTGAGCTTGTCACAGGATTTTTTTGCTGCCTGACACCTTCAAAAAGTGCCTTGGAGTTGGCCTGTGGCACAAGCAGTGTGAAGATATCTGTGCTGTGTGTCCTACACACCCTGCAGTGACTGAAGTGTGCAAGAAATCCACCTTGCGTCACAGAAAGCTCCAGGTGATGCTGCTCAGGCATTTCCATAGAACCCCAGAATGGTTTGGGTTGGAAGGGAGACCTTAAAGGTCATCCAGTTCTAACCCCAGTGCCACTGGGGAAGCTGGGTTGAATTCACTCTCTGCTATTAATTATAACCCATCCAACCTTCCAGCACATTGACACTGCAGGTTCAGTAAGTCAGAGGAAATTATTATGCCCACTCTTTTTTTTTTTTTTTTTTTTTTTTTTTTTTTTTTTTTTTTTTTTTTTTTGCCTGTGAAGTATGATGAGTTTACAGAGCCCCTCTTCCCTGGAGCCAGGCTGGGAGAGCTGGGAGTCTTCACCTGGAGAAGAGAAAGCTCCAGGGAGAGCTCAGAGCACCTTCCAGGGCCTAAAGAGGCTCCAGGAGAGCTGGAGAGGGACTGGGGACAAGGGATGGAGGGACAGGACACAGGGAATGGCTTCCCACTGCCAGAGGGCCGGGCTGGATGGGATATTGGGCAGGAATTGTTCCCTGGGAGGGTGGGCAAGCCCTGGCACAGGGTGCCCAGAGCAGCTGTGGCTGCCCCTGGATCCCTGGCAGTGTCCAAGGCCAGGTTCGACAGGGCTTGGAGCAGCCTGGGATAGTGGAAGGTGTCTCTGCCCATGAGCTTTAAGGTTCCTTCCAACCCAAACCATTCTAGGATTATATAAAATACCGTGATATCCCACATTAAATATTTTTCTTGAAGCAATGACCTGGAAATATTTCCTTATATCTTCCTCTTTCTTTTTGGCATTTTTTTTTCTCACTGCTGCTTGTGACACTGCTCTGGAAATGGTCCCACAGCTTCAACTTCTTCCCCCATTAGTATAAATTGAAATCATTCTTCGAATGTCGCGAGCAGGATGTCATTTTCTCGAGGAAAACGAGGAAGCTAAAAATATTCCTTTGGCTACAAGGGTGTCATCACATCCATGCTCTCACCACAACTGCTCCACAGCATCAGAGGCTGGTGGGGAAAATTAAAAAGCCCCTCCAGCAGCTCCCAGGATAGCAGGGATTTCACAATGGTTTTATCCAACCCAATCTCCCAGATTCCACGTGGGCTCTGGCATGTTTTAGATAAATATTATTAACTCTCCCCTTTGGAGGCACTTCCACAACTGGACACTCCAGCCACAGACTGCGAAGAGTTTTCTTTTTAATAAAGAGAGGGGAAAAAATAAACGGCACAAGTGGGACCTGTTTGGGCTGCAAAGATCCAGCATCCAAATTTAGACGCTCTCAACATCTACGCCCGAATTCCTGCTGGGTTTTTTTCCCCCTCTCTGCTATCCCAGAAGAATTTCCCACTCTGCATTTGTGGTTCTTAAGGCTATATCCTCCTCCCACTCAGCACGGGGTGTTTTTTTGAAAAATGGTGAATGTGAACAAAAACGGAGAGTTTTGTCATAACTCCATTAAAAAAAAAAATCACTTTCTGCCAGACTTGTAAACAGATGATTGCATGTAAATAGTTCATTTTTGGTCGTATCCCACCACTTGATCCTATTACAAATCTAGGCAAAGACTTTTCTGAACTGTCTCGATACATTTTTTTTGATATGCAATTATTATTATACGTTTTTATACATTTTAATACATTTTATTATTATACATTTGTATATGTACATATATCTTATTACTCATTTTTAAAAAGATATATATTAGAAAAGGTATGCAGTTGTAAATCAATAATAAAAATGGTTCCATCTTTCTTATATATATGCATAAATATATTATTACACATTTTTTAAAATATATATCTTTAAAAAGGTAGGCAGTTGGAAATCAATAATAAAAATGGTTCCATCTTTCTTATGTATATACATATATATTATTACAAATTTTTAAAATATATATATTTTAAAAGGTAGGCAGTTGAAAATAAATAATAAAAATAGTTCCACCTTTCTTATATAGATATTTACATATATTATTACACATTTTAAATATATATATATTAAAATATATAGGCAGTTGTAAATCAATAAGAATGGTTCCACGTTTCTTATATATATACATATATATGTTACAACACATTTTTAAAAATATGTATTAGAAAATGTTGGAAAATCAATAACAAAGACGGTTCCACCTTTGAGGAAGACTCATGTCCCAGAGCATGTCCCCCCTGCAGCCATGGAACAAAGCCCCGCCACCCCTTCTGGCCCTGGTGGCAGCGGTGGCAGGGGGTGACATCCAGCAGCACAGCACAGCTGTGGCAGCCACCTGGCCAGCCCCAAATCCATTCAGCCTCCCGCTGGCTATTCCCAGACAGAAATGCTCCTGCAAAATGCTCAGCAGCTCATCCGTGACCGATCTAAAAAGCTTCCTGCCCCTCGGTGCCAAAATTGGGTGACAACTGATGGTTATCTTGGGAAGGCGAGGCCAGTGAAGGCTGCTCCTCCTCGGCACCTTCCAAATTTACTTTGGGTCAGCTCCAAGAGCAGCCTGGCTGCGCCTGGGGGTGTTGGGGGCAGAGGGATTTGAGGTGGAGCCCATTTTTCCCTCCTCGTGTCCTGCCTTTGGGTGCAGAGCTTGGAGGTGACGACACAACCGTCAGCAAGAAACCCTTGACGAGACAAAAGCGGCTCTGGAAAATCAGGAGGGTGACAAAGCAGTTGGAAAAGGCCCTTGGAAAAGGCCTTTGGAAAAGGCCCTCGGAAAAGGCCCATGGGAAAGGCCTCCATTCAGGTTTTTTGCTGTAAAGGGAAGGCTGAGCAGGAGAAATTCTGAGTAATTCAGAGCTGGGCCTGGGCCAGGAGCGGCTCCATGGGATCCGTATGGGAACGTCAGCCCCGAGTGACTGTGGGGAAAGCAGCGACCTCCCCGCACAGCCCTGAACTCCGGGGACATTTTCCCACAATGGGAAATTTCTTGCCTGGCGCTGTCCTGGCCTGCAAACGCCCTCAGCAGCCGCTCTCCCGGAGCAGCTCTGGTGCGGCCTCTCTGCTCTCTCTGCGGCATCTGCCAGCATTCCCAGCAGGCTGCCTCTGGAAGCACCGGGAAAGGGGCCCCGGCAGGCCCTGGGAGCACCAGGGCTGTCCCTGAGGATGGGGATCCCCCACTGCTCAGGGCTGCTCTTCCAGGGGCCTTTTCACCCACCAGCGAGGCTATTTTTAAACCCTGTTCCCCGCCGTGCCGCCGCAGCCCGACTCCTGCCCGGCCCAGTCATTCACTCCCTTGTTGTGGTTGTTATTCCTTTATTCCTTGGCTCACATCCTGCTTTTCTAGGACACCACATGAACTCCAACTGCTTCACAGGGACACAGAATATTTGACTTTCCAAGGCTGCCCAGTGCCCTGGGACGTCCCCGTCACGTGCTGGTCTGTGAAGCCTCCTCGAGTTTGTATCAATATTTAGGTGTTGGAGCTGAACTGTTTATTTCATTTTCTTCCAGCAAAGCTTGCATCCTCCGAGAACATCCTGTAGCTTCCCAGCCATTATTTGGATTTCCACAGCATTTTAACAACAATCATGTAATTTCCCAGCAGAGCCGTTAACGTCAGGCTCCGTGAGAAATGAATATACTGAATATCAATGTTCTTTTCCTCTTCAATTTTGCCTTGTTTGGCAGCTATTTTTACCTCAATTCCCTCGGGGACTCTCTTCTTTCTAAATGCATTTTCAGTTTGAAATCCCAAGCAATATTCAGATTCCATGACTTTTGCTTTTGGAAGCTACTGATCAGGGAAACCATTCCAAGATGATCCTCAGCCCCTGCAAACTCTCCCAACACGGTTCAGGTTTAGGTTTCTTAAAAATAGAATTTTCATTATTAAATCCTTTTTTTACTAAGGAATGACACCCTGTTCTGCTCACCACATGTTCATACTGTCTTGGGGAGAAATAATGAAAACCCCACAAATTTGCGAAGACACCATCAAAGTTACAGCTTAGAAGTTCAGTCAACATTAATTGTGGCAGTAAAACCTGAAGTATTTCAGGTGAAAAATAACTAAATTCATCTCAGGAGGTACAAATCCATCAGGGCTACACACAGTTTAGGAATTGTTTGGAGTTTTATTTTTAATCTAGGAAATATTTACAGTGAAAAATGAACAATTCTTGATGCTACTGAACTGTTACTGAAACCTCTGGCATATATAGAGTATGAAATTGCTGCAAGCTGGGTTTAGAAACAGTGTTGTCTGTCTTTTGGAGGGGTTTTATTACTTTTTACCTGAAATCAAAGCTGTATTTATGACCTTTTTTATACCTTCTCTCACAGCTGAAAGCACCAGCTCTGTCAGACATCCCTGACACCAAGGGAGCATCTGCATAACCCAGTGAGCAAAACCAACAAAACCAGCTGCCTTTTGGAAAAATCTAAATTAGTATTTCTCCTCCGCTCAGTTTGTTCTGCACTGAAACATTTTCTGCATCACCTGCTCCCCATATTGGAGCCTGGGAACAGCCAGGTCAGCACACTTTGCACCCAGGAACCACCTTATCCATCAGCTAAGGGGCAATTCCGACCACTTGGGAAAGGGAAAGGAGGGAGAATTGCTCTCCAGAGTCCCTGTTTGCCACCCAGGTAAAGTTGTGTTGATGAAGAAAGGAAACACCAAGGTGACAGAGCCAGCTGTATTTTTTAGAGGCTTTGTTTTCCTGCCTTCCCGAGCTCATTCCCATAGGCAGAGCTGGTCCCAAAGCCTGGTGTTCCTGGAAAAGCTGCTGGCAGCTCACCTGGAGGGGTTTTACAGCCAGCCTTGCGTGACTGCTCAAGGCTGGGGACAAAACCTCTTCATGCCCCTCTTCACTGAAGTCAGGACCTGTGAAAAGCAATTTCCAAGTGGCACAAGGCAGAGTCCAACCTGGCTTCAGGTCTGTGCGAGGCATTTTTGCTATTCTAACTGGATTCTTGCCACTTTAGATATATATTTTTATTTTCCTCCAGCATAAGAAGTTCTGTCACATCTATCTCAATCACATTCATCCACATTCAATCTTTTCAAAGCAATCCCACAGGTAACAGCCACCCTCCTTGGGAACACAGCATCCCTGTCCAAAGGCCCAAAGCTTGGGCAGCAGGAATTCTCTGCCAAGGCTGGAGAAGCAGCTCTGATTCATCTGTGTCTTGGGTTATGTAACCAAAAAATGTGTGTTCTATTCCATCTGTTGAAAGCAGCTGGGGAGATGTTTTTCTTTATCTCTTGTAACTCTGGGGGGAGGGGGGGCACATGCCTCCTGATAATGGCCCAGCTGTTCAAACCAGGTGGGGCAGTGTTTCTTATCTCTTTCACCACCCAGCCTCCCTCCAGGGGATATCTGCTGCTCATGGGCCATTCAGGCTCACCGAGGACAGGACACATTCCATCATCCATTGGGAGATACTCCACCCAGTGGGGGGGAGCCAACTATTCCCACCTGAGTAAAAACTGAGACACAGGAACACCAGGGATCTGATTCCAGTGGATTCCCGAAGGGAGACTGGACCCTTCTCACCATCACTGAACCCTTCTCACCATCACTGGACCCTTTTTCTATCAGGATCATCTCTACTCCAACAGAACCACATCTGCCACTCCAGGAGGACTTACTGTGGACTGTTTCCAACACCCTGACCAACAGGGTGTCAGGTTGCAGCTCTGACTCTGTCAGGGTTTCTAGGATTGTTGTTTGTTTGCTTGCTTGCTTGTTTGTTTGTTTTGCTACTACATTTGTATTTTTTAGTATTCCTAGTAAAAAACTGTTATTTCTATTCCTGTATCTTTGCCTGAAAGCCCTTAATTGCAAAATTAAAATAATTTGGAGGGAGGTGGTTTACAGTCCCATTCCAAGGGGAGCTTCAACTTTCCCTGGCAGATACCTGTCTTTCCAAACCAAGACAATCTGTGACCTTCTCACAACAGAATTGGCTCTTGCAGGCCATGAATGGGACAAAAGCTTGACTTTGCTCCATGTAAGTTGGCTCCTCTCCCCTCCAGAGGGCCCTTTGGATGCTCTCAACTCTCAATTTTCATGGACACCAACATTAGGAGAGGCCTGCCCAGCTCAGGGAGCCCCATCCCACTCCAAAATCCCAGAGATATTCTGATTGCTTTCTAGTCCAGCTGAATGGATTCCCATTTAAACCTCACTGCTTGATAAACTGCCAAAAAAATCTGAGCTCCCAGGGAGGATATTTATTTACAATTCAGAATTTATACATGCATTGCACAGCACCTGAAGGGTTTTTTCCCCTCCCAAACATACAAATCAGCAATTAAAACATTTGGAATGTGCCATTTCTAGCCAAGGCCCAGGGCTGTGTGTTGTCTCAGAGTTGTAATTTGTCGCTAGGTGCTGGAGAGGCTTCAGCAACTTCCAGCTGCACGAAGCTTTGGGAGAAGTTTGGCTGCTTTCAAAGCAGGGGAAATAAAAGCAGAATATGACCCAAGTGTTGCTAGCAAGGTTTGCCAGGAAAGATGGACGTCTCCTTTGAGACAGCTCCAGCAGAAGCTGGGCTGGAGCTGCCCGAGAAGTCACTTTTCCCAGTGTGAAAATGACACCTTGCCAGGGCTGGCACTCTCTTGAAGAAATGATAGAACATCAGGGCAAGTCCAGCCCAGGATGGTGGCACTGCTTGCAGCAAGTGCAAGGAAAGTGGGCAAGAAACCTTGGAGGGTGGATGGCATTTTTATGGAGTTTAGTTTGTCCAGCAAGACCATCCCAAGCCACCCCATCCACAGCAGGAACATGATGTGATGGGAAGAGCAAGGATCTCTCAGAAAGGAGAAGGTGCCTCCAACACCACCCACACCAGAGCTTATCTGAAAGACTGGGAAGGAATTCCTCCTGCCACAGGGTGCCCAGAGCAGCTGTGGCTGCCCCTGGATCCCTGGCAGTGTCCAAGACCAGGCTGGACTTTGGGGATTGGGGCAGCTTGGGACAGTGGAAGGTGTCCCTGCCCATGGCAGGGGTGGCACTGGATGAGATTTAAGGTCCCTTCCCACCCAAACCCATCTGGGATTCTGCTCTGGAGTGGTGGTGTGAGTTTTTATTCAAACAGTGTTTTTGTCAGACATGGAAACATTTGAAAGCTCAAGTCTGGCCACTGCTGAAAAGGGTTTGTTTAAAAACATTCACCCAAAATGAATGTATTCCCCATCCCTCACCTGCAGGGCTGCTCAGAGGATGGTGCTGGCAGAACTCCTTTGGAGCAGCAAACTGCAACACTCCAAAACCTGCCAGGGTCCCAGAGTCATTTAAAAAATAATAAAATTAAAATAAACACTTGAAAGGACAAAAGATACCCCTTACACCTATGCTGAAGTGACATAGGTCTGCTTAAACTACTATTTTCACTGGTTTTCCATTCTTTTCTGTTAAATATTGACTCTGTTTGTGGTTAGGAGTCACACATCCCAAACCAAACACCACTGCCCTGCATCACAGACCCTTTTTTGTTCACATTTGGCCTCATGGGGGGAGATCCAGCTCCACCACCTACCTGAATTTAGGACAGCTTGGCAGCCCCCCTGAACTCCCAACAACAGGATTTGCTGGCTGGATCCAAACCCAAACCCTCAGGGAAGTTCATGTTAAGCCCAGGCAGAGGGGCCAAGCCTTGCTGGAATTCTGGAAACGGAGAATTTAAGATTAAAAATCTCACAAAGCCTCATGATTCGAGCCTGAACTACTTTTTGTAGCCTCCTGAAGGAGGAATGAGCCTCTGAGCCAGGGTCCACCAAGGTCCCCCACCCCAAAACCCAGCTCTGCACCCTGCCAGGACAACCCCGACCCTTCCAGCTCAAGGCCACCCATGGGCAAACCCAAACCCAGCAAACAGACCACCCACCAACCCACTGGGGA
Source organism: Phylloscopus whistleri (assembly GCA_017589585.1). Classification (NCBI taxonomy): domain Eukaryota; kingdom Metazoa; phylum Chordata; class Aves; order Passeriformes; family Phylloscopidae; genus Phylloscopus; species Phylloscopus whistleri. The sequence goes on from JADMLD010000043.1 coordinate 1,533,447, forward strand.
AAGGAGACAGGAAAAAGAGCAAGGCTTAGGGAAATATTTTAAGAAATCCAGGCCCCTGGCCAGCACTATTTTGGGTTCTGAGCATGTTGAGGCTGCTGGAGCAGAGGTGTGGAAGTCTCCACCATGAGCTGTCTGTATTTAGGGGGGCAGTGGGGCACTTAACACCCACTTTGGCACCTCTGCAATTTGTGTAGGTGAGTAATTCTTCCTGTACCTATGAGCTGGAGCAGTTGGCCACCCATTCCCCACTCAGGACTTTCCTGAGGTTGTTTCTCAAGGTTCTTCAGGTCACAGCAGCCTTTTTAAAGCCTTTTAAATTCCTTTTGCAGTTTCCCATAGCCACCCTCCCACACTTCATCCCTAAGGTGATTTGGGAGAGGCCACACATTCCTGATCTTCTCCAGGGCACCTCTGCCTGAGCAAGAACAAAGTTAACCCTGACTTGCTTTTCCTGCCCAGGGAAAGTCAGGAACAGGGACTTCTGACAAGGGCATGGAGTGACAGGACAAGAAATGGCTTTAAAGTGACAGAGGGCAGGTTTATATCAGATATTGGGAAGGAATTGTTCCCTGGGAGGGTGGGCAGGCCCTGGCACAGGGTGCCCAGAGCAGCTGTGGCTGCCCCTGGATCCCTGGCAGTGTCCAAGGCGAGGCTGGACTTTGGGGCTTGGAGCAGCCTGGGACAGTGGAAGGTGTCCCTGCCTATGGCAGGGGTGGCACTGGATGGGCTTTTAAGGGTCCTTTCCAACTCAACCCATTCTGTGATTCAATTTCTCAATGAATTCATAAACCAGGGACTAACAAAGCCCACTCGGGATATCAAAGCCTATCCCAGCCATTATTTTTTCCCTGAATCCCTTGGAAAGGTTCTGTACCAGTTTTATGAACTTCTGTGCTCGATGCCTTAATGACAGCAGGATGTCCCAAGTGCTTTTCTGCCATCCCACAAGAGGATAAAGCACACCTGAATTCAATGTGCTGCAGAACCATTTTTCAGAAGTTATTACACATTGGAAAGGTGCAGTGAGTCATGAGAACACAACCACCCTTAAAGAGTGAAGAGGGAAATATTCCACAAATGTCTGCATCCACCAGCCTGACACAGGAGGTATGAAATGTGCTGTGATGAAAAACACAAGTGAAAAAAAGCAAAAGCTACATGGGAAAAAGTCACAAATTACTTGCTCTTGCCTCCCCAAATGGCTAAAGCTCAGAAGAGGTAAAAGACTCATCTTAGTGGTTAGGCCTGGCTTATAAGTCCCAACCTGCTGCTTGGAAAAATCTCATTTTCCTCCCTGGTTTCCCAGCAGAGGAAAAATCTGCAAGGCCCAACAATGCCTTTTTAATTTTGTTAAAAGCTCATTCATAAATAAAAATAAAGCCTCATTCCTGTCTATCTCTCCTGCCCAGACTTGCTCAGTTCTTTGTGCAAATTGTTCCCATTTCTCTTATCAGTGCCCTTATATCCCCAGATCAATACCACTTTTCCTACCTCCCCCTTTTGTCCCCACCAACAAACTGGACCTGTGGCCTTGACCCCATTTTCTTTACACCTGCACCCAACCTCTGGGGCATTTCCTTCTCCCCAGCAGCTCTCCCCTTCCAGGTAGGATATATTAAATATATCTATTGGGACCTATCAGGATTTGTGCTGTAGGCAGCCAGGCAGGCTGGGGCACACCGTGCAGGGTGTCCTTCCAAAACAAAGTAAGACCTGTGCAAGTCCTTGCCTTTCCCATCCCTCTTATTTGTCCTGAAACAGAAAGAAAAAGGAAAAAAGCCCAAAGCTTTTCTCCTGCACACACAGAGGCCACAAAAAGGTGCTGCAAAATAACCACATCTGGCCTTTAAGTGTAATTGTTTGCCTTGGGAGCTTTGGTTTCAGCTGGGAGAGAGGTTTAAGTCTATTATTTTAAGGAGTCCTAACAGCATTAGAGGACTTACTGTCAGTAATTTGTACAGTAAATCCAATTACAGCTTTTCACTTCTGTTCAGTGTAAACTATTGCTATCAGAACTTTCTGGTTTTTTTAATGCACTTAAAGGAGAAATAAGAGCTGGAAGTGCCCAAGGCCAGGCTGGATGGGGCTTGGAGCAGCCTGGGAGAGTGGAAGGTGTCCCTGCCTGTGGAAGAAGATGAGCTTTAGGGTCCTTTCCAACCCAAACCAGCCTGGGGTTCTGTAACATTTTGCAGAAAGGGTTTTCTTTTTTAAGCTGAACTACATAAATCTTAACACCCGTGACTTCAAGTTTTGCCTTCATACTTAATGGGAGGATTCTGATAAATTTACAGCTTATTTCTGAAGTACCTGGTATTTTCAGGCCCATGGTGCCCCTGTTTTTACCTAAAACCAGGTGGGGGTCACAATCTGCAGTACCAAGAAGCTGCAGGGACAGAAGTCGGAAAGCAGGCTGGGAAACTGTCAGCAGAACCAAAAATATTGGAACATCACTTCCAATTAAATTTCCCAAGCATTTGGGTCTGAGGAGGCCCTTTGAAGAATGTTTTGCCCAAGGGACAGGATTCAAACACTTCTGGGGTCACACACGTTGGCAGGAGCGCTGCTGCCACCAGCTCCAGTTTGAAATCACCTCATTGTAATTATTTTTGGACACAGATTTTAGGAGCCAGTGCTGAGCAGAGAAATGGGGAATGAGGGCAGCTCCTGAGCTTGCTGGCTCCCACTTTCCCGTGTGCAGGTGGTGCAGGGCCCTGTTTCTGGGCTGTGATTATTCGGGCTGGCATTGTACTACGGAACAAGGCTGGAATTGCTGGCCCACTATTTATTTATGCTGTTGTTATCCAGAGGCATTGGAGGGACACCCGAGACTGAAGGAGCTGTAACCACAGCTCTACAAAAGTCATTTGGCTCACAGCAGAACATTTATGGAGCAGCAGAGTGTCAATATTTGATCCATATCCCAGCATCAGCCTTACACAAACACAGGTCATATCAAACTATCCTAAATCAAAGGAATACTTCTGACCACAGATTTATCTTGAAGCCACAGGCACACAAAACTTTTACAATTAATTCTGTTTTCTTTGGCAGCAGCACGATACAGCCCCGTTTGGGCACAACTGTTGCTTCTCCACGGCACAAACAAACCCCAAATGTCTCAGCCACAACAAGGAAAAACTGGCAACTCGAGAGTCTGGAGAGTCCTAAGCTTGAGGAAAAGGGGGGTAGAACCCTCACTTGTGCCCATTTTTTAACATAATTATATATATTATATATATATATATATATATAATTTTTTTTTTCACCTAATATCAGTTTTGGAATTAGGACCAAGTGATTTTCATATCTCTAAATACAAATACACACAGGCTGTTTGCTCCACTATAAATTCCTTTTCAGCCTAGCAGCAGCTCTCTAGCAGGGTGTGAGTCAGGCTGCTGAAGCAAAGGATTGTTTTTGGAAAGCATTAAGACTTCAATTGAATTGTTCCTAATTACAGAGCACAGTGGCATCGCAGCATGCAGATTTATTGGGGGGGAAAGGGAGAACTGTGATGTCTAGAGAGCTATAATGAGCTGCAGTGGTGCTTAACAATCTCTCTTTGTACACACACAAAACCCTCCCCAATAACTGATACACATCCCTCTGAATCTACAGCTGACTGGGGAAAATTCAGAGTTTTTTTGGCAACATCCCATTTCTTGCCCAACTTCCAGCAGTCCCTGCAGTGGGAACGTCACCAAGCAGAACACCCACACGCCTGGGTCACAGCAGGGTCTGTCTGACCAGGGTGTCTCCACCAAGCACAGCAAACACAGCGCTCAGGAGATGCTCTCAACATCACCATTTCCATGTCTTTCCAAGACTGGGATCTGATCCTGCTCCTCCTGACACCAAGGATATTTTTATTGGCTTTACTAAAGCACAGCTGCTGATCCCAGCAGGGCTTGGCACAGCCAGAGATTCACCACAAGCCCCTTGCTGGACATCCTGGAAAACTTCATGCAGAAAACTTCCAGGGGAAGCTGGAGGATCAGCTTAGGGGGTCTGTGGCAGTAAATAAATCCACTCGAGTGTCGTTTTTCCTGAGCTGGAAGTGCTTTTCCCTAATCCCACCTGGCAGGCTGAGGCAAAGCCTGGAGGAGGCAGCCCACTGCTGCTGTGATTGTGGAGAAGGAAACAATTATGTTCTGCTGCTCTTGGGGCTGCTCCACTCTGCCTCTCGAGAGGCTTTCAAGGATACATGAGCACAAATCACCTCTCCTCTCTTGATTCTCTTGATCACTTCTCCTCTTCTGAGCCAAATCTGTGGCAGAGAGAGGAAGACAGGGAAGGAAAGCATCACAGCCACCTTCCTGCACAACCTCGAAAAATGGTGCTGAAATTCCAGCCCCTCTGGCTTCAGAATGGCTTTCCATGTCCATGTGTGCTGTCATGCTTCCCTCGCACCTGTGGGGTTTCTACCCCAAAGTGGGGCTTTCCACTCCAAAATGGGGCTTTCCATCCCAAACTGGCCAATTTCCATGCCATGGCCACCTGCATGTCATTTCCTCTTGCTGACAGATCATCAGAGTCCCATTACCTGTGCTCAGATACCACCTCACAGTTGCCCCAGAGAGACTTTTTCATTGCTCTTTTTAGTGCTGGGCCCGTGAAGGTGAGTGACACTTGATTTTGTGGAGCTGGTGTGCTCCTCCCACTGTCACAATTCCATGGCAGAGGCATTTAACTGGTCACTGAATGATTTCAGCTCATTCTCCTGTGCAGTCTGAAGTGCTCACTGGCACACTGGGTCTGATATCCAGTGTCCCAGTGGTCAAATCCCACCAATCCCTTAGGGTAGGACAGGATGGCGTGCTAAAGACAGAAAAATCCCTTTGACAAGGAAAAAAATCCATTGTTACATCTGCCCCTCACTCCCCAGCTCTGAGCTGGAGGTCAGGCGAAGCAGCAGATCCCAAACTGTGCTCAGGGAAAGGTGCTCGTAATTGGTTGGGAAGGGCTTCTTTGGGGGTTTTATCTTCTCTGAATGTGCTCCAAAACGTGCATTTGAACCCCTAAATTCTGCAGAAAGGTGGATACCAGACAGCAGACATTCCCTTGGGAGCAATCCCATGTTTGGGCCGGGGTTGGGATCAGCACCCAGCAGATGCAGGGAGGAAAGAGAGAGATGCTGCTCTCCATGAGGGATCCAGGCCCTGTCATCTCCCCCCACAGGGATAGCTCGTGCTTTTAAAGCTGAGCAAACACAGGGATGGCACTTCTCCAAACCTGAGGCGTCAGCAACACCTAATTATAAATGCTTCATTTAACAGGGCTGCAAATGAAACCTAGGACTCCATCCACGTGGTGGGGGCAGCTCTGGGATGGCAAACATGCCCCAGCCTGGTCGTGCTCCAGATCTGATGTCAGCAGGATGCAGATCCAGGGATGGATCCCGGTGCTGGGATCCTAAACTTGCACATCATATGAGAAAAATGCTTTAGTGGTGAGCACGGTGGTGGTGCTGGTTTGCCTTGACGATCCTAGAGGTCTTTTCCAAACTTAACAATTCTATAATTCCATAAAATCACTCTGCTAAAGTCCTGTGGTGCCCGATTTCATCCCTGTGAGGGTCCAGAAGGATTTTGGAAAGAGCCAAAGATCTGATTCAGCTGTTGCATCACCAGACGTGGCTCAAAGACCACAGACTCGGGGTGCTCAGAGGCTGCCCCACCTGGAAGCCACCCCTTGCAGAGGTTTGTGGCTGCTGGATTTATTCACAGCCTTTTCTGGGTGCAACAAACCCTCCCCAAAACCTGCACTGGCTTCCCTCACCGTGAGCCTTTTGCTTGGGTAAGGTTTGTAGCAATTTCTGCAAACCCACAGCTTTGCTTAGGCCACCAAGAGGAATTTCTCCACCAAAAGGGATTTCTCACTCCTCCAGCAAACCCAAACCTCCTGTAAAGCCCAAGAGTGTCACAAAGGCTGTGTCCCCTCTCCCTTTTCTCTACCAAAAGGGATTTCTCACTCCTCCAGCAAACCCAAACCTCCTGTAAAGCCCAAGAGTGTCACAAGGGCTGTGTCCCCTCTCCCAGCATCTCTGCTGGGGATGGATCAGGCGGGAAAGTCCTCTCAGCACGGAGCAAACCAGTGTCAGAATGATCCCGGCCCTCCAACTGGGATCTGCCTTTGGTGCCCTGCATTTATTTCGGGAGAGCTGGGCCCGGTGGGTGCTGTCTGAGGCAGCTATCTGGTCAAAGGCCTGGAGGGAGCTGGCAGATAGGGCGGGTTAACGTTTAACCCGCGGGACTGTAAAGCAGCCCGGGGCTGCTGAACCTTTGGAGTTTGATATGATGATTAGGGAATAACCGCAGTGACACGTCGCAAACTCCCCACAAGCACCCAGACCTCTTCCCCGGGGGGCCACCTCCAAAACTGCTCAGGTAGGCGGCTGCTGGGAGATTTTGGGGGGTGGGAGCGGGGGTGACAATCGGGGCTTGGGAAGGAGCAGCTCCATCAGGAGCCTCCCAGCCCCACAGTGCCCCGGCATCAGAGTCGCAGCCCCACTCCAGCGGGGCTGGGAGCCCCTGGCTGGCCCCACACAGCCCCACACCATTGGCACTGGGTTTGCAGTGAACAGGGTGGGCACAGAAAGGCTCCTCGGGGGCCTTGGCGGGGTTTTTACCTGGCAAAGCCATGGGAAGAGGGGCTTTCCTGCTTTTCCTCCTTGCCTGAAAAGCAAGGCCAGACACAGAGGAGGGCTTCTCCCTGCCATAATTCGCTCTGGATTTGTTAAAGCGCAACTTTCTGAGGCTTAATCATTAGAGATCTTTCCAGCCAACTTGGTGTCCCTCCTTCTCTTTGCCAGAGATCAGCCTCCCTAGCCAAGGCAATCGCTGCTCCTACAACCCCCTCTGTCTACCCTAATCCCTCCCAACTAGCAGGGATAGCTTCTGCCCAGCACAGAATGCTCCTCCCGAGCTTTCCCTCGGTGGAACAGGAGCTTTGGGTGGGAGAAGGCAGGGAAGGAAGGATGGTTTTAAAAATGTGCAGCACATGGGGACAAAATGAAACACTAGGGAAGGAGGCTGGGCTCAGCATCGCAGAGTGGCTTTTGGGGGGCATTTTGTGTGCATTTGGTGACAGAGCTGCAAAAGCCGTGCCCAAGAGGAAAGGGATTCCAAAGGCAGAAGCTGATTCCCAAGAAAAAGGGGCCGAGCAAAAAAATATGCCGGATTAGGCATGGAATGTTTTCTTCCAGGCTCATGTGCTGCAGCACCTTCATGCTGCTCTGAATTTGCCCTTTTTTCCTGCAAATGTCAGTGAGTTCCCACTCAGTGTGGAGCCACTGGAGCTGGAAAACAACCTCCCACCCTGGGAAGCCAAGGGACGAAAGCCTCGTGCTGTGTTGCTCAATCGGACTCCGTCCCTCATTGTGTCACCCCAGCGAGGAGCTGGGGCAGCTCACAAGGCTCCCAGTCTTGGGGAAGAAAATGAAGCATGCTTGGTGTTTATGGATGTATAGAAAGGAATATGTATTGTTTGGAGCCTGGAGAGAGGGGGAAAATACCCCCAAAGCATTGATAACCTAGAGGCAAATAGTTTCTCTAGTGACCTATTTGGGTTATTAGGGGAAAGAGTGAATATCATCATCATCCAGTCTTTCCAAAGGTGGTTATTCTTCAAGAGGAGCAGCTGCACTGAGGGGATACCAAAAAAATACCTTAATCAGATGTGTCCAAGTGGGTCAGCACAGTATTGATCCTGTGTGATAAACACGGGTTTGTTATCTCCTTCATGGAACCGGGAGCCAGCTTTCCCCGAAAAGGCCGCACAGGGCAGGCTCTGCCCTCAAATATGCCCTCAGCAAAAATCCTGGCATGGGAGACATCCCTTGGCTGAGGAAAGAGACTCCTCCTTTTCCAAGTAACCCGAAAGTGAGGCAAAATTTTCCACAGTTTTGGGGGTAAAAGCTTCTGGATTCATCTTGCTCCTGGATGGATGGAGCTAAACCAGAGGGATGTGCTGCAGTAGGTGTGAGGGAGCCACATGTAGAAGTAGTCATGGAGAGGTGGTATCATAATAGGTTTGTTTCCTCTTGGTGTGGGCTTGCAAGGTATAAAAGGACCTTTTCTTGCCTTGGCACTTCAGAATTTCAGCAGAAACCTAAAATAAATGAGAGTGGAGAGAGGAAAATCAGACCCAGTGATACTCTGATATAAGGTAAAAGCAGAACCTTCCTTTTCTTGACGCTGTGACCATGATAAGTTGGTGCTGTTGTCAAAATTTCATCACAAATGAGGATGAAATAGGAAACATGGATAGTTTGCAATTCCAAAGGTGTTAATTTCAATTTAAACTTCTGAACAAAATGCAACTTCCCCTTCTCCTTTTTTTTCCTTTTCTTTTTTTCATTGTGGCCCTTGTTAATGATAGCCCATTTTAAGGACAAATCCCCAAAACTGGCTGAATTGCAGAAGTACTATTTCTATCAAGAGTGGCTGGGTTGGTTCTTTTTTAAAGCAGCGCTGAAAGCACTGCCTGAAATTTGCTGCAGTCATTCACAATTTCCATCAGCTGCCATGGAAGGGGGGTTTTCCCCCGTGGGGGTGGATTTGCTAATTGATTCCTGGCTTGGAGAACAGAGAGGCAGAGAAAGTAATGGTGTTTCCTCTAGGTGACAGGAATTCTCCTCCCTTAAGGTAAAAATAATATCCCAGCACACTGGCACTGCTGCAAGGACTGGGGCTGGTGCCTGCAATAAGGGGAAAGGGCTGGAATTCCACAAGTTTCAGAAATAAAACATCCCCCCATGATTTGTAACCTGGAAATCGTCTGGATGCACTGATGGACACATGGAAGTGGCACCTGGGGATGTGGTTTGCTGGTGGGTTAATGGTTGGACTCGATGACCTGAGAGGGCTTTTCCAACTTAAATGATTCTGTGATTCCATGAGATGGACCCTTGGGTGGCAGAGGTGGAAAAGTGCCCTGTCCAAAAAAGTGTCCCAGCTCCCTTGGCTCAAGGGAAGCAAGAAGGAAGGAAGGAAATGTCTCGAAAACTGAAGGGTGGAAAACCTGTTTTCCTGCGGTTGAGATTTGTTGTGTTGGGATTTATATCTCAGAGAAAAGAGGGGTTTGCTGTTTCCATCGAGGAGAAGCCTCACTAATGGGAGAGAGCTCTTTAGCTTATAAACGATCTGTGAATTACGTTGTGCTGGTAATTAGTAGGTGAGAATTGACTGCTCAGAGTGGAACTACCAAACCATCCCCGGGCGGTGCATGGGGCTCCGTGCCCAGCCCTGAGTGTGCAGTCCAGTCTTGGCCTCCTTCGGAACTGGGAGTGGGGCTTGCAGGTTTCTTTGGAATTGGGAGTGGGGGCTTGCAGATTCCTCTGGAATTGGGAGTGGGGGCTTGCAGGTTCCTTTGGAATCAGAATTGGGGCTTTCAGGTTCCTTTGGAATCGGGAGTGGGGGCTTGCAGGGGCTGGTGCTACCCTGGGGTGGGGGTCTCCAGCTGGACCCCACTTCCAGCAGGACCAGCTGCACAGCTCCAGGTGAGCCAGGGCATCCCTGAGGATGGGCACCCTGCACCTCTTCCATGGGGCAGGGTTATTTCCAAAGGCAGGAATGTGTGGAAGCACCAGGCCCAGATTAAAGCCAGATCTTTGTTAACAATCCCCCCCAGAGCCCGGGTTTTGCAGCAGGCTGTGATTAATACTTCACTGCAACCTTGAATGCTCTTGCTCCCTAACTCCAAGTGGATTGCTTCAGCGTATCCTGGAGTGCACCAGTGTCTAGACATGCTGGTCCACAGCCTGAAATCTTTGCAGGATGCCTTATGAGAAGAGCCCAGAAGAGCTCGGCTGTCTTATCTAATAAGGCAGATGGCAGAGAGGGATATTGCTGCCGCTGGAAAGGCATCAGCCAGGGAGATGCTCTGTTCCCATCCATCCGCCAGCCCGAGGCTTGTGCTGACTGCTCAGCGTGAAATCATCCCCGGGAGGGAGAGAGACCTTCCTGGAAATCCCTCCTCCCTGCAGGAGAGGATGTGTGGCCTTAAAGGATCCACGTGCAAGTGCATCCAAAGCCAGCAGCCCTGCAGGCATCCAGCCCGGCATCGCTCAAGCCCAGCTCTAAGGGCTGAGAGAGACCCACTCACCCACCGAGAGCTGCAATCTGATCCCTCAATTCCCTGATGAAACCAGGATGCTCCGAAAGCACAATATAAGGGGCCAGGTCTGCAGTGTGACAGAGCTTTCCTCTATAGGGTGGATATGGGGTGTCTCTGCCCAGGCAGGGGAGGGTGCAAAACCAATCTGGATTTTAACTGGGTTGGTTTTTTGTTTGTGGGTTGTTTTGGGTTGGTTTTTTTTGAATGCTCACTTTCTCTTCTGAAGCAGCCTGGGAAAGGCTCCAAGTGGTTTTTGCACAGCAGTGTGCTAATCCAGCCCCGTGCCTGCTGAACGCCAGCTCCAGAGGAGGCAGCAGGCACAGACACCTCAGACATCCACAGGGTTTTGTTGCTGCGCCTCAGAAGGGCAAAACAAACCAGTAACTGGGCTCCAGCTGCTGCAGAAAACACTCATTTGGGAATTGGAGACAGGCGAGAGCTGTTGCATTGGATAATCCATGTCCCAGCCCCTGCACGTTGGTAGTAATCAAAACACTGGGGAACCTGGGAGCATGGGAAAAAAAATCAAATAAAATCAGAAGAGCCTCATCAACCTCTGCATTAACTATTAGCTCCAAAATCTGGCATTGCAGAGGTGCCTCTGTTTGCAAGTGTTTGAGTCACAGTCTCTGGACCTCGGTGTGGCAGAGCCCGAGTGACACGAGACTGAGATCCTCCAAATACCTGGGCTCCTGGCTCGGTTTTGGTGCTGGGAATAATCTATTTTAAACTGAGAGCAGCTGCTTAAACTCTGTTTTCCAGAGCAGGAAGACATAGGAGCACAGGGCAGGCAATGGCCAAAGACAAAGTGTGCTGCCCCAAACCGTGGCTCCTCCCTCAGTGAACCACAGAAACAGCTGATAAAAAGGGGTTTGTGTTAAAGCTGGGTACTGGAAAAGGCTTTCCCTGTTATTTCTGCAGAATCATGACACACTCGGAATATCAGCTGTAACCAGATAGATTGCACTTCTTTACCTGCATTTCTTTACATGCAGAGCTCACCTTTTGTGCACCAAGGGACTGGCTGTGCAGGGGGATTGTTTTGGGGCTCCTCCCAAAAATCTGGCAGTAGCTCAGGGTGCAGGCACAGCAATCCACCTTCCTTCCACCTTCCTACTGCTCTGGATTTCCCTTCTGCCCAGCATCCCCACCACCATCCCATCCCAAGGTGCCTCATCCCCCTCAGCCCCAGTCCACCCCTCCCAGCCCCTTTTGGCCCTGTTTGCTGTCCAGGCAAGCCTGGGAGGCACCATTTTTCCTTGCCTCCACCTTTCTACCATAAAATGCAATTTTAGGCAATAACAACCATGCTGGATGACACAATTTAGCATTTTCCTGCGTGGAGTCTTTGATCCCACTGGCCCCCAGCTCTGGCTACAAGGACCTGAGGAGGGAACTACACCTACAGACCCTGTTTTTATGCCTGGAGCACATAAATGGATTTTGGACAAGCTCAAAGCTCAGCAGTCAGGAAAAACAGGGAATCACCAGTAGTGAATCCATGTTGTAAATGTCCCTTTCGCAGCATGTAGCCCAAGTCAATTCAAATTTCAGTATTGTGATGTTTTCATCCCAAACCAAACCAAAAAATCTTGAATCAGCCATGACCTAAAACTTCAGCTCTGAATCAAAATGTCTGAACCCAAGGTTGTTCCAGCACTGAGCCGAGCTGAGATCTGAAGTTCTCCCGTGTTCTTTATTTTCAAAAATAAAAATAGGCCAAATTTGGTCCTGTATCTCACAGAGTGCTGGACACGGCTGGTACAAGGTTGCCTTCCTGGTGTCAGCATCACACGAGGCCTGAAGGACTTATTGTTGTGTACTCAGTGCAGGATTAGGCACTTACATATTTTTTTCCTCCTGAGACACCACCAAAAGGCTACAAATACCCTCTGTATCTCCCCAGGATCTGACTGTGGGTTCAAATGCTATTTATTTCCACTCAGCAAGGGGGATATTTCTGCTTTTTCCATGGTCTCTGCTGTTCTCTTTTGGTTTTATCCCCAAAATAACTGATTTTAGGAAGAGCGATCCTGTAAACTTTCTCAGGAGGGTGGACTTTCTCCTCCCAGCCGTATTAATTGATTTAATTTATCTTAAATTTGATTGCAGTGAGCACCCCTAATTAACCTGATTTTTTGCTGATAATCACTCCCAATGGAATCAAATCACAAATCCGGGGATGGATTGACCGGCACGCAGAAAGAAGCCGCCCTCCGTGCCTTAATTCAGCGAACGGGATATAATTTGATCCAGGTAGGAATTCACGGTCCCATCCTTTTGTGCAGTGTCCAGCTTCATCCTTGAAGCTTCACCAGGGGCTTGAGCAGCAAATCCACGCTCCTGAATCACTCCTGGCTCGTTCCTTTTCACTCTGTTTCTCTCTCACATCCGTGCTGGCCGGCATTACGTTGTCTTTCACAAAGCAGGATCTTATTCCTCAGGGAATTCCTTGCTTGATGGGAAATTACAGTAAAGGTGGGGGAAGGACAACCCTGAGCACTGCTGAGTGTTGGGAAAGGTTGGGATTGGTGTCTCAAAACCAAAGAAAACCCACAGAGCAAAGTTCCAGAAGAAGAATGAGGTGGGAAGTCCAGCACGTCAGCTTTTGTGCAGATCCTTGCACAGGTACATGGGAGGCAGGTGCCTCACCTGCTCCAAGGTTTGCTCCCAGTTTAGGCTCCAAGGTCTCCAAGATCCAAACTTCCCGTGGTCAGGGCAGGTGGAGCCTGGGTATGACCTTCAAACTCACCTGAGAAAGCCTTTCTTGGCTACTATGACCCAAACAAGCTCAGCCTTGGAAAGCACTGGGCACTGCCATGGCCGGCCTTGCATCCTGGGAGAAGGAACTGGAAACACTGGATTTTAGGCAGGTGGAGGCCACAAACTTTGCCTTGTTTTGCATGGCACTAGAGGGCACAACAGCCCCAAGCACAACCTGAGATTCCTGGGAAAAAGCACATTCCAGGCCAGCAGCTGTGTTTGGTGTCCTAGAGGAGCCTTTATGCTTACCTGACCCATAAGATAACGGACTTCTCTATGTCTTAGGTTGACTGTGGCTTTCTTAGAATCATAGGGGTTGGGAGGTTCCTTAAATCCCATCTTGTGCCTCCTGCCCCATGCCATGGGCAGGGACACCTTCCACTGGCCCAGGTTAATCCAGGCCCTGTCCATCCTGGCCTTGGAATTATCCTGGTGTTCAGTTTTTCCTATTGTCACATCTGGTAAAGCTCACTCCTAAAGCACAGATTTCAGCTCCCACACACTTCAACATCTTCTTGCTCTTCTCTCTCCTTTCCTTTTCCGTTCCAGACTTGCTGTTTTGTCTTTTTTCTCTTTTCCCCTCTCTCCTAATTTCCCTGTACCTTAGGGATTTTTCTTCTATCCTGTCTGTGGGTGCAGCCAAACATCTTCTTCCTCAGTGCACACCTGGGTTGTTCATCTTTGGGAAGTGGCTGATATCCCACTTTCCCTCCAGGCACCTTGTCAAGAAGGGTTTGTTTTGTTGAGGTGCTGCCTTCCAGCCACAAACAAAGCCACTGCAAACTGATATCTTGCTGTGCCCCCTCACACACCAGATCAGACATAAAATCAAATGTCCCCAGGACTCCATCACTGCTGAAAACATTGGAAAAACAGGAGAATGGATAATTCAGGGACTGTTCTAGGCTCAAGAAAACTAAAAGGGTTTTGATATATTCCTGTTTTCTCATAAGGATCTCTGTTTACGTTCCTCTTAAATCAGCTGTACAAGGCATTCACTTTCCTGGAATAATCCCAGAATGGGAAGTGACTAAAGAAATGGTCAGGGAGCCAAAAATGGAAAAGCTGCTGGAGCCCCAGCTCTTCTGGGAGCAGGGAATCACTGTAGGGAAAGGGAAGAAGACAGGAGAGAGAAGGAAGGAAGGAAGGAAGGAAGGAAGGAAGGAAGGAAGGAAGGAAGGAAGGAAGGAAGGAAGGAAGGAAGGAAGGAAGGAAGGAAGGAAGGAAGGAAGGAAGGAAGGAAGGAAGGAAGGAAGGAAGGAAGGAAGGAAGGAAGGAAGGAAGGAAGGAAGGAAGGAAGGAAGGAAGGAAGGAAGGAAGGAAGGAAGGAAGGAAGGAAGGAAGGAAGGAAGGAAGGAAGGAAGGACAATTAAAAATAGGGGACGAGAACAGAGACACACTCATCTAGCAAAAAGAGACCAAAAAGGAAATACTCACTTTTCACATCTTTGAATATTATTTGGGGGCAAGATTTGCTCATTGCCAGAAGGATCTCCTGGGTGGGCAGGTGTCATCCTCAGATTGGATGAAAATCCAGACAAGCTGTAAATTTTGCAAATGTTCCATCACCCAGCCCACAACTAACACACAGCCCATGGAGATTCCCCTGCCAGAGCCAGGAAGATTTCCATTTTCCAGGGAGTTCCCTGACTGCCTGCACTTGGACTTTGGAAGTATCCCAGCCTTGGCAGCGGAACACTGCGTTATCCCTGCTGAATCCATGAGGAGCTGAGGGGAAGGAAGGTGTCTGCCTCAAGGGTCATTCCCAGAGATGGGGTTGGTTTGATCCATGTTTAAAAATCGATAGCTGAACCTTCCTTTTCTTTTCCTCCATGGCAGGAAAATGGGCAGAGGAAATATGGGGGACCACCACCAGGCTGGGATGGCCCTCCACCAGAGAGGGGCTGTGAGATCTTCATCGGGAAACTGCCCCGAGACCTCTTTGAGGATGAACTTATCCCCCTCTGTGAAAAGGTGAGGCTTGGTGGCAGCTGATCAGCTTCTGATGGTCAGGGCTGCGTGTCAGAGCTGGCTCCACGGCCGGGCTGGGCAGCACTTGGAGCAGCCTGGTCAGTGGAAGGTGTCCCTGCCCATGGAACTGGAACTGGAACTGGGTGGGCCTCAAAATTCCAGTCTTCTTTAACCACTCCCACCTTGCTGACAAATCTCTCTCACTTGGCAGATTGGCAAAATCTATGAGATGAGGATGATGATGGACTTCAATGGCAACAACAGGGGCTACGCCTTTGTGACCTTCTCCAATAAACAGGAGGCCAAGAATGCAATAAAGACCCTCAATAATTATGAAATCAGGTAAGCAGGGCAAACATCTTCAAAGCAACTTTAAATATGTATCAGTCTATTTTGGCATGTAAGGGATATTTTTCCTGGCAGCCCAGAGCAAGGTTATTTAGATCCCTGTGTTTTGAGGGGAAATCTCCTCCTGTCTCCCCATGCAGTCACCGCTCATTAAAGCCAACATCTTTCACAGGAAATTTCTTCCTCACCAAAATTATAATAATAATTTAAAAAATCTATCAGAACATTGGAAAAAATATTCTGTTTTGGATCAAATTAACTTTCCCCCAACCAGCGCTGTTTATTATGTTCCCCTCAGGTTGTTTGTTGTTGATTTATTCTATTCACAGTCCCCCTCGTGACAGATTGTGCAGATATGTTCTGGGAGATGGAGCAATTGCAAAAAATGGTGAAATAGGATGGAAACCAATTGGCAAAACAGTGACATTTCCTAATAGAAAGGAACAGAAAAAGCCCTCATGTTTGTGACTAAAAATTGGGAACAAAACACCCAGAAATCAACAACAGATGGGCCCATCAAGGCGTGTTGGTTGGATTTCAACCACACTAAATGTTTTTTGCCAGTTCAAAGTGAGATGAGTTGATGCCTTTGCTTAAAAACCTTTTGAGATAAACCATGCTGGCAATTGTATGGCTTTTTTAATTAAAAAAGAAAAAAAGGATTGTGTACTGCCTTGAGCAGATCAAGGCACATGGAGGTCTTGGAGATGTCATTTGTAGCAGAGGTTGGAAGGTCTTAGGGATCAGGCTTCTTCCACCTCCACCTCCTCCATTTCCTTCCCTGGTTCCAAAGACTCCTCTAAAGCAGTTTTGCACTTCTCCAGGCCTGTAAGAGATACTTTGACCCCAAAGAGGTGAACAAAGGGAGTTTTATTTTGGGGTCTGCACAAAAGTTGGCATCAGTGAGTCCTCAAATGGTGCCTCTCCATGACAAGGGATCTTCTTCCCCAAAAATCTCAGTCATGAGGTGAGTGGGAAGCCACAAGCCACTGGTGACAACACAGAGACCTGGGTTGAGGGGTGCAGTTGCCTGGTGGCAGCAAAAGGGAGACACTCAAGTAGGAAAAGCAATATTTGGCTTTGGCTTCTCCCTCAAATCCTTTATTTCAGCTGTGCTGCCTGACTTTGATGTCAGATTTAGCAGAGTGGCAGCTTTTGCGCTGAGCCACTGGAACATCCCAAAGAGCAGCTGACACCGAAGCCTCGTGTTCGGCCGTGTGTTTTGGGGCAGAAGAGGGGCTTTGCTTTCACCTTCCCCTCCCTTGGCTCCTGACTCCTGACAAAGCAGCTCTGCTGTTCCAGGAATGGGAGACTCCTAGGGGTCTGTGCCAGCGTGGACAACTGCCGCCTGTTCGTGGGGGGCATCCCCAAAACCAAGAAGAGGGAGGAGATCCTAGCAGAGATGAAGAAGGTGACGGATGGCGTCGTGGACGTCATCGTCTACCCCAGCGCGGCTGACAAAACCAAAAACAGGGGCTTTGCTTTCGTGGAGTACGAGAGCCACCGGGCAGCAGCCATGGCCAGGAGGAAGCTGCTCCCAGGTCAGCAGGGATGGGGAGGCGTGGCTTCATGGGAAATGGAAAGGTAGAAACCTCCACAGATGCTGATTTGCTTTGATTTGCAGCCTTGGGAGAAGCTTGGATTGATGTAATAATAGAGGTGCACAGACATTAAGCAGAAAAACTGTAAACTTGTGTTCCTGTAGATGCAAATAAGAATAGGTCTTAAGTAAAAAACTGTGCTGGGTAAGACGGTGAAGGGTTTTAGAGCGTAGTCATGTGATTTTATAGAGTAAGCTAAGAGTTTAGATGCTATAATAGAGGCATATACGTGTACGTGAGGTAGCAGGCTCTTAGGTAAAAAGTAAACGCAGTGTGGCAGAATTAAGCAAAGGTGATAGGTTAGAAAAAACAAACTCTGTGGCAACTTTCCATTGGATCAGAACGTTCTGTAGTGCTTTGTAAGAGCAAAACTTGGGACTGCTTTTTGAGCTATGGCCAACTTATTATTCCTCTAAAATCTCATGGCCTCTGAGGCTGATGTTTATCTGAGTAAAAAATCATTGTCAGCCTTCTAGTGGTCCCATCCCTTCATTAAAGCATGAGTAATAAGGGGTCACTTCATGCTGTGGTGACAACATCTCCGGGGCACCCAGGGATCCAAGGAAATGAACATGGCTGGGTTTTCTGCCCTCAGAGAGCAGTTTTCTGCTAGAGACACCCAGAGCCAGGAGGTGGCCCAAGACGCCATGTGGTGTGGAATTGGTGCTGACGATCCATGGTCGTCCTTCAGGAGCTTGGGTTCATTAAGAATCCAGCCAGATGGATTTAGCTGTGTGCATCCATGCAGCTCTGCTGTGGGATGTGCTTGTCTTGGGTTGAACATGAAATAGGGACTCGTGTATGGCCTCTCAGGGAGAATCACTCAGGAAAGCATCCGAGAACAGATTCAGGCTGGAGCATGGACTGAAATTTGATACTTTGGCAAAAAAAAAAAACTTGGAATGAGGAATTGTTTCAGAGTAAATCTAAAAAAATCAGCACTGAGAGACAGCCAAAGACTATTGTGAAGGAGAGAGAGGTTTAGCAGGTATTGAGTGAAGAAGTCACTTAACATAAAGTGCATTTGCAGTGATTTCACCAATTTTCTCTTGCTTTCTTATGCTCCTGCTGTGCTTTGGTGAACACAGCTCACTGGCTGGCAAAAGCATCCAACAAACCTTGGAGTTTGAGATTTGTTCATAACCACCTGTCTTCTTTCACCTGTTTTATACATGAAATACCCTGCATCACTTAAATTCTGGGGTTTTTTCTTATTGTGTAAAAATGAGCATGATTTTGAGCACTGAATTTGATTTTCTATTGGGAGATACGTCAAACTGACATTTTTGCCTTTTATTCTACATTTTCTTCTTCAGTTTAAGCATCTCCCTGGTGGTGGGAGCACATTCTGTGCTTCAGCGTGGCTTTCCCATGGTTTTTATGTGAAAAAGGAAGGCAGGAGCAGGCGGAGCACTTGAAATCCTGAGCAAAGACAGCGAGACAGATGGAAGGAACTCAGAGCCCTGAGCAGACATGTGCAATGCATGAGGGATTTCCAGTTTAGGAACATCTCGGTAAACAATTTAGGGAATTCCAAAGGCCTGAGCAGGAGCCAGAGTCTTCTGAAGTCCCAAGCATACAGCAGAAACTGGAAAAAAGTTTAGAGCCAGAGCTGAACATGTCTACAGCTGATGTAAGATTGAATATCATTATCAGATGCTTCCTTTAAACTGAATGTCGTTGGTCTTTGAGGGAGCTCTGTAGAGAAAGTGCTCAAAATTGGAGAGTTTTTATTAAAAAAATAAAATTTTGTCCTGTCTCTGGCTAAACAAGAGGGTGGAGATGGACTGGTTTTCAAGAGGCACCGAGCTTAGCTCCTTGCTTCAAGTCAACCAGTTCATCATTTCCACCCTCGAACTGAAAACAGCAATTCAGAAAGAATTGCTCAGAACCCCGAGCAGCCCTGCCTTTATCTCTGCTTGCTGAAAGCTCAGAATTGTGCAGTGCTGAAAGCTGGAGAGCAGCTCAGCCTCACTCCACAAATCCTAGCTCATTCATGAAGGATTTCAAGGGAACAGCGCCTTTCCATTTAGTTTGATCATTTACACTTCCAGCAAGCCTCCAAATTCTATCCTCACCCTCTCATTTTGGAGCCTCCACCCCTTCTTAAATAGGTTGTCCATCCAAGCAGAGATGCCTTTTTAGATCTGGCAAAGAGTGTTTTGCAGGATTTTATTTGTCCCCTCAGCTGCAAATGTGTGGGTTAGTTCACTTAAAAAATCACCAGCAAAGTCTGGGCAAAAGCAGGTTTAATAAAAATTTGTGAAGGCACGACAGGGTTTGATGGCAAAGGCCACTCTATTACTTAATATACAGATAAAGCAGACAAAGAAATATCATATTAAAGCAATCTAGAATGATTCATGTGGAGACCAGGGAGGCAAAAGAGTGAGGAGGGAAAAATTAAAGGATTCCAAGGGTTGAGTCCTGACAGAATAAACCCCCTTGCCAATCTCAGCCTCAGAGTGGCTCAACAATTTAAGTCTAAATGGTTTCTTATTCATAACAGTGTCTTATCATGGTTTATTATTCATAACAATATCTAATCAACACTAGCACTTCTTAATTAATTGACCAATTTAACACCTCTGAAACGATTCAACAGAATTTTCTATAAGCCAAACAGAACCATAAATCCGACTTTACCAAACTTAAATGATAAATCTGAAAGGGTGATACACATGCACGCAGACAGAAAGAAATATGGACTTGTGAAAATCCCCCTCGATTTCAGTGGAAGCCTCACATCAGATGCCTTTGAATCTGGAGCTGAGCCTCGAGGAGTGGGGGCACCAACCCAACTGCATCATCAGCATTCAGCAATGTGATTTGTTTGCTCTTTTTCTTCCCTGCCCCTCAGCAGCTCAGTCAAGTGTACACAGAGTCCCTGGGTTTATCCTCCACACCCACACCCTGTTTTATGCACCGGGACTTTTTGTGTCCCTCCTTTCCTCTGCTGCAGCTTCACCCAAGCGGATTCAAACACACACAGAGACGTCCTCGCTTTTGCTGTTTCATTCCATCCCAGTGGGACTTCAGGATCCCTGTTCTGGTATCGAGGGAATTAAACTTTCCCGGCCAGAAGGGATTTTTGTAAGTGCATTGAAGTATTTCCCTTTAGGGAGCACTCCAGGAAGTGAGGGTTAAAGCGAATTACTCCGTATTTTCACTTCTTCCAGTTCTGGAGTCTCCAAAGGTATTTGCAGGAGGCCATTCTGAGTGTGACCATCTGCTTTTGGAAGGGACCTGATGCAGCAGCAGTGCTTTGAACTAGGAAGGCTTTTTTGGGGGTCGTGTTTGTCGAATTTGACCTGTTCTGCTGTGGAGTAGAGTGTGAGCAGGAGTGAGACGAGGCAAAGCCCCCCAGCACTGACCATGCCCGTTCCCTTAAAGGAAGGATCCAGCTGTGGGGACACCCCATCGCCGTGGACTGGGCAGAGCCGGAGGTGGAGGTGGATGAGGACACCATGTCCTCAGTGAAGATCCTCTATGTGAGGAACCTCATGCTCTCAACCACCGAGGAGACCATAGAGAAGGAGTTCAACAGCATCAAACCAGGTAGGAACCCACGGGTGCTCTGCCTCCTAAACAAAGCGCTGCAAGTGGAAATATTTCTGTGTTCCTAAAACGCCACGAGAGATAAAAAAACAGCTGTTTTCCTGCTGTGAAATGTCCATGTGGAATGCCACAAGAATTGTCTTGAGGCTCAAGGCTTCCACCCAAAATGCCATCCCATTAAGGGCTGCTTAATTCCCAGCTACAGCCACCACGAAGGAGGAGGATTGGCAACTGGAAGAGACCCAAAATGCTGCATGGGGGTGCCCTGTGTCATCAAAATGCTTTGGAATCATTTAGTCTGTCTTTAAAGGAGTTGGTGAAGCAGCTGGGTGACTTCAGCATTCTTCTGTGGCAAGGGATGGTGATAAAAATAGAGTGATTTAATACCAATCTGTTTTATCTGATCTATCTAAGTTCTGCACTCATTTTCATACATCCCCCCAGTCCTCGTGTAAATTGGTGAATAATTAGTGCTTTCCATTTAATTCAATATTCCTTTGTGGCATATCTTACATGCACTTAGGGTGAGATTTTTCAAAAAAAAGCTGGGAGATTAATTGAGAATAAAAATCCTGCTGGCTTTCAAAGGAGATTTTGCTTCTGAGTTGCTCCAGCTTTAGGAAATTCCACCCAAAACCAACAAAGTAAAAATAACCCATTTCTGAAGCTCTGCAAGCCACACAGTCCATTAGGCATTAGGAACTGATGCTTGGCAATGTGAAATCTCCTTTCATCTCACTCCTGTTAGCTTCCTTCTATTAATTTTTTAAAATATGCTGCAGAGCTTCATTTTTCTTCCACTAACTTCTCATTTCTGCTCTGTGCATGCCTTTTTCTGGACTAGGCTGCAATGCAAAGATCTTCACAAGTTTTCCTTGTGTCCTTCCAGCATTTCTGGCTTGTACTTGTAGCCACCATCGAGCTGTTACAGACCCTGTTTTACCCCTGAGTTAAATTTATGTTATCCCACTCTCTGAACTGTTCCCTTCTTTTATTTACCCAGTTTTGCTCCCGAGCTTTGAACAAGCTCACACTCCCCAGAAACACATTTGTGGCCTTTTGACTCTTTGGTAACAGTCATCTGCTTTGCTCCTAAGAAGTTTTCCATATAACAACAGAAGTTCTGCATCAGCTTTCATTTTCCTTTTGTCATTTCAGTGTTCATGTTGGAATTTTATTTTTGTTTTTAATAAAAATAAATTTTGGGGTTTTTTTGGTGGCTAAAATCAGGAATGGGTGCATTAGAGCAGCAAAACTTCCAGCTTTGGGGAGGGAAAACACAGTTTAAATTACAGTGAGATCAAAAAAGGCATCAAGGATTGAAAATGATCCATTGCCCTGCCTCAGTCATTGAGACACATTTCATCACTGCTTAGGTGAAATTACCTTGGATCCAGGGCATTAAGAAGCTGTTTTGACATCAAAAAGTCATCCAGTAAAAACTGATCCAGAGGTCCCCATGACACAGCAATTGCCACATCTCTGAGGGCTCCACAGACAGGACCAGGAATGCTGCTTGTGCTCCTCAAGCTGGGATATAGTACAAATAGCACCCCTTAAGTCTGAGCCAAATTCCCAGCCTGATGACTTCTGTAGAGCTGTCTCTCTGAAAAGCCCTGCCCCTTCTCCCTAGGAATCCCAATCCCAAGCTTGGCAGAGTTCCCAGCAGGAGGACTGTGCTGTCCCGATGTGCTGGAGGGACAATGCTCCCTGTCCAATGTCCCATGGATGTGCTCTCCATGGAGCTGACCCAAGAGTGCTATCATGTTGCTTGGCCCAGCTGAGGCAGAAGCAGGGAAGAGCAGAATTTTTTGGCTCAGGATTGGTGTCCTGGAATGCTCTCCAGAAGGCAGAAGGGGGATATTCAAAACACAGCGAGTCCATTAAAGCTTCCACTTGTAAACAAAGCATCAGCATATAACTCCCGTAAATTCAGGCTTGGAAAATCATCCTCTGTCCCAGAAGGACGCAAAGTGCTACTTTGCCATCCCTGTGTCATTCCAAAATGTGCAGCCTGCTGGGGTTGTGGGCTGGGACAGGCTCATTTAGCCCTTTGCAGCTCCTAATGACTCCCCCTGAACACCAAAGAAATTCGTTTCCTCCCGCATTTTTCTAAGTAAGTGCTTTTTGTGGCAATATGACATTTCCCTGTGCACCTGCTCAGCTTTAGGAGGTAAGAAGCCAGCAGAAGAGTTGTTCAGCATCCCTTAGCCATGTTTCCAAAGGATATTTGGGAGGTTTTACAGGAGGCTGGGCTGGCTGATGTTGTGCTTCCCAAGCTGCAGGAGCAGAGAAGATGAGGAATTAAAGAAATGGCTGAAGGCTGTGGGGAACAGGACTGGTGGGGTTATTTTGGAGACAGACTCCTCAGTGCAGAGTTTGAGTTCCTGGCAGCAGAGCAGCTGACAAGGGAAAGGGAAAAAACTGTGGGGGATGGACTTAGAAAAGAAGAACAAGAAGTCATTTACATTTGAATTACTTCGGATAAATTGGATGTAAGAAAGATTCAGGCTGGAAGAAAGATTCTCTAGCCCAAGCCTGATACCAGGAGGGCCAATCCTCAGCTGCAGAGCCTGACTGGGGCCGTGTCCAGGAGAATTGGGGCATCCAGGGAAGCCCCACTGCCACGGGAAAGGCTGTTTCCTGGGGAGAGGCTGTTTCTTAGGGAGAGACCTGCTGCCCCATCAGTCACATCCCAGCTCCCTGGGCTGTTCTGTCCTGGGCAGGGCTGGCTGTTTGTTCTTCCTGAACATCCTGAGCTGGTTATCAAGGAGAAAAACCTCCTTGTTTTATGGCAAAAGCATCAACTTTCCTGAAGCTGCCTCCAAGGCACGTACCAAAGTAGGGAGATGGGGATCACATGGGGATGTTTCCACAGCTGGTGTGTGGTCTGTCACAGAAGGGAGACACAAGACCAATGGTAGTGTCCAACAGAATGGTTTGGACAGGAGTAAACATCTCCAGTTTAATGGGAATCTTGCTGGTGTCTGATCCCAAAACCTTCTAGTTTGCCTTGAAATGCTACAACCATTGTATATTGATTTTCCTGTGGAATATACATCCAAAGAGGTGAGGGGACACTGACCTCTTGTTCTTCTACCCTTGCTCAGCCTTTGCTCTCCAGGGGCTCATAACCTGACAGAATCACTCTTTCAGATCTCTGTTTTCTGACTAATCCCCACTTCCCATTAATATTCCAATGTTTTCCACAGGTGCAGTGGAGAGAGTAAAGAAAATTAGAGACTACGCCTTTGTGCACTTTAATAAAAGGGAACATGCAGTGGAGGCCATGAAAGCCTTGAATGGGAAGGTAAAGCTGCTGTAAATGTTAATTCCTGGGGCTTAGGGTGCAGTATATTATACAAAGCCACCTGCTTTAGTAGCTCCAAAACCCTCCCGGAGGTGTTATCCCGATTTTCTCTTTGCTGGTTGCTTTTACACTCCTGAATTTGTTTTTCAGCAGCTCTGTTGTACACAAACGATTCATTTTGGCTCCGTGTATTTGTGCTAAGTGTTTGCCCGGCTCTAGCTCGCTGCTCAGCTCAAAAAAAAAAAAAAACCAAAAAAAAACAACCAGGAAAAGCTGAAAGAAGAACTAGGAAAGGAGGGGTTACGATCCCCCCTGGCTCACACTCACATCCTTGTTCCAGACTGCCAACAAAAACACTGGCAGGGCAGCGTGTGAATGGAAAACTGGGACAAGCGAGGTCAGCCCAAACATCTGCTCCAAATTCAGATGCGGATTTGCGAGGAGGCTGCTGAATTTAGCCCTTCTTGCACTGCATGTAATTCACTGCAAAGCCAGAGCTGTTCCCCAAGAGGTGTTAACCCCGCTCCTATTTTTAGTGCCACTGCTGTTCTCCACGGGAGCACACGGAATCTCGCCGGCTTACAAGCTGCTTTGCAGGGGTGTGAGGCCTCTTGAAGCCTTTGCTGAAGGAGCCTCTCCCAGCTGGGGCTGGGGCTGAGTGCTCTCAGATTAAGCCTCACCCAGCCAGTGCCGCCTTCCCCCCCATGTGAGGGAGATTCGGGGCTTTTTTGGGGTGGTTTCCTCCATCTCCCCATCCCATCAGGATGTGGGAGCAGTTCCTATTCCATAGGTGGGATTTCCATCAGGGCTTTTTTGGGGTTGTTTCCTTCATCTTCCCACCCCATCAGGACATGGGGGCAGTTCCTTCATAGATGGGATTTCCATCAGGGCTTTTTTGGGGTGGTTTCCTTCATCTCCCCAAACCATCAGGACATGGGGGTAGTTCCTCCATAGGTGGGATTTCCATCAGGACATTTTTGGGGTGGTTTCCTCCATCTCCCCATCCCATCAGGACATGGGGGGCAGTTCCTCCATAGGTGGGATTTAAATTGGGGCTTTTTTGGGGTGGTTTCATCCATCTTCCCATCCTATCAGGACATGACGGCAGCTCCTCCATAGGTGGGATTTCCATCAAGGCTTTTTTGGGGTGGTTTCCTCCATCTCCCCATCCCATCAGGACATGGAGGGCAGTTCCTCCATAGGTGGGATTTAAATCAGGGCTTTTTTGGGGTGGTTTCCTCCATCTCCCCAAACCGTCAGGACATGGGGGCAGTTCCTATTCCATGGATGGGATTTCCATTGAGGCTTTTTGGGGGTGGTTTCCTCCGTCTTGCCATCCCATCAGGACGTGGGGGGGATTTCCACCAAGCACTCTGACCACTCACTCCGTGCTTGTCCCATGCTCTCTCCCCACCACGAAGGTGCTGGACGGGTCCCCGATCGAGGTGACGCTGGCCAAGCCGGTGGACAAGGACAGCTACGTGAGGTACACGCGCGGCACGGGCGGCAGGGCCCCGGTGCTGCAGGGGGACTACACCTACACCCTGGGCCACCTCTACGACCCCGCCGCCGCCTACCTGGGCACCCCGGTCTTCTACGCACCCCAGGCCTACGCGGCCATCCCCAACCTGCACTTCCCTGCCGCCAAGGGGCTGGGCAACAGGAGCATCCTTCGGCCCCCCTCTGTCCGAGGTAATTCCCCTCACACCCACACTCCTCTGGGCATCGCGCAGCTGCTGGCCCAGACACCAACACCAACATTGTTGTGGCCCCAGCTCCTGGATGCCACCCAGAAAGGGATGGAGAACACTGGGTGTGGGCTCTGCCTTTCCCAAAGGCCATCTTCCAGCTGAAAAAAAAAAAACAAACCTGTTTTCCTGGAAGGGACTTCTAGGTTGCCTTCAATCCAGTGTAAATAACCCATGAATCCTCCTGGTTTTCCCCCAGCAGGAAAGACCAAATAACTAACTAACTAACTAAATAACTAACTAACTAAATAAATAAATAAATAAATAAAACACTTTTCCTTCCCCCCTTCGGAGCTGGCTCCCGCAGCCAGCCACCACCACCACTATGTTTCCTCTTTGCTCTGAAAGTTGCAGGGAAAATTTCACCAGTCCTGGTGTTTTCTGACCCAAAGCCATGGAGTTTTCCAAGGAAGTCACATTGCCCTGGTGCAGGGTAGGGAATCAAACAAGCCATTCTGTGCTCTGGGAGGTGGAGGGCCCCTTTTGGGGTGTTGTTAATAATAATTAATTCAATTAATTCAATCAATGAATAAAAGAAAGTATTTCTGAAAACTCTTGGCTGACCCTGCCTGGAGCCAAATCAAATCCCCACACTCAGGTAGTCCCAAATTAAATGTCAATACTGACATTGTTTGGTCAGTTTGGACATAAGTGTGGGGCTAGCAAGGAAATAACCCTGTCATACGATCTTCCTTCCAAAGATAATGCCTTGTGTCCCCAAGCCAAGTCCCACAGCAGGCTGGGACCCTGTGTGGCACCCTGGTAGGCCTGGCAAGGATCATGATGGCCAATTTTTGTCCCTTCACCAGGAAGGAGACAGGGCAGCAGGAATACCCCTTGTTCCTGAAGTTTTTCCCCACATGGCTGAACCAGCTTCTCTAAAGGTTGCACTAGGAAAGGAGCAGATGTGATAACTCCCCATCTATCTCTTGCCTCATGGTCTCCCCAGACTGCCAAGCAGGGTTCCCTGAGAAAAAACTGAAGCGTAATTGGGCAAAACCAAAAAGGGGTTTTGTTCATATAGGGATGAAATTGTGTAAGCTGTGAATTCTTCAAGGTGAAATGATGCTGGTGGGTAACAAAGAGATGCCAGCTGTCTCCTCTCTGCCTTCCAGCTACAAAGCTGGGTAAAAAGCTGTCCTGAAATCAAAACTGACCAAAGAAGATGGGAAATGGGCAGAAAGAAGCAGTTTTTCCCCAAAACCCCTCACCTATCCAAGAGAGGGTGTCAGTGTCAAGCCTGTGTCATAGCACCACCAGGCCGTGGCACCTCCTGCCCAATCCTGCTTCCCAATCCTCCCAGCAAGCGGGGCTAACTTTTCCATTTCAGCAAGAATCAGGGTCCTTTTTTCCCGTGATTTGATTCGGTTTAATGCCTTCTTACATTCCTAGAAATTTACATGAATGTACCTGTAGGGGCTGCGGGCGTCCGAGGCCTGGGAGGCCGCGGCTACCTGGCGTTCCCGAGCCTGGGGCGCGGATACCACCTCAAGGGAGACAAGAGGGGAGAGGAAAAGCTCTACGACCTCCTGCCAGGGATGGAGCTCACCCCCATGAACCACGTCACGCTAAAGCCCCAAGGGATCAAACTCGCCCCTCAGGTACGTGCCCCAAAAAGAGTGTCCGTGTCTCAAGGGTTGTGTCGGGAAAACAGGCCCCCCTCGTTGAGTCTGTGCCGCGGCCTGGTAAATAAACCCGTTCTCGTGTCTCAAAAGACATTAAAAAATGAGCTGTACCAGCCTCATCTTGCAATATCACAGAATCACAGAATTTCTAGGTTGGAAGAGACCTTCAAGATCATCAAGTCCAACCCATGCTCTAACACCTCAACTAGACCATGGCACCAAGTGCCACATCCAGGCTTTTTTTAAACACATCCAGAGATGGTGACTCTACCACCTCCCCGGGCAGGCCATTCCAATACTTTATCACTATTTCTGTGAAAAACTTTTTCATAATATCCAACCTGTATTTCCCTTGGGGCAGCTTGAGACTGTGTCCTCTCGTTCTGTCACTTGCTGCCAGGAGAAAGAGAGCAACCCCCACCTGACTGCAGCCACCTTTCAGGCAGTTGTAGGGAGGGATAAGGACACCCCTGAGTCTCCTTTTCTCCAGGCTGAACAACCCCAGCTCCCTCAGTCGTTCCTCACAGGGCTCGTGTTCCAAGCCCCTCACCAGCCTCGCTGTCTCCTCTGGCCGCGCTCCAGGGTCTCAACGTCCTTCCTGAACTGAGGGCCCAGAGCTGGACACAGCACTCAATGTCCATCCTGAACTGAGGGGCCAGAGCTGGACACAGCACTCAATGTCCCTCCTGAACTGAGGGGCCAGAGCTGGACACAGCACTCAATGTCCCTCCTGAACTGAGGGGCCAGAGCTCCTGGTGTGGGACACAGCACTCCTGGTGTGGCCTCACCAGTGCCCAGCACAGGGGCAGAATGACCTCCCTGCTCCTGCTGGCCACACCATTCCTGATCCAGGCACGGTGCCCTTGGCCTTCTTGGCCCCCAGGGCACACTGCTGGCTCGTGTTCAGCTGCTGTCACCAGCACCCCCAGGTCCCTTTCTGCCTGGGCACTGTCCAGCCACCCTGTCCCCAGCCTAGAGCATTGCAGGGGGTTCTTGTGGCCAAAATGCAGGACAAAATGCTGCACTTGGATTTATTAAACTCCATCTTATTGGAGTCTGCCCATCCATCCAACCGATCCAGGTCTTCAGATCTCCACCTGCCTTGCCCCCTCTCATGGAATCATGTAATGGTTTGGGTTGGAGAAGACCTTTAAGGTCATCATGAGTGCCAGGGGAGAGTTGTCATAAATGCCTTAATCTGATTCTGGCTATCGTGCCATAAAGGCACAGCGGGTCAAAAATTCCCACCCTCCATGGGTTTGATACGTAAAATGCATCACCAGGGCTTCACCAGGTGGCAATATAGAAAAATATTGCATATTTTCAAATCATTTATGGGAAAAGAAGCTTTGACACAACCCAGCCTAGCACAGAAACTCTGCTGGCTCAGGGGGGCTTTTGATTTGGTTGTGTGTGTTGATGCAGATGGATGGATGAGGGCTGAGGAGAAATCCAGAATAAATTCCATGAGTTTCCTAATGTCCAGCTCTGACAGTAACTCTTTTCCCCTTATATTGTGCAGAGCGACACGAGAAACCAACTTCGCCCTGAATTTTGCAGCATGTCTTTGCCTTTTAGTACTTCAATTGCCACAGCATCCAGTTTGCCAAAATTTATGAGAACATCCTTGTTTTCTCCCAGAAAATTGGACAGTGGGATTTTTTTCCCCTCATGCAAAAGTCCTCTTACTCTATTTTGTCAGGAAATCACAGAATCAAAGAATGGTTTGGGTTGGAAGGGACCTTAAAGCTCACCTAGTACCGACTCATGTCATGGGTAGGGGCACCTTCTGCTAGAGGTGTGAAATCCCTGGAATGGTTCTGCAGGGCTTTAGGGCAGGTGAAATTTATTTTTATAAAACCAACATATAAAGGAGTTGGGACAGCAGGGAACAAGTGTTACCACAGTGAAAAACTGAACTATTGTAATAAAGAACTGAACAATGTAATGAAGCATTTTACACTGCAAGACGCTAAACTTTAGCTGGAGCTGTGGTGGCAAAATTAAAAGCAGCAGTGAGGTTTAAATTTTACTTTTTAGTTTTAAACCCATTCAGATTTAAAGCTGCAAATGAGGTAGACCGCAGCAAGACTTCAGGGTGACCTAATTGTGGCCTTCCAGTGCCTGAAGGGGCTGCAAGAAAGATGGAGAGAGACTTTACAAGGGCCTGGAGTGACAGGACACATGGAATGGCTTCCCACTGCAGAAATAGATGGGATATTGGCAGGCAATTCTCAGCTGTGATGGGGATGAGGCTCTGATAGAGGTTTTTCAGAGAAGCTGGGGCTGCCCCATCCCTGGAGGTGCTCGAGGCCAGGTCGGAGCAAACTGCTTTAATGGAAGGTGACCAAATCCAGCAGCAGCACACAGCCAGTGGGTTAAAAACCCTCGAATCCCAAGTCAAAGCGGGAGTGTTTCTGGACAGCAATTCCCAATTACCAGGGGATCAGCGGTGCCAAGGCTGAGGGCAGCGTGGTTCAGCATTTCAAAAGCTGCAATTGCCTGCTGAAGCCCGTGGAATTAATTGGATGGAAACACAAGCTTTTTTCTTTTTAAAGAGAAGCCTATTTGGACTTCTCGTGCTCGGTAACCCACTAAGCCTGGGAGGCAGCAGAGCAGAGAAGATGAATGCAACCCGAGTTTCTTTAGTCCTCTGAAACAGAAATCCATGAGACAGAGCTTCTGAGGAGAATTCAAAGAAAACCACACTGAAATAATCTAATCAGCCAAAGGACTCAGATGTCCAACTGAACAGGGAATAATTTCAGGAATTAAACAGATCCTAAAGTATAAAGCATTTAGATGAATCTTGCACTTCAAGGTGGATTCAGTATTCTAGCTGCCATTTATTTTATATTTTTTGCTAAGCTTTGAGGAAGCTGCCAGGACTCCCTGAAAACCCTCTGAGGGAAGGCAGCTGCTCAGCACGGGGGCTGCAGCTAGGTGAGGAGGCCTCTGCACAGCAATTAACCCCAGCATAAATCCCTTTTTTTTTTTCTTCCTTCTAGATCTTAGAAGAAATCTGCCAGAAAAACAACTGGGGACAACCTGTGTACCAGCTCCACTCTGCCATCGGCCAGGATCAAAGACAACTCTTCCTCTACAAAATCACCATCCCTGCCCTTGCCAGCCAGAACCCCACCATGTACGTCATTAGTGGAAGGTTTCTGAGGCTTAGGCTTTATTTTTTTAAATTACATTTTACCTAACAGCCGTCCTCAAAGTCCCAAGCACACAGGTCTCCGTTTCCTATTATTAAAAAAAAAAAATTAAATATCTTTTAGAATATTTATTAAATGTATATTTATGCATTACATATGTTTATATAGTTATATATATATAAATACTTTTTTAAAAATGCAGGGAGAAAAACATTCACAGAGTATAATTAAGTGCTGTCTGCCGTGCCTGGTGCTCTCCCTGCTGATGCAAACATTACAGAAAGCCAGACATAATCAGGCAAAAGGGTGCTTTTTGTGTACAAAAAGAAAGCAAACGCTAGCCCTTGCAGGGAAATGAAGGGAGTTTGAAGGAACATGCTGATATTTTAGCTCCAAATACAATTGTAACCATTTCTGACCAAAGCCACTGTTTGCTGTGTGTGGTAAAGAAAAACCCCAGACTGGGTATTGTAAAGAAAAAAACACAGCAGGGTTTTTCTTTTGATGGAAACAGCACAACAAACCCTGCAAGGAGGTGGTGTCCAGCATGAGAGCCAGGGTCGATAACCCCGGTGAGGAAGCAGAGCACTCGGAGGAGAGCAGCTCTGCCAGTGCAGCAGCACGGGGAAGCCATGCTTCCATTTGCTGCCTGGGGTGGTGCCAGCTCTAAGTGGATCACAGCATCTCACAGGAAAGCCCTGGGGAAAGCAAACCCAGCTAACTTTGTGCTGTCCTCACAGACACCCCTTCACACCGCCCAAGCTCAGCGCCTACATCGACGAGGCCAAGACCTACGCGGCTGAGTACACCCTGCAGACCCTGGGCATCCCCCTGGAGGGGGCAGAGGTGCCTCCTGCAGCGCCAGCTTTTCCAGGTATGGGCATGTCTCGACAGCAAAGGGCTTTTGGAATGTCATTTTCCCTGCTGGTTCCCTGTGGGTGTGAAGAGTGAAGCAGCTTTTGGCCACTAAGGACTGGCCTGGTTGTGCTCCCCCACAGTGGTTCATGTTACTTCTGTGTCTGGCACCTTTATCAGAGAATTCCAGACTGCTTTAGGTTGGAAGAAATCCTAAAGATCACATAATTCCACCTCCTGCCATGGGCACGGACACCTTCCACTGTCCCAGGCTGCTCCAAGCCCTGTCCAACCTGGCCTTGGACACTTCAGGGATCCAGGGGCAGGAACACCTTCTCTGGGCAGCCTGTGCCAGTTTATTGCCTATAAAGGATTTTATCTCTATCCCAGGACTGCCGAAATGTCTGTGTCCACACCCCAGAGCAACTCAGGCTGGGGGCACTGGGGTGGGGGCTCTGCTCCAACCCTGACCCCCCAGGTCAATGCCACAGCTGGGACTATGTCCAGGGAAGTCAGAGCAGTGTCCAAGGGCAGGGAATCCCAATACCCAGAGGTCCATCCCAGCTCCACATGTCCCCTCCACTCCTCCCAGTCTGTGAATGCCTCCTTCCACTGGGAGCCCCAGAAACAACACAGGATGCAAAGCCGGCGTCCCCAGTGCCACCCCTGGGATGAGTCCCCTTCCTGGCCCTGGTGTCACCAGGATGAAGGAGACCATCCTCCCTGCCAGGACACGTGGCTGATGAATTCATGGGCTCTCTGTCTGCCCCCAGCACCCCCAGCTCCTTGTGAACCAGCACTTGGGATTTCGTCTGCCAGAGAAATGACTCAGCCATGAAAGTTTGGATCCAATCCCAGCTCTCACACCCCCATGGAAGGTTTTCCTCCCAGTTTGAGAACTCGTACTTAATAGCTCTTGCAACTGCCCAAAACAGCTTGGAAATCATGGCAAACACAAGAATTGCATTTGCTGTGCTCTCCAGCATGACAGTAGTTCTGATGGAGAGGCAGCACCACGTGCCAAGCTGCACATGAGGAACGCATTAGTCAGTACTACTGAGTTGTTTGGAGTGTCTCAAGGATGGATTAAAAAAAAAAAAAAATAAAACATCTATCCGGCTTCCTGCCACAGGAGTCCGCAAAAGCCACAGAAAAATCAATTTGTCTGGGCTTGTGCAGCTTCCGCAGCGTGGAAACCAAATGGGCTCTTTATTGAATCCAGCCCCCACTTTACTGCTTAATTAGCATCTCTCCTTTTCTTTCATCCACCCTTATTTATTTGTCTTGGGAGCTTGGCAAATGGACATGCACTGAAGTTGCTGCTTGCAGCACACACCGGTCCTTGGTCAGGGACCTAAAGCTCAGCTCAGGCCATGCCCAGCTCATTTCTCTCCTGATGAAGCCAGATGTACCTTAAGTCCCAGATTTCTCAATTCCTGCTGGAGATGTTGCACCTGGCTTTGCTGGTGCAAAGAAAATACTCTGGAGAGCCACAATATTTAAATTGTAAGGAATTCCTCATGTTTTTCCCCAAAGTGACACCTCCAGTGAGGCAATGTGTGCTCCCTGCTGCCCAGTATTTCCATTCCCCCACCAAGAGGACCTTGGCTCTGGCTGACCTTGAGTTGATCCCGTTGCCCACCTGGTCAGACAGGATCCTGGGAGATGTACTTTAGCAGCAGAGCCTGGTCCAGCAGATCCGATGGATACTCCAGCTGCTCTTCCCAAATTTAGGCTTTGTCTTAACTCCTGATTCTTTTACAACAAAACACTGCAGTCTCGTTGACAAACTGCTGTGCCCTGCCTCCAGAGGAACCAGCCCCAAATGATGCTATTTTCCCAGTGATTCATTCTCAAATAGCAATGCTTACATCTTCCCATGGAAAATTTGGAAGTGTTCAAACCACATTTTCCATTAGAAACCGATGGGAAAAACCCAAAATATCCCGTCTACTAAATATTTTCTCCCTGCTGTTGCATTGAGGGAGTCTCCCTACCATGGCTGTCCTGAACTGTCTGTATTTTGGCTGTGGCGGGATCAGAGCTATATTTTCTCCAAGAATCCTGCCCAAATTTCCCCTATTTTAGGTTATTACCTTGCCCTCCTCATGCCGTATGGGGGGAACCTGTCCAGAGCGCCATTAGCTCAGAAATAGTCAAAAAATATTCAACAGAGAGGGCTTTTTTCCCAGCACCATGGAGAAATGCTTTCATTTTCCTGTGAATTGTTTAATTTACTTCCATTATTCCCACCAACAAACCCACTGCTGCCCAAGTCGTTCACACTGAAAGTCGTCCCACTGAAACCTACCAGGCGATGGCGAGTTTGGGATGGGTTTCCATCAAAACCTACCAGGCAATGGCGAGTTTGGGATGGGTTTCCATCAAAACCTACCAGGCAAAGGCGAGTTTGGGATGGGTTTCCATCAAAACCTACCGGGCGATGGCGAGTTTGGGATGGGTTTCCATCAAAACCTACCAGGCAATGGCGAGTTTGGGATGGGTTTCCATCAAAACCTACCAGGCAATGGCGAGTTTGGGATGGGTTTCCATCAAAACCTACCGGGCGATGGCAAGTTTGGCATGGGTTTCCATCAAAACCTACCAGACAATGGCAAGTTTGGGATGGGTTTCCATCAAAACCTACCAGGCAATGGCGAGTTTGGGATGGGTTTCCATCAAAACCTACCAGAGGGTGGAGAGTTTGGGATGGGTTTCCATCAAAACCTACCGGGCGATGGTGAGTTTGGGATGGGTTTCCATCAAAACCTACCGGGCGATGGCGAGTTTGGGATGGGTTTCCATCAAAACCTACCAGGCAATGGCGAGTTTGGGATGGGTTTCCATTGAAACCTACCAGGCAATGGCAAGTTTGGGATGGGTTTCCATCAAAACCTACCAGAGGGTGGAGAGTTTGGGATGGGTTTCATCAAAACCTACCAGGCGATGGCGAGTTTAGGATGGGTTTCCATCAAAACCTACCGGGCGATGGCGAGTTTAGGATGGGTTTCCATCAAAACCTACCGGGCGATGGCGAGTTTGGGATGGGTTTCCATCAAAACCTACCAGAGGGTGGAGAGTTTGGGATGGGTTTCCATCAAAACCTACCAGGCAATGGCGAGTTTGGGATGGGTTTCCATCAAAACCTACCAGGCAATGGCGAGTTTGGGATGGGTTTCCATCAAAACCTACCAGAGGGTGGAGAGTTTGGGATGAGTTTCATCAAAACCTACCAGGCGATGGCGAGTTTAGGATGGGTTTCCATCAAAACCTACCGGGCGATGGCGAGTTTGGGATGGGTTTCCATCAAAACCTACCAGGCGATGGCAAGTTTGGGATGGGTTTCCATCAAAACCTACCAGGCGGTGGCGAGTTTGGGGTGGGTTTCCATCAAAACCTACCAGGCAATGGCGAGTTTGGGATGGGTTTCCATTAATCCACAGGTTTTCCTTCTTTTTTGCCTCCAGGATACACCATTGCCAACGCAGCTGCCGCTGTCACAGCCACTCAGCTCAAGCAAGCAGTGACAATGGGACAAGACTTGGCCACCTACGCCACATATGAAGCCTATCCTGCCTTCGCTGTCGCCGCACGGAGCGACGGCTACGGAGCCTTTTAACCAAATTCCCTCAAACCCAGCACAGGCAGAAAGGAGAAGAAAAAACAATCTCAGTCTGGTAATTCAACACCCTCACAATTTTCAGCTAATCTGTGGGCTAAGGTTTGTTTTAGTCGGAGTTGCAGTCTTGTAGGTCTTTAGTTTTGTGACAGGATGTCAAGGGCGGGGAGGGGGGAAGGAGAAATTAAAAAAAAAAATAGATCATGCAAAATCAGGTTTTCACACTAGAAAGCAGAAGCTCAGCCCAGGAAATGAGAGGTTCTCAGGTGTATACATATATTTTTATATGTATATATATATATTTATACACCTAGTGTGTGTGTCTGTGTGTGTGTGTGTGTGTGTGTGTGTGTGTGTGTTTACAAGCAACAACCTGTGCTGGAAACAGTTGGTCCCATGGCTGTTGTGACTGGGACCAGGGAAGAATGCGGTAGCCCAGCAAACCCCTCCATGCACCAGGAATTCTCCTGCATCCACCCTAAAGCTTCCAGGCCAGGCAGAGCAGAGGTGCCCCTTGGCCACAGAGGTTTGGCTCTCCTTGCCCCGGATCCCCCTGTGCCACCAGCATCTCAAGGCTCTTTGAAATTCTTCTTTGCCAAGACAAAAAATCATTTATCCTAAACATTTTTGCCCAGCCCAGGAGGCTAATTTTTAACAGGTTTCTGTGCTAATTTTATTTTTAAAGCAGGGCACAAGAATTCAGCAGAGTTTTCCCTCTTACTTTTCTCCCTCCCAGCCATATCCAAAAATTCAGCAAATACCGGTGTATTTTTGTGCACTTCCCATCGAATGGCACATTCACTGAAAAACAGGGAAACTTTTAAGCCTGAGGAGCAGAAAAGTGCTATTCATTAAGGCCAATTCTCTGCTTAATTAGAGCACGAGAGCTCACAGCCATGGCCCAGTAATAGCAGCACCTCGACAGGAATAAAATGATATCTAAAGAACATTTTCCCAGGTTGGAAAGAGCCCTGCCTTGCTTTACACATCAAATCAAGGCTGCTGCCTGCTCTGCTTCCAGCAAAAATTAATTTAGCAGAAGAGGGTTCAGGCCAACAGTAAAGGCACCTCTTAATTTGGAGAGCACCAGAGTTGGTGTTGTGTTTGAACCCTTTGGGGATGCTGGGAGCATCCTTTGGTGTACAGCAGGGGCATTATGCATTTATTTTTGC
This sequence comes from Phylloscopus whistleri, assembly GCA_017589585.1. Classification (NCBI taxonomy): domain Eukaryota; kingdom Metazoa; phylum Chordata; class Aves; order Passeriformes; family Phylloscopidae; genus Phylloscopus; species Phylloscopus whistleri. Next base: position 1,569,294 of record JADMLD010000043.1, read on the forward strand.
CATGGGATCGAGGGAGGAGTAATGATGCTATGGAGATATAGAAGGAATCCAGTGCTGGATAATTACAGAGGACATCTTAATCCTGGATCGTAAATCCTAGCTGGTGATGCCCTCTAAGAAAACTTGAATTTATTCAGTCTAGGACCAAAACCACCTTTTGGGAGGAAGAATTTACCACTGGGTTGATGACACCCAGCAGACCTGGCCCCAGACTTTTCACCAGGTTAAGATGCTGTGATGTGGCAGAGTAGAAGCCATTCCAAGGGGAGCTTTTCCTGTGCATCCCCCAAGCTGTGCAAAGCACGAGGGTCTGTGACAAGGTGGTGACTGCAGGAGCCAAGTGCTTCTTTCCTCTTCTGACTCAATTTCCCCTGGAACGGAACAAACCCCATAAGCTGTACAGTCTGAGGTCCCGTTAGACCCCCTCCTATTTATGAAGTAGCTCGTTAGGGTGACCCTAAAGGTATTACATGCACTCTGTGGCTGCTGCTGGCCACGTTGGGCTTTGCAGCAAAGGACAAACCTGGTCACAGAGGGCCAAATAACCGAGAGTGTTACGGATTTTGTGGCTTTTTTTTTTTTTTTCTCTTCTGTATCTGTCTTTAAGTGGTGTCTGCCAACGAGGAACATAGCCAGGAGAGTCTCTCAAGCCGTTGGCAGGGAGTGTTTCTCACTTTCTGTGTTCAGTAAGTTTAGTCTGCTTTTTCAGCTATTTATATAAGTTCAGAAAGATGTCAAAGCAAAGGGCAAGAAGCAGTATTAAAAATGTGTGCATGAAGCACTTATTTTTGTACGAGTAGTACAAGGTTTGTATAGAGTTTTAGCACTGTGAAGTGTAGCGAAAAATCACAATTTCCATTTACTGGAGGACAATCGTGTATGTTTAAAGGGAATGAAGGGGAAAATGACATCTCAATCGTCCATTACAAATTAGAACCGGGACTAAATTCTGTGAAGCAACCCTGTGATTTTCGAGTAATCTGAGGACATTCACTGGACTTTGAAATATCATTAAAACTTTTTAAACACATGCCTCAGTCCTTTTATACATCTGTAGTAAGCAGGAGCACACTTTGCTCCGGAGGGATCGATCCCAGGTCATGCTGGCGGGGTCACAAGCTGTTCAGGGGTGTGTTCCACATGCACTTTGGTGACCCTCACCAAGCACAGGCAGCAGAAAATCAGCAGTTTTGTACTTCTGCACTTCTAAGTGAGAAATCAAGGGGTTCTTGGCCTCTTTTCCCAGCACGTCTTTGGCCTGTAATTATTTACATACAGGAACTGGGTTTGCTGGGAATTCATTACAGTGGTGATTGTTCCTTACCCCATCCCAGTGGAGACTTTTTGGGGGGTTGTATCGATAGTGAGACAGCACCATGCAAAAATAAGGAGTAAATGGGGAGATCCATGATTTAGGGCTGTGAGGAATTTGGCCTACTTTGAGAGCAGCCTCTTGCCAGTTCACTGACAGGTAAATCTTTTTTAAGATGAGGCCCTGCTCCTTGGAAGTTCCATCATAGTTAAATGACTGAGAAACAGCGATTCCTGAGATGAGGAGTTCTGGGTTTGCACCTTTCCAGAGAGATCCTGAGCCCAAGAAATGGGGAAAACTCTGGTGCCTTGCTACCGATAACACAAGCCAAGGTCTCCCTGCCACTCCAAAAGAGATTTTGCCAAAATAGCTTGACATTGTTCTTCCAAAGAGGTCAGCTGTATTCCGGGCTCCAGCGGCTCTGCCAGCTCTGTTATTTTCCCTCATTAGCTTTTCCTGATGTCCTGCTTTCATTTCCTCCAAAACCAGGGCAATGGAGAATTTGCTGTTGTGCTGTAGTGTTTCCCCCTTGGCAGAACTGAGATCCCCTCTTTGCTCAGCAGCAGCCGGCTGGTCAGTTTTGGAGAGCAAGGGTGGTTTTCCAAGGAGTCTCAAACCCACAGCCCAACATAAAGAAAACATTATTTCCCATTTGTAGAGATGTGGGTTCCCAGTGGAGAGCAAGACAAAGCCAAAAACCATATCCACCAACAAGTCAAAGACAAGTTTGAGGTGTAAGTGATGAGATCTATGCCCAGAAAAATCAGCAGATGGCCTCATCTTTGGCTGCTGGCAAGGCAGGGGGTACAAAAGCTGCATTTTCCATCTCCCTTTTTCCAGCCAGTGCTCTCCTGGAGGTCTGTACAGCACAGGGCCTCTCATCTGAGGTGCAGAGTGAGAATAAAACATTTCTGAACTTTGTTCAGGGTGACACAACTCTGTGTTTGGAGCTGGCCAGACCCTGGAACATCCCACAGGGAAACTCTCACGTCCCACTGAAACCCCCTCAGTCGATGGGATAATGTGACTTTCAAAGGGATCTGCTTTACCTTGGAGCTTGCATGGCTCCCTTTTCCCAGCTAGGTCTCCCAGGGACCATCTCATCTCATCACTCCATCACATATCTACCTAGATTTCCCCTTTCTGGGAAAAACAAAACAAAACCACAACAAAACAAAACCAAACCCCAAAACAAAAAACAACAAAACAAAACAAAAATCAAACCAAAACAAAAAAACAACAAACAACTAAACAAAAACCACAAACAAACAAACAAAATAACCACCAAACCAAATGACCTTTGAAGGTGACATCCCAGTCAGGGATCACCAGTCCCTGCTGGTCACTGACTGGGGCTCAGCCTGGGCCTGGTGCTACTCATGGTGCTCTGATGGGATGGTTGTTCCTTTCTTCTTCTTTGTTCTGTCCCCCAAAAGCTTGGTCTTGGATAACATTCTAGTTCTCAGCTGTCCTTTTTCAAGTGCTGGTGGGGGCTTAGACAGCCCCTGCCCATCAACCCCTGTCCTTTGGGGATGCTTGGAGTGGGCTGCTCTCTCCCTGGACACCTCAAACTCCTCTCCATGCCCAGAGACTCGTCCTGGCCTGGCTCCAGCTATCCACAGGATTGTGCCCATCCAGATTTGGGATTGCTTAAGGAATAAACATTGGAAGAGTGACATTCCTTGGTCCCCAGCCCCACCTCGTGTATATCCGACCCTGGTTGTGGAGATGTTAAAAACCAGAGAGCTGCGGATAGGCTGCACACAAATACCCTCTGTGGGAGCCTGGAAAAAGCCCCAGACAACCACAGGATCCAACAAATCCCAAATCCTGCATCAAAGCCCCGAGACAGCAGAGGATTCTCCCCTGTCCCCCAGCGCCTCGGGTCAGATCCCAGATTAGCCTCCCCTAATAGCGCCGGTAAATTGGGAAGGGACAGGCTGTGCAGGAGGGAGGTTGTGCCGTGCGCAGGAGCTCAGCCCGCGGACACAAGTTTCCCGAGTTCGTGGTAGCTTATATCCCACGCCAACAAAAATAAAACAAAGGTGGAATTCTGCCCTTCTCCCGAGCACGTAGCAGGGCACAAATGGCTCCCCGTCGAGGGACAGCAGCCCGGGAGAGGGACGAGCAACTGTGAGGAGTAGTGAGTGCTATATTTAACAGCTGGCGAGGCGCCCAAATTCCTGAAAAATTCTTTTTTTCCAGGCTTTGGCTCGAGCTCGTTCTCGCGTAAAACAGCACTGGCACCTAGCGGCTGCTGGATCCAGGCACAGCATCCTCAAAAAAAGCGTGCAGGGAAGCAGGGAAGGGCTGCTGGTCACTGCCTGCCAACAGCCACGATGCTGTTACAGAGCAAATAAAACGAAGCGCTTCTCTCACAGAAAATTTTCTACACACAAAATATGCATAAAATAAAATAAAATAATAAAACAATAAAATTAAAAAATAAAATAAAATATAAAATAAAATAAAGTATAAAGTATAAATTATAAAATATAAAATATAAAATATATAAAATATAATATAATAAAATAAAATAATAAAATAAGCCCCCTAATCTTCAAAATCCTGCCCACTGATGACAGCCAAATAAACACGAGGTGTTTCACAAGAGAACCTGTGCTGGGGCACGAGGCACTCTCCAGATACCCTAATTCTGGCTTTCAACACTTCCTCTCCCATGCTTCCTAAAAACTCACTTTTGGGGTCAGATGCTCATGGTTTAGAGGGTAAATCTTTTACTGTGCAGTTCAGCTTGGCTTGCTTAAACATGTCCTACACGTCCTAAACATGTCCTACTGAAAAAAAAAAATACCCGCTGTTAGTGGGGTGGCTGGGGGAGTTATTAGGACAGGACATCAGGAGCACCCCCAGGGATTTGATTCCCAGTGATGTTCTTTCAAAGCTCTCTCTTTTTCCTGACTCAGTATTGCGACTGCTTTGAGCTCCTCTGGATGGGGATCTCTGAGACTGATTGCAGCTGGTTGGAAATGAATAATTCATCCTCTCCTACTGATTTTAAAGAGAGGCAAAATTATCTGATTGATGATTCTCTGAAGAATTAAGGAGATTGCATACAAAATTGGTACACATTATTGGAGCTTATTAAACATTTACAGTTGTTTAGCTGTCAGGCCCTACAAGAATCCTAAATCCAGACCTGAAATATGGTTTTTTTCTCCCTGTGGGCCCCAGTTCTACCACTTTACTGAGGGCAGAAGAGATTTAGGGACTGTGGAGCTGTCCCCACTTAGGGCAGCCCATGGCATTGCTGGTGAGAGGCAGCTCAGGAGGGACCTGCCATCAACGCTGACTCAGGGTGGTCATGGCTTTGTCCAGGTGTTCTGAAACCCTCCTGGGAAGATCCTCTACGTCCCTGGGGACTTTTTTGTGGTGAAACCCTTTCAGTCCACAGGTTTGGGCACTGCCCAGTGTACAGTACCCTGCAATGGTACCTTCATTCTGTGCTCGGATGTGGGTTGGAGAGGCACCACAAACCCTTCTGGTGACGCACCTGTAGGTGACTTTGGGTGGCCCTTCATCCAGCCAGAGCCTGCTGGCCTTAGGTCCTTCCTGATGCTCCAGCAAAGCAGGCTGGGGTCTGTTCAGAGCTGCCTCACCCACAGCTTTAACTCATAAATTCAGTTCTTACTGATTTCCATCTAATTCCCTCTGGGAGAGCCTATTCACCACCAATAGGCACAGGTTTAATGACAGAAGAAGTTACATCATTATTACAATAAGAATCAGCTGAAACTGGGCCTGGCCAGGACAGGAGCCACTTGACTGAGAGCCCATAAGGAGACTCAGCTGCAGGGAAAAGCCAAAACTTTCCAGGAAATTGAGCTTTGCGCATCAAAGGACAACCAGCAGCACTCAAGGGGCAGCAGTGATGTCCAGAGCCACAAAAAAACCCCTCCTGGAATATCTTGGAATCACATGGAGTTGGAGGAGACCCACAAGAATCATCCAAGTCCACCCCTGCACAGCCCAGATACGAAATCTCCTGCCTGTCTTGGGTTGCAATGCAAGACGTAACCAAAAGTGTGTATTCTATTGCCATCTGTTGAAACCTGCTGGGGAGGTGTTTTTCTTTATCTCTTCCACCACCCATCCTCCCTCCAGGGGGTATCTGCTGTTCATGGGCCATCCAGGCTCACTGCATGGCTGATACAATTCCATCAGTCCATGGGGAGATGCTCCACCCAGGGGGAGGAGCCCAGCATTCCTATGTGGATAAAACCTGAGAGTCAGAAGACCCAGAGGAAGACCAGATCCATCTCACCACCACTGGACCTTCAGAGGAAAACTGCACCCTTCGACAGGATCATCTCTGCTCCAACAGGACCACATCTGTCACTCCAGCAGGACTTGATTGGGCTGCTCCCAACACCCTGACCAACAGGGCGTCAGGTTGTGTTCTGACTCTGTCAGGGTTTTTTGTTTGTTTGGGGTTTTGTACTACTACATTTTTATTTTAATTTTCCTAGTAAAGAACTGTTCTTCCCATTCCCAAATCTTTACCTGAAAGCCCCTTAATTTCAAAATTATAATAATTCGGAGGGAGGGGGTTTACATTCTCCATTCCAGGGGAAGCTCCAGCTTTCCCTGGCAGACACCTGTCTTTCCAAACCAAGACACTGCCAAGTCCTTTATGGAACGGGATCACCTATGGAGCTGTTATTTGAAATGCTGAGGATGAGCCTTCAAAGGGGACCGTGACCAGGCGGAAGAATACCCTCTTCTTGTAGTGCCCGAAGTAGCGGAGCCGGTACACGCCCGGCTCGGTGCCCGCCGGGATGTGCCACTCAATGGTCACGTTGCTCTGGCCACCGGATCCTTTGCTCCAGTAAAACCTGGGAAACAGGCACAAAACTGCAGTCAGAAAGGAAATCTGCCCCTCATTGGAGATGAAGACACTCAGGGTAAGCTCATTTTAAGTCCTCCCTGCAGAGGGGCAGACCTAAACCAAGAGGGTGAATATTCACTTAAATCACAATGATTCACTTTAATCTATAATGATTGAACTCAGGGCTTCTGGCACCCATTTCCACATCAAAAGCCCATTTCCTTTTACAGACTCCTTGTGCAAAAGCCTTTCTGCTCAACCCCAAAACTCTGCAGAGAATGCTCAGCCTCAAAACCCCACACGTCATCTGGACACGAGGGATTTTTCAGCTGGCTCTGAGGGAGCCCTTCTTGGGAAGCTGATGAAGATTCACCTACAGCTCTGCAAGGTGTCACCAGCCTTGCTGCTTTGTGGATATTTTTCCTGAAGGCTGACCTCTCCACCCTTAACTTTTCTTTCTTCCAAACTTTTAAAAATCGTTGTCAGTTTATGCTGCACAGCACATCTGGCCACTTTTCCCTGTGAGTCTCTCTTGTTTTCTCTGGTGTGCCAGAGGGGTGGATATAGGCTAGGAGCAAGCTGGACCACAAACCTTCTGTAATTCCTGCCCTTCCTCCTCCCTTTCCCAAATTTACTAGCCTCCATTCCAGATTCTGGAGCCAAGGGGATCACCAGTTTTGCCAAATTAAACCCCCCCCAAATATGAGCTGATCCTCCCCTGGAGGGCATTACCTGCAAGGCCAGGACTAAGCTGGGGTTGGGAGCTCTGGAATGAAGCCCTTCAGGTCAGACTGGAATGCTCCCTGGATTCTGGGGGTCAGGGGGAATTGCTCAGGGCACCCACCTGGTGTCCCAGGAGGCGTCGTTCAGCACCACACGCCAGCTGCTGGTAATGTTGGAGTATCTCTCCACTGTCAGGAAGTTATGCTCAGTCTGGAATAAAAACACCAAAGTTCAGCAGACACTGAAGGTACAGGCACATCCCCACCTTCTGTGGCACTTTAAACTGGATAGGGACTGTGCTTCCTCATGCTTTACTGGCAAATGTGGGAATCACTGGCTAAAGTGTTATATTTTACTGCCAAAGCACAAATTTAAGCTGATAAATGGTGCAAAGACCTTGTCTGTAGGAAGAGAAGGGGCAGTGACAATGTCTATGCAAGGTGAGTGATGGAATGCATTAAGTGCTTTGCTCATTTCCTTTGTTCTGTTAAAATAAAGCAGCAGGGTGGTAGGATGGAAATTAGAGACCAGGTTTGCCCTGCACACCAACCTGGCCTAACACGTAATAAGGTTCGACTTCATAAAGAGATCATCAACAGCCCAAATTCACTTCTTTGCCCCAAAAGCTTTTTGGTGGTGTGAATTCCAAAGCATACATTTTCCTCTGGTCTCCCAGCAAAGAAAAAAATCCTACCCAAGCATCCCTTAATCCCAAACACCCCAATTCCAGCACCATTCCATCACATTTACCGCGTTCTCTGCAGAGTTCCTGGGGTTTGCACCCACAAAAGTCACTTCAGCAACTTCTCCCTGGGGAGACATTGACATTTGCATTAAAGGCTGAGCAACACATTAACAGAATCTTTTCAAGAGGCCATTTGATGTATTTAGGGGGTGGGTTGGTTTTGTGGTGTTTTATTGTGCTTGGTTTGTTGTTGCTGTTGTTTTAAATTATTTATCATTTCACTTGTTGCAACAGCAGTGGACAATTGATGCTTTGAACTGCTGCTCTGGGCCTTGCCATTCTGGTTGTCCTGCTTGCTGGATAAACTCCACCACTGCACATAAAAAAGGGAGGAAATAAGGGGATTTTTCAGAATGCTTCCCTGCCTTACTGCAGGGAGTAAGGAGACAGCAATGAGGTGAAAGCCCTTGCTCTGAACATCTTATCTAAATGCTGAGCATTGAAAACAGAACCATTTCTGACATTTTGATTTAATTTCATTTACATTCCCCAGGAGAGGCATCAAAGGTGACCTGATTGCTGCTTGTAAAAAATTCACTGTACAATATTTGCCTATTTAATCAACTGCTATTTTGTTTTGAGGCAGAAGGGGAAATGTGCTTTGTGCTGAATTAAGGGCTTTAATTTTCCCCTTTATTCACTCATTTTATTCCCGTTCAGTTCAGTGGCATAGGTGTGGAAATCCTCTGTCTCTGCCTTCTCAACCGGGCCCTCCAGAGACGAGACCTGCTTGGTCTGAGGGCACCACAAATCACAGACTTGTGGGGTGAGGGGCAAGAATTTAAAGGCAATGTCTCAAACAGGTTTTAGGGACTCCCTGAAGCTCTCACCTCTCTGTACTCGTGGCTCACTTCTTCCAGCACATCCCCAAAGGTTTTGGAGGCCGGAGCCTTCTCGGCGCTGAGAGAAGGCAGCAGGGTCATGTTGATTATGTTGAAAAAGGGGGGCTCTGGACCACGGGGCAGCTCCTGAGTGGCATTCTGGGAGAGGGAAGATGTGCCCCTTAAACATCCACGTGGGCAGCCAGGATTCCCTGAGGAACCACAGCCCTGCTCCGGCTCTGCTCACACAGATTGTAGGAATAATAAAAGCAAGCGTGAAAGCAAAGCAGAGGAGCTCCATCTGTGCTCTGCCTGCAGGAGCAACCCCTGCAGGACACCTGCTGCCCTGTTGCTGGGGTCTCCTCAATCCAGCCCTAGGATATCCCAGAATATTCCTGCCCACCACTCCTGCCCCTTCACATGGTCACAGTGATAATGGGCACCACCAGGTACACCAAAAACGCAGCAGATTTTTTTCCCCTTTTGGTAGAAAAGCAGCAACTTCAGGCTGTGCTGAAACGTTGGAGGTACTGATTTCCTACACTTGGAGCTGCAAAACCCCCAGAATTTCTCAAGTGGTGTCAGAGCCCCATTACAGGGATTCTTTTCATACCATGAAGTGCTTCTCAAGGTGGATTCTGAAGAGAGAGGGGAGCAGTCGGGTGGCCTCAGTGAGGAACAGCCACCACCACAGGCAGGATTTAGATGTCCCCAGCAGCCTGTGGCATGTAGGAAATGCTGCTTACCAGAGCAATAGCCTTGGCCAGGCCCCTGTACAGCTGGATGTAAGCAGAAAGGGTGTGTGGCCCATAAATAGTCGAGGCAGCCTCGTATCGTTGAACCTGGAAAGGACAAATTTGGGAGAGGAGGGTTGGGAAGGCTCCCGAGTGGTTTGTACATCCCATCCCACCCAGCTCAGGATCAGCAATGGGGTTATTTACTCCCTTTCTGATAAGGAGACAGCCCCAACAACTCATCAAAGTATTTCTGCTGCAATTTCAGGTTACTCCTCATTCTCCAACCTGCTGCAAACAGGGAGGGCCTGTTTGCTCTTCCAGTTAGCACAGTTTTTACCCTCTTTGCTCCTCCAATTATCATGTGGTTTACCCTCTTTTAAAGGCTTTAAACGCAACTTGTCTCCCCCTCCAGCTTTTTGGGGTGGGATTCTTCCAACCTTCCCTCCCAGTTCTCCCTGCCCATTTTCATGGCAAAGGAAAAGAACTCTAAACACACACATATAATATAATAGAACTCTAAACACACACATAATTTAATGTGAATTGTTAGCCCCTGGAGCCAAAAGCTGTACTCAGACAGACAGATTCAATCCCCAATTTTAACATTTACCTGGTATTCCTCATAGGTGGTGATGTAGTGGGTGTAGACATTACACAGACCTGCAATCACAACGTTCATCCCTCGTGTCCCATGGGAATCAAATTCCTAAGGGAGGAAACAAAACCCTTACCTTGAAACAACGGCTCAATGCACAACTACACTGTTGTTGTTATTGTACCAATATTGTTATTATTGTTATGGTAGTTGGCATTATTATATATTCACTCCCCAAAGAGAAAGAGGACAAATGACCTCACATTCCAGGAAATCTAGGGTTTTGGAGTTTTTTTTGGAAGCTGATGTCTGTATACTCCTAAAAAACCAGGGATATAAGTGTGAGAAAGGCCCAGTGAATTGTGGAGACAGCATCTGGGATGGGGATTTTATTTAGGCTGCAGCCAGGATGTGTCAATCAAATGGAAAAAATACTTTTGGGGTTTTTTTGTGGTTGGTTGTTTTTGGTTTTTGAGGGGGTATTTTTTGTGGGTTTTTTGTTTGTCTGTTTGTTTTTGTGGGTTTTGGGGTGTTTGGGGTTTTTTTTGTTTTTGTTTTTTTGCATTTGTTCTCATGTTGCAAAATCCTGGTAGGGATTAAGGAGCTGAACCCCTCCATCCCAAACTCCTGCTGGCATCAGTTGTGCCTGGATCCCTGTGGAATTGGCTTAATGGATTGAAACCCAATCAGTTGGTGTTTTAGGGAGGATATTCATTTCTCCTGCCTGTCAGGAAGCAGATGGAAAATCTGTCTGAAGAAAATGGGAGAAGGAAACATCTGTGGGACACGAGCCCCGTGAGCCCAGCTGGGAGGGGAAAACAGGAGGCTCAAGAAAAGAGAAGTTCCAGACATGCTGCGCTCTGGGGAAACCTCAGCAACTCACACTTTTAACAGCTTCCCGCAGCCTGCGTCCAGACATGGTCCTAGGGCATGGAGGGAACAAAGTCAGGCCCCAGAATCATGGAACCCCAGGATCCCTGAGGCTGGAAAATCCCTCCCAGCCCATGGAGTCCCAGCTGTGCCCCATGCCCACCTCGTCCCCAGCCCAGAGCACTCAGTGCCACCTCCAGCCCTTCCTGGGACACCTCCAGCCATGGGCACTCCAAAGCTCCCTGGGCAGCCCCTGCCAAGGCCTGAGCACCCTTTCCATGCAGAAATTCCTGCTGCTGTCCAAGCTGAGCCTCCCCTGGCACAGCTTGGGGCCCTTTCCCCTTGTGCTGTCCCTGTTCCCTGGGAGCAGAGCCTGACCCCCCTGGAGCTGTGGAGAGCAGGGATCTAAAGCAGGAATTGCAGCCCCAGCACTGCCCAACATCCCTTAAAGCCTCTATGCACAAGTTCAGCCAAAACACCTCAAAACATTTCACCACAGCTAGGGAGGGGCTGGAGGCACCCCAGGGCAGGGTAGAAATAAAGGTACTAGAGATAAACCATTATCCTATTTCAATTTGCATCACTGCACCACCAACAGTCAGTGCAATTCATCATTATGGTGTTTGTGGTGCCAAAAACAGTATCCAAGTTAACAAATCCCTTTGGTTTCCTTGAAGCTGCATTTTGTTACAACCAAAATGATTCAGGAAGCCTGTGTGCATCTCAGTCATTCTCAGGGTGAGTCTGGGGGCAATTTTGAGCCTAGCCCCCTTTCTACCTGCAGTCAGAACAGTTCCAGGAGGTTTGGATGAAATCTGGCTGCAGTAAATAGAGCAAGGGCCAAGGAATACACACGTGAACTCCCCGGGAACAGCAAGGATTGCCAGGGATCCGATGGCAGCAATCTGCACATCCACGATGTCCGGGTGCCAGGGGTGGGGCCAAGTCATCTAAGGGGGATGAAAAAATGCAGATAAATACTCTGGTTTAGTAGAAAAAAAATAACTGAGGTGTTTTCCTTCCTACAGTTATCAACCAGGCAGATAAATTTATTTTGTGAATTCATTTGTAAATTAAAGCTCTTTGTGAAATACACGAGAAGGTGGTTTACCTTCATGTGGTGTCTGACCATAGGAGTCACATAAGCAAGGGTAAATATTGGGGGTAAGGCAAAAATAAACCCCTGAATAAGGTGCTGCCAGAGGGGCAGATTTAGGCAAAGTGGGTAAAGAAGGTCAGGGCAGCACCTAGAAACCCCTCACCTGCATGGAAAAGGACAGAATTGGGATTGATGAGGAGATGAAAAATCTCACTCCAACGAGCCAAAAAAGGTTTTTTTCCTGAGGAGCAATTTGCTGGGGGCAAAACATGAATGACAAAAGCTTGTGAAGCACGTCAGAAGCAGGAGGCCTGCCAGAGCACCCCTAAAATGTGCTAAAGCCGTAAGAATAAAGTGTAATCTACTCTCAGAAACACCATCCTGCATGGAGGAGGAGGCGGCTGGGAGGAGCTGGAGCCTCTTTTGAGGGGAGCTGAGGTGAGGAGCTGATTGAACACAGAGTGACAGCAGGGAAGCTTTTAAGGAGGCTGGTGAAAGGAATAACAATGAATTTCCTTGTCCAGATGGCCTCGTCTAAGTGCTCTAAAGAACCCTGGACATGATCCCTCTGCAGCAGCGCATTTGCCTCAGTGCCAAGGGAGCACCAAGGGAAAAGGGGCAGCGATTTCCATTTGGAGTTGTAAAGCAGGATTTGGGGAGGCTCACAAAGTGCAAAGGCCAAGCTGAGCCCTGAGCACGGGGATGGGCTGGGATCCATGGAGCAGCAGCTCTGCAGAGCCCATGCAGCCTGTGCTCCCTCCCTGTTCTCCACCAGACATCACAGGCATCACCCGTGGCTCCCTAACAAACCCAAGAGGGGTTGGGATCTGTGGTCCCAGCCCAGCCCAGCGAGCCCCAGGGCACACACGGGTGTGTCCTCACCTCTCCCGTGCTGAAGAGGATGGGCTTGGGTTTGTGGCAGGCTTTGGTTTCATTCGATGGCTCTCCCAGCAGCTGGTCCCGGATGTGATCCCAAAATGGGTCCCCTTCCACTGAGCCTTGAGAGGGAAACATCTTTAAACCCTGTTCCTCAGCTGCCCCAGCAGCTCTCAGACAGACACTCCCTGCTCCCAGCTCCTGGCTGTGGGATGTTTCTCAGTGGGCTCTGACCACCTCCCTTTCCTGGGGTGGTTTGAGGAGCTTGAGCTTCAGCCCAGCTCAGCCCCATCCTGGCAGCCTTCAGGCAACGAGAACGAATGAGCAGGAGAGTCCCAAACCAGCTCTTTCTTCTCCCTATTCCCCACCCCATGCCCCTGCTCTCCTTCCTCCAGGGCATGGCCATATCCTTTTCCCAAACGGATGCAGACAAACCCTCGAGGGGTGTCCTCCACCTTGCTAAAAGCCATCCCTTTGGATGCTGTGAAGTGACTCTGGGGGTTTCAGTCCCCCTGGGGGCTGCCCCGTGCCCTCCCTATTCCTACAAAGCCACATTGGGATCTGCCCCCAGATTACCTTGGGTGAAGTTGAAAGCCCCCACTCCGTCGATAGTGCCCGCAGCAAAGCTGTGCCCCAGGGCTGGTTTACAGGTTTTAACCTAAATCAGAAGGGGGGAAAGGGAAGGGAAAAGGGAGCAAACCCATCTTCCTCATTGTGGCACAGGTGCTGCTGCAGGAACAGGGCGTTCCCTGCCGCTCTCACCGTGTGTGTGGCGTTGAGCTCCACGGACACATCGCTCATGTTCACCCACTGGTGGGCTGAGCTCAGGGGTCCTGTCACCTCCTGGGTGGCTTTGTCATACAGCTCCTAAGGGACACACGAGGTGGAAAGGAATCCTTGAGGGGCAAGCAGCCAGGAAGCCAGCTGTGCTGAGGAACAGCCATATGGATCATTTCCTCATTCCACCTTCCCAGGGCCTCTTTCCGGCGCTGATGCACGTCTGTATTTCCCAAGTCCCTTTTTTCCTGTCACCCTGCACACCACGAGCCCTGCAAGCTCTCTCTGTCTCAGGGAGGGAGGACACTTCTCTTTCACAGCTGAAACGTGCCCCTGTTTCAGCAGGATGGCAACTTCCTTCTCCTGGTTGCCACCTCTCGGCGTTTCTCACATCTTGGGCCAAGCAGATAAAAATGTTTTCTGTGAGAAAGAAGCGCTTTGCTCTACTCACTGCCTCAAAGTGCTGGGCCTCTGCCCTGTATTTACTGCACCCTTGACAGCTGACACACACTCAGCCCTTCAGGGAATGGTTTTTCAGCCTCAGGTTGGTCCATGGGAAGGGTTGCCAGAAGTTACACAGGTTTAATGACATTCCTGGAAGGAACTGAGGGCACAGCCTTTGAAGGTCAGGAGTCTGAGGTGTTAAAGGCAGCAGCAGTGTTTTTTCCCTGTGTTTGATGCACACACCAGGACTCTTGGACTGGGGACAGAGGCACCATCAGCCTGGAGTGGCTTCAGGGCACAGCCTCTGAAACAGTGATTAAAGGAAAAGCCACCACCAAGCCTCCTGCTCTTCCTCCTCTGCTGGACATGCTCCAGTTCCTACAAGCTGCTGTCCCTGAAATGCTGCCAAGAGCTCTCCTTGCACTCACTGCTCTCACATCCCACAGGAGGGGAAGCAGCAAATTAAGCCCTGGGTGGCTTTAGAGCCCACAGGTGACAAAAGGGAGCCCTTTAGGGCAGAGGAAATGCAGGGCCAAGCAGAGCAAGGGGAACATCCTCTGTGGGGGTTTAAGCCACACGTTTTACCTCACATTTGTGTCAGTTTGGGAATGTGATGCCAAACTGACCCACAAGTGGTGTGTGGTGAGCTCTTCCAGGAGGATTTTTCCCATCATGATGCCTTTGAGATGCATGGGAGGGAGGGGGAGAGGATAAGAGGGGGCATCCTCACTATATCCCAGTGAGGCATATTGAGATCAAAACCCCAAACCAACATCTTCAAATGACAACTCCTGCAGCGATATATCTAAATAAAAGTAGGTGTTGTCCAGCCTAAATTCAGGTTTCTAATCAGATGTGTTATACCTGAGGAAATTTTTCACTGCCATTAAGATCTCCTACACTGTCCTAAGCCTAAAAAATTCAGCCTCTGATGTCCTCTTGTTTGCAGTGGACAGAGACATCACCAGCTGCTTGCAGAGCTCATTTACCCATTAAAAATAAAACCAAGGAACTGTAGAGTCTAATTTGAATCTACAAACATTCACCAAAACAGGTACAAGATTGATAGAAGATGGAATATCCAGAGGGAAGGGATCCACAAGGCTCATCAAGTTGCTTAAATGAGCATGAATTCCTGTCGCAGCAGCACTCACACACACTCAGAGAGCAGAAGATCCCTTACCTTTGCTTTCAGGTAGATATTTTGCCCTATAATCCTGGTGCTCTCAAACATGTCACTCCCAGGCCCCTCGGCCATGCACATGGCTGCCTGTTGGGAAATTTGTTTGGTGATCAGTGATTATGGAGAGCACCTGGCACTGCCAGTGGTGGTCAGACTGGGGGAACTGAGGGCTTCTTGCAGGCCACATCAAAATGACAACACTGGAGGTAAATTTGGGGCGAATGACCGGAAAATCAGGCGCGCGGGGGACAAAGCGCAGTTGACTCCCGGAGGTGGCATCCAGGCCAGTCCGAAAGGAGGTGATTTGTTTAACTTTTAGTGCCCTCTCCATGCAGAGTGCTGGAGCACAGGGCCCTGCAGAGGGTGGGACAGGCGGGTCACACTCACCCCTCCGACGGGACAGCTGCTCTGGGGGTTGTCACACGACTCGCCCGTGTTGGCACAGAAGGGGCCCCGCGTGTTGGGGGACACGTCTCCCAGATTGGACGAGGCAAAGGCGGCCACAAAAGAGCCCTGCCAGGGCCAGAGAGCATTGCAGAGCCTTGCAGGGAAAGCTGCACAGCCCAGCTCTCCCTGCAGCTGCTGTGGCCACCAAGCAGGATCTAGTTTATTCCCAAAGTCACTGGGAGCACTGGGATGGGGCTTTAGGCACATCCCAAGGGGTGAGGCAGGAGAGCAGGGGAGAATTGGATGCACCTGATGCCATTTCAGGGAAAACTTCACACCACCTTGGTGTGCAGTGTTTCCCCCTCCCCCCCTTCCACCTCAGCTCTTCCCAGCGTGTCCCCAGCTTCTCATGTTGCTGATCAGATGTTTGTGGGTCATTAGAGCACCTTGCACTGGATTTTTTTTCCTTCCAGGCATTCACCATGACTGATTTACAGGGGGAGAACTATTGGAGCTGACTGCAGGGACACTTTCCAGGTTGTTCAAGGCTTGAATGCTACCAGGGATGGGGCAACCACAACCTCCCCAGATTTTAATCAAAATAAATGTGAGTTACTCCTCAAGTCTGGATAACTGCCACTGATTAGCGGTTTGGAAAGTCAAGAATACACCCTCCAATTTCCCTTCTGAAGGGGAAAAAGGAAATAAACCCCAGCATTCGCCTGCGCTGTGTGTTTCTGTGTTTGCCCTGCTGTTCCAGCTCGCCCCCTCCCCGTCCCAGCGCTGTCTGGCCCATGCCCGCGGGCACTCCCACCTCTCCCGGGAGCATCCCTTTGTTCTTCTCCTGCTCAAACAGGTAGGAGGCGTAGCCCACGTTGTCGCTGTTCACCAGGTGGTTGGTGTTTTTCATGCTCACCGGGTGCACGGCAAACCAGCTGAGGGGGCACACACACAGAAAATGCTCTCTTTGCTCTGTGCAGATGCTCCATCCTGTGTGTTTGTGGGGATTTTCTTTGGGAGAATGCACACAGGGACTCGTGGCACTTAGGGGGGGTTTAGCAAGGGCACAGGATTCCCATCCTCTCCCTTCCTAAGCAGGGGGGCTCATGGCTGTAACCATCCAGGCCTCGAGTGGACACAGGAATTTGTCACTGCCATTATCAGGGCCACCAAGAGCTCCTTCAGACCTGAACTGACTCTTGCAGTAACCCAGAGAATTATATTTTGCAGGGATTTTTTATATTCCAAGGAACAAGGAGGAGTCAGGTAAAAAAAGCGGGGGGAAACGGGACAACGTCATTATTAAAAAACAATAATGAGGGTATGGAGAAAAACCTGCTGCTCTGGTGGTCAGTACCTGATAAGGCCGAGCTCGTGTCCATCCTCATCCACCATCTTCAGCACCAGCATTTCTTTATCCGTGTTGGATGAATACCTGGATGGGAACAGGGCAGGGAAATCCCAACAGAGTCAGGGCCGTGGTCATGCTCTGCGTTGCTCTGGCAGGTTAAATCCCCACCAGGCTGAACAAGGATGTGAAAAGGTTGTTCCAGGCACTACCAGTGCACAGCGAGGCCTCAGAGAAGCATCTGGAACCAGCTGGGAAGGGAGGGAAGAGCTATGGCTCTGTCACTGCTCCTCCAGGGAATGGAGAGAACACAAATTCGTGCACCAAGGACAGCACTTTAATGCCCTCTGACCCTTTATTTGTTAAATAAATCAAAGGGTCACATCCTTGACCAATTCCTCATGCTTGAAGAGGGCAACCACAGCTCTCAAGCCCTTTTCAAGCAGTCAATTGTTTTCTCCTGCCTGGGGAGATTTTACCTGTTCCGCTCGGACTCCGGGTTCTCCAGGTAGGAGAAAGGGCTCCGGTTGATCTGGCTGTTTTCTACTGTGCCTCTGTTTATAAAGATCCTTCCTTTCTTCATGTTCTCATGGGCAATATCTATGCTCTGCAAAGCAGCAAGACAGGGAGTACCAGGCTGTAAGGCACATGGGAGGTCATCTGGAAAAACTTTCTTTCCCTCCCCATCCATCCCCAACCCGTCCTTGGAATTTGGGGGGGTGCTACTTCGTTTGGGAATTTTTCCTAAACTCATCTAAAATTCTAGAAAATGATGACAGCATTTTTGAACCACCGACAGCTGTCTCTGAAGAAAGGCCTCAAAGCTCCTGCTTTCTGAGCTGCAGGCAAACACGAGCCCACCTCAAAACGTGTTTTGGGGTGGTGGAGGTGCCACCCCAAACACCACGGGCAGAGCTGTGCTGGGTGGCACCGACCTTCACAATGCCATTGACAATGGAGTTGAGGGCTGGCCTGACGAGCCCCTTGCTGGTGATCCAGAAGAGGGTGTACTGGAAGTACCCCCCGGGCCCCGAGTGCGTGTGGGTGCCGCTGAGGATGACGTTGTCCTGCCGGTACAGATCGCCGTACTTGCTCTGCAGCTGCTTCAGCACCTGAGAGGAAGGAGGTGCTCCTAAAAAACCCCTTCTCGTGCCCAAAGGCTACCCAGATTTGTGCCCAGATTTGTGCCCAGCTCTTGCAAAAAAACCCCTCAGCCATCCACTCCTCTCCTCGCTCTTCTCTTTCTGCCCGCCACAACAAGGAGGTTGTAGCTCCTGGCTTGGCAAGAGCCTCAAAACAGGAATAGCTGATGTAAAAAGACCTTTACATCCAACCTGAAGTGAATCCTAGGCCATTCCAGGATGATCCAGTTCTCCAGCACCTCCCTCCCTCCTCTGCTGCCTTAGAGGCACCACAGCAATGTACTTGTGATCCCAACAAGCTCCCGGCACTTCTCCCACCGAGACAAGAACAAAGTCCATCCATGCAGCAGAGGCACAGCATCACCCCGAGGAAACCCCAAGGGAAGGAAGCCCCCAGCCCGTGCCCTGTACCTCCAGGCGGACTCTCTGGGACACCATCCCGATGTCGGCGCTGACGAAGACCACGCGCGCGGGGCCCTCGGGCTCCGCCACGATGAAGGCTCGGCTGTAGAGGCGCGAGAGCAGCCCCCCGCCCACCTGCTCGGGGTTGGCGTATCCCATCTGCAAGAGAGCAGCTCTGTCACAAACACCCAGCCCTTCATTGCTCTCCACGCCTTCCCCTGAGCCCATCTGCCCCCAGGGCTCAGAGGACTCATCCAGCAGCTCCGAGCTGCAGCTCTGTCTTGCCCCGCTGTTGCTTTTTTATCTTTTTTTTTGTCAGGGTCAGGACTAAATGCTCAGGGTGGTGTTTCTTTGTTCAGACTCAGGTGTTTATTAATTCTTACCTGTAGTACAGTCTCACAAACCGTGAGTGCTACAGCATTCCTAGCCAACAAACTAAAATTAGAGCCGTATCTCTCTCTCTACAAGGCCTTTTAAGGATAAATTGTCCAATTAAGAAATGACACCTAAATTATTTTTACTTTTAACCCAATAACCAACCACCATGGCCTGCACTGTGGACTTTTCTATCCAATTACAAAACAGCACCCAGAGCCATGGAGAAGGAGGTGAAAAAGAAGAACTCAGCCTCCTCCCTCCCTCCCCTAAAACCTCCACCTTGCTTTATATCTATTACTGTATTCTAAACCCTTAAACCCTAAGTTTCCACCCTGTGATATCACACACTTCCATTTAAACCACACACCCACAATCCCAGTGCTGTCACTCAATTTTGGAAGCCTTCTCCATGGCCTCAGGTGGAATGCAGTGTTTGCTTGGGGGTCAGTGCCTGTCAGCACAGAAAGCCTGAAATTCTCAGTGCCCAGGGTTCCAACACCCTGCAATTCCAACAGTCATGGAATGGTTGGGCTTGGAAGAGGCCTGAAAGCCCATCTCCTTCCAACCCCCTGCCATAGGCAGGGACACCTCCCACCAGCCTGCCTTGCTCCAAACCTCAAAGAAATTTCAACTTATGTTTGAAGGCCACACACATTTGGCAAGGCAGAGGCTCTAAACCAGAAATCCTGCAAAAAAATACTCACAAAGGATGAAAATCCAGTATTTCACCAACCCCATGAGGAACTCCCCAAACTCACCAGAGGGACTTGTGCCACAGGCCCCGTGCAGTCAGCTCTGCCAACACCCACCAAGTACTTTGCTGCTTCTGCTACGTTGTTGTTGGAACCTGTCAGAACAATTGGCAGAGCAGTGGACACATGAGCAAGCAGAATCAGGGACAAAAGAGGCCAAAGGGCTCTGGCTGAGTGCTCTGGGTGGATTTCCAGCAGGCTGTCAGTGTGCCCAGGATGGGAAGGCCTCTGGGGTGGCAAAGGGTGGAGCAGGCATGAAGAACCACCCAGGGAGCTCTCCAGAGGGGTCACTGGACTCTGTTAAATGGGTGGTGATGCACAGCCAGGGGGAACCAGCCCAGCATTCCCAGTTAAACCCTCCAAGCCCACCAGTACCATGCAGGAACCAGATCCAAGTGCTGCTTCACACAGCCAGTTCAGCTCAGCAGTGGTAAGAAAAAAGGGATGGCATGTCAGGAGCTAGGGAAGACAGAATGGCACACCCAACACTTCATGTGCCCAATGCTGGTGCCCTGGTCCTCCCCCATAAAACCACAGCAGAGCCAGCTGAAGCTCAGAGAAGGGAAAAGCAGTTCTGAGCAGTGATTTCCAGGTAAATGGTGAGGAAAAGGTCTCCCAAAGGAGATCACATCTCATCCCAGCCACCAGGAAGGTGCAGAAATCCTTCCAGGGGGGACAAACCCGTGGAAGAAAAGCCATCAAATCATAATCAATCAGAGAGGTTATCTGCATCTCAGGAAATCCCAGAGCCACAAATGACTGGAGCCTGAGATAACACTGTGGGAAAATATGAAATGTTTCTGTGTGCTTGCTCTGTTCCCACAGCCCTCCCCAGGCAGAGCTTTGGGATCAGGGGATGCTCCATCTTCCCAGCCTGGCCTTTCCTGGGCTGTCACTTGAAACACAGGAGAAGGGAAACACCCACACTGGCCACAGACTGAGGCCATTTCTGTCACTTAAAATGACACCAGCTAACTGGGCCACCCCCTTAGAACCACCCTTCCTCCTCTTCCTCCTCCTCCTCCTCCTCCCTCCCTCCCCCAAGAGTTCTGACACAGAGGAGAATCATTTGTGCAAAACTCTGAGGTGTTATAGCCTAAACCCCTGAAGTTTTGAGTCCCAAAAGTGAACTACATCCTATCTGAGACCAAAATCCAGAAGCTGGAAGGTCCCACTGAGCAGACGTTGAGTCCAGCTCCTGACACCCTCGTGCCCTGCGCCTGGGGATGGGCTTGCAGGCACCACTGCGCTGTGATGGGTTTGTAAAAGCCCTTGGTGAAATCCCAGGAGTGACGGGCTCTCAGGACCCTCAGCAGCAGGCAGAGAGAGGGAAGGGAGGAGGGAAGGAAGGGATGGATCCCTGCAGCCATCCTCTCCCCATCCCCGGGGCTGTGCATCCATGCCCAGAGAGCTGCTGCCGTGGCTGGGTGAAAGGACCTCGTGCAGAGGTGGTGCTGAGAGCTCAGCAGTGGCCTGGAGACCTCCAGCTGTCCCACTTCAATTTAAATCCTTCCCTGGGCAGCCCCTGGAGCAGAGGGGCTGGGAGAGCTGCACTTGCCCTGGGAGTTTGTGGTGAGGAAGTGCAGGACCAGGAGCACCACGGTCAGGGCGATCATCAGCACCAGGCACACGATCAGGATCACCTCCAGCCGGGAGAAGGAGCACCTGGAGCTCTTGCCACGCATGGTGGGGGCACTGTGGGTGCAGAAAGGAGCTTGTGGGACATCCCAGTGAGGGGCACATCCCACCCAGAGCTCACATCCTGCCCTCAGGGAGCTGTTTGTGTCCCCCACCCCAGTGCCACAGACGGATGGGAAGTGGAGAGTCATTTTTCAGCTTAAGACAGCAAAAATGTCTCTCCTGCTGGCAGCAACCACTCCCTGACACCAGCCCTGACAGGACAGGGAGAGCACCCAGATTCCTGACCCTATGTTTCCCAAGAACTTTGCTCACCCTTCTGATGAGGTCTGGGAATAAACCCCACAGAATTCCCCCAGGTCCTGGGCTCTCTGAGCAGCTGAAGGAGATGCTGAAGTTCAGAGCCCGTCAGAAGATAATGCTGTCACCATAATAAACATCAGATTAGGAATCTCAGCTTCAGGCTCCCTCCCAACCCACACCAGTCTGTCAGTCTGTGATTGTTCTGTGATTAGAAAAGGAAGAATGAGGCAGAGCATCTGATTTTCCTGGGTGACATTTGCCAGCTCTGGTAAAGCTCCTGCCTCCAGGCTACTCCTCACAGGGAATGTGTCCTGGAAACAATGAACCCGCAGGACACAACTGCTGGGATGAGCACTAATGGCCCTGAAAACGTTGCAGTGAGGAACCTCACCAGCAGAGAGCCAAGTGGTCACTTAGACCTGCTCCAGGTGACCTCTCTTATCAGCTTCTTTTGCTACAGCACTCATGGTCAGGGCTGAATTTCACAGAGCAAATATTTTAGTGCCAACAAATCTAACGTTACAGCTTTCCTTCCTGCCCTCTTTATTCCCTGAGCTTGGCACTGGCTGCCAGGCACCGTGAGCTGTCCAGAACTATCCCAGCACCAGCCTGAAACACATCAGCATCACACACACTCACACTCTCCATCATCCCGCTGATTAAACTGCCCCAAAGCTGCTGAAAAATACAAACCCCGATCCTATGGGATCCCAGGGGAATCTTACCTGAGCTCCCTCACCCGTCCCAGCTGCTCCCAGCTTGAGACCTGCTCCGAGCTGGAAGGTGCAGTTGGAAAATTCTTGCTGAGTAACCCCGTGAGTCAAGCGTGGCACAAGATAAGGAGAAACCAATCAATAATTTTAATCCCACAGGGAGGTGATGGAAGGTTTTCCCCCACTGTGTTTATGTCAAGCTGCAGGCAGCACCTCCCTCTCCCAAAAGAACCTTTCCAGGACTGCACTGCTCAGCTCTGGTGCTCGAGGAATTTGGGAATGGGAGGTTTTGTCCTCCTCTGCCTCATCCCAGCTTGTGGAATGATGGCTGCTTCCCCTCTGGATGTGACTCCTGATTCTCATGGAAGCTCAGTGCTCAGGGTTTCCATACCCCACTAGAAGAACTTGGAAACACAATTGCATTTTAAATGTAAAACACTTTTTATTAAAGTTTATTTGTAAGTGTAAGATACTTTTTATTAAATTTTATTTACTGCATTTTATTGATGCATTTCTATTTAGCAAAAGCTTTATTTGTTAAAACCTAGTGGTTTTTTTTCACCTGTTTCAAGTCCCAGACAGGCCTGGATAAATTCTCCAGCTGCTCAAATACACTTTATCCAAAGGGCTTTGGCACTTTGCTCCTCCCCAAAATGACAGGACCCGTCACACCCCCAGATGTTGGTGCAGCGGGAAGGGAAGGTCCAAGCATCCATAGCCCTTTCTCCCTCCAGAATTGTGGTGGGAATTAAGAGCCAGGGAGCATTGTGGTGGGAATTAAGAGCCAGGGAGCATTGTGGTGGGAATTAAGAGCCAGGAACACCTCTGGCATTTTCCCTCCCCTCTCAGGAGGCTCAGTTTTCCATCACCTCTCCCGTGGTGCATCCCTGATCCAAGGGTTAACATTCCCGGCCACGTCTGCATCAGCGCTTCAAGGTCACGTTCAGCGCTGCTGCCCTTTGGCCCCGTGAATTTTGGACTGGCTGCTGGGGAGAAACGAGATCTACTGATACCTTATCTGCTGGCTGTAATTCCCAAGGAACCTGCTGGCCCTGGGAACAGCCCCTGTGGGCTGGCAGATATCCCTGGGAAGGTTCAGGTCCCAAAGTGTGCCTTGGGGGAACCAAAGAGGACAGAGAAAACCACGGAGCAGATGCTCTGCTGGCATGGGAGAGCTGTTGGGACAGGGGTGAGCCAGGAACAGGCTGTGCAAGAGCAAGAGCTCTTCCTGCAGGTTGCTGGAGCAACCAAAACCCTAAGAGATTTGGGTTTTAAGGGATTGTTACAGTGATGGAGAGTCTGGCCAGCCTCACCCCACAACATGGAAACAGCTGAGGAAAAGTGGCTCTGTAACCACCTGGGGGTGAGGGTGGAGGAGGAGAAGGAAAACTGATGGCAGCTCAAAACATGCCTTGGGGAATATTTTAAATTGTTTTCCTGTTGAGGTTCTGGGGACCCACAGCTCCCCATCTCCCCCAGGTGACATGTCTGTGCCCAGGCCCAGAACTACAGAAGCAAGGAGCTTTTTTGGTGCAGAAAAGGCACTTTCTGGGCTGCAAAGACCTCAGTTTAAGTGCTAAGGGCTTGGTAAATCCGTCTTAATGCCTCCCTGCCTGTGGAAAGGTGAGGAAGGTGAAAAGTTCCCACAGACCATCCTCCTTCCCAAGGCCAGGAGTCCTCCAGCTCCTTCCTGGTTCCATTTTGTGCCAAATGAGTCTAAAGAAGGTGATGTTTTCTTTACAGTCTTTATCCTCCTGATAAAAGGGCCCTCCCCACCACTGCTACCACAGGACTGCACTCTGTGACCTCGCCAGGCACCTCCAGGGGCTGCAAACAGCACAGGGATTTCATCCTCAGCAGGAAAATTGTTTAAACCCACTTGGGATTCATGGATCCACTGAAGGAATCAGACAAAGCTGAGAAGGGAAACCACTCAACACAGATGGCCAAATGTGGCTTTCTTTCGTCAGTGAACCTTGTGCCTCCAAATCATTAAGAAAGAGGATTCAAATTACCTCTATGCAGGAAAAATGAAATCAATTATCAAAATTGGCTCTGAAATATAAGCCCATGAAGCATTTGCTTCCCTTTCCTCTCCCCATTTTTCAGTTCCTCATCCCTCCCAAGCAAGACCAGATCATTTCAGAGAAGTGGCCCTTTCCTACAGCACCAAAATTTCACTTTAAAACCAGCATTTCCTGGCCTCCCTTTCTGCAAACCATCCAAGCTGGGACTGGGTAAAACTCTCCCTCTTCTCTTCTCTTCTCTTCTCTTCTCTTCTCTTCTCTTCTCTTCTCTTCTCTTCTCTTCTCTTCTCTTCTCTTCTCTTCTCTTCTCTTCTCTTCTCTTCTTCTCTTCTCTTCTCTTTTCTCTTCTCAATGCTCAGGCCACGATCTTCTCTGTAAACCTTCTGAAACAAAAACACTTCTGATGGCCAATGAAGAGACTGAAAATCCCTTTTTTTTTTTTTTTATTAAAGGCCTGGAAGGATTCCTGAAACTGCATCAAGCCTTTTGCCTCCCTTGTTCTAGGGGACAAAAATGCCTTTTTTGAAGCCACTGCAGATCCCCTGTAATGATGGGCAGTTCTCGTGCTCATCCCTGCAGGACAGAAACATTGATTCCAGCCTGCTTGCTAAGCCCTGGCCAGGCCCTGAGCAGAAATTTGGAACAACCATCATCTCAGCATGAGCAGGCGGGCTTGTACAGAGCTGAGATGTTCCCCAAAGCCTGAGATCCTGGGTGTGAGGGCCCTCACAGCCCCCAGAGCCTTCCCAGCAATGAAGAAGCCCCTTACCTATCGTTGTTTATGTAACAGAAAATGGCCAAAGTCCCTTTTGCTGGGGCTCAGGATGGCAGCAGATAAAGTGCTGGCACAGAGCTGTCAGCAGGAACCCTGCCAGGCTTTGGCAAGGGCACTCCAGGGCTGCTTTAGGCAGCACCACGTGCATTTTCTTCCCCACCTTCCCTGGTCAAAACACACACCCCTGCTCCAAGCAGCAGCTGGAAGTGGGATCACTTCTTTGTGGTGACTGTGCTGCTCCAGCTGGGAGCACACTTGGAGAGTTCAGGAAGGGCAGGTTGAATGGAAAGGTAGCAAAACTGGAGCAACTGCAGTTTCTGAACTCAAAATCTTGCACAGGTCACTGAGAGACAGCTGAACTGAAGGGATACCTGGCAAATATAATTAAAATGTTGTCCTGGGGTGCCTTGCCTTTCCTTCCCCACCCTCCCTTGCCTTGCCTCAGGAGCAAGAACTCTCCTGCCCTTCTGGACAACCAAGTCATGGTGACTGCTGCTAATAATCCATGTCCAGACGTGAACACCCCAAAATTCCCCAGGTGATGTGCCTTAAATCTATCCAGAGGTTAAAGCTTCACCACAAATAGAGAATATGTTGCCATCCCTCATCAGAAGCAGCAGCAGCAGCAGCCCCAGGGACAGGGCACTTCCCTGGGATGCGGGAGAGCCCAGGGAAGCATCTCTCCCAGGAAGTGCCAAGCTGAAAAGCTCTGGCACAAAACTGGGAAAACATCAAGACCCCAAAAACAGCAATGCAGAGTTGGGCAGATTCAATCCCACTGCAGTTTTTTGGGGAGGGGAAATGGTCAGAAAATGAACAAAGTGGTCTGCTCTGTACCCACCCATGCCAGCAGGGGCTGAGCTGCTGCTGCAAACCAAGTTATGGGAGCCCTGTCTGCTCCCAAACCTTGCAACACCTGCTCCTTCCATCACCATGGAATCACACAATCTCCTGGTTTGGGAGGGACCCACAGGGACTCAGCAAAATCCAACTCCTGGTCCTGCAGAGTCCCATTAACCCCTTCATGTGCCTGAGAGTGGTGTCCAAACATTTATTTAAAAGGGGGACATGCAAAGGGTGTTGTGCCCAAACCCTGATGCTCACCAGCATTCCCTGCTCAACCTGCAGCACACGTGGAGAGCCAGGAGCAGGGGAGGCATTGAGAGGATGCAAAAAGGAAAACCCCACAGATCCTTCTGGCAAATATTTGTGGCCAACAGCTGATGAGCTGGATGGGAGAAGCTGCCAAAACAGGAACTTGTGGCTTTGATCCACTGGCACAAGGAAGAGAACGAGCCCCGAGCTGTGTCCTGAGGAAAAGCAGGAGGGAGAAGTTGATGGGATTGCTCTTTCCCAGAGGAAAGCAAAGGGATCGCTGCCCTTGCTTGGCTCCTGCTCCTCAAACACCTCCCATCTCTGTATTTTATGGGCTTAAAACCTTCCCCAGTGGCAGTGCTAAAGGCCACATCCAGATGGATCCCAGCAACATCAGTGCCCACCCTCCTGGCAAAGACCCTGCTTTGCCCAGGTCTTTCTCCACCTGGAACTGTCCTTTCCCAGCCTTTGCTGGTGCAGACCCCTCTTCCCAGTTTCAGCCTCCTGGCACCTGCACTGCACTGTCCAGGTTTGCTCTTCCACACCCAAACCCAGCTCTGCCTGTCCTCCAAAGACACCCTCAGCACTCAGCTGGAGGCCACAGAGGATGGTTTCACTGGCACAGCGTGGGGAGATCCACGGGTTCTGCTGGATTGGGGCAGCACAATGCACAATTCCAGCTTTTACAGACTTGTAGTTTGCTGTGTTCACCTCTCTGATGGGCACCAGGAGCAGCAGGAGATGGGAAGGGGTGGCAACAATGCACCAGTGCCCAGAGCAAGGGCATCACTGTGGTGGCTCAGCCTCTAACTGGGCCAAGATTGTCCCTGGAAGTCACCCAAGGATCCCAGCCCAGGAACACAAAGCTCACAGGCCAAGTGTGGTGCCCAGTGATGGCAGAGGAGCCCCACCACCCCTGGCTGCATTCTCCACTGGGGGATAGCTGCAGATGGATCTTACCTGAGGTTTGGGGGGAAGGCAGTGGGAAATGTGGAATTCTGGCCATCAGCACACCGCTGACCGTCGCTCTGACCCCGAGCCACGTCCCATCCCACCCAGCTGGAGCTGCTGGGCGGATGCTCCTCAGGAAGGAGCAGCACAAGGCAGCACAAGCCTGGACTGAGCCAATGCACAGCAGTTCTGTCCCAAATCCACCCCTGGGCCCCGTCCTCCAGAGCCAGCAGTGAGGCCACTGCTGAGCCCCCTGTCCCACACTCCCAGGCTCCCCTCCCCAGCACAGCCCCGCTGCTGGGAGCGTGTGGAGCCAGAGCCAGGCAGTAAGTCAGACACCACAGGGCAGGATTCAGCAGATTCCATTTAATGTCATGTGCATATATATCCATACATTTACTTATGTCAATGGTTCGGATGTGCGTGATGCCAGGTCTTGAAAAATCTACTCCTCGGGCTACGTCTGGGAGCGTGAACTCTCTCAAAAAACAGCTCAAAAATCAGCTGGGGTGGGCTTGGGCTCAAAAACCCACTTTTAGCCCCAAAAGTTGCCAAGGTAAAGCCGTGAATTGAAGGCAGAGCAGGCAGAGCTGAGCCCTAAATTCCCACCCAGCTCTGCAAATGCTGCTGGAAAGGGCTTGGCCGAGGAACTCCTCCCTCCCTCCCTCCCTCCCTCCCTCCCAGGGGGACAGAACTGATAAGGAACAGCTCGTTCAGCATCCCAAGCAACAGCGAGGCAGAGCAGCAGAAGCAACATCCCACCAGCTCTCTGGGGCACCTTTTGGCCAAGGCTGAGGAACAGGGCAGAGGTGGAGATACAGCATCCCCCCCCCAAAAAAAAAGAAGGAAGAAACGACACTTTCACCACCACGGATACACAGAAATTGGCTTCTCTTCTCTTTTTTTTGTTTGTTTTTTTTGTTTTTTTTTCTGGTGTCCAGGGGCCAGGAGTGGCATCTCCTGGGGGAAGGGGTGCTCCCCCTGCCCTGTGCTGCATCCCAGCAGTGGCGGGGTAGATTTTTCAAGGCCTGGAGATGGCTCCCAGGAAGGCTCCTCCCGCCCAGCCCGCATCGATTGCATAGCATTTATTTCAGATAAGGCACTGTTTGCCCAACAGCAATTCCACAGCAATGCACTTTCCGTACAGTCCGCGTCGGATGGCCCCACAGTGCAATAACATCAACTTAAAGGCAAGGTTTGGAAGAATAAACCCAGCTTTAAATTTCAACTGAATGTTAAAAAGATAAAGGAAACTACATTTTTCAAAAGCCTTTTTTTTATTTTTTTTTCCTTCACCATTGTTGTTTTACAATACAAATATCACCTTGTGAATACACAAAAAACCTACAGAAGATAACTCTGCTTCACGTAAAATACAGAATGGATATATATATATATTTATATATATATTTTTCTCTTCTTCATTCTTTTTTATAAAAACTATTTTTTGTTCTGCACATTGGCAAGTTTAGGATAGGAGACTTCCCCAAACATACAGTATGTATGGTAGGAGTGAAAACTTAAGAATTACATGCAGTTTCTGCACAAATATTTTAAAGAAATAGATTATCTTTGTTGTTTTTCAACAACACTTCGAGAAGGGGATGGAGAAACCATTCATAGTTCACTCAGTGATCATTTGTAAAATTCTTAAAAAACAGGAGTTCATGGCTGTTTTGCTTTTTAAAATCCAGCTACCAAGTAGACAATAAAGTGATACTTCTTTAGCTTGACCTGCCCACAATGTGTGAGCAAGGTCGGACCCTTTTTATTTGGTGGGGTGGGAGGTTTTTCCCTACACGTGGCAATTTCAACATTATAAGCAAATTTCCAGTTTAATTTAGCTATAAATGCAAAAATTAGTAATTATACAGTATATATAATTCTGCTTTCATGGAATACTTTATTTTTAAATAAAAACATTTAAGACTGCCTACTGACCATACAATCAAGACAAGAAAGGCACTAGAAACATAGACAAATCTCTCTCTCTCCCAAGAAGCATTTTCTTTAAATTTTTTTAACTCTCTATTCTCTGACATGTAAAAATCTTTTTAAATTTAATTTTTTTTCATACACATCTTGAAAAATAAAGTTAGGAAATACTTAGAAAATCACTTTACATTTTTTCTCTCTTTTTTTTTGGTGGTTTTTTTTTTTTTTGCACTTTTTTTGACACAGTCAGTCACTGCAGATTCTACAAAATCAGGATTTACCAAACCTTTCTGTGTCTATCATCTTATTCGTAGCACGGTGCAACAGGTAGAAAGATTTCTTGATTTCACCCAAGGCAGATATTTAGAAACCTTCATATAGTCATTTGCTAGAAAATGGCTTACAGCCCAATCTTTGGGGCAAGAGATATGAAAAGTATGTTTTCCCAAGAAAATAATATGCTTTGTTCCCAGACGTGACTGGAAAGACCAGAACTTATGATATAAAAGCTTTTCATCTATGTCGTCGCATCATATACAAAGGAACATGGTGATGGGCAAATGCAAATCCCAACTCTACGGACAAGAAATGTGTAACAGTGCATGATCAGTTAAATTCTCTTTTATTGTTGTCCAACGCAGATCCTTTGGAGAGAAAAAAAGATCACAGTGCTTACCAGGTAACTTGAACAGGTCAGGTCCAGGGAGCTGCTAAAGAAAGGGTTAGGGAGCGGTGGATTTTGTTTTTGTTTTTGTTTATGGCATCTTCTCTCGGAGTTGTGAGCACTTGGGACAGGTCCTTGCAGGGCTGTGCTGCCGCTGTTACGTGTCACTCACCAGGCGGCTGTACTTGACCTGCCGGCCCCGCGCCAGCGCCGGACACCGCAGCGGCCAGTGGTAGGAGCGAGGTACAATCCCTTGGACATTCTTCTCAAAGTACTGGAAGGGCTTGAACCACCAGACCCTTGCCAGGAGGTTAGTTTGGGAAGCTTCTTTTAGCACCTGCAGGCAGAGAGGGACAAGAGGAGGGTGGCTGAAGGGCGGGTCCTTTATCGGCACAGAGGTTGGTGTCCTGCTTCCTGCTGCTCCCAAAATCTCACTTCCCAAACAGACCCCAGCCTCCCTGCACACACCAAATGTTGCTCACCCCTGTCTACAGGACCTCAGTTGTTTGATGGGCTGTGATGGTTTTATCACTTACTATATTTTTATTTATTACTTCTTTTTTCTCTTTATCTTTATATATATATTTACATATTTATATATTTATATATTTATATATAAATATATAAATATATAAATATATATAAATATATAAAAGATATATATAAATATATATAAATATATAAAATATATAAATAAATATATAAATATTTATTTATTTATTTATTTATTACTATATTTTATGTGACTAGGAGAACATAAAGAGCAAAACGGGCTTACTTTAAAATTACAAAGATAGCTTATTTACACACACTGAAAGAATGAAAATAAGAAAAAATGAAAGGAAAAAACCAAAACAAATGAAACTTTTAAAACATCTTTCCCTCCTTCCACAAGTGTTCCCTTCCTTACACTCAAGGTAAAAAGACAAAACCTGTCATTTCAGTCAGTTTTATTATTTAAAGACGATTTTCTATCAGTTCTTTAGGAAAGGTTTTATAGAGACATTGTCCAGCCCAAAGCACGGTTATCCCATGAGTGCCTCTGAAATTCCATGTAGCTCAGGAATCACTTTGGGGCCTGGCTGTGTGGAGCCAGGAGCAGGGCACATCCCATCTGCAGGAAGTCAGAACCCTGCCCTGCCCTCCACACGCTCCCACACTGCTCCCACCACCTTTTGCTTCCCTCAGCCCTGAGCAAGCCCCAGCTCACAGACACAGAGTGGGCAGGCCCCCAGGGAATTAACCACCCTCCTGCTGCCTGTTCTCCATGCCAGAGCCAGGGATCCCTCTATCCACCCACCCAAAGCACAGGGCTTGTACACTGAGCCTAATCTCCATGTCAAGTTCACGTGTCAAACAAATCCACTGTTGCTTTTCATTTTAAGGCCAGGCACAAGCCCCAGCACAAGGAAGGAGAGAGCAGCACACCAGTGTGTGCTCGGGGAAGGATCCAGGGACTGGCATTTCCCAACATCCTGGCAGCTCAGGGCAGCAGTGTTAAGCCACCTTCTGAGTCACACCAGGCAGCAGAACAGGAACGTTTCCACACCAAGGGCTCTGCTGGAGCAAGTCCTCAGCAGGACTCAGGGCACTCTTGACTCCAGCACTTCCAGCTTGGAAGCACCACTGTCCTGAGAGGCCAGGAGCAGAGTCAAAGCATGGAATCCTCTGGGGCTGTGACAGGAGCTGCAGAGTGTGGGCACAGACTCCTGTGGAACACAGTGTCTCCCAAACTGACTGAACATCAAAGGGCACCTAACTCGCAAACAGGCATTTGGCTAGAAATGTGCCACAAGGCTTGGCTGCTCTGTATTGCCTCAGGCAGCACCAAACCAGTGGAACAAAGAGGTGGGAGCTACAAGGCCTTCAGGGGGCTGAGCCAGATGACCTTTAAGGCCCCTTCCAGCCCAGGTCATTCCGTGATGATTCTGTGACAGGATCTAAAAATCTGCACTGTCACAATATAAACTCATCTTCTTCCATTGTAGGAGGTCTTTATTAAACATAATTAACAGCATATGCCACAGATAAGCAAAAGATCTTTGACCATGAGCACAGAAAATATTTGGACACCAATATGCTGCTATGGACTCAAAAATGTCCCTTGTCCATTTGTGCGTGAGAGACTCTCTCTCCGAGAATCATGGAACACCCAGAGTTGGAAGGGACCCACAGGGATCATGGATCCAGCTCCTTCTCCTGCCCAGGCACCCCAACAACCCCACCCTGGGCATCCCTGGCAGCGCTGTCCAAGCTCTCCTGGAGCTCTGGCAGCCTCGGGGCCGTGCCCATTCCCTGGGGAGCCTGGGCAGTGCCCAGCACCCTCTGGGGGAAGAACCTTTCCCTGATCTCAGCCTAAACCCTCCTGACACAGCAGGGGAGGTTTCACTTTCCTCAGCATTGTCAGCTCCTCTCTGATTGCTCCAGTTCACCAGAAGGACTCGCCACCGCTGGGGACCACTTTCAAAAACTGTTCATTTTTAGCAAGGCCTCCCCTCCTGTACCTGCAGAGACCTGTGGCACGAGCCACAGAACACAGGAAAACCCCACCTGGTCTCAATAACCAAACCAAACAAAACCAAGGCAAAAGAATCTAAAAGATTTGTCGTTCTATCATGAATGTGGCCTCCTGGCCCAAATTAAGAAGGACTTCCAAGACTGAGGTTACCCAGGGGCAGGAGAGCCCTGCCTGCCTTTGGGAAGACCTCCCCATATTTTTGTGGTCAAGAACCTAATCAAAGGATGCCTCTTTCTCCCCTGCAAACCCAGCAGCTGGGGGGAAGAGAGGGAGTCTCCAAAGGACACGGGTGAGCCTGGATATTCCCCCCGCAACAGGCTACATCAGGAGCATCCAAGGAGTGGGAGGAACTCACTTGCTGGTTGGCCATTGTGTGGTACCACCAGAATAGCCTTGTAGTGATGTAGTAAGCCACCACCACGTCCACAGTGTAGTGGTCATGAGCAAGGAGGATGCAGAACATCCCCACCATGCTGAGTGCCCAGCAGAGCCAGTGGTACCACCAGAGTCGCCGTGGGGAATCTGCAAAGGAGCACAAGCAGGAGTTACTACCAAGTAGAACCTTATCAGGACTGCTGCTGTGATTAGCAGAGGTCATGGACTGCAATCTTGGCTGATACAGGGATGCCTGTGCTGAGATTAAGAGCAGGAATGCTGAGATCACAAAATAAGTATCACTCTCTTAAGGTGTAACTTAAAATTGTACTCAGGGTAATGAGATTCTTGGAAATGAGAAAGATTATGAAGCCTTTGAGAAAGATATAACATACCCTGGCCAATCAAATTAACCTGCTTGTGTTTAGATGGGATATTGGGCAAGAATTGTTCCCTGGGAGAGTGGGCAGGCCCTGGCACAGGGTGCCCAGAGCAGCTGTGGCTGCCCCTGGATCCCTGGAAGTGTCCAAGGCCAGGCTGGACTTTGGGGCTTGGAGCAGCCTGGGACAGTAGAAGGTGTCCCTGCCCCTGGCAGGGGTGGCACTGGATGGGCTTTAAGGTCCCTTCCAACCCAAACCACCACAATCCCCCTGGTGAAGAATTTTTCCCTAATATACCCAGCTCGAGGCCGTTCCATTGTGGGAAAGGCAGGTATTTTAACTGGAATTGTGTTTGCCAGTGAGCACAAGAGAAACCCCCCAGTCAGGAGGAGACCAGCAGGGCACTCACACTCTTTGATGAACAGGTAGGTGAGGGTGAGGATGACGGTGTGGCCGCTGTACAGGTAGTCCCCACACATGTTGTGGGAGCCCGTGATGGACAAGCCTCCGCCAGCAATCAACTTCATTATCCTTCGCAGGTGAGATTCCCAGTCTCCAAAGAGCTGGAGGAACAGCAAAACACAAAAGCACAGTAAAATACCACAGCTCAAAGCAACAGGTTTAACCAGCAATTTGGCCTTTCAGTTCTTCTCCCTTTCTGCTTTGACCCACAAGATCAATCAGCAGATAAATAAATCCTCAGCCTCTCCCAAAAGCTGGCAGCACATTTCTAGCAGGAAAAAGAGACACGAGTGTTTTGATGCTTTGCACCTGTTGTAGGTGGTGCTCGGGTGAGACTTTGCCTTCCTGTTCAAGAGGCACTGCACTCTAAAATAAATGAGGTTTAATTTGGTTCATGTTGTTGGTTAACAGTGCAGGCCCTACTGGTGATCATCCAACAGAAACCAGGAGGAACTGCCCAGGCTGAACAGCCAGCTGCCAAAACCAGGATCTGATTAACAGAAGAGCATCTCACTCGAAACCCCAAGGCCTTGGAAAAGTCTGCAAGATTATTTCTTTCCACTTCCCATTCCAACAGAAACATCTGTGGTGTCTGTCAGAGCACAGTGCCAGATTTGTGCTTTGAATCCACAGCAGCCCAAACAGGCATCTCCCTCCATGCTTGGATTTGCTCTGACCCACCCCCAACCACGGCACTGGCTCACGGAGCATTCCTGGAAAAACTTCAGTTTGCCCAAGGAAAGCCAAATCCAAGCAAACCAAGTCCTTCCTGTAAGGACACTCTGCTCCCTCTCCCGAGTCACTGCCCAAGACTTTTGTTGCTCTCAGCTCTTAGCCAAGGCCAAATATTAAACAAATCCACAAAAAATGTCTGCCATGGGACAACGAGGATGTGTGGGGAACCTCTGGGACCCCTGAGGATGCAGAGACTAATAGATCAATGCACTCGTGTGCTGCATCCTCACCTCATCTTATGGTGTTTGAAAATCCATGGAAAACATTGAACTGTCAGAAGGAAACACAGATCCATCCACAGGCTGGCCATTATGATTTTATTATAAAGCTTGACCTTGCTTTAAGAAGTGGAAATTAATAATTCCTCACAGACTTGAGCACGTTCCTTGCAGGAATCAAACATTTCCTGCTAACAGTTTCTCACAAACACTAAACTGCTCCCCAAAGCCCACTTTTCACAATCACACAGAACTCAAGAAGGTGTTGAGAGGTTATTCTTTTCCCACTAGTACATTTAGAGCTTTCAAGAAAACCCAGTTTTATCCTTAATCTTATCAGGGCCCTCAGCTTGTCTCTACTTGAGTAATGAGAAGGATTTGCCAACGCCGTAAATTCCCCAAACGGGCAGATTTATTCACTTCAGCCCATAAATACCTATGTTCTCTCTTTTTTAATTTCCTAGCAGCAGGCTGTTCAAACCCAGTGCTGACTCCTCTCCCACTCACTTCTCTTTCCAAAATCCCTCCAAAAGCCACAAAGGTTCTGCCTTGGCTGCACTTCCCCAAGGAACCAAGGCATTTTGGCTTTGTTTGGACATGCCAATCCTCACCAAAACGACAGCACGTGGATCGAGTCCAATCAGGATTTTACTGCCTGTACCTCAGTGATTTTACAACCTGCCACCTGATTTATGGCTGTGCTTCTGCCCTTTCTCCTGTGTCACAGCACAAGGAGCCCCAGGAACTGCAGGAAGGACCAGGATTCCAGCAATGCTGGGGTGACCAGACACGGATGCAGGACCACCAGCCCAGTCCCATCTCCACTCTGAGCACGTGAATCACCCTTCCAGGGTGACCACAAGGGTCAAGCACCTCTGTCCCAGCAGCCTGGTTTCAGCCACAGCTTTCACAAGCCTAATTTATGCCTCAGAGTCAGTGCTGGACTGGGGAGGAGGTGAGAAGTCCTTGTGCTAACAGAATTGCAAAAATTGCCTTAGGAAAGTCTCTCTGGGCCACTTGCAACCACGAATCACATTTGGATTTGACACACTGAGGTGTGTATTTATTTAGAAATCAGTGACTCACACATGGCAAGGGTTGCACACCTTCAACAGCTTCACTGGGGACAGAAACATGCTGATCATGCAAATTAGTTGAAAATGCCACAGAAATTGGGTAACTCAGTGCTTTGAAAAGGGTGGGAATTCCTGCACTGCCCCACAGCACCTGTCAACACCTCCACTGAGAGGGCAGCCAGAGACCTGCAGAAGGATGTCCCTGTCACACCAAACCAGTGTTCTCTAATTCAAATTATAGAATGGTTTGCGCTGGTTTGGGTTTAAAGTTCATCCCATTCCACCCCTGCCATGGGCAGGGACACCTCCCTCTGTCCCAGGCTGCTCCAAGCCCTGTCCAGCCTGGCCTTGGACACTGCCAGGGATCCAGGGGCAGCCACAGCTGCTCTGGGCACCCTGTGCCAGGGCCTGCCCACCCTCACAGGGAACAGTTCCTTCCCAATATCCCATCCAGCCCTGCCCTCTGGCAGTGGGAACCCACTCCCCTTGCCCTGTCACTGCAGTTCCTGTTGCAGATTCCCTCTCCAGCTTCCCTGTGTCCCTTCAGGCCCTGGAAGGAGCTGTGAGGTCTCCACACACCCTTCTCTTCTCCAGGCTGAGCAGCCCCAGCTCTCCTAGTCTGGCTCCAGAGAGGAAGGTGCTCCAGTCCCCTCAGCATCTTCATGGCCTCCTCTGGACCTGCTCCAGCAGCTCCATGCCCTCCGTATGTTGGGGGCTCCAGAAGTGTGCACAGAATTCTGGGGGGGCTCTCAAGAGAGCAGGGCAGAGGGGCAGAATTCCCTCCCTTAGAAACACTTCTTGAGAAAGCAGTTTTGGGAAGAGCAGGACGAGGGGGAAAAAGGCAGATGAGAGCTTGGCAGGGCAGCCAGAAGGAGTTTACCTTTGGAGAACACTTGAAATGCATTCCAGGTACTGGGAGTGTAGTCACATACATGGTAATACACCGGTACAGGTATAGTGTGCCAACTATACAGAAAAATCTTCTGCTAATTATAGACCTGGCAGGGAGAAAAAACAGGCAAAAATAAGGAGGTCACTCGAGGCAAACAAAGTCCACAAAGGTAAATAAAACAAACCAGCAGCTGTTTTCTCCTGATGCTTTGGAAACTCGTGACACTATCGGCTTACACCTGGGAATGCTGAACTACTCCACAAATATTCCCACGCCTTCCAGGCCAGGAACACAGGAGCAACTCAACTCACACTGCCCTTGAAGGTGGTCACAGGAAATCTAAGGATTAAGGACACAAAAGCCTGTGCAGATTTGGTGCTGAAGACGTTAAAGGGGATTTCGTGCCCCACACCCCTCCATTAGCTGTGGCCATCACTGATTTCCTATTCGAGGCAGGGGATAAAGTTACAGGATTTTCATTCTAAGATGGAAAGGAATAAGTTTATTTCAGCTGACACACAATTCAGTGATTACAAAGGGTCTCCTGTATAACCCAGAGGAGTGAGGGAACACATCTCTCCTGAGCAGCATTTTAAAGGAAGCAGTTCACATCAGCAAGGAAAGCTCCCAGATAAAAACAAAGAGGTGTTCTGGCTACAGGACAGGGTTTTTGCAGGGAAGTCACTCAGCAGCCACAGCTGCAGAGATATTTATTACTGAGGGCTGATGTTCACAGAGAGGGCAGATGCAGACCTGGGGGACCGTGAGGTGCTTCTGCAAAACCAGCATGAGCACCCGGGGTAAAGGATGGGCTCAGGAGGGACAGCCAGCCCCAGAACTGCCCCACTGGGGTAACACCTAAAAACACCTCAAAGAAAGACAATTAAACCTCTCCTGGCACATGCACCAGAACAGGAGCAACCTCTAGAGAGATCCTAAGGAGAGATCATTGCTGGGGTTACAGAAATCAGGGAGAATCCAATTACAGCAATCACTCTTCGTGTGCCACTGGCTACAGACCCTGTGGGTTTTGGTCCATTTTAAATCACTATTCTTTGCACTTATGGCCATTTCAAGCTGCAGGTTCTGGTATTTGCAGAATCCAAGAGCAGTCTGGACTGGGAGGGACCTTAAAGCTCATCCAGTCTCACTCCCTGCCATGGCAGGGACACCTCCCACTGTCCCAGGCTGCTCCAAGCCCTGTCCAGCCTGGCCTTGGACACTTCCAGGGATCCAGGGGCAGCCACAGCTGCTCTGGGCACCCTGTGCCAGGGCCTGCCCACCCTCCCAGGGAACAATTCCTGCCCAATATCCCATCCATCCCTGCCCTCTGGCAGTGGGAAGCCATTCCCTGTGTCCTGTCCCTCCAGGCTCTTCTAAAGAGTCTCTCCTTCTTTCTTGAAGGTTCCCTTCAGGCACTGGAATTCAGTTGTTGCTATTTTGCTCGCTTTAAAAAAAATAATATTCCTATCAAGCTGAGCTCTTTCAAAACTCAAAATTGGCCATTAAGTTTTTCAGTGCTTTTGGCACAGTAAATGAACTGGAGTGCTCCACTCTCAAAGGAGTATGAGTTTGCAATGCCAGGTCAGTAACACCTTGAGTGCCTTTGATTTATCAGGAAAAATTCAACTCTTGCAGGGTAAACACATTTTGCACTGGAGTACTCCCTGCTGTAACACAGTATTACAGACTTTTTTCTTCCCTCTTCTGCTGTAAACATGGGCAAAGCTGCAAGTTAAGAATGATAATTATTAATCTTGCTCCATGAACTGAAATCTAAGTGTGGAAGGGACTATTCCAGTGGAGCAGGGGTTCTCCTCTGCAGAGTTTCTCCTCTAAGATCTCACCCTTGTGGCTTTTAGAACCAGACATGAACCTGCTTTTTTCTTTTTAACATAAAAGGCAAACAGGGAGCTGGGGAATAAAGGCTGAGCAATCCCATATTCTGAGAGACCAATGCAGTGGCAGCATTTTACTGAGCATTGAATGTCTTTTTTTTTAATTAAAACCACTGCTTGATTTTTCTGGATTTGGCATTTTTTACCATAGGAAAGTCTGAGAGAGCTTTGCACTGTAATATAAAGTAAAATAAATGTAAAAAGCCTCCTATTTCCCTTTCTCCAGAGGATCTGTGTGAGTGTGAGACTCAGAGCCAGCCAGCAAGTACAGCCTCCACACTTACTCCCAGCCAGAGAATTCCAGCTCTGCAGACCTCAGCAGGGAGCACACTGCTCCTTCAGCCCCATGAGCCAAGCACATGGCCAATCCTGGCATTGTGCTTCTCCCACAGCATCTGGGAATGCAGAGGAGTTAATCTGCCCCAGCAGCTTCCTTGAGCTCCCTGTGGAAACTCCAGAGCACCCAGCCAGACCTGTTCCTTGCCTTCAGGAGACACCAGCCCAATCCCATGCCATGGACAGCATTAGAATCACAAAATCCCAGAATATTTGGGTTGGAAGGGACCTTAAAGCCCTTCCAGTTCCACCCTGCCACAGGCACCTTCCACTATCCCAGGGTGCTCCAAGCCCTCTCTGTCCAACCTGGCCTTGGACACTTCCAGGGATGAGGAAGCAGAAGTGAGGAAGGCCCATCTGACCCAATGCCCTCCCTTTATTCCTGAATTAAGTTTCCAAGGGTTGGGGATAACCCCACCACAAAAGGGATTCAGCTCTTTCTGTAGCACTGAGTCACCACCCCTTTGGTGTGCACCATCCAAAACCACAAGAACAAGGTCCTCCAGATAAAGCCACCTCGTTGGGCTCCTGTTCCTGCCAGCATCTCTCCTGCTCTTCCCTTTCTCCTGCTCTTCTCTTTCTGCTGCTCAGCCACAGCTTGGGCCTCTCAGACCTTGATCCCTCTGCTCACAGATAGAAAAGAGGGATTTTGGTCTTCAAAACATTCCATGATCAGTGCACACACTGACCAAGCTCTGGGACTCCCTGGCATCTTCCCCTAACACCAGAAAAGACCCTTCCAAAGGGCACTTCCCATGACAGGGGGTTGGAATGGGATGATCTTTAGGGTCCCTTCCAGCCCCAAACACTCTGTGATTCTGTAACATAAATAAAAACAAACACCCCAAAGCAAACGGGGACACACTAGGGGGGAACCTTCACATCTGCCAGTGACATCAATGTATCTATGTCACCATCAACTCAACCCACAGCTCACTGCTTAAAAATCTCCAAGGATTCTGCTGTTCTTCACCTACAGGCTCTGCTCAGCTCCACCACAGGGTGTTTGATGCCTGGTATGGCCCTATTACCCTGACACCTTCTTCTTGAGGGGAATCCCACACCACCTCTTCTAGCTGTTTCCCTTGGGTTTAAAATCATGGAATACCCTGAGTTGGAAGGGACCCATGAGGATCATTGATCCAGCTCCAGTCCCTGCACAGACACCCCCAACAATCCCACCCTGTGAGGAGCTCTGGCAGCCTCGGGGCCGTGCCCATTTCCTGGGGAGCCTGGGCAGTGCCCAGCACCCTCTGGGGGAAGAACCTTTCCCTGATCTCCAACCTAAACCCTCCTGGCACAGCTCCAGCCATTCCCTTGGATCCTGGTTCACAGCTGCCCTCACAAGAGCATGAGTTGTGCTCCCTCTGAACAGTGAATTCAGAACATCACTTCATCCAATCCATGGCTTTACACCCATGAAAAAGGTTCAAGTTAACCATGCAGGCAAACACAAGTAGGGGTGTTAGGGGTGTTGCTCAGTTTCTCAGGGAACATCTGGACCTCTGCCTTCTGCACAAGAAGCTCACACTGCGTGCTACCTTACTTCAGCTTTGAAAACTGAGATAAGTAGACCAGAAGAAGCTTCATTTTGTTTGGGTGCAAACCAGCATCTGCCTTCCAAAAGCTGTCAGAAGCGCTCAAGTTTAGGAAAGGTTTTACTTACTTGTATTTTAAGAGCAGCCACTGAACAAACCACAGTCCTACAAGGATCATGCCGTTGATTTCACAAATAGAAAAAGCCCATTGCACCCGATCAAAGCGATCAAAAAATGCATCTGGGAGGGGAGGCTGCACCTCCTTGGGAGGCACTCGTTCATGAACCACCGAGATAGTCACCGTGGTGAAGACGAAACAAGAAAGTGCATAAATAAAAGCCAGGAAAGTCTTGCCCCACTCCATGGGATACTGCGAGCGCTCCGGCTCCGGCATGGGGATCTTGATCATCTCCTTCTTGAACCCGTTGGGGACCCCATTGAGCTTGAGCGCGGCGCCGAAGCCGTTCTGGCGCGCGGCATCGCCGGCGCGCACGTGCCCGTTGGTGTGGCCGTTCTTGTGAGCCTCCATGTGGTGAGCCATCTTCAGCCCCTCGATCATGTTCAACAGCCGCTGGCCGCTGTCGGAAGACACCCGGGACAGAGGGGATTTCTTGAAATCCTCCTCCGTCAGGTTGATGAGGTCCCGCCCGGTGAAGCTCTTCAGGGGCTCACAGTACTCCGGCACGGCATTGTCCGTCAGCCAGCTGGCCACCTCCTCGGGTGACCACAGCACCACTTCTTTCATCTCGCCGGGGACGGTGGCACATGGGCTTTAAAGCGGGCAGCAGTCACTGCGGCTCCAGCGCGGCGGGAAGCTCCTCCTTGGCTTCATCTCGTCCCGGGAATGGGTTTGGCCAGAGGCGAGAGCCCGTCCCCACACAGCCGGCACCAGCGCGCGGGCGTCGCGGCCAGCATAGGAAACGCTCTACTTCATCTTTGTCTTGGCATTCTTCCTCCTGGGGAGGGGGAGAAAAACCCAAAACCAGGCGTTAGGACAGCATTTAGCCTGCAGTTCGTGGCCAAAGCCGAAATTCCTGCACAAAAACAGCTGTGCTCAGGATGGACAACGGACTCTGGAGGGAAAAGAGCAGCAGGTTTGAGCTCCAGCCCTGTACGCACGGCACTGTCCTTCCCAAGCTCGCTGCTGATTTCTTAAAAGATTTAAGACCACTTTGCAGCTGTGGGAAGCCTCCTTCCTGCTCTATATTTGTTACATTTTCCATTTCAATGCTCTTGTCCATGAGCAGCATCCAAACTCCTCTTACAATCATCATACTCATGGATTTAAGGAGCTACAGAGCAAATGCTTGGTATTGGTTGTGGTAGAAACCTTCTCTACCCCTTACAGACTGGTACCTTAATGCAATGTGTGCCACCAGTGACTGAATACAAAACCTGTTTTTCATTCTGCACGGTAAAACACATAAAATCACAAAAGCCCATATTGGTTTGGGTTGGAAGGAGCCTTAAAGCTCATCCCATTCCACCCCCTGCCATGGGCAGGGACACCTTCCACTAGACCAGCTTGCTCCAAGCCCCATCCAACCCACCCTAGAACTCCTCTAGGTGCCACATAGAGTCATCAACACTAAAAAAATCATGTAGATAAGCAAGGATCTACTCTCTGGGCCAAAAGAGCAGCAGAAAAATCAACAATCAAGCAGATTAGTCTGAAAATAAACTGAAGCGTTGAGGTTTGCAAGTATTTAGCAGCTCTGTGAGGTAAATTTGACTGTTTCCAGGGTATACTGCTCCAATTCAAAGAAATGTTTTTTACCAGCTAAAAAAAAGGAACCAAAAGAAAAATTTTTTTTTAAAAAAAGAAGAGGAACTAGGTAAGAAACTTCTATACTCAATAAATTACAGAAATAGCTTAGAAAAGCCGACCGCTTCCAGTACAAAAGTTGTAAGAACACAGAAATTACTTGCTTGGAATCTCTTCCTGAATTTTTGAGACATGAGCAGCAAACAAGGCAGCGATGACTACCACCAGCAAATCCTCAGGTCCGAGGTGTTTATCCAACCAACCAACCAAAACTGCTCCTCCCCAGAGCAAGGAGAGGAAAGCAGTGGAAGCCCCACCATCCCACAGACCGCGTGCTCTGCTGCAGCATCATAAATGTGAAGTGAGAAGGTAATGGCACAGGGAAAAAAAAACCACTTCATATTTTCAAAAGTCAAATCAAGCCTTTATCAGCAGTAAGAATATTTTTTGCCTCTTACAGGCTCCCAAGTGTTTGTGTTTCATCAGAGGGAGCAAGTTGTGACTGAGGATAACCAAAATAATTTATCTTACTGGCACAATTTGAGCTGAAGTGGCTCAGAAGAGATATAGAGCTTTACTCCTATGAAAACACCACCACACTGCACATCAATTCATTTTTTGACCTGTTACCTCTAAGCTCAGCAAGAAACACAAGGTGCAGTTTTTAATTTGTTTTTCCATGGCATGAACTGTGATGGTAGAAAAAAGAAGCAGCATTGGCTGGAAGGACTGGCAGTACTTTAGACAGGCCACCTCTCACTTAGTGGCCACACCAGGAATGTGCACATATTTAAATCCATGGAGCAAGCAGGGCTGAAGATGACTCTTCCACTTTGTGCATATCTGTGTTGTTTTAAAGCAGAAGTGAGGATACAGCTCTATTTGCTTCCTTTTCTTTCAATACTGAGGAAGGCTTTCAAGCCACAGATTGCTTCATTATTCAAGTTATGTTTAGCAAATCAGTATTTAGTTACAGAGCTCTGAGCATGGAAAAAGGGTGGCCTGAATTATGCATGATAACCCACATTAGAAGCTCCTACAAGGCCGGGACTGAGCAGCAGCTCAGCTCCACCCACCCGTCTCCGTGTGCTCATTTCAAATCCCGGCTCTGGCAGCACAGATTCCCAACAGACAATCCTAACTGACTTCTTGTTGCTTCCCAGGATGGTGCCTCACAATGCTGATAAAGCCAAAGTTATTTATTTTTGAAGCTGTTCCCCCTCCCGAGCTCTGGGCCTGCAGCAGGGCCCAGCTCCCTGGGCTGTCTCACAGCCACAGTGCTGCCTCTCCCAGTCTTGTCTTACAATCCAGCCTGGCTTTGGGGTTCCATGAGCTCTCTGTGGGCACCATGAGGTGGGCCAGTATTAATTAAACCTTTTCAGTTTTCAACACTGGAGTGCCTGAACCCCAGCTTCCCAGATCCCCTGAACCTGACAGAGCAGCTCCCTGTCCACCCCAAAGCAATTTTTAAGGATTTGGAATCCCAAAGACCCAGTTAAGGAATCCCAAAGACACAGTTCAGGAGCCTGTAGCCAACCTTCAAACTACATCTCCACTGCCAGGGAAGGTCTAGATCGGATACTGGGAAAAACTTCTCCATGGAAAAAGTTATCCAGCCCTGGAATAGGCTGCCCAGGGCAGTGGCAGAGTCACCATCCCTGCCTGGAGGGATTTAAAACATTTGTAGATGTGGCACTCGGGGACATGAGCTACTGGTGGCCTTGGGAGTGCTGGGGGA
Source organism: Phylloscopus whistleri (assembly GCA_017589585.1). Lineage (NCBI taxonomy): Eukaryota > Metazoa > Chordata > Aves > Passeriformes > Phylloscopidae > Phylloscopus > Phylloscopus whistleri. Next base: position 1,612,766 of record JADMLD010000043.1, read on the forward strand.
ATGATTGGACTCAGTGAGCTTAGAGGGCTTTTCCAACCTAAACCATTCCCTGATTACATTCCATTCAAAGCTGCCAGCAGGTTCTAAGACGAGCTCCAGATGGAAAAATCTGTTGCCAGCTGCAAATAGCACTCAAATACTGGCACAAGAGTCCCAAAATGCTGGTGTGACCCCAGGATACCTGGCCTGGCAGCCTGACAAAACCAACAAATGTGTGCCTTGCAGTAAAACTGCAGGTTTGGGCAATATTGCTGGAAACTGCAGTTCCAAAATGTGCAATCCCAGCCCACTGCTCTCACACTACCAGTGTAAATCACTATCAAGCACCTTCTGTAAAAACAGAGTAAATGATACAGGAGGACACAGGCCATGGAGATGAGTTGTTTTCACTGAGAGTTAAAATGAGGAAAACCAACTAAAATTTTTAACACCACTTATTATTCAAGCCTGTTTTCACAGCCTGTCTAATGGGGGAGGAATAGGCAAAAAAGCTTCTTTACTTACACCTTCCAGCTTGTCACATTAAAAATTCCTCATTCCCTATGGTGCATCCATGAAAGCTTGATGGGGTGAAGTTTGCAGAAACGACGGGGGACTCACAGCTCTCACTCACCCCCTCCCTTCCATAAAAGGTCTTCTCCTCTCCACACAAGTTGCAGGCAGAAGGTGGGGACCAGTGTCAGCTGCAGCCAGGCCACATGCCCATTTTCAGTGTGGTCCCATGAGGATGGGGCACACACAAACCTCCCCAACCCTGACACAGGTTCTTTAGCCTGGGTGACTAAAAATTCCCTTCATCTGCAGCAGAGCTGCCTCATTAAGGAGGCTGAACCCGACAAGGAATTATAAATAACAATGTGATTATCATAACAATACCAAGTACACCATGATAACGATGCTGTGGAATACCAGCACCTCAAAATACCCACACAAAAGCAAGCAAGATGAAACAACCTCATCAAGGGCTCCAGGTTGCACCTCCTCGTATTTACAGCACCTTTTTCCCCAGTTCCCAACAAACACTGAAGCTCTAACTCAGAACATGGAGAATAATTCCCACCATCACTTCCATCTACACCTTAGCCACAGCCACCCCAGAGGGTTAAACAAGTATTTGGGGTGTGCTGTTACAGCCCTGTCTATCAACACACCTGTTCTCCTGAGATACAGCTGGGCAAGCAGCAAAGGTGGGAGCATCAACAATTTTTGTTGAAGAACAAGATAATAGGCCATAAAATCATCAGCTGATTACTCCTCCACACTTAGAATCATGGAATGATCTGGCTTGGGAGAGACCTTAAGGCCCATCTCATCCCACCCCCTGCCATGGCAGGGACACCTTCCACTGTCCCAGGCTGCTCCAAGCCCCAGTGTTCAACCTGGCCTTGGACACTGCCAGGGATCCAGGGGCAGCCACAGCTGCTCTGAGCACTCTGTGCCAGGGCCTGCCCACCCTCTCAGGGAACAATTCCTGCCCAATATCCCATCCAGCCCTGCCCTCTGGCAGTGGGAAGCCATTCCCTGTGTCCTGTCCCTCCATCTCTTCTCCTAAGTCTCTCTCCAGCTCTCCTGGAGCCCCTTCAGGCCCTGGAAGGGGCTCTGAGGTATTTCTGGAGCCTTCTCTTGTGCAGCTAGCACCCCCAGTTCTCCCAGGCTGGCTCCAGAGCAGAGGGGCTCCAGCCCTTGAAGCATCTCCAAAGCCTCCTCTGGACTTGCTCTAACAGCTCCACAACTTTCCCATGCTGAGCACAAAGCCCAGGTCTGGGGTCCCCTTGCAAGCAGAAACTTTAAAATCTTACAATTAACACTGATGAGACAAAACCACATCCCTCTAAATCAGCAAAAAACCCCACCTCCTATGTTTGCTCGTCTCGAAACTTCTCCAAAAGCACTTTGAAACCCAACCAAAACAAAGAAAACCTAAGCCTTCCGAAATCAAATTGTGCCCTGCTCGTGTTTGTGCTTTTACTCTCTAAGCTTTGCTGCCAGGGCAACAGTCACTATAGAAATCAGTCAAATAATAAGCTATTTCAGCAACTCGTCACCAGGAGCCAGGAAATCCTTTCAGAGGCAGTGGGTGTGTTCCACTTGCAACCCTCAGCATCCTCCCCAGACAGCCCAGAAGAGCTGAGAGGATCTGACCGTCGGAGAAAAATGAGAGTCTAAATGAGAGAGTTGCCTAAGCACAGCTGGAAGATACAATAATGGTATTGGAAAACAAACTCTGAGGTTCACACTGATAATGTGTGCACACAAATAAGCAGGAGAAACCCAGCTGCTGTAAGGATTGAGGATTTAATGCTCTATAACCCAGGCCACCAGTGAATTCCCCAACCCCACTGATGAGCAGGAGTTACACAGAGACCAAATGCCCTGGATAAAAGCTGGGAGCTCCTGTCCTGTGTTTTTAGAGCACAAAACAAACTGTTCACAGCAGCAGGGCCTGAGTCACTGCTACAGTCACCTCCTCTCCAGGCATTCCATCACGGCCAACAATAACGCTCTGACACCTCAATAACTGGACATCCTGTACTTGACAAGCACCTTTGCACACCAATTTGTGAGGAAAGGGAGCTGCCTGCCACAAATGATGTGCTGGATAGCCCTAACAAGCTCTCAAGCAGTGTTTCCCTCCCTCCAGGACGGACCTGCCTCCAAACCAGCATCACCCCTTCTGCACCACTAACAAGCAAGAAACTGCCAGCAGTGTAAAACTGGCCAGTAAAGCTGGCTTTGTGCTGGAAATGCAAATATATGCAAGTATAAAATAGCTGTAAATGTAACATTGAGGCACAGGTGGGCTCACAAGTTGCACAGAGCTCCAAGATAGCTTTCCAAGGTCAGCCCCAAATGGAAAACATTGGCCTGTGGACAGGATGTCAGAGCAAGTGGGGCTACTACTACAAAAACAGAGGCTGGGGTGAAAATGCAAAGCAACACCCACAATCCTTGAACAGCTACTTACACAGCTTCAGAGGGAGAAAAAGCCCTGCCTGAATACTACAGAAATCCCTGAGCAGCCTGGTTTTTCTAAATTACTTCATACCAAGAAGAAAAAGAAACCCTCATCATATATTTTCTATCCTAATTGAATTAAAAAAAAAAAAAAAAACAAAAACACAAAAAAAACCACAAACCAACCAAAAACAACCAGAAATGAAATTCCACTCACAGGTGTAACAGTTCAGAACACAAGCCCAGCATTGAGCATGGAGGATTTAAAACCCAAAGTACTTGCAGCACATCTGGATAACCAAACAGGTCCCACCTCCAGACGGGAACACCACCAGGGAGTATTTCCTTCCATGAAACTCCACCAGAGCTTGGAGCACCCTGGTCTGAGTGGAAGGTGTCCCTACCCATGGCAGAACCTGAAACTGGATGGTCTTTCAAGGCCCCTTCCAACTCCCTGATTCTGTGATTTATAGCTCTACACCTCAGCTTTCTTCCTCTCCCATCTCCTGCTGCTTGGCAGTGGTTATGAAAACCAGCAAACACTCAGAAGGAGGCCTCACCTGACCAGTGGTCTCACCCCAGGAGCAGCAGCTGCTAAGCAGTACTTCTATTTTCCCAGGCCAGAAATCCTGCTTCTAGTGATCTGGGGATGGAACGGATGGAGAGGGGAGCAGGGCACGTTTAAGTTGCAGTTATTTCAGGCTTGGAAGTCACCCCAAGTCAGGGAGGCAGAGCCAGGTACCAGGCCCAGAGCCTTTTTGCCCATTCCAGGGGCAACTCAAGCACCCATCCCATTTTGTACTCCATTCCACAATCCTACTGTCTGAATCCTAAAAAAACCCAACATCTGCAATGGAAGTGAAATCAATATTGGCTTATTTTTGAACAGCTGCAACAGGAAATCCACACTCCCCACCCCAAATGCAAAGGGGGGTGTGAAAATATTAACAGAACATCACAAATCTTTAAAAATGAGTTAAGACTGGATATTAGGAAAAAATTCTCCCCTGGGAGGGTGGGGAGGCCCTGGCACAAGGTGCCCAGAGAGGCTGTGGCTGCTCCTGGATCCCTGGAAGTCCAAGGCCAGGCTGGAATGGGAGCACCTGTTGAAGATCCCTGCCCATGGCAGGAGGTGGAACAAGATGAGCTTTAAGATCCTTCCGACCCAAACCATTCTGTGATTTTTATGAACAATCTGCTCGGACACCAGGATCTTCAATGCTTCAGCAGCTTTCTACAGCAGAACCAACCCACCAGGCACCCCCCAAACCAACCCACGCCCCTGGGGCACCACGCTGCGCTCAAACCTTGGGATCAGGACAGGAGCAGCCCTGAGCGCCTGTGGGCTCTGTGCTCAGGCAGCAGCAAGCTGTGGCTGCCGTCCCCAGCACAGCTGAACACACATCCCTGTGATGCCTCGGGATCTGGGTCAGCCAGAGATAGGGCAGGGCTGGAAATAGAGCCCTGTGTCCTCGTGCGACCCCGCAGAAAATCCCATACTGAGGAGCGCAGAGCGATGCTCACCGCCCTCCTGAGACTACCCACACCTCTCCAGACTGATCCACCAACAACAAAATACCTTCAAAGGGAAAACAGATGGAACACTGAAAAGGCAGAAAAAGTAAGGGGATTTCTCCCCCTACAAGGCAGGGCAGAAGGATGGAAGCAGGAAAATAAGGAGAGACTAAACGTTTGTGACATCTTCCTTATTTTAACGCAGTTAGTGCAGGTGTTTGGGGGGTTTTGTGAGGTTTTTTTACCTCCAGTGACTACCTAAAAGCCATCTGTTATTAGAAAGTCAGATTTGTTGGAAACCTCTGGGAATCTAAGTGGCAGCATGAATTTAAAATTTAAAAAATCATGGGAACAGAAAGGGAAGTTGTGCCCAAGGAAACTGAGAGCAGTCTTGTGACTGATGGTAACGTGGCCCTGAAATGCAGACTCCAGCGTAATTTGCCAAACCAGCCATGCAGATTAGGAAAAGGAAACCTGGCAGAAATCACAGAGAAAACAGATCCTCACTGAAGACTTAAATCAGTTACTTGACATATTTTTTTAATATTAGGGTTTGTTACTGGCCATGTATGTATGAGACAGTAGCCAGACCACAACAGTTGCTCTCTCCCAACTGCCTTTGCCAGGGCTGTAACTAAAGCAAAAGAAAACTAAGTTTACATGCTAGGATTCCCAGCCTAGAATAATATTTCCATATTTCATTAGCAATATAAATATTTTATTTCAAACATCCTGCTTTTGAAGTCCCAACACATCAGACCCACATCAAAAAGACTCCAAGCCTCCAGAGTTGAAATGTGAATATCTATAGATCTTCATGCATAGTGCCATTCTCTGCACTTCAGCTCTTATTTTTCATAAACCCATCATCGACATTATTCATTTTCAATGCCATTCCTTTTGGAGAACAAAACAATCCCTGGGTTTGCCTTTATTAATTTAGTTTCATGTAACAGCAAGTGTTCCTTGGTCTGAAAGACAAAACACCCCACATATTCAAGACTACTTCTGGTATAAATTGTCTGAATTTTTGAACACAGAGTCCTGCTCTTTCCAGCAATACCTGCTCAGAGTAGCACCGAAAATCAAGTAAGTCTCTTCAAGACATGTATCTGCAGGAAGGAGAGGACGGCTCTTATTGCATAGTTGGTCTAGAAAAATCAGAAACACAGGAAAGGGAAGGGAAGAAAAAGGAAAAAATCCCAAACTATCTTGATTGCCAACAAGTTATGGGTGTACAGCCTGCATGGTGGGGATGTGTCTGACTAGAGCCAGATCTCCTGACATTGCAGATGAACTGTCCTGGCATCTTCCTTTTTGTGGTTATGCTACAAGCAGTAAAAACCCTCGTGGTTTATTTGCCAAATCCCAGAACCTTTCTTTACTCTCTGTCACAGGAAGCCAAATTCCTCTGTCTGCAGTGGAGATCTGCCACCACTGGCCTTGGCCTTGATGGCTGAAACACGCTCCAGCAAACCCAGTGTGGCTGGGGACACAAATCCTCCCCTTCCCAGTCCAGCCAGCCAGCACCTCCTTCTTCAAGAGCCACAGGGAGAGTGCCAAACAATTCAGAGCAGCTCTGCTCCCTGCTCCAAGGGTCTCTGGCTTTTGCCTTTTACAGGCAATTTCATCATTGTTGCTCAGTGTTTTGGGCACTGAATGCGACACTTTGATAATTCAACAAGCTCCAAATTTCAGCATTTGATGTCCAGAAACCCAAGCCATTCCTTGCCCAGTGCTGCCAAGTAGCTTTATCTGTGTGTCAGACTATTCCTACTCATTCCATCGACTGTTCCTACTCAGCTGCTCCCAATCCATGTCAGATGTGACACTGCTCCCATCGATGACCTGTGACACCAGCAAATCCTGCTTAAATCTTGCTGCTGACAAGTGGGCACTGAACCCAAAGAACAGGAATACACAAACATCCTCCCTGAAACATGAAGCATTCCTTACAATTTTAACCAATAGATAACTGAAGATCACAAAACAACACTGAAAACAAGCTTCCTTCCACACTGACAGCAGTGGTGACAGTGTGTACCACCAGGTACATGTCAAACAACTGCCCAGACCACAAGCAGAGTCCCTTGAAGTCATTACAGTGTGTTCAAAGGGTGCAAAATATGTTTTACATATTCCCCTCAGCTCAAAGATTATGATCAATTAGGTTCACAAAGAAGGAGAAATAAGGGAAGATAAAAAACTCAGACCTTACCATCTAACTGTTCTGGAAATTATGAGTATTTCAATAACCACCTGAAAGCCTCAGAACTAATTTCCTCCTGCAGATACATCCAATTGCTTCTAAAATCCTTTTCTAGTGGCATACTTGAGGCACAGGGATGTGCCTGTGTCATGTTGTCCTAACACCTTTATGAGTTGTCCATCAGCCACCTGGTTACGGACGATCCCAGGGAATATCTCTGGAACAGTGGCTCTCAGCCATCCTTTCTTCTGCAGGCAGTCCCTCCAGTATCTGTACAGGCACACTGAACAGGAAAGACTGGATGGCTGGGTAACAGATCCACAGGCTGAACTGGTAGGATTTGAACACATCAATTAAATCAGTTCCAAAAGTAACCCGTAATTCCAGCCAAACAAGGGAATCTCAGCCGGAGGTACCAGGTAAGCGCAACCAGCTTGTGCTCCTGCCATGGAAATCAGGCTGCATTTAAAAATAGAATCCCAGAATGGTTTGGGTCAGAAGGGACCTTAAAGCCCATCCTGTGTCACCCACTGCCATGGGCAGGGACACCTTCCACTATCCCAGGTGGCTCCAAGCCCCATCCAACCTGGCCTTGGACACTTCCAGTGGTGGAGAAGCCACAGCTTCTCTGGGAAGCCTGTGCCAGGGCCTCCCCACCCTCACAGGGAAGAATTTTTTCCTGATATCCAATCTAACCCTACTCGCTGTCAGTTTGAAATCAGAACAGTAATTTCACCCTCCAAACTCCTCCACCTAGGGAATGCTGTCATCCACCACTTACCCACAGCCCACAAAACCATTGCAAAGCAATCCAAAACGAAGTGCAAAGCTCAGCCAGGGCTTTGTCCACCCTTCACAGCCAGAAATAACTAAGAACTAAACTAAAAACCTTTCAGTCAGACGCCTTCTGAATGGGTGGGCACATGATCCCTCTCCTCCTGCCACAGAAGGGATGGAGGGGTGTCCAGCTACCAGCACGAGGCACAGCCTCGAGCAAACTTTCCTTACCAGTCCAAACATTTTCTTTCAACTAAAAGAAGGCAAGCCAAAACTTACACTACAGAGTGGAAAGATGCCCTCCTGCAGATGAGTTTCCTCTCACGATGCTGTGCATTAGGCAGGAAGGGTTAACAGCTGGTGCCATTCCCTCATTCCATCCACCCCAGCACAAGCGCCCGCTTTATCGCTACACGCTGCTCCCAGCAAACACAGCCAGCTGCTTAGATCATCTCAGGTGGTTTAGGCACTCAAAAGCCATGTCCACTCTTGGAAAAACAGTTAATAAAAGTCAGCATTCCGTCCTGGGAAGCAGACATGGGAATTAACCATTTAATCAATGAAGGGATGTCTGTCACTTTGGAAGGATCGCTGCAAAAACAAGCCCGGGTTTCACAGCTGCTGTCACACAAACAGTTAACATGCAACAAGGATCAGCCCTGCATCTTACAGCAGCCAGAACTGCAGGAACCCAGGGGCTCTGCTCTTCTTCCACAAAGAGGAACCCAAACAGATCAACCTCTGTCCCTTCTGTGGCAAAGTATCGCATGATCGGCCAGCTCCAGAGGAATCTGGCTTAAGGATCTTTAATTATTTGTTGTTGTTAAGTGTGAACAGATGAGAGGGAGGGAGAGGAGGAAAGATTTCAATCTGCAGTCACGTGCACACCACAGCTCTCTGCAAGCAGGTGGGTGAAGCTCAGATTAGCAAGGTATTAAGGAGAGCAAGGCAGGGATGCCAGTGAGGTGCTGCCTGAAAATAGCCCCACTCTGACCTATCTCCTCTCCCAGATGGATCAGGAGATCCATGGCCACAGAGCCATGGCTCTGTGACTGCTGGGTAAGGATGGGAGATTGCAAGAGTCTTGCAAAAAGCTGCTGAGGCTGAAGATAAAAGGGGAATGGCCAAGTAGCTAATGAAGCAGCAGCTACGCAGGAGAGTGTGATGCTGCTTTCCATCTCCCTGCAGCACAGCCACGCAAGAGCTTGCTGGGAATAAGCCCCTCCCGTAGGTAAATACTCAGGAGACACATTCCCATGGGATGTCCAGCAGGATCCAATATCCCTGCTGCATGTGAGTAAGCAAACAAAAAAGGGGAATGACAATTCTGCTGCTGCTTCTGATGTGCAAGGGCACCTCCGAGCAGGAGGGGTGAGGTGAGATGTTCTGGTACTACAGAAATTCTTCTGGGGGTTTAGACTGCATGATGGGAAGGGATTGTTCCCTGTGAGGATGGGGAAGCCCTGGCACTGGGTGCAGCAAGCTGGGATAGTGAAAGGTGTCCCTGCCCACGGCAGGGCTTGGGATGGGAGGATCTTTAAGGTCCCTTCCAACCAGAACCATGCTGGGATTGTGTGATCTGCCAAGGAGCCCTTGAGAGCAGGACACTGGGAAAAGTCCATGCAGGCATCTCGTGACAGGCTCAGTGACTCCCCAGCACTCCCTCCAGGCCTGGGAAATGCATATGGGCCTCCTGAACACATCAGCAACCAGAATATTTAAACAAATTAGGGCCACCTCGCCACAGCTGCTGCTTTACCCACCCAGCCCACAATCAGACTTGCTCTACAGGACTGTCCTCGAGCTGTGCTCTGACATGCAACATCTAGATAAACCTTCAAGACCTTCTAGACCTGATAAAATATGGCGTTTTAATAAGAGGTTATTAAAAAAAAACCTGCCATGTAGAAAGTCAAAAAATTCATTGTGAGTCCTCCAGGAATGCCAGAGCTCCTCCTGCAAGCAACACAAGAGCTGTTGAAATGACTAGTGGTAGGAAAAATACAAGTGGTATTCTGGAAACAAGATCAACTACTACGAGTGTTCACACCAGAAGATATTAAACAATCACAGAAGCTGGAGTTTGGGGGTTGTGTAGGTCTTTTTGTTTTGTTTGTGTGGTTTTTCAGAGGTAAGGGTGGGGCTACTAGATATAGCACAGGATATAAATACACATGAGATTCTGCTTTTTAAAAGTATACTGTTATCTATCCTCGGGCATTGCAAAAGCTTTTCCCTGGGTCTGAAAATAACCTAAATTCACAAATATTTCATGTGGGTGAGGGGACAGAAGTACAGTGGCAGATATCCTGATGAAATATGCAGCTCACCCTGTGTGGCACCACAACAGCACTGACAACCAGGGTCTGATTCTAGGTTTGATTTCACATCAGCAGTGTAACAACGCGGAGACTGAAATTTATCAGATCCAAGACAAACTTGTGCTGGCCTGGATCTGAAATGCAAGACATGCCACATATGGCACCATGTAAATTCAGATTTAATGGGGACACAGTTGAGCTCAGCCTAGAAAAGCCAGCAGCTCTTGGACAGCACAAGGAGACCATGTTCCTATCTGGTTTGGGGATTTCTTGCCCTCCCCAAACACGATCTGCAGGAGACAGGTTACCAGCAGCAAGGCTGCAGGCTCTCCTTCCTTTCTGGAGGAGCAAGGAGGAAGGATCAATATTCAGAAAGCTCTTGAAAAGCAGTGGAACAGCCCCTGGGGAGCAGAGCAGACACAGCATCAGCCCAAAATTCAGGAAACCTGGAGCTCCTTAGCCCACTAAAAGCCACTTTTTGCCAAGTAACCAATTTCCTTACACTCTCCATTAAATAAAACATGAAGGGCAGGCAGAGACATAAAATATGAATGCACACACGTCCGAAAGCAACAGGCCCTGTTATTGTAGATGCTGCATAAATCATTGAGAACACAGGGACTTGTGTCCCCTAACAGAGGGCACAGAATTTGGGGTCAGTCAGCAGGCAAGGGAGTTTGATATTAAGAAATGTTGCATCTATATTCGCCTTTGTGGTCTGCACTGCCTAAAAATAGCAGAAACCACTTTAGTTCATGTATTATTTAGGCAGGCCAGATGGGTGAAAGGCAGAACCAAGCCTCAAGACAAACATCAGGTGATTTTGGTGTGGGACTCCACCAAACACAGCACCGGGAATGGGATGCCACAGCACAGAATCCCAGAATGGTCTGGATTTGATAAAATCCATCCTGCCACAGGCAGGGACACCTTCCATTGTCCCAGGCTGCTCCAAGCCCCAAAGTCCAACCTGGCCTTGGACACTGCCAGGGATCCAGGGGCAGCCACAGCTGCTCTGCGCACCCTGTGCCCAGGCCTGCCCACCCATAGGAACTCTCACTGGGAATTCAGGCAGAATGACCAAAATGGTCCTTTCTGTCTGATTTCCCTGCCTGGGGCCACGACAGTAGTTAGGAACTGCACCTTTAAAATTTACTGCTGTATCTGTTTTCCAGAGCTTTGCCACACAAACGCAATGCCTTTACAATTTCAAGTGTTACCAGTCACAAGAGTTGCTTTGGCAAATTTCTCTAGGGAAGAGTAATAGCTACTTATGGAAAACTTGCCCCAAATCATTGCCATCTCCTTTTTCTTCAGATTTTTTATTTCAGGCAGTTGACTGACAAATAACACTGCAGTTTACAATGCACAACATCTTACCTTTTCTGTGTTTGTACAATTTGATTTAAAAGGCACAGCAGCTTTCAGACAGCTGGTGGCAGACAACAACCTCCAAGTTCAGTCATGACAACCCTGTAGGTAGCTGAAAACCACATTCCACCCTGAAAATGTGGCCCAAAGTATTTTTGGACTATCTTCTTACTACTCCTTATTTACAAAGTGGACTTGAGGTGACCTTGCAGCCAGATGGATGAGCTCAGGATGAAGACTCTGCTCAGCTGCTTAAGTGAATTCTCTAGGACAGGACATGCAAAGCTCCAAGCCAGTGGTGCTCAGGTCTTTGAGGGACTTGACGCTGCTCTTTCCTACCTTGCAGGACTACAAAGTTCAACAGATCCCTGCTGAAGATCCAGAAATTGCCAAGACTGCCCTAACACTCAGCTTGTGGATGCCTCTTCCTCTGATTATTCAGAGGTTCAATGGAACTGTAAGTCATCCTCATGCCCAAAGTCATTTCTGGGTACAAAATCACTTCACAGAATCCCAGAACAATCTGGGTGGGAAGGGACCTTAAAGCACATGCAGTTCCACCCCAGCCATGGGCAGGAACACCTCCCATTGTCCCAGGCTGCTGCAACCTGGCCTTGGACACTTCCAGGGATCCAAGGGCAGCCACAGCTGCCCTTTGCAGCTTCTGCTCACCTGTTTTCAAAGGTGCTTTTTAGACAGGACTCCTTCCCTGCTTCAAAGCTCTGCATGGCAGAGCATGGAGGAAAACTGTATTATGCAGGAATCTCACAAAATCAGGTAAATCACAAAGAAAAATCAGGAGCATTCCTCTCAAACTGAGACCTAGACAAAAACCAGCTGGAGTATTTGTGCTCCTTGGCTTTTTTCCTCCTTGTTTTCCTTCCCATCTCAGTAGAGCCTGTTCTTCCTTCTCCCCTTTCCTCCATCCTTTGAGGTTCCTCCCAGCCCCACGTGTCAGACACTTTCCAGCCCAATCCAGACACAATCCAGAAGAAAAATCACCAAGATCAGGAGAAAGTGAAGATGCTGCTACAACGAAGGAAATGCCAAACCAGCATCAGAAAGAGAGGGCAGAGTATTTTAGATAACTTTGTGGTGTCTCCTCATCCTCCTCCCTGCCCAAAGGAAGGAGAAATAGTGTGAAAGGATCCCAAGAAGCGTAAATAAATTATGATCCTGTTCATCAATGAGCTCAGGCTGCAGTGAAACGAAAGCCACAGAAGGATCTGTAATCACTGAGAATAAACCCCTCCAACAGGATCACTCCTGCACTGATGCTCAATTATGTCTGGGCAGAACGTTACACAACATTAAACATTAACAAAAGTCTGAGCCTGGGTCACTTTTCTCCCGGATAAACCCAAAACAGTAACCCAGTGCTCTTAGCTTAAGTAACCCAAAATTACCAGATCCATTATTTTCCCACCTCTCCCTTCACATCTGATAAAAGCCAGGCCACCACACAGAGGAAAAAAATGTTTGCAAATAGTCTCTCTGCTGAACAGTTATATTGTTATTTAAAATACATATGGTTTTGGTGGTCATTTAAAATACATATGGTTTGGGAGAGAGGTGTTGATGTAAATTTAGCAGCTTAGAAATTAAACCAGTCACAAACTGTTCTGGGCTATGAGGGTTCACTCTCAGCTCCCCAGAAGGATTTCTTCCCTCTTCTAAAATCCTGTTCCCAGCAAACAGTTGCACCACTTCTGTTTCCAGAAGCTGCAAGAAGATCCGTGAAGGCAAACACAACAGAAAGTTGATTTCATTTCTCATTTGCCTTTTGCAATATCACTTTTCGTAACTTCAGCAGAGCTAGAGATCCCCTCACCACCCGAAACATCTGTCAGCTTTCCCAAAGTTTGCCCAGGTCAGATCACAGGATCCCAGGCTGGCTGAGGGGAGCTCAGAGGGCACCTGGTGCCACCTCCCTGCTCCAGCAGGGCCATCCCAGAGCACAGGGCACAGCATTGTGTGCACACAGCTCTGCCACAGCCCCAGGGAGGAGACCCCCCAGGCTGTGTGGACAATGTGCTCAGGGCTGGGCACTGCCCAGGGAAGAAGTTGTGCCTCCTGTGCAGGGGCAATTGCTGGGCTCAGGCCCTGCCCGTGGCTCTGGGGCCATTGCTGGGCCCCCGCAGCAGAGCCTGGGCCCTGCTGGGAGCCCTCCCTGCACACAGGGACAGCCAGGCCTGAGGGCCCCTCTCAGCTGGGGCTCCTCTCCAGGCTGAACAGCCCCAGCTCCCTCAGCCTTTCCTGGGCACCCAGAGGCTCCAGGCCCTTCCTCAGCTGCGCAGCCTCCGCTGGCCCCGCTCCAGGAGCTCCCTGGCCCTGCTGTGCTCAGGAGCCAGAGCTGGACACAGCACTCCAGAGGTGCCTCCAGGGCTGCCCACAGGGGCACCAGCCCTCCCTGCCCTGCTGCCAATGCTCTTCCTGCTGCCCCCAGCATCCCATTGCCCTCCTTGGGCCCGGGACACTCTGCTGCCTCAGGGACAGCTCGGTGTCCCCCAGGAGCCCCAGGACACTCTGCTGCCTCAGGGACAGCTCGGTGTCCCCCAGGAGCTCCAGGACACTCTGCTGCCTCAGGGACAGCTCGGTGTCCCCCAGGAGCCCCAGGACACTCTGCTGCCTCAGGGACAGCTCAGTGTCCCCCAGGAGCCCCAGGACACTCTGCTGCCTCAGGGACAGCTCGGTGTCCCCCAGGAGCCCCAGGACACTCTGCTGCCTCAGGGACAGCTCAGTGTGCCCCAGTTCCTGACCCACAGAGCTGCTCCAGCAGGTCCCCCCCAGCCTGTGCTGGTGCCTGGGGTTGTTCTTTGTTGCTTTAACCTCAGTACAACATCCAAACACACTGAGAGAGCTGAACAATGCCAGGATTTAGGTGGGGTGTGACTGGTTTAGAACAGACAAACCAATGTCCCCAGAGTGAAACAGGTGGCTGAGATTAAAAGAGAAAATTTCTAAACACCAAAGGAGTTAGAAATAATATGGAAAAAACCCAGAAATCTGGGAAGATGAAGAAACTGAAATCAATACTACACCAAAACTCACTTGCTGGTGATCTTCCAGCTAAATCCTTCTCATCCTTGATGCTTAATACCCAACAATCCCAAAGCAGCAGCTTCTCCAATACAAATAAATTGGAGTCAAATGTGTACAGCTTCATTGTTTTAAAAAATAAATCAAGTATGACAGCATCCATATTCATAGTGGTGAAAACCTGCTTGACTGCTGAAGTGATCTTCTAAATTTACAAGGAAACAGTGTTATATCTATCACTTATATATGAATTTTTACTCCTAGTTATGAAAAGCAGCCCAGTAATTCATGAGAAATCATGCTGAAGTGTTATGAAACTTAACTGAGTAAAAATACCTGCTTGTCTTCAGGAGTCTTTTACAGAGGTTGAAGTGTAACTTCAATTCTTAAATTCACTTTTAAAATGTAGAACAATTGCAGGAAAAGGTAAACTCTGACTTGATACTGCATTCCACCTTGTATTCACAGCTTCTCAAAAAGAATAAATGCTCTTTGTCTTCAAAGTATTTGCCCAGGAAATGGGACAGGTTTTCTGAACTAAGTATTAGATAAACATTCTTTAGCTATGATGAATAAGTGCTGTAGTCCCTTCAGCGCATCCCTTTGCAGGAAATGCTCGGTACAGGATGCATTCTGGGTTTTAGGATCTGTCTAGGATGGATATGCAGGATATCTGAAATACCCCTGGATATTTCTTTCTCAACACTGTACAGGACGGGGCACTTGATCAGTGTGTGGCTGGGAGTGCTACAACAGAAGCTGAACCAAGGAGCAGCAGGAGAACTCAAACTGTTCTAAAGGGTGATAAAGAGTTTAAAAAAATTAAAGAAAGCAAATAAAAATAAACTCAAACCCCCAAAACTAAAGACAAAAAAAGCAGCAGGAAACAAACTTTTCAGCAAAGAAAATAATGGTTTTTCTAACTGGATTTTAGGAATTCAGTTGTTTTAGGAAAGGCAACAGAAAATATATCAAAAGGACCAGTGATAACCACAAGGAAGAGTGATAAACACTGAAGGCTGGTGACAAAACACTGTACAGTGACTGCTTCCTAAAACATTTAAAAAGTCCATGGCTTCCAAAGCACAAGCTATTTACCCTTGGCTTGTCTGTTGACTCTTTCTCCTGACACTTCACACACTTATTGCAAAATAAAGTCTCTTCTGAGAGTGTCATATTACACATTCACATTCAGTGAAATCACACCCCCAGTACTTTTTGGTTTTGCTTTTCTTTCCCAAGTAGAGCTCTCCTCATAAAACAGCAGAATAAGAACAATTCAAAGAGCAGAATAAATCTCCTTAAATCTTTGTCCTTAACTTGGGCAGACTAACCCAGATGAGCTTGGCTGCAGCTGGAAGCTTAAACCCAACCTTTCCAATGGGAGCCTTCACCTGAATTCCCATCCCTGCACACCTGGACTTGTGACACCTGTGCCAGCAGAGCTCAAGAAGCTTTCCTCAGGGGCATCCCCTCCCTCCTCTCCTGTGCCTGGGTGATTCCACGGTGGAAAACCTGCTCTTTTCCTGGCTTTCTGCAGGCACGGAGCACGAGCAAGCCCTTCCCCTTTCGGTGGCAGCAGCGAGTTGTGAGAGCAGCATGGCTGGATGCTGAAACCATACCTCACGTCTCCTAATCCGCCTTTCTATTTTTAACCAGAGTCATTTCCCCCACCTCCTTTGCCATGCAGACAGCTGCAGAAAGCAGCTGGAGACAACAGAGTGCTCCATCAGGGCAATTTTCCTTGCAAAAAACTATCCTCAGGCCTGAGGCAAGTGCTCAAGGGGCAGCAGAGACACTCCAAGGTGTGTTCCTTCTCCTTGTCCTTTGTGGCCACAACAGCTCCAACTGCACAGTGTGGCAACCTGGTTACCCAAAGGACCGTGGCTCACCTGAACTGGCTGAGATTCCAATCAGCACCTCCTGTGCCTGAAAACTCAAAGGAGAGAGGCTTGAGCAAGGATGCATGGATCTGCTCCTGTAGCAGGCTCTCCCAGGACAGGGAGGAAGGACCACCCTGTCCTCTCCAAGGTAGATCACCACCTGACACAGCATTTGGGAGCGCTTGCTGGGGTGTCCCCAGTACAGAGACCTCCTTCCACAAGCTCACACCTCCTGGGGAAAGGTCTGGAGTCACCTTCTCCTCCAGGTTTGGATATCTCCTCCCTCAGGCACTCGGTGTCAGGTGTAACCCAGACACACAGCAACCCCTGAATTCTCTCCTCACATGGGAGAGCAGCTTTAAAAAGCTCAGCTTTAAAAAGCTAATGTGCAGCCAGGCTGTAAAGTTAACCAAGCAAAAAGGACACTTTCCTGAGCAGTTTGGAGCTTTCCCAGGCAGCTGCAAAGCCAGGCAGGCAGAGCACAGGCTGTGCAGGGCGCTGAGCCGTGCCAAATGGCACACGGCACTTGGGGCATGGGATAGCACTGAAAGGGAGGTCCAGGTTTCTGAGCTGTGCCCTCCAAGGCCTTGTTTGGACTCATTTTCTCCCTGGAGATGCTTGAAAATCCCCTGGTAGGATCAGGCAGCCCTTTGGCAGAAGACAGCCAGGCTGAGAGTTTGGCACTTAAAACAGACTCAGCTCAGGGTGGAAAGGCACAACTCCAACACCGACTCAGGGAGCTTAGAGGAGTTTAGCTGGAAGTTTTGAGTCATGCTCTTGGACACAGGCAACTAGAACAGCTTAAGCCCTTCTTGAACCCTTTTTCTTTTGTTCAGGCAACAACTGCAAACACCGCAAATGAAGCTACTTCTGCTGTTGTCCATGTGCTACAGATTTTCCATGCTTTAAGTCACTCACACAAAACAGACTCGCTGCCAACACGATCGATCAAAACTTAAAGCATATGCAGACAGGACTGTACAGACTCTAAGTATTAAATGCTTCAGAGAAACCCATCTCTTACATGCCTACAGAAACAAAAGTCAACCAAAACAGAAGTCTGGTGTGGAATTAAGCACAGCAAGACCCATAGCAAATCTTCCCAGCTCAAACGGATTTGAATCATAGGATGCCAGGAAACGAAGCTGCTGGGCAAAACACTCTATCAGCCATAAACCCACGTGAAATTACATTTCATTAATGAATGACAGTGTTTACAAGTAAGCAAATGCTGTGTTTCCCCTCTGCCCTAGCTGGAGCTGCTTTCTTAGGAAAAAGACCGCAGGGAGAGCAGGTCCTCTCCCATCATTAATCGGACTACAGCACTTTGTTAACAGGCACAGAAACCACGGCAGCAGCAAACACCCACGTGTGAACCAAGATCTGCAAGTAATTTCACTTCTTACCTTCTGGAAAATGGGAGTTTCAGGTGCAGGAAACCTCTTTAGCAGCTTTTACAGGCACAGGGCCCGTGGCTTAATGATTTACCTGACAGTGCTGTAAGCAGATTAGATAAGAGTGGTTTTGTTATGGTCTGTTTTCCTGCCTTTGTCTGCATAACCAAATCAACTGGTAAATGAAGTAGGCAGGGTATTACTTGACAGAGCAGGAAGAAATTCATGCTCCTCTCAGCCTTCTCACAGCATCCTGCTGTGTATAAAAACACATTTTTTGTCCAGACACACATGCCCATCTATACACACACAGCCTAAAAACCAATGCCTGGAGTAGCTCTTCCGTGTGTGTACACTTGTGTGTGCATACACACAAATATATGTATAAAAAATACACACAGAGGAGCTACTGCAGGCAGTTTGGTTTAGTTCCTTCCCCAGAAGTCAAGGAAAAAAAAAAACCCTTGACTCATCGCTCTAAATCTATTAGAAAGCTTCCAGATTAAAGCATTGAGTTCCAAAGAGGTTTAGGATGAGAAGAAAAGGCGGCTGTGCCCAAAACACACAAATAGGATCACAGCCCCTGGAAAGACTCCGCAGCGGATCATGGATCAGGATCAGTCCTGTTCCCCCTGCTGCAGCACCCACAGCCCTCCGAGAGGATTTCTGTGCCCTCCCTGTGACTCACGGGCTGCTCTCCACACCCAGGGCCGCCCTGCTGTACAACTGCGCGCTGTGGGGCAGCGGTGACACCGTGACACACACGGAGCAGGCACAGGCACTCTGCGACCTCACAGCAAATCTAAAACACCTTTTGCTCCTGCTCTTTCATACAAACACTGCAAACAACTGGCCTGGGGATTCTGGCAGCAGTCAAGGGGGAGGTCAGGCACGGGGAGAGCTGCCCGATGTGGCAAAGGGGACAGCAGATTGTCCCCTGTGGCTTTTAGTTTGGCCCTGGCAGGCAGTGCTGCTGCCACGCTGTGTAACTCTGCTTATCTCCCACAGGTGTGCTGCAAACAAACCTCCAAACCCAGAAACCACAGGGAGATTCCATGCCCCAGCAGGAGATGAAGCTGCCTGATGGAAACACACCCCTGACACAATCTGGGGGACAAGCCAGGGGGACTCACGGCCGGGTCACTACTGTCCCATGTGCTGGAAGTCTGGCTGGTCTCTAGTAAAAAAAGACCCCAAGCTAAACTAAAAAGTAAGTTTAAAATCAAGCAGCAACAACAAAGTAACCACAAGCTTAAGTACCACTTTCAAAAAAGTCACCCAAGCAAAAAACACAACCAACTCCCCAGAGCCGTGCTGTAGACCTGACTGTATCCGCGTCCCTCTGTCGCTTCCCAAACGCAGCCCCCGGCCCTCCAGCAGCAGCCCACCGCGCCTTTACACTTACACGGGACCGTCCGGAGAGGAGAGCTACTCACCGCTGGCAATCAGGCGGCAGACAGCAACAGCGAACGCGGCTTTCCCTCTCGCAGCTGCAGGCGGACCGGCAGCAGGACGGGGACACGGCGGCGGCGCGGCCACTCCCGGAGCGCCGAGCGCGCCCGCGCCTCCTCCGCCAGCCCCGACTTCCTTCGCCTTCAAAGTTGCCTTTCAACTTCCCCCGGGCTGGGCTTCCTCAGTGCTCCTCTTCCCCGCGGGAAGCGCCTGCGGAGGGAAATGGGGAGAGGTGAGCGGAGATCCAGAGGGGATGGAGCGACTGCGCTCCCGCCGCTCCTTCCCCGAGCGCGCCAGTGCGTCAGCACCGGGAGAGGAGGGGACAGAGCGCCCGCGACACCAGAACAACAGCAGCAGGAGGAGGAGGAGGCGGCCGGGAGTGCCAGCCCGGCCGCGGGTGGTGCAACAGCTCCCGGCAGTGCTGCTCCACCGGCAAACAGCACCTAAAAGACGGGGAAATGGCTTTAAGTTCCGTCTGGTGATTCCTACTTGTATGCATGGAATGCTTTCAATAAAGTGTCACTTGTGAAAGCTGAAAAAGTCACTGCAGGGAGGAAGGATTCCTTTTTCCCAGTATATATGAGCACCAGATGTTAAGTCCTACCCTACAAAGAAAAAAGAAAACGACCCTCCACCATAAAGGAAAGTCGTGTTCCACCACACTAACACGAAGCAAAACAACCCATTCCCTAAGCTTTCCATGAATTTCTTGGCTCCATCCCACTGCTGCCACCAGCAGCCGAGTCCCTGGCTAGGCAGCATCAGCGGCCCCCGAGGGCTGGCATCCAGCCTCTACCCCAAAGCACACAGCAAGGACTGGAAGCACACGGGACCTCCTGCCCGCGGCCCCAGCGGGAAAGGCTGGTGAAAGCATCCCAGGTGAGAGCGAGCAGAGGGTGTCAGCTGGCCGCCGCCTTGGGACAGCGGGGAGTTGCTGTAATTCAGTACAAAACCACAACACAGAGCAGGCTGAGTCACGTGTTGGTCAGACTGATGGGATGAGCAGCGCTGGCAGCGTCTTCCAGCAGAGCACGGACTCTCCCGAGTCCGCTGGCTGCTGGATCCAACAGAGACACTGTCCAGGAGTGAAGTCAGAGGCGTAGGAAGCAGCCTGCTTCCACTCACAGACGAAATAATATGGAAATTGAAAAACAGGCACCAGCAGTAACAAATAGCAGCATCAAGTTTTCTGAGCTCCGTCCCTGTTCCATCCATGAGCCTGTTGCCAGGAATGCCGAGGAATCTGCAGAGCCACATAAAAGAAGCACAGGGTGGAAAAAGTATTTTCAGAAGCTGAAATACTTTCAGCACACAGAAATCCTTTCTTCCACACTCATCCTGTCATACAGAAAACAAGTATTTTAAAGGAGTAACTGCTTTGGGGTTTTTTATTAGATCCACGCCCCTGAACATGGCCCAGCAGTGCTTGTTCCTAACACAGGGAGACAGCCAAGTATCCAGCGGAACAATGTGCTCACCATCAAGCTCCTCCACAAAGTTCAGACACCTAAAAATGGTCCATAGTCAAGTCCAACTCAGCTCATTTTATTTAAAATCTGAGGAGACACAGAATGAGGCAGCAGTGAGCTCCCTTTTTTTCCAGCAGTCTTTTAGTAACTGGGCTCTGTAACATGCGACAGATCTGCCCCACCTGGCCCTGCTTTCCAGGAGGGACTCTGGAGTGAAAACAGTAATTGCTCATCACCTAAAGATTTCTTAGACATAATTCAACCGGTACCAATCCTGTAAATCCCTCCCACTGAGAATATATATAAGGAATCTACAGCTTAATTAGAAGACACCACAGGCCAAGGACTCCTTGTTATGCTGACAGCACTCATGTCTACTTTGGGCCCTTACACACCTCTCAGGACAACAGAAGTCACCTGGTGAGGCCAGAAGCCAACTCAGTAACTCCCTCCTGACAATAAATGCATTCATATTTGACAGAAATGCTCTTGTGTTACTCCAGCAGATCTTATCTCGGTGATATTTTTCCCCCCATGATCCAGGCCTGTGAGTTCAGTGACCTCAAGGCACACAACAAAGCCAGCCCTGTTTTCCCACGAGTCAGGTGGGGCCAGAGGGGAGAAGAGAAGACAGTTGGACGAGTATTACAGGTAATTAATAGTGAGCTTTGGGAACATCTTTTCAACCATGGCGCATTTAAATACTGCATGTGTCCAGACAGATACAACATAACACCCTGTAAAGCCCTAAACAAATAAAAAGAAACACAATGAACTCTTCCACAGGATGTGCAAAGGAGGTGGGGTTTTTTTCTCCTACACAGTCCAGCCAGGACATATTTAGCCTAAGGGCTAAAAGAGAGGACAGCCTGAGCTGATGACATAATTTTCTTTCTATAGGACTGAGTATCTGGGAGTACTGCTCTCAGTTCAGTGGCTGTTGCTGTTTCACCTCCACCTTCCCCCCCCATCCTGCTTCAACAGAAGAGCGACAATCGCCTGAAAAAGACCTGAAGAACAGAGATGGCCACAGAGATGTTGCTTCTTTCCCACCAAAACACGAGCAATGTGACAGAAAAAACAAATTTGAGGTTGACTTCTGGCACTGAGGAGAAAGGGCTGCTACCAAGCTCCAGCGCTGGTGTGTCTTAATCACCCGAGCACCACAAGCATTTGGAATGTCCTTCCAAAGGACATTCGGAATGTACTTCCTTGCCTTGACAGCTTAAATCTGCCTAAACACCAAGACAAGTCAGATTATGTGGAGCCCCCTTTTCCCTACCCATCAGAAAAGAATTGTGTATTAGCAGATGAAATCCAGCACTGAGGGTGGGAATGAAAGTCTCAGGCAAGTGAGAAAAAACTGCTCAAAATCCCAGGATCCCTGAGGCTGGAAAATCCCTCCCAGCCCATGGAGTCCCAGCTGTGCCCCATGCCCACCTTGTCCCCAGCCCAGAGCACTCAGTGCCACCTCCAGCCCTTCCTGGGACACCTCCAGCCATGGGCACTCCAAAGCTCCCTGGGCAGCCCCTGCCAAGGCCTGAGCACCCTTTCCATGCAGAAATTCCTGCTGCTGTCCAAGCTGAGCCCCCCCTGGCACAGCTTGGGGCCCTTTCCCCTTGTGCTGTCCCTGTTCCCTGGGAGCAGAGCCCGACCCCTCCGGCTGTCCCCTCCTGGCAGGGAGTTGTGCAGAGCCACAAGGTCCCCCCTGAGCCTCCTTTGCTCCAGGCTGAGCCCCTTTCCCAGCTCCCTCAGCTGCTCCTGGGGCTCCAGCCCCTTCCCCAGCTCCCTTCCCTGCCCTGGACACGCTCCAGCCCCTCAAAGTCCTTCCTGGACTGGGGGCCCAGAACTGGACACAGCCCTCGAGGTCCCTCAGCAGGGCCAGCACAGGACTGTGTGTGATGTGCTCATACGGCTTCACACAAGTAATGTAAATCTGTACATTCACCTCACGTATCCCAAAAAACTTTCAAAGCATTTTTTTTGGTCTGTCCTTTCAAGTAACTTGTCACATGGTCACTGACACATCAGAAAAAATGTGCTACGGGAGCATTCTAAAGCTACTCTGACCTTTGTTTGCATTAAAACACTTAGAGACGTAATGTGAGACTTCATTATTATATGTGCAATAAAATAATTATTATTATTTAATCTGTGTTACAGCATTAACAGCCATTACAACTTCTCATGTAGAAGGCTGTTAATGTTTTGAAACTAAAAATATTTACGTAATTTTTAGTTTCTCTCAGCATAGGGTTCTAAACCAACTAATGGGGAGAAACTAAAAAACCTGAAACAGCTGAGTTTAAAATCTCAGAATTGTTATCAGAATAACTTCCAGAAGCACCAGTCTTATCAGAACAACTTCCCGAAGGTGAAGTGCTTAGGTGTGTTTGCTAACACAAAGGGGGATTCCTGAGCGCTGATGTGCTCATCAGTTCCAGCAATTAAGTTTCCCGGAGGAATGCTGTGTCATGTAACGTGTGACTCACAGAGCAACGTCCGCAGGAAACCACTCTTCTCCTTCTCTCCCTATAAAAAGCTCAGCCTTGCTTGCAAGTTGAACCGAGTTCCCTGAGCAGAAGTCCTCCAATTTCAGCATCATGTGCTCGAGCACGTCTGCAAGAGCGAAGGTGTATTTAAAACCCTGGCAGCAAACCAGAATCCTCTGGAAAACCGGCTGGAAACTCCTCCTGCTCCTCCTTCAGCAGGGAGTTCAACAACACCTCGTGCTGCTGTGTTTGGACACGTGGTTGTCCTTTGCCCTCGCAGCAGTTTTGCAATCGGAGATGCTTTGCCCGACTGAGCTGATGCCGGACACTCCCAACCCGCTCCCATGGGGGCTGCATCCGCTGGGACAGCCCTGAGGCAT
Source organism: Phylloscopus whistleri (assembly GCA_017589585.1). NCBI lineage: Eukaryota > Metazoa > Chordata > Aves > Passeriformes > Phylloscopidae > Phylloscopus > Phylloscopus whistleri. The sequence goes on from JADMLD010000043.1 coordinate 1,636,023, forward strand.
CACACACATTCCTTGTGCACACACTGTAGCTCTAAAAGGAGCAGCAGTGGGATCTCAAACCCCTGGATCTGAGGGATCACACACATTCCTTGTGCACACACTGTGCAGGAGCAGCAGTGGGACATCAAACCCCTGGATCTGAGGGATCACACATATTCCTTATGCACACACTGTAGCTCTAAAAGGGACAGCAGTGGGATCTCAAACCCCTGGAGGTCCACCAGGATATGGTGAAGTGTCTTCACTCCGTGCCACTCGTGGTCCAAGATGAACTCCTGGAGTTCTCATCTAATCTAAAGGGATAAAATCCTCGCTCTGCTCATCGTGTGTGCTTCCTAGGGCTGCAGGGTGTGCCCAGCATTCTCTTCTTTTTGGTTCAAGGCCCTGCTTGACCTTCAGATCCTTGGAGAAACACATGGACCTTCCCAGGGGCGGCTCTGCAGAGCTGAACACTCAGCACCTGTCCAGGGAAAACACTTTGGAATGGCAATTCTATCCAGAGGATGTGCAATCACACACCCAGGTCAAAGCAAGAGTTCAATACCACTGAGGCCCCTTCTGAGCCTGGAAGAGTGAAGCTTTAAAGAGGAGAGAAAAATAGAAATGAGACGCTCTTTTCAAACTCCCCACTCAACAATAAGGACATTTTTCACAGGGCAGGGTATCATTCCCATGTGACGGCATCCAACATCCAGCTACAGCCCTTCCAGCTTGGAAAGTGCCACTCTTATTCCCTGATCCACTTATTCTGCCCTCCCAGAAGTCTTATCACCCAGGTGTGATAAAAACCTCAGAGTAAAAAAGTCGCCGTCTCAAAATTCCAATTTGCTTCTATCTCTTCCAAACCCAAAACTTCAACCCAAAGGCCTCTGTTACAGATTGGTTCCTCACCAAATACTGTAATGGGACACTGATTGGTCTCCCAGTGATTTTTCCATCAAATGAGTTTGCTGTTTGCCCCACACCCTGGGACAAGGCTGCTGCTTTGTACACCAGCAGTTTGGCACTATCAGGTGCTTCTTTAAGGCCTTAGACACATCAAGCAAAATAAACATTTCAAAACAACAAACCCCAACCAACCAAAAATGAACCCAGCCAGGACCCCAAAAACAAAGCAGGAGTTAATACAGGATGATGTTTGGTGCTGAAGGTCAATAGCAGAGCTCATGGGTGTGGAGGGGGCTTTTTCCTGTTAAAGATAAATCAACCCTGTCTCCACATCCTGAGTGTTTGCTTGCACGCCACAACCACACCGAGCACAAAGCAGCGAGAAATCCACTCCTTGGGGCTCTTTAGCAAGATGTTTGCTTGTTATCCCAAACACCCGACCTACACCTGCTGCTTCTGCCAGGAGCATCTCCCTCAGAGCCAGGCAGCAGACCCAGACCGACAGACACTCCACTCAAAGCATGTGAAGATAAAACACCCGTTATCAACTCATCCCGGCCTCCAGCTCCCCTTCTCTCCCTATGGAGCTGGCAGTCGATATCCACAGGTTAAACGGCCCTGACATTCCCCCCTATCCAATACCTTTCTCATTAATAGACATGATGGGGATTAATACTCAAATATGCACCTCCTGTGCCCCAAGGGCAAGGGGAACAACAGGACAGGAGCGATAAGGAGCTGATTGTGAAGGCTGCAGGGTGTTGTATTCCCAGTATCCTGTGTCAGGGCTCTACACACAGGTGAGCTGTGCAGTTCCATCATTCCAACTCTCATCCTACTTCTTGTGATTTCCCAGGCCACAAGTTCACCTGGGTTCTAAGGCTGACCTTAATTAAGAGCTGGAAAGAACAAATGCTCAGGAAGCCAGAGCCATTAATCCCAAAGGCTTAAAGGGTTTACAGGGGAAGGGTGTTTATATGTCCCCTAAAGGCATAAAATCATGGAATGCTTTGGATTGGAAGGGACTTTAAAGGTCATCTCATTCCACCCCTGCCATGGGCAGGGACACCTTCCACTATCCCAGGCTGCTCCAAGCCCCTCCAACCTGGCCTTGGACACTTCCAGGGATCCAGGGGCAGCCACAGCTGCTCTGGGCAAGCTGCTCTGTCTGGGCTTCATCACGTACTAATTAAACTAAACTGATATTTACACACAAACATATTATGCTGCAGCATACACAGAGCAGCTAAATCAAGCCATGGCCAAATACCTTTCCCCTGGCATTCATCAAGTATATTTTGGCTGGCATTTACTGTGCTGGCACTTGCATTTCTGTTCTTGACACCAGTCACAACACACAGATTATGTTCTTGTTTTCAAACCCCAAAACATCAAAAAACCCTCTCCAGGAGCAAAGACAAGGGGACTCACTCTGCTTGATACTGACAGCAGAAGGACCTGGAGCTGCTGGAGTGAGCCCAGAGGAGGCCACAGAGATGCTCCAAGGGCTGGAGCCCCTCTGCTCTGGAGCCAACCTGGGAGAGCTGGGGGTGTTCACCTGGAGAAGAGGAGGCTCCAGGGAGAGCTCAGAGCCCCTTCCAGGGCATAAAGGGGCTCCAGGAGAGCTGGAGAGTGACTGCGGATAAGGGATAAAGGGACAGGACACAGGGAATGGCTTCCCACTGCCAGAGGGCAGGGATGAATGGGATGTTGGGCAGGAATTGTTCCCTGGGAGGGTGGGCAGGCCCTGGCACAGGGTGCCCAGAGCAGCTGTGGCTGCCCCTGCATCCCTGGCAGTGTCCAAGGCCAGGCTGGACAGGGCTTGGAGCAGCCTGGGACAGTGGAAGGTGTCCCTACCCATGGCAGGGGTGGTACTGGATGGGCTTTAAAGTCCCTTCCCCCCCAAACCATTCCATGATTCTGTGATACCCTGCTGCCCCCTGGTTATTCCCAGTGGACTACCCAACCCTTATCACAGAGCTGATACCACAGGACCTAAGTGGGGTAGGTGTGTATCTCAAACTGGGGACAACACCATCCCCCCCATGCTCTCAATCAAAAAAAAACCTGTTATTTTTTAAGGACCTGTAACTACTCCCAAAGGCTTGGGTATTATTGTGCTGCACCCACAATTTCCTAGAGCAAGAATAGTTCCATTTCTCCCCCATCAACACCATAGAGCTCAAATCCGGAACATTTCCACAGAACTTCCACTGTCTGTTGTGTTTCCTAAAAATCACTGTCAGAGGTTTTACCCCTGCAATTACAGGTCACAAAAATGCAGTTTGGTTAGGAGATAAAAATATCTAAAAGGGAGTAAAACAGTGAAGGTAAATACTACTTCAACTTTCTAGAGAGGCAGACTTGATTTCTTGGCTGTTTATTTATGCTGGACTGTTACATTTGCTCAGGGACTGGCACTTCTGCAAAAAAACAGGGCTCAAACATGCTCAGCTTCATACTGAGCACTTCAAAACCTTCAGGTGTTACTTTCTGTGTCTTCTACAGCTCACAAGCAGCAAAAAGCAGCAAATGCAGCTTCAGAGGTCAGAAAACCTGGCCTTAACCAAAAGTAAATGCCCTTATTTTGCCAACTACCTTACAAACACAATACAGACTATTCAGTTTACACCTTTATAAAACTATCATCCAAATCCCTTATTTTAGATTCAGAACGAGCACAATAATAATAGAAAGGCTTGGGAAGTTTCAGAGCCAGGGCTCTGAAGGGCTTAGAAAACTACAGATGAGGTGAAATTCAGTTTTACTGTAAGGAAATCACTTCCACAGTGCAATCACAATATTTGGGGAGCGGGGGAAGAAGGAAAAGCCCCTGTGCATCACCTGATGAGGGAGGACAGCAATCCCTGAGCTGTGATGCTGTGCATGCAAGCAGCTGATGAGACAAGCCTTGCTGGATTATTAAAGAGCCATTGTCCTGAGCCTGGAGGCTTTCATCAACTCATTTCACAGCTCCTGCCTAAAAACCACCGCAGAGTTTCACGCCTCCACCCCCCGGAATGAGAAGTTCACGGTTTTGGGGGTGTATGTCACTGCATTAGTCAAACAGAAAAAGGCATTTACCTTCCCAGGCTTCCTGTCCTTCCCAGGTGATAATTTCCTATGACTCTCCAGGCCTCCCTTCTCCCCAGCAGGAGAAGAAAGGAATGCTTTCTCCTGCAGGTTTGCTTTCGGTTTGGCTCAGACGGAGAGATTTCTTCCAAAGCAAACACTCCCGCAACGTCACTGCGGATATAAATAGGCAGAGGAGAAGGAGGGAGAAGCACAGCCCTTCTGGAGAGACTGGATACATTAGGAAACACGCAAGAAGGGGAGAATATCAGACAGAAATAAAGCCTTTCTTCTCCTAAAGCTACACGCACAGCCTCGACTCGGACACCACAGCCGGGCTGAGCGATCCAAGGGAAATATTCTATCCATGCAGTGAGAGAGGGAGGTTCTCACACATCCCGGGGTTTTGCCAGGAGCTGTGCTATTTCTGCTGCCACCCTGGAGCTCACACACACGGCTGCACGTCCAAATAAACGCCAGGAAAGCCACCTGCACCCACACCCCAAGGTGGGCAGGCAGGCACAGAAGGGCCTGCATGGTTCCACGAGCCATTGTCCACAGGAGCTGTGGCTGCCCCTGGATCACTGGCAGTGTCCAAGGCCAGGCTGGACACTGGGGCTTGGAGCAGCCTGGATAGTGGAAAGTGTCCCTGTCCATGGCAGTGGATCTCATCCTTCCAGACAGATAAGAACTGGTCAGGGATGAGAAGGTCTGGGCACCTCTGGCTGCACTGACCAGGGAGTTCAGAACCCTCAAAGGAAGGAGCTGAGGGGAAAAGCTGCACCACAGCCCTGGACTTGAGGAGAACAGACTTTGGCATCATCCTCAGGGGTGTGCCTGAAGAATCCCATGGGCTTGGAGAGAAAAGGGACCCAAAGAGCTGGCTGATAAAAAGGATCACCTCCTCCAGGCTGAAGGACAGACCATCCCAACAAGCAGGGCTTGATTGAGCTGAGAGGGCAGGAGGCTCCCATGGAGAGCATGGAGCTCCTGATCAGAGCCAAGTGCAAAGAGCAGGGCAGTGGGGGGTGAGCCAGGAGGAATCTGGGAACACTAATGCTGGAGAGCCAGGTGATCCAGGAGGAATCTGGGAACACTGATCCTACAGGAGCAGGCGATCCAGGAGGAATCTGGGAACACTGATCCTGCAGGAGCAGGCGATCCAGGAGGAATCTGGGAACACTGATGGGGCAGGGATGGAGCTAGGAGAGCCAAAACACATCTGGAAGTGAATCTGGCAGGGGATGTGAAGGGTGCCAGTGAGACCAGCCTTGGGGAACTGCAGGCCCCTGAGGCCAAAGGGGAAATCCAGACAAGGAAGACTTATCCTTAGTGGGAGAGCATCAGGTTAGAGGACAGTAGGCTGGACACACTTCATCCCATGGGACCTGATGGGATGGATCCATGAGTGCTGAGGGAGCTGGCTGCTGTCACTGTGAGGCCATACCTGATGAACTTTGGAAACCATTTCCAGCTACCTGAAGGACAAGAGGGTGATCAGGACTAGTCAGCAAGGATGTATGAAGGGAAAAAATCCTGCTTCACCAGCCTGACCTCCTCCTAGGATGAAAAACTCCCAGTGGACAAAGGGAGTGCAGAGGATATTGTCTGTCTTGGCTTTGGCAAGACCTTCAACACTGGCTCTTCTCACACCCTCAGATAAGCTGGCAAAGTCTGAAGGAGCCAGGAGGGCAGGGAGGTGGGTGGAAAAGTGGCCAAATGGCCAGGCCCAGCAGGGAGTGGTCAGTGGCACAAAGTCCAGGACAGACACTTCCCGTGGGTTGATATGAGAGCTGAAATTGTTTAACCTCATTTAATGACCTGGAAGATGCAGAGAGTGTGCCCTCTGCGCTTTGCTGGTGACACAATAACTGGGGTGAGTGGCCAGTACACCAGAGGGGCACACTGCCACCTGGATGAACTCTAAAAGGCTGGAGCAAAGGGCAGGCAGGAGCCTCAGAGTGTTCAAACAAAGGAAAGGCAGAGTCCTTCCTTCACCTGGGGGACAGTGATGCCAGGAGCCAGCACAGGCTGGGAGCTGACAGGCTGGGAACAGCTCTGCCAAGCAGGACCTGTGGGTCTGGATGACAACAAGCTCCTAGGAGCCAGCAATACACTCCCCTAGCAAAAAAAGCCACCAGCATCCTGGGCTGCATCACAAGAGTGACCCTTTACCACTCAGCACAGCTGACACCATTCCTAAAGTGCTGGGCATTCTGCACTCCTCAGTGGGAAAGAGACACAGACACACTGGAGAGAGTCTGGCAAATGGCCCTGGGCAAGCAGCTCTGGGTGACCCTGCTTGACAAGGTGACCTTGCAGAGGTCCATGCCAAGCTCAGGCAGGCTGTGACCCTGGGAGCCTTCAGCCAGCTCACTCTCACACCCTGGATATCATTTCTGATAGCCACAGGAATTCAGAAGCAGCACCTCAGCCCTGTCTGAGGCACAGTCCCACAATGTCACAGCGCTGACAGGTCACACCCCAGCTCAGCAGGAACAACTGACATGTGCCCTGTCTCACTCATCTCACTCCTGAGGTGGAGATTCAGTTCCCAGCCCTGGCTAACTCACCTGGGCTGGGGTTTGACTCCACTTCTGCTTTCTCAATGTGACACAGGGGTCAGAGACTGGCAATGTGAACAGGCCAGTCAGGAGCTGTTTCATCACTCACATTCCATAAAGATCCCTTACAGTCTCCATCTCCCTCGAGGTTTGCTTCCCTTTTGCCTTTTTTTTTTTTCCTCAAACATCACCACTGGGATGAATGCTTTAAAAAAAGCCCTCAGCCCCACAAATGCTGTGTTACACCTGTAAAAACCAGAGGATGATTATGGTCTATTATAACACAGCAAGAAGAGTCAGACATGGATATCATTTAGGTTTACCAAAATCTTCATTAACTTAGCAGATAACTACTTCTTGCTGGTGTAATAGAACAGTAATAACTAAAGTTTTTTATTTTAAGGCCAAGGGATAAATTAAAGCTGTCAATTTCTTTAAATTTCCAACATTCCCTGTTTCCACAGCAGGAGGAGGTCTGGCAAAAAGAGGCCAAGTGCGAACCATCAACAATGCAGGGAAGTCCAAAACTGATCTTACCTATCAATATTTCACCCTAAAAAGGGGTTAAGGAAAGACTCCAAGCGATATCCAGGTTTTTGTCCAAAAGCTCCCAATAAAACACGTTTCTCTGTAACTGTCAGCACATTTGCCTTGCCTGGTTCTCAGTTTAGCACACCTCCTCCTTCTCCTCTCTTTGCAAATACACTGGGGGCTGAGCAGGGATGGGCAGAGCCCAGCTGGGCTCTGCTGTGGTGGCAGCTGGCACAGCTGCGGCCAGGGCACTAGAGGTCCCTTCACACAGCAAAAGAAAAGGCACCACTGCAGTTTTAAACTGACTCCCCACAAGCATTGGCTCACAGGGATTTAAGGCCATGCACGGCTTCTTGCCATGGCTGTTTCCCCAGTGTCAGCCTGGTGTCACCAAGTCCAGATGCCCCACGTTACAAGGGACTTCTGGGGTTAGCTGACCCAGTCCCTGCCCCAAGCAGGTGCGTTTTCTGGCAGGGTCTATGGCTCTAAGCCATACCATGGTTTCACCTCAGGAGCTTGGGAAGGTTTTTATGGACTCTCCACTTGTGGCTACCAAGCTGGATTCTAGTGTAATGTGAAAGGTTAGTAGGGAAGTGTCTGAGAGCAGCCCTGGGAGAAGGAGCTGGGGGTGCTGTGGGTGAGAGCTGGGACGCAGAACCCCCCCGTGCCCTGGGCTGAGCCCCAGCCTGGGCAGCAGGGGAGGGGGGGATTCTGCCCCTCTGCTCAGGTGAGACCCCACCTGCAGAGCTGCCCCAGCCCTGGGGCCCAGCACAGGAGGGACCTGGAGCTGCTGCAGAGGGTCCAGGGGAAGCCACCAAGTTGCTGAGGGGACTGGAGCACCTCCCCTGTGGAGCCAGGCTGGGAGAGCTGGGGCTGCTCAGCCTGGAGAAGAGAAGGTTGGGTGGAGACCTCACAGCTCCTTCCAGGGCCTGAAGGGATACAGGGAAGCTGGAGAGAGACCCTGCATCAAGAACTGGAGTGCCAGGACAAGGGGAATGGCTTCCCACTGCCAGAGGGCGGGGCTGGATAGGATATTGGGCAGGAATTGTTCCCTGGGAGGGTGGGCAGGCCCTGGCACAGGGTGCCCAGAGCAGCTGTGGCTGCCCCTGGATCCCTGGCAGTGCCCAAGGCCAGGCTGGACTTTGGGGCTTGGAGCAGCCTGGGACAGTGGGAGGTGTCCCTACCCATGGCAGGGGTGGCACTGGATGAGCTTTAAGGTCCCTTCTAACTCTTCTGGGATTCCATGAGTAGGTGCACAGAGGCAGCCACAAAACAACAGACATTCCCTGCAAAGATCTGCACAGGGGCTCAGATTCTCAGCTCACAGATTCATCTTTCAAATTCCTGCAGCTGTGAACATGACGACTAGAGCAGCATCTCCAAACACCAAAGCAGCTCCTCCTGGGGAGGCTGAGGACCTGCCTTACACATGTGGCACTCAGGGCACACAACAAACCCAGGACCTTTCTCTGGGGCAGTGTGAGCTACTGCTTCATACTGAATTAAACCCCATCAAGCAGAACCAACTAAACACAGAAAGAACTACTCTGGACTTGCAAGGGAAAAGAGGGGCTGCTAATGACAGCCCAGCTCAGCTCCTCACTGCCAGCAAAGCATCACCAGCCCTCTGTGTTACCCTACTGGGAGTCTGGCTCCTCTACAAGCATCACAGCTGGAAGACACCAGCAGGTTGTAGCTGGCACTGAAACCCAGAACAAACCAAACCAACGGGGAATCAGGGGTGCTGCATGTCCAGCACAACGCTGTGGGATCCATCCCAAGGATCCTGGGATGCTGCTGGCAGAGTAAGGAACAATCAGCCAAAGTTTCAGGGAACCAGAGAAATAAAAACACAGGCACACACACATGAAGAGAAGTAATTATATATGGAAATTGCACATCAATCCAGAGGCAGCCAGGACTCCATCCTGCCCCAAAGAAGCAGATCTGGAGCCTGGGTATCACCTGAGGCAGCTACATATCCAAGATTTATTTTTGGAGTGGTCCTGAATCAAAAAAGCAGGAACTGAAGCTCAGGGAACATCCTTACACCCACACTGAGGGCATGAATGATGACCAGCCATAAAACCAACACAGCACAGCCAGGGTTTTCACTGCAGACTCACCCAACAGGAACCCCAACTGAGTTTAGGATCGTTCATCTGGTGACAAAAGGAACAGTGGTCCCTCTCCAAATACACCGTGTGACAGGACAGTGTGACAGAGATGGACACAGCATCTCTCCCTCCTGCCTGAGTCCTGTGGGACTTTGTGTGGTCAGTATGTTACAAATCCAGGAAGATTCTGGCTCACAAGACCTCCGTTATCCATTAAACACTTGCAATACCAAGACATTCCCCCTCTAAAGTCACTGCCCTTGCTTAGTATCTCTTGCTGTTATGAATGTGACCCTTTGTTTATACAGCACAAGACTGGTTTGGGTACACTGCTAAATAAAGGAAAATTCAAGCTTCCACATCCATCGTGCAGCTCTAAAATAAAACAGGAAAAAACTCACTTTGTCTTCAGCATCCCAAAATGGACCAGGCTTTCCAGGGCTTTCAGTGCTAAATGAAAGCTGACTGTAGAAAATTCCCTTGTAAATGTTTATTATTCTAATTTTAACCTCTGGACATTTTTAGGGCCAATAAAAAAACAAGATCAAAACACAAGAGGGCAAATAATCCACACAGGGATTCTCTCCTGCCTGTACTGGTTCAAAAGTCATTCTGAGATTTGGGGGTAAGGGGGATATTTTTATTTTCATTTCTTGTACTGGAAGCATTAAAACCCACCACAATGCCAGATCAAAACAAGCCTCTTAGAAAGGAAGGGCCATGGATTCCCATGGGAAACAACACTGTCCAATATAAATACCTCACCAGAACCCACTGGGCAGCAGAAACCCCTTTTTAATTTGCCTTTTCATGGTGAAAGGAACTCAAGGAACACAGGAATACCTGTGCCAGTACACTCTGGGTAAGCACTTCCCCAAGCTCTGTTGGATCCTGCAGAGCTCTTTCATCCAAATCCAAACTCTCCAGAAGTGTTCAAAACACTTCTCTCAAGCCTTAATCGCATCTTTATGCATCCAAACCAGATATATTGTCATGGTTCCACAATAATTTTTGTGCCCAGACCCACTCCTTTGGCTTCTACCTGGGGAACAGATCACAAAATCCTTGTGGACAAAAGTGAGAGCAGCAGCTCAGGCCAACCTCTGTGTCAGCTGGTGTTACCTGCAGAGGCTCATCACAGTAGCACAGGGACCACAGCTAGCCCAAAATCCCCAGGCAGAAGCACAAATGCCGATCTCCAGGACAGCAGCTCTGTTCTTCTTTATTCTCCTGCTCACAAAGGTAATCCCATAGGTGCAACCAGACACCCTTGCAGTGCGTTTTGGAGAGTTACTAAGAGAAGAGGAAACAAACAACTGAACAACAAAAGCCAAAATTGGCCAGTTCCTGGGGGGAGCAGCTGCCTGCAGGGATAAACTTCACTTGCAGACAGCACCGTGCTGGTGCCAAAAGGCTTTCCCCAGTAATTCTGACCTTTATTCCTTGGCCAGCCTCATCCAAAAAAAGCAGTGAGAAGCATTATGTGTCACAATTCTGGCACTCCCGGCTGTATTATAGCCTACAGTCTTCTTCCAGATTATCATCAATCCAAGTAACAAATCTGTCATTTAGCTGTTTAGCTTCCCTGTTCACCCTACAAGCCCACCACACACTGATGGGACTCCCATAAGCTGAAAAATGCACCTTCCTATACCTTGGGTGGCCAATGGCCCCTCAGTCTGATCCGCTGCTTGCTTGGTTCCACCTGCTCCGGAGCCTGGCATTTCCTTGTCAAATACAAGCTGAATTCCTCTATTCCAAGCCTATTCCAGGGCACACACAAAGGCAAAGTGGAGCCTGGAGATGCCCCTGCTCTTGATCAGAACAGGCACTGCTCTGTGAGGGTATCATCCCTCCTGCCTGTCCAAAGACATCCTCTGGAGGCCTCATTTGTATCTGTGCTGCCCTAAACCCTTGTCCTCCCTCTGTGTCAGAGTTGCAGTTTGATTGCTGAGGTCACAACCGGGCTCTGTCCGGAGGTTCTCCCCCTCCCTTGTTTTTTTTAATCCATAAGCCTACACAGCCATAGCTCCAAAAATAAGAAATCACAGCAGAAAAAGGCCTCCAACACAGCAAAAAAACCGTTAAGCACATCATCAATACTAAAGCACTTTCAAACACAGAAATTCAAAACCTCAACAGCACCAACCAAGTGCAATGATGAAATCTTTAAATGAGCCCAGGTTGATAGACAGGATGCCAGTGAAGTGACCTGTGTGACAAGTTACAGCTGTTTGTTGGAGAAAAAGGTGTCACACAACTGCTCACAGCACTTCTGATTCAGTTCCTCCCTTTAGTTTCAGGTCCCTGGGTTAACTCAGCTGGCCATATACCACAGTTCTCTCCCATCTCCAGCTTTTCTGTACCTGCAACCTCCACCTCACTCAACAGGTCCAAGACTTTTTTAGCAGTGTCACAGTAGTACCTTGCATATGGTAACATAGAGGAAACAGCTTCTTGTTAACCATCCCAAGGGTAAGAATCAGCAGGAAAAGGCCACTGCAAGGCAGCTTATGAAACACTGGTAACAAGAGCAGCAGGCAATCCTGGAGGTGAAAGGCACCAGCCAGGCAGGCTTTGGTTGGGAAAAAGAAGAAACCTGACAGCAAGACAGCTCAAAGTTTTCAAATCTTACCTAGATGAAGGCAGACATCCAGTGATCTTACTAAATATTACACACTTACTTACAATGGCTACAGTGGCAAATCTCTGGATACAGGGTAACCATACTCTGACTTAACCATCCTCCAACTGAATTAACCAACCACCCAAAGTGCACAATCATGGAATGGTTTGGGTTGGAAGAGACCTTAACCTCCCAACCCCCTGCCATGCAAGCAATCATTGACTAAATAACAGGCCAAGGAGTTTTCCTAAGTAATTTATGCTTAAATCATCACGGACTGTGCAGAAGACGCAGGGAAAAAAATTAAAAGTATGAGTTAATAGAGTCTTGCTGCTTCCTGCTGCAGACAGGCTTGTTTTTTTCCTACAATTACAGAAGAGGGATTTTTTTTCCAGCACCACTTTCAGCTGCCACAAGCAGGCTATTGTTTGGATTTACCCAGGCAGCAGCAGTCCCCATGCAAACCCTGGGCAGCACGATGGACTGCCTGGAACAGAAAGGGAACAGAGGGGAATTCAGTCCCGATAGGATAAGAAGAGAGATTTGTACCAAATACCTGCTTGGAGCAAAGCCAGAGGAAGCACATCAGAGAAGTCCTGGGACACTTCCCAACATCCAGGTGCCTGCAGGGATGTTGTGCATCAGGTGACAGCTCAGCAGCCTGTTCCCATCACACATCACCCAGCTCGTGCCCCAAATCCAGGCAGCCCCAAACTGCTCAGACTACACCTCCTGCCTCTTCCCCCGCACACCACGGCATCCTCTCCCATTCAAGAAGTGATTCCCCAGCCCTCGGACACACCAGAATGAGTCATCTGGGTGCACTGGTGCCTTCACTCTGAAAACTGCTCCTCTCTGGCTGAGGGACTGAAATGCTGTGAGCTCACTTGTAGCTGTGGCAACAGCAAATGCAAATCCTGCCACGCTGAAAAACTTCACCACCGACTCCTCCAGTACACGGGGACTATGTGTGAACAAAACCAGTTTTTTTCTTCTTCCTCCCTGAGGATAAATTGGGTTTGTGAAAGCTGTGCCCTAAAGCAAAAATCCAATTGGCAGGGCAGAGTTAAACCAGACACACATTGCTTTAGCTGTGCTTCAGTGCACACAGAAAACAGGCACAGAAGAGTTTGGAAACAGGATGCAAGAATAGGCTTGAGTTCTCTCACTGCAAGGGCTCTACTCACTGTTTGCACCTGGTGAGGAGCTACTCCATCTGCAGCCCCGAGTTTCAGGCTGAGCAAGTCATACCATGGCTGGTTTAATGCAATAAATTACAGTGGATATACAGACACAGAGGAGAAAATGGCTTTCAATTAATTGTTCCTTGGGAGGGTGGGCAGGCCCTGGCACAGGGTGCCCAGAGCAGCTGTGGCTGCCCCTGGATCCCTGGAAGTGTCCAAAGCCAGGCTGGACAGGGCTTGGAGCAGCCTGGGACAGTGGAAAGTGTCCCTGCCCATGGCAGGGGGTAGAACAAGATGGGATTTATTCCAACCCAAGCCATTTTATGATTCTATAATTAAATGATCCGTTTTTCAAAAAAATAATCAGAATTCAAAAAACAACCCAGCATATCTGAATGCAAAGCCATGAGCTTTTCTCGGGGGATAAGCAGAATATTTCTAACAAAAATGCAGGCAGTAACTGCATACAGCAACCAGAGGTTAAAAACAACTGATGGGGGTGGTGAAGAAAGAGGAAAAAACAGAAAAAGCAAGCATCACCCAACAAGTTTCCAGCAGCAAGCCCTGTGTGAACTGCAAGACCCGAATTGCAAATTTACGTTTGGTGAGAACTGTGCCTCACTCACAGTGTATCTACCTGTGTTTTGCAGAAACTTCTCAGACAAGCTTCAATATCCTGAATGGCAATCAAAGAGTAAACTCCCACCCATGCTTCCTGCATGTTGAGAAGTTGGGTGGGGAGCTTGGAGATTTCTGGGCTTGGTGGGGGCTGGTGTTGGTTTGGAGCGGGGTTGCTGCCTTGTGTTTTTGTTGTGCTCTTTGTCTCCCTTTCCGAGGGCAATCTGGGTTACTGCATTCAAACCGTTCTCAGCAGTGAAAACCCTGCAACCTCACCCTCACCTGTGAGTGAGTAGAGCCGACCTAATCCCACAGGCAGGTTATTCTATCTGGGAGCAAAGCAAACGAGCTAAAAACGAAGGAAAAGGAGAGTTACCATGGGATACCGGGATGCGTCACTCCTCTTGGCTCTCCTGGCGCCACGTGACACCTCAGCCGCCAGTGAAGAACTCGGCAGATGGGATAGGGGAAAAAAATGTAAAAAGGTCCCTAGATGATAGCAAAGTTTAGGCTTTTAAATCTACTGCTTATGGCTACAGAAATAGAGGCAACAATATTTATCTATAAACCAAACTATCTGTCTATAAATCTATTGCCACCGAGCAGTAAATACATGCTTTCCCTTCCAGCAGTCGTCACCATCTACACTTTTCAGTTCCCTACAGTAAATTTAGTCCTTGCCATCTCAGAGAGAACTATCACTTGCCTTTCAGAGGAGGCAAAGCAGGTCAGTAGTTTCCACCTCGCTCATAAATACAGAAGCAGCCACTTGACAGCAACAGACACAAGCAGTCAGAGTTCAAGAGAGATCAGAAGAGGGATAAATCACTTGGAATTTACTCTCCAAGTAATCATACAGGTCACCAAGCCCATGCCTTGGGCTGGAGCCCACTGAACCAAGAGTCTCTTTCCCTTTTCAAGGTATGGCTGCTGAACACGTGTGTGCAGCCTGTCAGTGACCCCACACATGCTCCCTCACACTTGGGTTTCTACCCTGCTCAGAGCAGGATCAATTCTTAAACAGTCCTGCTCCAAGTCCTTCTTCTCTGCACAAAATCCTGGAGTAGTCCAATGTTTGACGATTTCTCCCCAGCCAGTTTCTTTCTAGCAGATCAAAACAGCTCTGATTCAAAGGACATTATTCCAACTCCATCCTCCTCCACCTCCCAAAGCCTCCTAACACCCACACGCTGCCGAACGTCAAAATCTCCAGGGAAATTCAGTCCTTCCATATGGCAGGCAAGCAGCCCCCGTGTGTGTAGTAAAAAGCTCCGTGCAGCGTAAGGAACCTTGGCCCTCCCTGGGTGAAGGTGCAATCCCAGCCTTCCAGCTCTACCCAAACATTGCGTCAGGCTGGGAAGCCGGTGTGCAGGGAAATGCTGGGGCCCGTCTGTCTCCAGTGCACCAGGGTAACCTGAGCATTACCCCAGCACCAGCTGGCACACTGCCACCCCAACCCACCCGCCTCCCAGCACGCTCCAGACTGCAGGATTTTGGGAAAGGAACACAGCCCAATCAGCCAAGACAACTGCTGCTATCATCTGCTCCTAAACACCAGCTTTTTATCACCTGAACCACTTGCTATTCCTTGCCTGTTTCCCATTACCTACCAAAAGTAGGAAAGAGCATGGAAGCCAAGAAATCACACATTTCATCTGCTACTCCACGTTGTAGCCCCTGTGTTACACAGCTACACAACAGCTGGGTGTTGTTTCTGACCAGCTTAAAAAAGGAAGTTTCACATTTCTACAAAAAGTTTAATGAAGACAGTGACACCTTTTTCAACAAGGGGAATGCAGGTCCTGCACCTGGGCAGGAACAATCCCAGGAACCAACACAGCTGCAGGGGGCCCTGCTGGAGCAGCTCTGTGGGGAAGGACCTGGGGCACACCGAGCTGTCCGTGAGGCAGCAGAGTGTCCTGGGGCTCCTGGGGGACACCGAGCTGTCCCTGAGGCAGCAGAGTGTCCCAGGCCCAAGGAGGGCAATGGGATCCTGGGGCAGCAGGAAGAGCATTGGCAGCAGGGCAGGGAGGGCTGGTGCCCCTGTGGGCAGCCCTGGAGGCACCTCTGGAGTGCTGTGTTCAGCTCTGGCTCCTGAGCACAGCAGGGCCAGGGAGCTCCTGGAGCGGGGCCAGCGGAGGCTGTGCAGCTGAGGAAGGGCCTGGAGCCTCTGGGTGCCCAGGAAAGGCTGAGGGAGCTGGGGCTGTTCAGCCTGGAGAGGAGCCCCAGCTGAGAGGGGCCCTCAGGCCTGGCTGTCCCTGTGTGCAGGGAGGGCTCCCAGCAGGGCCCAGGCTCTGCTGCGGGGGCCCAGCAATGGCCCCAGAGCCACGGGCAGGGCCTGAGCCCAGCAATTGCCCCTGCACAGGAGGCACAACTTCTTCCCTGGGCAGTGCCCAGCCCTGAGCACATTGTCCACACAGCCTGGGGGGTCTCCTCCCTGGGGCTGTGGCAGAGCTGTGTGCACACAATGCTGTGCCCTGTGCTCTGGGATGGCCCTGCTGGAGCAGGGAGGTGGCACCAGGTGCCCACTGAGCTCCCCTCAGCCTCAGCCAGCCTGGGATTCCTTCAAACACTGCTTTAATAACTTCCCTGAGCCAGGAGACACTGCCTTTAATAGCTTTTAATAGGATGGATTTTATCCAGCCTCCTTTGAACCTCTCACCTTCCAGCAACATCTTGGCCACCCAGAATACCACAGCATAACTGCACAGCACCAAAAGAAAAGCTTTCCCTTTTATAAGCTCGTTGCTTCCTCAGTATTTTTTCCTTAGTGAAGGTCTAGGTACAGTCTTCTTCTTTGGAAGATGCAAAACTCCCAATCTGCAGAACATTCCTCTCCTTGCTTCTTCCCCTCACAATCATTTCTGCTCCATACTAAAGGACAAAATTTATTTACCTCCTTTTATACAACAGCTGTTCCATGCCTTTGATCACCTTCATCACCCTTTGCTGAACCTTTTTCTTTTTGGAGATGGAGGATTCAGGACATGGAGAATCATGGAGAAAAAAGTGATTGTTAAAATTATTTTTACAGTAGCTTGTTCTGTTATCTACTCCTTCACTAATAATATTTATTCATTTACTACTTTAACTGTGCAGCTATTTGCAGTGAAAGAACCCCCAAATTCAGAAAAAAGCCTCCCAAGAGCAGAACAAAACCCAAAACTAATAACGTTTTTGCATTCTGCCAGTGTTGCAGGAAACAAGCATTAGGCTTCAGAGACAGGAAAGAGCCTGCAAAATGCAGTAACCCCTCAATATCTCAAAACAGATGCTTCCAAAACTTTTTCTTAAACCACAGCAGCAGAGCAAGGAATTAACCACATCCCTAGCTGCGCATGTGCCCTCCTCCACCCATCTGAAGATGGTTTTTGGTAAAAAAAAAAATCAAATAAATACATACACACATACCTAGGTCACCTGTACTTATTATTTCCTCATGCAGCACCAGCAAAGTGACCCCTAAGGAGGTGCAGAGAAAATGACCTGGTTTTTTATTAGTAACCAATTGCTGCTCTCCAGCCTCACTGACCTTGCAGCACACACCTGATTCCTGCTCAACACACCTGGGTTTCCTCTTTTCATGTGCAAACAGTCCCCACAGTTCTGTGTCATTATTATTCACAGTACACAAAGGGGCAGAGCTGTAGCCTCAAACTCCTGCTGGGACACAGAATTTTTTTTTTTTGCCTGTTTTCAGCATCTCAAACTCACAGGATGGCAACACAGGATTGCTTTGAAGTGTCCATTTGCACTCCACCTCAAATTACTACAGAGAAGCAGACCCTGGCTGAGGATCAGAACACTCCAGATAAAACTAAACAACCAGAGCATCAACATGGAAAAAGTGGGTGTGTTTTTGTTATTTTACAGACAAACAGAGAACGAGCTTCAGATTTAGCATGACTTTTACAAGGACGGTGCCTCTTGCACAAGCAAGAAGCAGAAGGACACAAACAAAAGCTTCCTGTTTTATTAAGCTCACTTATGTAAGTTTTTACACTTGCTTTTTGCAAGGCTGTGGTGTAAAAACAAAGCTGTTCCTTGGGGCCATTTGTCAGGTACTCCTACTGCAAGGTTTTGGATGCTGGAGCAGAAAGGAAGGACTTGTGATGAGAACTGGGCTTTCACTGAAATGACCATCTAGAACCCCAACCTTGAGAAGAAAGAGAATAAACAGGTCCACAAAAGCCAGATTTTCTTGGATATTCCAGATGGAATTTCAGGAGGAATTGCTTCACTGAAAGGGTGGGGAGGCCTTGGCAGGGGTTGCCCAGGGAGGTTTGGAGTGCCCATGGCTGGAGGTGTCCAAGGAAGGGCTGGAGATGGCACTGAGTGCTCTGGGCTGGGGACAAGGTGGGCATGGGGCACAGCTGGGACTGAGAATGATCCCAGAGGTCTTTCCAACCCTAATGATTTTATGAGCCTATGAATTTCAGGTTTCAAAAGAGTTCTCCCTTGTAAAATTCAAACCACATATCTGTGGGCTGCCAAACAGCATTGCTCTGCTGGGGGCCACTCTTCAGGCAGTCAGGTTGTTGGGTGCTCTGTTCCATTCTACTCCCAGGAAGTCACCTCTCTCCAGATCAGCTCTCCACTCCTTTTTCCCCGCTGTTCAGGGACACCCTCCTGCCCTGCCCATGTCCTCAGGGGTTCACAGAACTTGTGTGCTGGCTTTGAGCAACCCTCACAAAGCACCTACACAATTTTGTGCTGAGTGTTACTGGAGTAGAAGAAAAATCATTTCGAGAAACAGCAGCTACAATAGAGCTGCTTGCTTTATCTCTTCTGTACACAGCTTTTAAACTCCCAGCTACAGCTACGAAGGAGCTGGAGACAGAAGAGACGTCCCTGCAGCTGCTGACAGGTAAGTTTATTTGAGCTTCAGCACAAGCATTTAAAGATGAAAGAGCACAACGAGGGTGCTGAAAGACAACTGACAGCTCGAGGAGTACGCACTGGTTTTCAAATCGTTTCTGTGATGTAGGGTAATGCTTGTGATCACAGCATTCACTGGGAATTAGATCATCCATTTAGCAGCAAGTTTGCCTGATCAACTGTCTGGGGACTTCAAACAGATCAGCAAAACTGCAGAACTGGAGACAGTGTCTTGGTATTCAGCTGCCTTCCCTGAGAAGCTTCACAGAGACCAAAACACAGGCAGGGAAATCTTAACAAAGAGCAAGTTGAGTGCTGGCCCTGAATTTGGGAAGCAGCACTAGGGCAGGGCACTCCTGTTGGCACAGACCACCAGGACCTGGGGCAGACACAAAGAGTTGCCTCAGCTAACCTGGATCAGCACCAGCACCCACAAAACACCTGAACCCACCCTGGTAACATATCCTAATAATGACACAGCCTTTGTGCAAAGCCTGTCCCTCACCCTTCTGCCTTTCTGGATGTGCCACAAGAAGCTCACGGGGCTCCCCAGGCTGCAGCAGCTTTCCAAGAAACTCTTAGCAAAGCTTGGGGAATTTAGTGATGTGTCAGTGTCTGGAGATGGCTGTGAGGATGTTCCACAATGCAGGGAAGGGCAGGGAGGAGCCTGGAGGTGGGAGCATGCTCTGGACAGGATATTTAAACCTGCCTGGATGTACACTTGATTTGAACAGCAGGGACAATCGCACAGCATGCTGGTGACAGAGCAGACATCCTGTGCTGGGACTACAAAATCCCTCAGCATACTCATACCAAATATTTCACCCACTATTTGCTGTGTGTTTATCCTGCACAGCAAAATATGCGAGATGTAGCTTTTTGTCTTCTTAAGTAGTACACAAAAATCTGTCAAAACAGTTGCTGACAGCCTTTCAACTCCTCACTGGGAATGGGGACAGCAGAGGCAGGGCAGCACAGGCCAGGGAGAAAACCTTTTTGTTTTCATGCACCTTGCAAACACAGAGAAAAACATTTAAGGAGTGAACTGAAACAAAGCATCTTGTCCAAGAATCTCAATAACTGTATTATCTGCTAAAGAATAAAACTGCAAAAACGTGGAGTCATTTAAAACAAGTGCACCTGTCATTAAAATAATGAACGAATGAGTCAGTGCTTATCCAGTAAGAGATATTTAAAAGAATCCCAGAATGGTTTGGGTTGGAAGGGACTTTAAAGCCCACCCAGTGCCACCCCTGCCATGGGCAGGGACACCTTCCACTGTCCCAGGCTGCTCCAAGCCCCAGAGTCCAACCTGGCCTTGGACACTGCCAGGGATCCAGGGGCAGCCACAGCTGCTCTGGGCACCCTGTGCCAGGGCCTGCCCACCCTCCCAGGGAACAATTCCTGCCCAATATCCCGTCCATCCCTGCCCTGTGGTAGTGGGAAGCCATTCCCCCTTGTCACTCCATCCTTGAAAGAGTCTCTCTCCATCTTTCTGGTCGGCTCCTTCAGGCACTGGAAGGCCACAATGAGGTCACCCCAAAGCTTCTCCTCTCCAGGCTGAACAATCCCAGCTCTCCCAGCCTTTCCTCCCAGCAGAGCTGCTCCATCCCTCTGCTCATCCTGGTGCCTCCCGTGGACTCTCTGCAGCAGCTCCAGGTCCCTCCTGTGCTGGGCCCCAGGGCTGGGGCAGCTCTGCAGGTGGGGTCTCACCTGAGCACAGGGGCAGAGGGTTTAATTCAACAATTTAACCAGGAACAGAGCCTGTTCCAGCCACCTAAGGACTGAGGCTGGGGGAAAACAACTGATTAATAACCCAGCTTCCCAAAAGGCACAAACCCAGGGGTGCTGTCCTCAGTCTGTGGCTCCTGGGGTGCAGACCAAGAGGTATCTTAAATCTCTCAGCGTGGTTGTATACAGCTCTGCTGAGTGCAAAGAAAGCAGAGAGCAAAACAAGATTAGAGCTCAGCGAGACAGCGTGCCCCTCGTGAATCCAAATAAACAAGACATTTTGAACTATTTCCAGCATGACTTCAGCACAAAATAACATTTGCACGTCAGTGTAATAGCTGATGTTTTAACTGCTTGCTAAGGGAGCAGTCACGCACTGCAGCCCTGAGTTCAGCAGCAGCTGCTCAGCCTTCAAAGGAAGCAAAAAGAGCTGCAAAAGAGCAGTGCTGCACTTGAAAGCCTTTCAGAGAAGCACTAAATGTATTTATGTTCACTCCACAACCCAAGGAGAACACAGCCTGCCCCATCCCCACATGCCTTGGGTGGATGATGAGACACTTGAAAGGAGCTGGGATGGCAGCAGCCATCACATCTCAGCTGAAACCTCGTGGGTTCCAGAGGCAGGGAGGAAAAGCAGCCAAGCCAAGGGGCACGACTCCAGAGGATGCAACACAGGAGGGAAAACCCATTTTCCCTTTGAACCTGTGCAAGGACTGGTGACACACCCTCACAGGAAATCCTATTACTGGGGGCCCTAAGCCGTGAATCAATCCCGGAGTCATTCAGAGCCAGCCTCAGGACAAAGGAACAGTCAGATGCTAATTCAGGCCACAAAGCTAGAGAGGGAACGTTCCCTCTTTGGATTAAGGATTAATCATCAGCAGGTACAGCCTATTTTCATTAAGTGCAGCCACTTCCTGCTAGCACATCCTTTCCATTTTCCAGGAAACACAGAAGCAGCTACATGTCTGAAGGCAAATAAATTAGGAGACAAGCAGGAAATTATCCACAGCACCCAGAACAAGCCAAGCCATTGAATAAGCAGCTAGAAAATCTACCAAAACCCAATTTGATTGACCCAACAAACTGAACACAGGGTATATAAAATCTCTGTTCCAAAATTCCATTAAACCTATAGTTTTGCTTAAGTGCCAAAGATGTCATTGCCTGGAGAGGCAGTGGATGCTCCATCCCTGGAAGTGTCCAAGGCCAGGTTGGACGGGGCCTGGAGCAACCTAGGATGGTAGAAGGTGTCCCTGCCCATGGCAGGGGGTGGGATGAGGTGGGTTTTAAGGTCCCTTCCAAGCCAAAACATTCCATGATTCTCTGTTACTTTCCTAGGAGTCTTCCCTCTTTTCTTAGTGCATTATCACTCCATTACCATGGGAGGAGGCAGCAGCACATCTGGATTCAGGCACTCCTGGGGGATTGCATGGACTCACCCTTCCCTCCTCTTGCTCTTAGAACACAACCTGTGGACTCAGTGTTTGTACCAAAACCACCCAGGCACATCCTGCAGCATCCTCTGAACTTCTATGGGGTGAGTTTTGATCAATGCATCTGGAAAAAGTTGGGAGGAATCATCAAACCATCTAGGTTGGAAAAGACCTCCAAGGCTACCGAGTCCAACCTCCTCAGTCAGCAGCAGCTTCAAGCTCAGGCTTGCAGCAAAACAAACCAAAGGCGTCACTTAAAGAGCCAATGTCACAATGAAAGTTGGCCTAGAGAGGACACAGAAAAACTCAATGTGATTCATAAATTCCCCCCAAGGTGCTTTTACGTGCACAAGACAACATCCAGAAACCAGTAACCACTTCTAACAAAGATTGTTTGAAATTCACAGGGTGGTGAACTTTTGTGGTTGATGGATTTTTGAGTTTGTGGGATTTTTTTTGGTGGTGATGTTCTGCTCATTTTCTACTTAAACATCTGCTCTAGCCAACTGTTGTCCACTTAACCGGGGAGTGTTCTGCACTGGAATTTACTGTTAACCATTCCAAGCCCTTGCTGTATTCACACACAGCTCTACTCCTCAGTAAACAACTTAAGCAGGAATATTTTCAAAAGACTGCACATATGCTCTCTTCCCATGGAGCTAAATTTGGAAGGTATGAGCATACCTGGCTGTAACAAGATGAAACTAAAATCACTGAGACACAGAAACTGAGTTCCAGGCATAAACCCCTGCTTTTCACTGCTTTAAATAGTCCCTGTTACAGTGTGATTACATAGCAATCAGTGTTTTCTTTGCTCTCTGAGCCCAGGGTTTCTCCTTCATAGCCACTGAAATTCAAGTTTAAAACAGAATTCAGCAAGCAGCTCTGTCAAGCACATTCCGTGCCAAGCTGGAGGATGAGTATATTTATATAACAAAAGGCTTCCTGGATTATTTTAAGGCCCAAGTTCTGCAAAGGGAACAATTGATGAAAGGGATGTTTTTCCTTTGTTTAAAAAAATAATACTCGTACCAAGAAGAAAAAAAGCCATTGAAGAGAAGCAGTGCCTTGATATTCCACTGTGAGATCCCTGGATCACAGCATAGTCATCCACGAGCTCCCTGACCCCACCAGTACAGAACCTATGTTGTCAGAGACTGAGATAAATACAGGAAAACCCAGAGGTCACAGACACCAAGGCACCTGCAAGTGAATATCTGCACATAAATGACAAGCTGTGCCACAAAATCACAGAATCATTTTAGGCTGGAAAATCCCTCCCAGCCCATGGAGTCCCAGCTGTGCCCCATGCCCACCTTGTCCCCAGCCCAGAGCACTCAGTGCCACCTCCAGCCCTTCCTGGGACACCTCCAGCCATGGGCACTCCAAAGCTCCCTGGGCAGCCCCTGCCAAGGCCTGAGCACCCTTTCCATGCAGAAATTCCTGCTGCTGTCCAAGCTGAGCCTCCCCTGGCACAGCTTGGGGCCCTTTCCCCTTGTGCTGTCCCTGTTCCCTGGCAGCAGAGCCCAACCCCCCCTGGCTGTCCCCTCCTGGCAGGGAGTTGTGCAGAGCCACAAGGTCCCCCCTGAGCCTCCTTTGCTCCAGGCTGAGCCCCTTTCCCAGCTCTCTCAGCCTCTCCTGGGGCTCCAGCCCCTTCCCAGCTCCCTTCCCTGCCCTGGACACGCTCCAGACCCTCAAAGTCCTTGCTGGACTGGGGGCCCAGAACTGGACACAGCCCTCGAGGTCCCTCAGCAGGGCCTGCCCTGGGCAAAGGGAACAACCCAACAAACACAGACCCAGCCACACCTGGTCTGAATCTTTTCCATTTAGCAGAGAGCAGAGCAGCCTCCTGCACTGCACCTGTTGATGTTCAAGCCCGATTAAAGCTGCATTAAACTTTAAGTAATAGATTCCTGCATTATTCATCATCTATTGGATGCAGAGCAAACAGGAGCTGAATCAATACAGTGACAGGAGCTTCGGGTGTCTGCTCAAAGTGTCTCCTGCTCCCAATACTGATGTAGTTGAAGAAGGGTGGGGAAAGCAGGAATTTTTCACAACTGCTGTAAACAAGCCTTGATATTACAGTTTGCCCAGAATAGCTGTGACACAGAGGCAGCTTTCAAGAGAGCAACAACGGGCAAAACCTGCTCGTAATTCACCTGACCTGTGACACGCAAAAAAATTATTTCCCTCAATTTCAGTAGCCTTGGTGTTTAGTCACAGCCTTTTTCTCAGGATTTCTGGTGGTATTCATTAACAGATTCTGTGGAAAAGCAACTGAACATCTTAATTATACAGCCTTTGAGATCTAGAGAGATGCAGTATTGGGACAGCCACAGGAGAGAGGATAAACCCAAACTTTCCAAAGACAAATGTGCTCAGAGCACCTGCAGGGATAATTCAGCTGGATTAGGAAGAATCACAACTGAAAGCTGCTTTTCTGCTCTGTCTCCCACCACAGCCTCTCACAATCAGTTAAGGCTCACTGATATTCCAGAACATTTCTGGGAAAAAGGCAGAAGGTTTCCCAGCTAGAAATGGGAGGCAGGAGAGATTTGGTTCACTCAAGGTGCTGGACACTGGGGCTGCACACAAACAAATAACAGCTTTTAGAACACTCTTTCTCAGAACTCTTATACCCAAAACCCCACTTTTATTTTCTGATTCTCACTATACCCCCCATCTAGCTCTTCAATCAGTCACAGAGCTTTCCAGCATAGATCAAACCCAACAAAACCACGACAAATCTTATGAGATGACTTGCAGCAACTCCTCACACAGCTTCAAAGGATTACTGAAAGACAAAAGCACAACTACAAGCTGCAATAAAGGGCACACACCCCATTTTTTCTCTCTTTGCAGGTGATTTATCTATGTCCAAGCCAGAGCTGGGAACACAGAACACAGGTATTCGAGTAACCCATTCTGGCTGTCTACACAATATATCACTCCAGTTTCACAGCTAGAAGAGCAAAGATTTCTTTAAAAGCAGGGTTTGGGGAGCTTTTATCCACAATCCACATCTTCAAGTTTTGCTCTTAGTCATCCTTCCCTGGAAGCAGGCAGAAGGAACTGATCTAAGGGATCTTTCAGCTCTCTTTCCCTAAGATTTTACAATTTGATACTGGAGTTAGACAGTCTGTGAAATATCTGAAATGTCCAAAACAAGAACTTGCCCCAATTCAGGTCACAGTAAACAAGGTACTGAATGAATACACCACCCTACAACACACGTGCTTGAAAATGCAAAATGCAAGATGCACTGACCTACCTGAAATTGCTTTTCTAGCCAGAGCACTCGATGCATCAGGTTAGAAGCTCATTTTGAACAGGA
This sequence comes from Phylloscopus whistleri, assembly GCA_017589585.1. Taxonomy (NCBI): domain Eukaryota; kingdom Metazoa; phylum Chordata; class Aves; order Passeriformes; family Phylloscopidae; genus Phylloscopus; species Phylloscopus whistleri. The sequence goes on from JADMLD010000043.1 coordinate 1,661,005, forward strand.
GAGTTGAAGTTCAGATCTGCTGCTGGCAGCTTCTCACATAGTCATGAGAGTCACTGTTAACAAAACACCAAACAAATAAAAATAAGGACGTTTAAGAGGCAGAGCTAACAGCAAGCCTTCATTAAAGCCTCAGGAGCTGTTACAGTGTGAAGATGACCTCCAGGTCTAACAAGAGCTGGGATATACAGGAAAAGCCATGCTAACATAGAATCCCAGAATGGTTTGGTTTGGAAGGGACCTCAAAGCTCATCTCATTCCACCTCTGCCATGGGCAGGGACACTTGCCACTATCCCAAGGCTGCTCCAAGCCCTGTCCAGCCTGGCCTTGGACACTGCCAGGCATAGAGCAGCTGCATTTTAAAAACAGTATTTCACACAGGACTCAGAAAGAGAGAATATCCTGGTGTCCAAACAGGCCTAGGTGAGGTTTGGAGAAGACCACCACCCCCAGAACAACGCGGGTTTCCTGCTGCCAGAAACTGGCTGCTGACCACCCTCCTACACCCAGAGCACCTTTTTTTAACTACAAGAGCAATCCAGAAAACTCATGGGATACACATTGCCATGTGGAGCCCCAATGAAAGAAATAAACCTCCATGTTTTCTTTGAAGGGAGCTGCTGAAGTGACCCTGGCTCTGAACTCAGCATCACACAAGGTGCAATGAGGGGGAGCAAAGGAGGAAGGCTGGAAGCCTTTTCTGACAGTCTCCAAGACAACCAGGATCATTTAGGAGAGAGAGGAAGAACCAAAGAGAAGCAAACCCAAAATGCTCGTGGCCAAAATCCTCAGGTGGAGAAGGTTTCTCCCCATCCCTGTGCCCACCTCTTGCACAGCCAAAGAGAGCCAGCAGCAGCACACAAACCACTCATCCTGCCCTGGGAAGCAAACCCACTCTTCATCCCATCCCTCCAGCCTCCAAGGGAGACAAAACCAGGGTGGAGATTTGGAACAGAACCAGCCCTGTGTCCATAGGGCTCTTCCAATTCAGCTTTCACTCTCCGATAAAGGAAAACCAGAGATCTCCCTGCTCCATTCACATTAGCTAGAAATCTGCAATTCATACATTTCCACTCCACTCCAAGTTGGGGAGGAAGGGGGGATAAATAAATCCAATTTTGTCTGTTGAAGCAGCACAAACCCAAGGAGCTGTCTGCCAGGAAACAAGCAGCTGGAAGCCTGGTAATTCTGCTTTCTTGGGACTCCTTTTTAGCTACATTTAGGATTGCTTGGAAGTTTGCCTTTAAGTTTTTACACTGCCTCACCTTCAGGAGTAATGTACCTGAGAGCTGTGGGGAGGGGTACACCAGGCACCTCCACCTGCAGGCCAGAAGATTCCTCTGTGCCACTGGCTGGAAGTCAAACAGCTTTTGTCCATCTGGACAGAGCCATGGAAAAGCCAGGGAAAGCCTTGCAAGCCTCCTGCCCTGCCTGCTGTAGAATCATGAGAGGTGTCACCCATCCCAAGAAGCCTGTTTCCATGAGTAACTCACATTATCTCCCAAGAGCAGCCCTCCCAAACTTATCACACTCGCTTATCTGCAGTTCCCTGAGCCCCCAAAAGCCTCCCCAGCACTGAGAGCCTGACCCAGAAGCCAGGCCAGGGAAAGCTCCACACCCTGTGTGCCTCCTCTTCCAGGCACGATAGTTCCCATGGATCCCAGAGCACAAAGTGGTGCTCAGACATAAACACACGTTTTTGATGAGCGAGTTGTGAATCAGCAGCATTTGCTGTGAGCACCACCAGAAGCCCGAGATGCTCCCTCCCAGCTGTCTCCAGTACAGGGCACACCGAGCCTGCAAGGACACGTTTCCTGCCACATCCAGAATTGTTTCTGGGCTGTTGAAAAGACAGGAGGAGCAATTCTCAGAGACACTTTGGGTCCTAGCAGCTATGCTGACAGCAGGACTGCGTGGCAAGGTTTGATTAGAGCTCTTTCCTGTCTGTCCTGTGGCACACACAGCGCTTCCTTGTGTTGTCTGCCTAGCTCTAATACCGCTAATGCACTTCTCAGAAAACAGAAGGTCTATCCTCCCCAAATCAGTGAGCCTGTATGCCAAACTCCCTCCTCCCCTGAGGGAGACCCTTCTGCTTGCAGAGCACTGCCTGCTGCTCTGATGGGGGACGAGCTGCGGGTTCAGAGCCCCGTTTCCCTAAACTCAGAATCCCTGTGGAAAGGGTTCAGCTCCTGGAGTTGCTAAGCGATGCCGAGGGGCGGCAGGAGAGCAGCCCGCTGCTATTTCAGCATCTAACGTTACAATGCTCAGCTCTGGCTGTGCCACTCCTTGCTCTGACAGCCACAGCGTTGCCTTCATGCAGGAGCAGCAGCTGAGAAGAAATTTGGGAGGTTTTGATGCTGTGAAGATTGATGAGTGAAGTTACCGCCAGCCTTGTTCTCCGTGGCACAACACAGCTCAGAACCACCAGGCAATAGGACCCAAACACCTCCAGAGCTCTGCTGGCTTATTCCCAGAATATTCCCCATTTTCCAGCGCCTGATCTAACACTGTCCCTCCCCAGAACAGCCTGCAGCAGGCTCAGAGTGGGAGCTCCATCTCTGACTGATGCATCTGGAGATGTTACAGCCAGTGGAGACCTGCAGGATTCCCAGAGAGAGCGCATGATTTCTCTTATTAATAGTCAGATGTTTTCCAGTTGAATGCTACCATCTTTACTATCCGTGTGGAATTACAAGCAAACCAGGATTTAGAAGAGTGAAGTGGCCACATCTGAGTGCTGAGGGCCACTTTAGGAGACTTTACAGAACTCCTTCTGCTGTTCATCAGCAAAGCTTTTGGAGTTGAGGATTCTCCTGTGTCTTTTCCTTCCCACTTCCCACATCCACACAAGCAGCACTGTGGCAAAAGGAACAAGAGCAGGCTCTTGTCTTACCTTCTTATTCCATTTAACCAGCAAGGATCAGGAATGTCTGTGAGGGCAGGATTAACCACCTGAAGACTGCTGCTTGGAGAAGGCACCCCCAAGACTAGAGCAGCATCTTCGTTTCACACCCTGGCACAGAGAATTTCCATATTTCACTGCTTTTTTTTGCACCGTTTCACCAGTACTGAAGTACTCTTTAAAATACTCTGGAGAAATTCAGCTTAAATAGATCACTCACTCAAGTTCACCAACCCAGTTTGCTTGTGGATTGAAGAAATCAAATTAATTGATTTAGAGACAACGTAAGGGATTTTGAGAGGATGTTTAGCTGATGTCTAAGATGTCATTTTAATCCTCCTCACAGTTAATTCTTCCAGCACAAGGAGCCAGTAAAATTTGTGGTGCAGCCCTTACACAGAAAAACATCTCCACGGGCGTGCTAATCATGGAACTATTTTGCAAATTGCTCCTAATCTACAGTTGCTTGTCTCTGCTCTCTTCCTGCAGAGACAATAAAATCATCCAGCTAATAGCAATGTGAAAGGGAAGGAATGATCCTCATTTGGTTTAAGTAGACAGATCTGCACTAAGGAACCACTAAATAGTGCAGTGATGAACTCAGGGAGGCAGCCCAGAAACATCCCTTCCATCTTTTGGGCATGGAAAGCTGGTAGGAGACCTGCCAGCACAATGCAAACTCATTCCTAGTGTCCCAAAAAGTGAAAAAATTGTTGCTACTATCAACAGCAACATAATTATGTGAATTAATAGGATTTGTTCATGGCATTACTTTTTTTTCAGTTCTTGCAGTATCATGGTGACCTGAATACACCCAACCTCTGCAGCAGGACAGAGCAGAGGTTGGGTGTATTCAGGTCACCAGCAGACTCTTTCCCTGTTTCCAAAATAGTAATTCCTGTTTCCAGATCTCCTCCCTCACCTTACTGTTGCTCATCCTTCCAAAAAACACCTTTCCAGGGCACATTCCTCTCCACAAACCTGGCCCCAGTGTTGCTCTGACCTCCTCATCCCTTAGGGAGCCATGTGCCCCAGAGACACATGGATGTCTGGACACTGAGAAGTGACTTGGTAGACACTGATATTTTCAACTGTCCCCAAAGGGTGAGATGCTCAGAATTCCCCAGATTCATCCAAAAATACTTCAAAGAGAAAAAGCAAAGATTGGTTAATTCTAAGAAAGCAAGTTATGACTAGGTCAGAAAACATTAATAACATGAAACACACCGCAACTGCTCACAGTTGTGGCCTTTGTCAGGGTGTTCACAGCCAGACCCATCAAGATAAAAATCCAGGGTCAGATCATTTAGACATGTTAGGGATAAGGAATTCAGGGAATGACCAGAGTTATGGACTGCAATGACATCAGAGAAGTTTCCTGTTGTCCATCACCAACAGGAACCACTTCATATTGCTTATTATACTACTTAATTTTATCAATCAAACTGGTGTTTGGCATCTCATGAACCATTTTCTAGTGACTGGTACCTACTCTGGTTTTGCAGGAGGATGGCATGAAAGCTGAGGACTCCATAACAGGCTTGGTCTAAGCACCCCTGCTAATGAGATGGAGACAGAAATGGTTCACCTTGCCTGTAGATAATGTCAGAATTCCTACTGTACTTATATCCATGACTTCACAGCCAAAAGTCTCCCTGTCAAGTTATCCACTGATTCAGAAATGAGCCGCAGCAGTTCAAACTTAGCTCTTCCCATTTTACAAGTGCCTTGAAACAACAGGACCTCAGACATATCCCACCTTTTAACAGGTAAGAGCTGAGACTCAGCCATTGCAAAGACAGAAATCACAATAACTGCTTCAGAAAAAAAGGGTCTTTGTGGATCAGAGAGTTGAGAAACCACAAGATTTCTGAGTTTTTAACATCAGAACAATTCCTGCGAGGATGAGACTTCACTAAGTGGAACATGACTCCTGCAGAGCAGTGGTGTGATGGCCTGGGAAGGAGGAGAGAGACCAGGATGGCTGCTGGTGCTTCCCTGCAGATCCCGAAGGGAGGACGGGCAGAGCGGAGAGACAGAGTCATTTACAGCCTGCAGAGACTACAGCAAAGGAGCAGGGCACCAGCCCAGGCCTGCTGGCTGTTCTTCCAGCCCCAGCAGGGTTAAGAGCATTACTCCAGACTCAGGGGGAACACGATCCTGAGCTGGTGACTGAATGTCTCCTTTGTCAGCCGCCCTGCGTCACCACAGGCACGGAGCTCTCGCTCCAAGGACACGTGGAGCACGGCCAATTCCACAACTCCACAAGGATGCTCTGGTTCTCCTGGGCAGGGAGGCCAGGGGATACTTCTCAGGACAGCTAAAAACAACCTGCTCCATGAAGAGCCCTGAGAGCTCCACTGCAGTGGGAAACACATACCTAAAAGCATTCTGCTCAAGTGGCAAATACCTCACAATGTGACCAAGCAGTTTTCCCCAAGTTACTGCTGCAGTTAAAAGATCTTCTGAGCATAAAAAATGTGCTGCTGGCACTTAAATTTATAAAGGAGGCTTCTTTGAGCTCTTAAAATATCATCCCGTTCATATGTGCGTCTCATCTAAAGTGAAGATTTGCAAGACAAATGTACTGATATCAGACCAGCAAACTTCCAGGCATGCAGTGCATGGGCAGCTTTCCCATTTTAACCTTTGCAATTCACCTTCCTGCCCAGGAAAACTCCATCAAAGAAAGGCTGAAAAATGGGAAAAGGGAAATTATGGCCCCCATGGCACCTCTGGGAAGGTGTCAGTACATCCAAGACCAAATATTCCCTTTGGTGTTGCAAACACTCAATAAAAAGTCAGGGTTTTGCCTTCCACTATTACAACCCTCAAAGTCAGTCACCCCAAGCTTTAGGGGTTTTATTTCCTTTATTTAATGTTGCCTCATAGAACAGAAAAACCCAAAAAAAAAGCAAAAACACAGATAAGAAGCAAAAAAAAAAAACCCCACTACCCAAACCCTAACCCTCAAAGCTGCTCAGCTGTAGCAGTTAAACCAACATTTAAGAGCAGCTAAACTGCCCAGTACCAGACAAGGCTCTGCCCAAGGCTTTGGCTACTTTCAGCTCCAGGAGCTTCCTGAGCACGGATTTAGTAACCCTTTGGGAATATCTCATCCCAAAAGCTGCTCAGCTTCCCCCCACTCCCTGCAACTTGATGCCACTGAAACTCTCTGTCCACAACATTCTCTGGCAAGGAGTCGGACACATCCCTACAGAGAGGAGTCTACGTGCCACTGCCCCACTCCTTGGGATTCCAGTTCCTGCCACATCCCACCTTTCCCTGTCAGAGGGGGTGCAAAGAAATCCTTGGTTCTGCCTCCCAGGTCGTGCCTGGGAGGGTTTGCTCTCTCACAGACACCAGGTTGGGAAAAACTCTTCCCCTCTGCAATAACATGTAGGAGAGACTCTGGAACGTCTTTACTGTAAAATAACAAATACCAGAAATGTGTGTCTCCTCTGGAAGCTAAGCAAGACTTTATCTCAGTAGGTTCCTCCATGATTCCTAAGATGCCACACTACAATTTTCCAGCACGTTTCTTGCTGCTCCTACTTACTTAGCCAGCAATATCCAGTGGAAATCTGGGGGAGAAAAACTAACTGCAGACTGTTCCATAAATAAAAAATAATCTGGTTATGGGTGCCAGTAATTTTTCATACAATAAATGGCTTGGAATGTGATATGCCAATCAAAATTAACATTTAGATACGACACATTGCCCCACTCCATCCCACTCCTGGCCATCAACTCTGTTAGGAGCCCTTGTTCCCACTGCACTTTTCCCCATGGCTGCATTCCACTCCGGGGGTAAAGGTTGCCTGTAAGCACTTTAAACAGTATGTGAAATGCTTTGTTTATCCAAAAATATTTTAGCTCTGAGAAACATTAAAGCAATATGCAGATTTCAGCATTTGCACAGCAAAGAACTGCAACTCCTACAGATACTGCCAGAAACTTTTTTCCTTAAGGCTTTCCAGCGAGGAAAGTCTACTTTGCTAAAGCAAAGCTACAAACAAAAAGTGTAATCTCTTAGTAATGGGCTGCAAAGGGTTGTTACAGCAAGGTTGAGGATGAAGCCAGGCTGTCATTTCTGTCTTGCTCACTTTTTTCAGAGCAGATAATTGATCAAGCAGTAGGAAAAACTCTGAGCGTGCAGCAGGGAAACCCAAAACTTATGGGGTCTTCCCCAGTAAGCAGCTCCAGAAAGCCACTACCAAAACAAAGGGAATTTCCCTGCAGCCTGGCCCACAATCTCCCTTGCAGGAGTGAAATCCAGCCAGCCTGCAGATCACCTGCTGTCCTCCAGTCTTAACACAGTCATACCCACCTTAAAATACAACTTTGCCCCAAGCACTCAGCAAGGCTGTTGTTTAAGACAAGAGGAATCAACCACAGTGGTCACCAGAGGCAAAAGCATGACAGTCAAACAACAATCACAATTCAGCTCATCCCAATTATCCCAGGGGAACAGGGCTGGAAGACAGGAATATTAAGAATGTTCTTGCCTCAAAGCAACAAAGCAGCCGCTCATTTTCCAGCTCAAAGCTCTTCCCATTTAAAGGTTGCTGTAGACACGATCCCTGTTTCAGCAGAGGAAATAAAATGTGCTGGACCCTGTTGCCAAGGCCAGGCTGCTGAGCCTGGGGAATTCTTTTGGAGAGGGCAGGGGACAGTTATCTCCCATTCTGCTGGTTCTGGACCAGTTATCAATTAGTGCATTGTGCTGTGCTGTCTCCTTATCTGTCTCTACAGGCTCACTCTCCCAGAGCTCCAGGTCCACGTTTCTCTTGGGATATGGTTTTGTTGTTTTCCCCCTGCCAGGGAACTCCCAACCACCAGATGCTTTTGCACCAGTTCCTTACATCCATAAACTGCCTAATTAATCAATGGACTTAATCTCTTTACTGCAAAAGTAGAATTAACCAAGTATAAACAGAAAAAAAAACCCACATGGACCTTCACTTACTCCTACTGTCTTCCAAAGCTGGATTTTGCTTGGTGTGATTTTAAACCAGATTTTATTTCCCATTCTTTTCTTACACCTGGGAGAAAAGTAGTTGCACCACTGCTAAGTGCCAAAATTAGCTGGTTTGCCTAAATGCAACACGTCAACTCAACTGCAGCACTTCATGAGGTACAGACTACAAATTCAGCAAGTCACACAAGATCCTCAAGGCTTAGGCCAAGGGAAATTAAAAAAGGAAGGGAAAGAACTGTCCTACACCTCTGAAAGCACTGGAGGGGCAGAAGGGCAGGCTTGTCATACACCAAAAGGCTCACACAGCACCGCCAGTTTTCACAAGGCCCCATCACCTTTAAAAAGGAGATCCCTCTCCCTCTTTGTCCAAAGATACACTTTCCAAACCCGTGGGGAGAGGATGCCTAATTCTGAAACACACTCATCATGCAAAAAGCACCAGAGCTGGGGCCTCTGCCAACTGAAACAGAGATTTCAGTCCTTGCTGCCAAAGCACAGAGCAACAGGCACAGCTGTCCTGTACCAATGAATTTAATGTCAACACTAAAGTAGACAAAGAGGTTGGAATATAAAAGTGACCTTCAGGCCTCGCTGGCCACTCCATTTCTTCTCCAAACACCAGTGAAATAACACAACTGTCCCAGTCAGTCCAATGAAGTCATCAGTCTACCACAGACAGGGCAAAGCCCACTGCAGTGCCCTTTAAGTGGTTTCAATTGGTGACAAAGCAGTTTATGGCCATCTCACCTCAGACCTTTCCAAGCCACCACAGAGCATGGCAGCACACAAATAAATCTGTTCCCTTCCCTTTCAGAGATTTACAAGGGTTATCCTCACCTCAGGGAAACTGTAACAACCTTTCTGCCTCCTCCAAATCCTGAGTTTTTGTTGGTTTTTTTTTAAATCGTGGTCTGGATTAACAGCAGGCCAGAGAGCAGAGGAGCATTAGCTCAGTCCCAGTTGGGTGACGACAGTCTGCACTGCTCAGCCCCAGCTGGAGTTCCCTGCCCAGCAGAAAGTCTCTCAGCACAGGACACACTCACACAGCAATAAAACCTGAAATCAGTGGTGCTGCCTCATTTCCCACTCCTCTGCACAACACAATTTATTTTTAGGTCATAACTCCTGATGCAGGATGGAAAGAAAGGATGGGCACAGGGACAACAGCTGCAAGCTAATTTGGGAACACCAAGAATGAGACATTTCCACTTCATGTTTTGCTAAACCTTCACCTCACACTGAGCATTTCTGGAGCCAAGATTTGTACTGGCACATGGATGTCACCTTCTCATGTGGCTTGCCAGCAGGCACAAACTGCTTACAGAGCCTGTCATCATCCTAAAACCTGTGCCAGGGGAGGGTCAGGTTGGACATCAGGAGGAAATTTCTTCCTGGAAGGTGTGGGCAGGGGCTGCTCAGTGAGGTCACTCAGTGCTCTGGGCTGGCAGAAAGGTGGGCATGGGGCACAGCTTGGAGTCCAAGGTCTGGGAGGTGTTTTCCAACCTAAATGCATCTGTGAGCCTTGTGAACTACAGCAAATGCTACTTTTTTGTCTCTTGCTTCACAGGGAAAGAAGAGGATTGAACAAGCTGGGTCAGGTACGGGGGAGGAATATTGAGTAGTGGCTGAGCAAGGAAATCTCTGGTATGAGAACCCAGAAGTCAGTGAAACTCCTTTCCAAGTTACTTGTACCAAAGGCAGTAACCAAACCCAGTACAACACAGGTGTGCATCAGAGCAAGAGAGTTCCACAGCGAGACCTGGGGCAGCAAGTCCTGCACAAGGCAGGAAAGCAAAGCTAAGGAAAAAGCAGCAAACTGGCCATTACCAAGCACACCTCCCCCACAAGCAGCTCCTCTTGCTGGAGAGCCCATTTTCACCTCAGACAGCAAGCAAGGAAGGGATGCACACCCAGGAGTGCCTTCATCAGCCTGAAGCTCTGCTGCAGCTCCTTCCTCCGCTCTCTCACAGTGAGGCTTTTTATTTCCTAAACGTATCAAGCACGTCTCACAAACCTCTCATAGCCACTTAAAGCCAGGGGTTAAGTGCAGCTGAAGTGAGGCAGCATTTCTACTGTCATACTAAAATTGTCTTATGTGTTGCTTCTTCCCATCCTGTTGGTGCCACAGCCATCAAAGGGAAGCAGGAGGGAGCTGGAAGGCAGGATGTGTAGGTTTGGTACAGGACACCAATCCACACCGGGAGCATTGAATTCCAGGGTGGGTCTGCAGTGCAGCCTGCTCCCAAATTCCACAAACAGAGCCTGCTCCCTGGGTGTCCAGAGGCAGGGGATGTGTTCTCCATGTGCTGGGAGTGTTTTATTCCCTCGTGGCTGTAAAACACAGCAGGTGAGCAGCAAAGCTCCTGCCAGGACATGTCGTCCGCGGGGAGGGACCACAGACCTCAAACTCCCGGTGAGGCTTTGCTCTCAGCTGCCCCACACATCAAATTCAGAAGGAACATTTTTCTCCTAACAATGACTTAAATCTCCTGGGAAAAGAGATTCTTCTGGCCACTGCAGAGAAAGAATAAAGAGCCACCTGCACACAAATGCACTGAGGGTAAGGAATTCACGCTGCTTGACTCATTTGCTGCATGTAAAGTCACAAGATGACACCTGTGACAATCAGGTGTGTGTTTAATTAGTTTAGAAAGCAGCTATAAGAGTAGCAATTGCTCTGTGTTAACCATCCATACATCCCCAGTCTGATGCAAAAGACCTCTAAATCTCAGAAAGAGATTCTAAGCAGGCTTAACACCAACATTAACAAGTGGCAGATGACTTGCTAGAGTTGAGAGGTCATCGAGAGAACAGCACAATGTGTCCACAAATAAACTAACTCCACAAAACAAGTACAGCTGAGCCCTAAGGAAGCAAAATAAATTAAATAAATTGAAACTTCCAGCTACAGAAGTTATGTCGACTTTCAGAGGTTCCCATAGTTCGCAGCAGAAATTTGTTTCACGTGCTGAAAGTTTTTTACCCTCTGTCTTGGCCTCAAAGCCATCAACTTGGAGAAGGAATTTAACTTGGAAAAGGTATTTTCTAGACAACACATCTCTGCTAGGCTACAGTAATTGCTTTTTAATCTTACTTCTTCCAGGCATTGCTGCAACAATCCTCCTGTGCAGGTAAACAAATGGTAAGGGACGGTCATTTCCCAAGCTTTGATGGGTATACAGGTAGAAATTCCATATAAAAAAAGATATCCTTTCAGAGTTAGCTTTGCAGAGCACTCTGTCAGCTAAGGCTCTGCCTTCTTCATGGAAAAAGCCCTTTGGGACAGGCAAACCTGTCCATGCACTCTCAGCATGAGATCTGGCACCTGGCAAAGTCCTATTGGCTATTGTGCAGCAGGCTCTTGGCTGGAATTTCATGGCTTTCCTGGAATTCCACGGCTTTCCTGGAATTCCAAAGCTTTCTCCCCACCCCTGGAAGCAACAGTTGAATCCTGAGAACTGCAGTTAGAGAACACACACCTTGACTTTGAACAGAATCAGATTGTGATTTACCTCTGACCCCCTCAGTACCCCTCCATTCCCACACCAAGGCTTTCACACTTGGTTTTGCAGTAGTTTTGCTATTTCAGCAGGAGCTGCCTTCCCCTTTTCCTCCTGAACGTTTCTGTGGTAAACTTTGACACCCAGTCACCAAACTGTGGCTTTTGAAAGACACACAAGTTCCCTGAAGAAACCAAACTACTGGATTGGAATGAGGGGAGAGAATTCCCTGCTGTGGTCTGCTCCCTTTTTGAAATCCCAAGCTGGGAGTCTGAAGGCTGCACCTGCACAGATGTGAGGGATTAATAATCTCTTCCAAACAAGCCTGTGAACAAAGAAAACACAACTGGCTTTTGCACTACTTCCCTTTTTGAGAGGCCACTTCCTGCAAAGCATCCTTCACTCAAGTTTTCCATCAGCTTTGTAAACGCCAAACAGCCTCTTCCAGCTTCAACAGTTCACCAGCTGATTTATCAAAGGGGCAAAAACACTACATGGGCAGGAAAGAGAAAAACTGAGCTCCACAAATGCATTTGCAAATTTGACCTGAACAAATCAACATATTTTCGCTAAAAATTAACAGAAAATAGGGTGGAAAATTGAGCTAAATCTTCCATAAAATGGGAAAGTGCCACTGGGGATGCAGAGAAATCCTATGCTCAGAAGCAAGGAGTCACTATCAGTAGGAAAGACCTTCCCTGGAATGCACAGACACCTTATTCAAAAGGGATAACAGGAACATAGCACCAAGACGAGCACTGCATAAAAACACCAAAGTCATGACAATAAACAAACCCATTGGAAAATGGTTGTTTGTCCCCATTTCTGTGGGACAGCCCAACCCAGGGATTGTCTGCTTTCGGTGCCCAATGTAAGCAAGAAATTTAAGTTCCCTCGTCCTTAGAAATATCAGCAGTACAAGATATTCCATTTCTCAGCAAAAGAAACTTTTCTATTGCAGATTTGACGAGCCAGTTGGCCTCAGATCTGGCGAAAACGTGGTTTCTGGATCCACCTCCCCAAAACTGGACACACCTCAGGATCAGGAATCTGCTCCAGCCCTCTAAGAGCCATCTGCAATGCCTTGGGACTCTGGCCAAGCAATTAATTCCTCCTAATTGCTGGAATGGGACCACCCCCAGCTGGAATTGCAGCCAGCTCTCCCTGCCCTGCCCTGCCCTTGGGGGGATGCTGAACCCTGACTCTAGCTTCAGGCACCACTGCTGGGAAAAGCAGACCTTGGAAACGGGACCCTGGCTGCACTTCTGGATGTCAGCATGCAGGGGGATGTCCTGCAGGGCAAGCAGGTCACAGTGACACCTGTGACCTGGGCGGGAGCAGCACTGAGACGCCTCCAGCTGGATCCTGGCTCATCACAGCCAGCTTGGGGAGAAGCCAGACACGTCCCCTGACAACCAGCAGGATGAGGATCCTCCCTCCTCTCCCCTGCAGATCTGCTCAGTGTTTTAGTTCTTAAAGAGGAAGGAAGTGTGGCAAAGCATCCTCCCAATCCCCACAACCCCACACTTAGAGGGGTGTCCCAGTCCCCACAATCCTAAACTTTGAGGGGTGTCCCTGTCCCCCACAACCCACACTTGGAGGGGTGTCCCAGTCCCCACAATCCTAAACTTTGAGGGGTGTCCCTGTCCCCCACAACCCACACTTGGAAGTCTGCTCAACAGCCTAACAGGAGAAAGGATGAAAAACAACCTGGATGGCACAACCCAGCTGGAAAAAGGGGAGCTGAAGTCCCAAAAGCAGAAGGTTCTGCCCTCATCAGATACAGCCACATTTTCTCCTTCATAGGATTTAAGATAGACTGACACGTTGCAAAAGCAGTTTAATTAAGGTAAAAATAAAATATTCTCCATAAACTGTAATACAAAAGAAAAATCAACACAGCCCCTAAATTTCTGATGCTGACCTTACCAAGCCAGGCTTTGTTTATTCTTCAGCACATTAAAAATCCAGTTTATGCTTCAATGACTGAATCACCAGTTGTTACAAACTATCTACATCACTTTCATCCCCTCCCTGAAGTTTCTAGGAAATTCATTGCATCTGCACACGACAGGAGAATCCAAGTTTGACAACGCTTGCCAGAACAATATTCCTGTGTTTTGAGCACAGGGAACAGCACACACAAACAGGGTGGCTGACCTGGCAAAGGCAGCTGGTGCTGAAATGCCAAATTCCCCTCCCCTCTCACCTTATCAAAAACCCCAAATGCAGTGCAGGGTTCCCAAAGCAAGGCAGGATTTGGGGCCCACAGGACAGGACAGAGGAACAGCAGAACCAGTCCAGGAAAGCCACAAGGACTGCGCCCAGAGGTGATTTCAAAGTCTCTGATTTTAGCTGCATTTCTGAGCCTTGCACAAACCTCCCTCACTCCGAGGACAAGAGGCAGCACCAGAGGTGGCAAATTGAACCTGGGAATATTTGCAAAGTCACGCTGAGAATACCTCTGTTAAACATTGTGCTTAAAACCATGTCGCTTTGCTGCACATCAATACTTACATGGAGGAATTATTTAAGTACACAGCTCTGTAAGCACCTAAGAAAGTGTCCAGATAAGGAATAGCTCTGCTCCTTCTCCTTCTCTTCCCACTTGTCTGAGGCACTGCAGGAACGGTGCTGCCCTCACCCTGCCACTGTAAATCATAGCAATAAAAACCCCAATTAAAACCAGAAAGGTACTTTGCTCAAGACAATCGGGCAGGACAATCTGTCTTCTAAGGGCCTGACTTGAACACTTCATTCTTTAAAAAGTACAGCCCAAATAAAATAAGTAGGTTATTAAGCACCCAGCAGTCACTTCACATAAATGTCCACGGAGTAATTCACTGCTTTTATGAAAAAGGAAATGTTTTTAAAGTAGACTGGGAAAGGAAACAAATCCTCAGAAATAGAAGATAATACTGCCTCCAGAGAAGTCACTACAGAAACCATTCCTCTTTTTTTTAATTTAAATTCTTAGCCCACTTTTAAGGCTATAAAGACAGCAGGATCAGCATCTCCAAATTCTTCACGTTTCACTCTGCAGTGTCTGTGGAAATAAATGGACTTTTCCTCCCTTCCAGCTGAAGTTCGTGGGGCCTCTTCCATGACCGTCAAGGACACAAAGACAAAAGGGTGCAAGAACTCTACACCACCATTCTGCACTCAAGCACTGCTCCAGCACCCCCAAATCCAGCAATCCCAGGCAAAGAGACTCCACGACACCTGAGAACTTCTTTCCAACACTGAGCAGCACTAACTGAAGAGGGAACAGTCTGGTGTGCAAATGTTACACTGGAATACACCCCACAAGCTGCACTGGGCTCCATCCCAACTATCCTAATTCAGGACAGGACTGGGAAGCGAGCAAGTCTGAGCACTTCCAGCTGTCTGCACACATCCTGTCACTGTACTGGCTATTCACCACCAGCAAGTCTCCTCCCGTTATTTCCAAAAGCAGTACCCACTTTGGTTCAGTCTACTGCAGACCCTCAGCTGTCCCTCCTTTTAAAATAAAAATAAAACTCAACAATACTTCAGTCCCAAACACAAAAGTTTGTTGACACAGCTGACAGAGTCACTGCAGAAGTCACTCCACCCCAGGGGTGCAGAAAATGTCATTAATGCTTTGCATGACCCAGACCTGAAAGAAGCCCGTTACTGGTATTCCCTGTGCTGCTGCTTCCCTCAGTGTTTTTATTTCCCTCTTGATAAGGCCTCACCCTGCCACGCAAACCACAGAGCACATCTCCAAAAGCTCATGGGAGATCCTTTAACACTGGAAACTGGGAATATGAAGACAAGGTGAGGGAAGAAAAAACAGCTTTTTGACAGCCATGAATTAAATCAGCCCAGAAAGCTCACTTTGAACAGATGTACCCCAACCTTGGGTTTCTCTGGGGATGAAATCTGAATGTGAAAGCAGAGATTCAGTGATAGGGATCAGAGGTTACAGCTCTGAGGTGTTCACTCCTCCCCTGGGTACCTGGGTGTGAAGCCTCTGCCTGCCACAAGCCACCCTGCTGCCACAAGCACTCCCTCACAGAGGAACACACCAGTGACAACCAGGCTGGGAAACTCAATAAGCTCTTCTCCAATGAACAGAGAATCGTGGAGTGGTTCCATCCAACCAGGCTGGGAAACTCAACAAGCTCTTCTCCAGTGAAGACAGAACTGTGGAATGGTTCCATCCTGGGTGGGCAGGGACGTTCAAGCTCACCTCTGATCAGTTTTGCACATGCACGGAGCCCAGAGTTTGGAACCTGCACCTTGCAAAGGTTGGGATCTCCGTGTCCCCACAGCTGCCTGTGTCAGGAACACGTGTCCAAGCCCCCTCTGCAAGGTGTCAGGGTGTCTGCACAAATACAAAGCTCCCACCCTATAACACTCATGCTGAAAAGTGCAGCAAGACAGAGGCAGGCAAAGCTTTATCCACATCACAATTTCTGGGAAGCTTAGAGCAGAAGGGCCAAGTGCTCCCTGGGTTATTATCCCATGCCTGGGTTATTATCCAATCTTCAAATAAACACAAGTCATTAATTTCCGAGCATGACATCACATCCTGCAGGCTGAATTTCAACACACAGCCATGACAGTGGAACCACGTGAAGAAATACAGCATTCCTTAGGATTTCTAGTGTGGTTTCCAACCTTTTACCTTGGAAAGACCTAAATGGATGCCCTGGATGTGGAAACAAGATCCCCAGGGAGTTAACAAACAAAAGACAAAACAATCTATGAAGTCAACCACCATTTTGTAGAGTGGACAATTATTTTAAATATTTGCTCATATCCAGCGACAAATACGCAGTATTAAAGCACAATTACAGTGTGAGGGGGGATTACAAAGTTAAGAGGTTAAAGGAGATTGTTTGCATTAAGTACAATATTAGCAAAGGAGAAGTCTAACAGGAAGAATCATAAAAGGATTTTAGACTGGCAGCCACTCAATAAAGTGCCCAAGGAAAGTTCCCAGTAGACAATTATAAATGATGCTGCTCAATTCACTTGTGCCCTGATGGACCATGAGTTACGGAGCAGCAGTCAAAATTTAAGATAGTTAAGGAGTAGTTCATTAAGAACATCAACTCAGCTGGCCAAGCACAGAGAAGAAAACAGCTAATGGCCTTTAATGCATCAATCTGGTGCACCTGTATCCAATATCACCCTGCTCTCAGGTTCCTCCCTCTCCTCCCCTGGCACTCAATCAAGCTTGCAGACTATCTCCCCACACTAGGTGGGAACTCCTCTCCCCAAAGCAGCCCATCTCCTTCCTTGGACATTTTCAAACCCCAACGGGACCCTGAAAAACCTGACATTTCTTTGGGGTTAGTCCTGCTCAGAGGAGGAAATAATATAGATTTGCCTGTGATTGTCATCCTCACAAGTACTCTCCCAGCCACTTACACTTCCTGAACCCGTGGCTGAACTCTGGCGTTCCCTCTCAAAAACATTATCATTTTTGGATCCAAGACACGTGGCTGGATGGGTCTGTGTCTTCTCAGCACAGACACTCATTTTCTTGCAAGCGAAGGAATTCTGAACAAACCATCAGAACTCAAATAATCCCCTTCTGATAAATGTGCTTAGGGCCCTGTTTTTGTTTTTAAAATGGCCTTTGATAACCCATCTATTTATGTTTTGAAAGGGAGAAAAAATGAATTAGGAAATTGCACAGGCACAAAAACAAAGGCAATATCTGACAAAGAGTTTTGTTAATTTGTGGGTAATTGCTCATTACTGCAAAATAAGGTTTTTGCAGCGTTTTATGGAGAGTAGATAAGAACCCCCAGCCCATTACTGAGTATTGCTTTTGGCAAAGGCGAGCTCCTCCCAGGGTGGAGAGCCTCCATAAAACCACGATTCCATTAAATACGGATCCTGACATCCCCAAAGTACCCAGGGAAAGGGAACAACATGTTCTGTCGAGTCATTTAGCAGGGATCTTCACATGCTCACATTCACCCTTTGGTGTCCACTCTTGCCTTGTTCACAGCTCTGCTTTGGACATCCTCTCCCCGCCACTGCCTCTACTGAGCACCCCAAACTTCAGCACTTTGCAACATGGAACTCTCCCTCCCTGTAAGTCTGGTTTACTTTCTTATTCCACTAAAAATGTGGACACTCAACATCCACAGGCCACTGTCACCCCCTCCAAGGGGCAAAGCTCACCCTGAGCTCCCCAATCACCCACAAGTGCTGGATTTTCCCTCCCAGTTAAAGCAAGTGGGGTTTGAGCCCTGACGCATCACAGAATCCCAGAATGGTTTGGGTTGGAAGGGACCTTAAAACCCAACCTGTTCCACCCCTGCCATGGGCAGGGACACCTTCCACTGTCCCAGGCTGCTCCAAGCTCTCTCCAACCCCTCCTTGGACACTTCCAGGGATGGGGCAGCCACATTTTTGTGGAGGAGGACACCCTGGAGTGCTCCCTTCTCAGAGGAGGCTCTGGGAGCAGCTCACCACTGGCATGGCCAAGCAGGTACTCCAGCAGCAATCACTTTCAAGGTCTTTTTCATCATCCTAACAGCAGAGCCATTTTTAAGCCTTTCAAATAGCTTTAAAATAACTTCCCTGACAAAAGTTTTCCAGAGCAATATAACCTGGCTATGGAAAACTCCATGCAGGGACACAAAGAAGACAAAGAGCAGACCTGTGAGCGGAGGAGCTGTTTCATTACTATGTAGATTCAAAGCTCTTCCTGCAGTTACTGAAGCACTACCCCAGCCCTCCTAGCAAGCAAAAATCCATTTTGTGTACAAATAGGGCTTTTACAGCTTTGGCACAGCGCTCGACTGCAGAGTCAAACTTTTCAATGCCTGATAAGATTTTACTTGAAAGTGGCAGGAGAGCTCATGCCAGGAGCCCATATGAAATGCCAGCTCAGTGGCAGAAGGTCAAAGCTTGGTATCAGGAGATTTAGTGGAAGTGTTTCCAGACAAACTTCTTAAAAGCGCTGTGCTATCTAGGGAGGCACAGATTTACACCGCTTGGAAAGCCAAGGACCAATCTTCATGGCTCTTTTCCAATTGAGGGTAATTTCTTTAACATTTTACCTCACAACAAGCACAGCAGTAGGATCTCCTTTTCTGTATCTATCCAATCCTTGGGTATTTGAATGAAGTTAAGAATAAAGAAGTGTTTAATGCCACGGGTTTTATTTTACAAAAAAACAAATGAAAACAACAACAACAACAACAACCCCACAGAAAACATCAACCAAACAAAAAATACCCTGAACAACCACCCCCCCCAGCCCCTCCCAGAACAACACACCCTCAGGTGCAGAAGTTACTAATGTCCTGAACAAAAACCTCAGAAGACAGACACAGACAACTGAGTTTAATGACTAACAGCCCAAACAGTTAACCTTTCTCCAGCAGTGCCTAAAACTATGGCTGGAGAAACAGAAATTTAAATTGAACTGAAAGGCTCTATAATCTTTACCATTTTTACAGAAGTATTTAAGGTTAAGTTGGTGTCAACAATGACCCTGAGCAGAGTCAAGCAGTAAGACTTTCAACATAATGGATTTTGCCAGCTGTCACCACATTGGGACAGTAAAACCCCATCAAACCCTGATCTGTCTGCTCAGAGTCTCCCCTACCATCTACACAAATGCACTGTTGGATTCACTCACAAGAGCAGATTTGCAAGTGCTCCTCCACTCTCCCATTAAAGCAGTTCAATTGTCTGACTCTGCCATTTTAACAAAATCAAGTATAAGACTTTAAATTCAATTAGCACAAATCTCAGTGCTCCCAACATTAAATTTGCAAGTGACATTTAGTGGCATTCAACACACACGGAGCTAAGCTAATACACTAATGGACCAGCAAGGGAAATTGTAAAACACTCCCAATTGCAATGCTCGTTTTTAGTAAAGGAAATTCAAGGAGCAGGCTGCAGTGGACAGGAGGAGATGACAGCTATTAAAAATCCTTCTTAAGCCAAGGCTGCAAAAGCTCTCCTCTCCAGATCCACCTGCTCAGAAAGGGGCAATTTTAAAGCTCTTTCAGTCCTTAAGACAGGATTTACCCTGGTTTTACTTGTTTCTTCCTACTTTTTCTGATGAAGGCTTAGACCATGCAGCCCCACAGTGTGTCGTTCCCCAGACACAGAGAGCAGGGATAAAATTCCCAAGCCTTGTCCCACACAGCTAATAAGGATGTGACAGTGCCTGCAGCACCCCAAAAAGCCAGTCCAATCCAGCAAAGCCACCTGAGGAACTCTGCTACCACACCTGTGCCTCACCCAGCTTGCTAAGGAAGCTGCCAGTTTTCTGCACTAGAAAAACCCAAAGCTACTGGACTTCAGAGATTCCTTGAGGTCCTTTCCCCCACCCCCCCAACTGGCAATACGCTTTGCCTTAATTCCATTTAAACAGAAAAAGCTACCTTCAAACAGTTTCAAAATCAGGGAGACAGAAGGCAGACCAGGCTGGGAAGTCAGGGAGAAAAAACGTGTTAGAGTCATGGCTCTAAGCAGAGGGAGATTTGTTTTGTTGTGCATTTAAGCCTAAGCAAATTAGCACAGGCAAAACCTACGGAAGATGCTATCCCAATAAGGATTTATGAGTGGTTTTCCTTGATTATGGATGTGTAATTGGACAGCAGAGCAGGACTGCAGCAGCACACAAGGGAAACATCAATAGGACATCTGTCCCACTCTAGATTTGCTCCCCTGATTTGGATGAGTCAACTGTAAAGCCCACTAACTGCATTTGTTTAAGAAACACGTTACAGTCCCCAAAATTAAGTTTTCTTTTCTCTTCACAGCTCTTGATCAAGTACTATCAGAACAAAGCTCATGGGTTACTTTCAAAAATTTGGGGGTTTTTTCTCCCCTCAACCATAACACCATGTTTGATAAGACCAGAAACAATACAGACAAATATTTTAGAGATGCTTAAATCACAGAATTCCTGAATGGTTTGGGCTGGAAGCCACCTCAAAGACCATCTCTTTCCACCCCACTGCCGTGGGCAGGGACACCTTCCACCAAGCCCCACTACATAGTTACACCTGGCAGCTTATTAGGGTGGATGTTCTTTCGATCCATGAAAAGCCAAAGTGACCTGCACCAAACACTGCCTCTGCTAAGCAGATTTTCAAAATAATAAAATATGATTGGGATGAAATCATCCCAAAAAGCCAGTAGGTTTCATGTGTTCCTCAGTCTTCTCCATTTCCCGCAGCATTTTGGGGAAAGAGGGAGACAGGACTTAATAATTAACTTAATGATGTCCCAACACACACTTTGGGAATTCAAGCTGTATTAAAAGCTGGAGATTCCATGCAGAACGCCAGCCCTCCAGAGGGCTCCTGCCCCTCTCTGTCTGCTGGTGCCCTGGGCCCAAAAAGCTTCCAATGACACCAAAATCCTTTGGAAAGCACTGACAGTATTTGGGAGCTCAGTTCGTGACCATCAGTTCCAAGAAACCTCTAAAAAACTCAGTTTCTGAGCTCATTTTAAGCTCACCTCTACTTCAGAGCATTTTCTCTGGGTTTGATGTGCTGCACTTGAATCATGACTGAAATAGCATTCGGGTGCTCTGCTCCACTTCAGCAAAGAACAGCCTGGCCCTACCTGGCTGGGCAGCCTTAGAAATCCTTCCTGCCCTGCATAAGTCCCTAAAAAACCACCCCAGGAAACAGGGACCTTGTGCCATGTCCAACAAAAGCAGCCCTCAGGCCTGTGTGCCACACTCCTTCACTTTTTGATGATGCTATATGGATTTATTCTATTACTCAGGCAGGCCCCTTTCCCCAACAAGGGTCTGGATTATTTTTGAGCTTTTTTTTTTTTCCACAGGATGTCCTGCTGCCCCAATTAAAAAGCCTTTAATTCCACAACCATTCCTTACGGCCAGGCTGAAATTGCTTTCAAACCTGAGTAAGTCCCAGGCCACCCATATTTAGTGCACCAATTAACCAACGCTGAACGATGCCGAGAGGCAGCAAGCAGATGAGAGCAGAATTTCTAAGCCACCATCACCCACAGTGCATGGGGTTCAGTTCAAGGGAACTCAGGAATTACATCATTAAAAGTAGCACCTATTCAAGCTTGATGGGTGTTGAGACAAGCAGTGAGATCCATGGAAAACAACAAATCCCTGCCTTTTAACCATTAACTCTGAGCAGTCAAATAACATAACATTTGAGCAACAAATAATACCTCCAAGTCCTGAAAATCATCCACCTACTTGGATTTATTAAATTTTTAAGTGTCACATTAAAAGCTAATTAACATGAGAGACGCTGTTCCCAGGTTGATAATGTGGAAGGAGAAAAAGGCGTAATAATTTGGGAATCACCATTTGTTGCACGGATCACAAACACAGTTTAGAGGCATCTGAGCTGAATTTAGTTCTGCTGCACATGCCCAAGAACTCAGAAAAATCACAGCAATCTCTCTGGATTTAGAGGGGTTTATGACCCATATTGTAAAAGCAGCCTTTACCTTTTGTCTGCCACCAACCAGGGGGACTGCCCTCTCTTTCCAAACTCTGAACAACTTCACAAAGCCAGAGCAATTTCAACACCCACAAAATACTACACAAAACAAACCAGAATGCAACTCCAACACAACATCCACTCCCAAAAAAAACCCACAGGCAAGCCCAAACCCACTAAGATCCACAGCACCACTTCCACTGACTTCAGCCAGGTGTTCTGTACTGGTTCTGTGTTTTGCACTGGTTCACAGCTGGGCATGGAAGCCAACAAGAAAGCATTTTCAGGCACGTGGACCTGGGAGAAGGGAGTCTGAAGGCACCATTGCAAATCCTGCTGTCACACCAGGATGCACCATCAGCCAAAGTGACACGAGGACGTTCATCGACATCCCGGTGCTGCTCTGCTAGGAGAGGCTGCCTGCATCAGCAAGCTTCAGCAGCACCATGTCAATATGGCAGAGCTCCCATTTTTTACAAATAATAATCTTTTTCTCTCTCTTCCCATCCTCTCTCCGTGTATTTACGGTGCCTTGAAGGCACCGAGGCACTCTTTAATGAGGTTTTCACACAAGACAGAATAAATTAGAAACCTTGATCAAAACAGGGCCTCCAGGAGGAACACAGTACAAAGACAGCCCCATGCCTTATACACCCTGAAAAATCCAAAGACTGCAGCCGGGCAATCAGCAAGCCATTCCACGAGCAAACAGGGAGCACACCCTCCTGCCAGGTGCCCATGACGGTGAGGCCACTCCTTTTCACCCCCATTCTGCCTCCCAGCCTGTTTGTCCCCAAGAGGGGGATGAAGCCATCACCACCTTGCCACCCCACGAACCTCAGCCCCAGCGAGGCAGCACAGCCCCAATGTCACCGTTACGGCCTGGGATGGGATGGGATGGGATGGGATGGGATGGGATGGGATGGGATGGGATGGGATGGGATGGGATGGGACAGGATGGATCTGCTCCCACTCACAGAAGATGCCTCCAGCTTCCTCTGGAGCAGGGAGCATCCTGCCTTCGCACCCCAGCAAGGGGGAACTGGAGCCCCCAGGCTGAGGAGACCGGGCTCATGCCCACACTCCCACCCGAGCTAAGGGGACCAGATGTCCCCACAGAGCCTCTGGGGCGGGGAGGACCAGACCCGCCACTCCAACATCCTGGGGAGGAGGGGACGGACCTGACCAGGCTGAGGGGGACAGAGCCTCTTCTGGGTCCTGGGGCTGAGGGCGCTGCAACCCTCGAGCTGGGGATCCAGAGCTCCCCCAGTGCCACCTGCAACCCCCCGAGCTTGGGGTCCCGGAGCTCCCCTGGTAATTGAGCTGCAGCCCCCCGAGCTGGGGATGCAGAGCTCCCCGGGTAGAGCACAGAGCTCCCCTGGGCTCCCACGGCCGCAGCCCCCGAGCTGGGGGTCCCCGAGCTCCCCAGGGCTGAGCAGACCGCGCCTTCCTGGTGCGCCCGGGGGCCGAGGGGCCCGGATGGGCCCGTGCAGCGGGACCGAGGCTCCGTCAGACCCCCGCGCTAAGCAGCCCGAAGCCCCCCTGGTGCCGCCAGTGCTGCGGGGGCCGGAGCTCTCCTCGCATCCCCCGGGGCTGCGAGGGCCGCCGCCGGGACGAGGACCCGGAACCCCCGGGGGCACGTCCCTGCCGGGGAGGCGGTGGCCGCGTCCCCGTTGTCACTGCCGGTGTCCCGTCCCGCCGCCACCCCCGGGCCTGCGCTGAGCCGGAGGCCGCTGGGTCGCCGCTCACTCACCGTGCGGAGCCGCGGCTCGGTGCGGGGCGGGTGGGTGCGGGCGGCGGGCGGGTCCCCGGCGGAGCGGCGGCTCCAGCCCGCTGCCCGTGTCCCGTTTCCAGTAGCCCGTTCCGTGTCCCGTGTCCCGTGCGGCGGCCGCGGGCGGGGCGGGGACATCGCGCGCCACGTGACCGCCCGTGTCATCCCGGCCGCCATCTTGTGCCCGTCCCTCCCTGCCGGGGAGCGCCGCTGCTGAACCTTCCCATTGCCGTTCCCATCCCCGCAGGGATCCGCAGCCCCCGCTGCTCAGCACAGCCTGCGGCTCGCTGTGTTTTACAGAACTCCAGGATCAGTGAGGCTGGAAAAACCCATGGAGTCCCAGCTGTGCTCCATGCCCACCTTGTCCCCAGCCCAGAGCACTCAGTGCCACCTCCAGCCCTTCCTGGGACACCTCCAGCCATGGGCACTCCAAAGCTCCCTGGGCAGCCCCTGCCAAGGCCTGAGCACCCTTTCCATGCAGAAATTCCTGCTGCTGTCCAAGCTGGGCCTCCCCTGGCACAGCTTGGGGCCCTTTCCCCTTGTGCTGTCCCTGTTCCCTGGGAGCAGAGCCCGACCCCCCCTGGCTGTCCCCTCCTGGCAGGGAGTTGTGCAGAGCCACAAGGTCCCCCCTGAGCCTCCTTTGCTCCAGGCTGAGCCCCTTCCCCAGCTCCCTCAGCCCCTCCTGGGGCTCCAGCCCCTTCCCCAGCTCCCTGCCCTGCCCTGGACACGCTCCAGCCCCTCAAAGTCCTTCTTGGACTGGGGACTCAGAACTGGATACAGCCCTTGAGGTGTGGCCTCAAAGAAACCGCCCTGAACCCTTCTGAGCGTATGTAGTGCCCCCAAAATACTAAATTCCAGCATCCGTGTAGTTTGCTCGGAGCAGCTGAGGTATAGCAGGGTCTGAGTTCTCCTAAATCCATCTGGCAGCTTTCCAGTACCTAAAGGAAACCTACACGAAAGACAGAGAGGGACTTCTTAGAAGAGCACATAGTGCCAGGACAAGGGGAATGGCTTCCCACTGCCAGAGGGCAGGGTTAGATGAGATATTGGGGAAAATTCCCTCGTGATCCTGGGCTGGGATGAACACTTCTGTCCCAAGATCCTCAAAACCAGAGTGCAGAGTGTTGGAGCAAACTCTGCTCTCTGCCTTTATTTCACTCTGCAGGAGCTCTACTGGCCATTGGGCTCCAGTTCTCTGTCAGCTCTGGAGATGTGAGAAGTCAGTTGTTACTAAAAAAAATCTCAGTTAAAATAAAGTCACAGGACAATTTAGCTTAGGAGCAACCCCTGGGTGTCACCATCTCCAGGTAGAAAGAGGCTCAGATTTTGTTCCGTGAGCACTAATGCCCATTTCAAACCTTGCACTTCACAAATTGTGACTTCTAATAGAAAACTGGGTTTTTTTCCATGCCAAAAGGTCAAAATAATTTCCTGGTGCCCACAGAGGGGTTCCTGTGTGTGCTGTGCCTGGTTCCCTGCAGGGCTCTTCCCCAGCGTGGGAAGATCTGCAAGGCCTGATTAAAACTTTTCCCGTATTTCAGGCATTTTTCCAGCCAGGAGATTGTGGAGATAGCAGAGCCACACATCCAGCTCCCCCTCTCCCAGGCATGGGAAGATGACAACACACATGGGAGGGACTGGATGTACCGGTGTGTCTCAGTAACACTCAGCAAGAGGCAGTTTTGCTGATCTTGGCACATAAACAAAACAAAATCTGAAAAAACCCCTTGTGACTTATCCCAATCAACAAGTGATTGCAGACATTACCCAAGCAAAATTAAGAATTAAGCTTGAATAAATAGTTATTTATGCATTGGGACAGGTGGAACACAATGGTGTCCTGGGCCTCTGTAAAGAGCTCTCAGATCCTGCTCTTTCTAAAAATTGAGTTGAGCCATTTGAGAGAAAATTGTGTAACAAAACTCAAATTTAGAGCCAGCTTGGAAGTTATTTAAAGGTCTGCTGTGACTTGCAGCTCCTCACATATTTTCATCAACGCTGCTGAAGAGTGGACAAGTTTTGTTTGACCTCAGGATCCAGGCAACAGCTTTCACCCTGTGCAAACTGTTTGGTAGTCAGGAGGGGAAATGCAGATGGAAGAGAATGGCTCTGGAGAAGGGGTCTGGAGAAATCCAGGACAGTGGTGCTGGGGACAGCAGATGCCAACAGCTTTGATTCTCTCATCCCTGAGGAGGGATTTTATTTGTGAGTAGATCTAATACTGGCAGCTCTGTCCTGGTTTTTCCCATGTTGATCCGACTGGCTTGCATGAGCCTGGTTGCACCAGAAAGAGTTTAGGAATAGGGAAGGCTTACAGGTGTGCTGGTGCATCTCCCTTGGGGCAGTGGAGCCTTTGGAGGGCTTGGCAATCCCAGTTCCCAATTTATCTTCCCATTTGCTCCCCTTGTTCGATGCCATCAAGACAGGGACATTCCTTAAGGGGGTTCCTGCTTTTCAGCAGGGCTCAGTTTCCTTCCAGACTATCGTTTCTCTCCATCCCATCTCACTAATGCTCTAATAGGATTAATGTTGTTGACACTTCCCTCGGGGTAGTCGTACAATAAATCCCCCCTTTCCAGGGTTGTTCCCCCAGGATGGGCATTTTCCGGCAGATAATATGAACCTGAAGCCTGTGCAAATTGGTTCCCTGGGAGCCTGACCTCCCTGTTGGGAATGACAAAGGGCCATCCAAGAGGCTTAAGAATAGCTGTCCCGGGCTGCTGCCTGGGCTTAATCCTGCTGAGCCACTTCTGTTCCTGAAAACAGCTTTTCCTGCCCGGCTACAATCGATCCCCAAGTGTGGGGGGAGATTCCAAGAGTGTGCCGGCACCAAGGCTAGGTTGGACAGGGCTTGGAGCAACCTGGGGTAGAGGAAGGTGTCCCTGCCCATGGATGAGCTCAGCTGGGGGTTTCTCCTGCTGGAGCTTTGAATAAATTGATTAATCAGAATCAATGTGAATGGATCAACAGTGAAATGCTAAGAGGTCACAATCATTAGGCATTGACCAATAATCCATAAATTAATGACGTTCCACTGGAAAAGGTATTTTTATTTCTAAAGGTATGTTGACTATTAGCACACTGACACTTTATTAATGAACTAATATTAAACTAACTTCAGTAAAATTTCAATTACCTTCATCTTACCTCACTCACTGCAGGTCCTTCTTTGAGGGCAGCAACGACCCTGTACCCATCATTTATGCTATCACTTGATGATGTCATTTCCTCACTGATGGTGTTTGTGACATCATTTCTGTGGGTTGCATCATTTATTTAGTGCCTTTATCCATGACACCATCTACACAGCATCATCAGCTCAGTGTCTTTGTGATGTAATTTCGATATCATTTTGACCCCATATGACATCATTATTTCAGAGTCTTTACACCAAACCCTAACGTTTGATGGGGTTGCATGGATTGTAATGGTTTTAAAAGCCTTAGAAATAGAAACAGCCAGAGAGGTTGTGTCTCCAAATGTGTAGAGTCCCACAGGGCTTTGTCCCTGTCCCCTGATGGTAGCAAAGGCTGTTCAGAACAAGGCAGCAGAGCAAAAAATCAGAATTAAATACGTGGTGAATGGAGTTGAGCAAAGAGCACAGTGAATCCACATGCTGTGGCTTTAAGGAACTGCAGGGCAGGGCTGTTAGCTGCAGTATAAATGGGAAAAGAGGCCAAAATCCCTGTTTCCAAAGGATGCAGGAGATTCCAATTCAGCTACTTTGTTATTCAAGCAGTGATTAATGGTGAGGTGGCGTCATCCTCTCTGATCAGGGATATTAAGCAGTGATGGGTTGCAGACAAACAGCATTATAAATGCAAGATTATTTCAGATCATTAGGAAAATACGTAAACTCATTTCTTTAATTAATCTGGCTTTAAAGGCTGATTGCTTCTGATTAAAATAGCACGTGTCTGGGGGAAATGCGTCAAAATTGGAAGTAAAAGGAAAAACTCTGAACGGAGGGAGGGCGAAACAACATTTCCCCACTTAAACAGAAGAGAAAAATCAAAAAGGAGCGTGGAAGATAATAAAAGAAGGAAGACAAAACAATTCCAAGGGGAAAGCAAGCCAACAGTTCTCCAGATAGGACTGGTGGGTTTTCTAGAGGCACAGGCTGTCCCTGCCTTGCTGGAACATCCCTCTGGAAGTGGAGTGTCCTGGCTGGGCTGGGCACTGCTCTCCCCAAGGTCCTGGACGTGTCTCTGGGCTTCAGGACTAGAAACAGGGCAGCCCAGGGCACCACCATTCCGTGCCTTCAGTGGATCCATACAGCATTTCCTTTAGTGCCATGCCAGGCATTTCCCATGGGATAATGAAAGGGTGACAGAGGATCCCGAAAACCGGCTGTGGGATAAAAGCTGCAGCTCCCACTGGGCTGGAGATGATGGGTGGCCGTGGGGTTGGGAGCGGGATGGAACTGATGATTCCAGGTGCCCCGCTGCAGATATCCCTGCTCCCGGCCCCTTACAGCGAGCAGCGCTTCTCCAGCACCCCGGGAAGTTATTCTCCTCCCTCTTTCCCTTCCTGCTAACGGGCTTTGCTTCTCCTCTTGGGGAAAAAAGCTGCTTCCAGAGAGTGCTGTATTTCCTGAGAATGGCGGCTCCCAGGCTCTTCAAATTCCTCACCCCTTTCCTCCCCCGCTCTGGCTCCGGCGCTGCCTCCTCTCCGCTCCTGCTCCCTACCAGGCTTGTCAAAACCTGCCAGGTGTTCCCGGGCTGGTGCTGCTCCTCAGCACCCGCTCATGGAGCAGGGTGTTTTTAACAACCCCCTTCAACACCAGCACGTGCTTTGCAGCCCTCTTGGTGAGGCAACAAGGAGGAGCCTGGCTGAGGAGGGCACAGTGCCACCCACTCCGTGTCGGAGGGTCACAAGTGGCACGAGGTGACAGGGGACATCAGAGTTACAGCAGGAGCTCCACGGGGCCATTATCTCTGTGCTCCTGCTGTGGCAGGAGTTTGGATCTGATTTGTTTCGAAATTCCTACCGAAACAATACCTCATGTGCTGCAGCCCTTTGGTTTTTCCCACGATGCCAGTGCTGCTCATTCCATAAGCTTTTTTTTGCCCCCCCGTTACATGAGCTGTGAAGAAATAAACGTTGAAGTGGATGTGGATTGTTGCTGTGCTGCATGTCTCGGCGTGCCTGTTTCCTTGGAAAACCCGTGCTTATTCCCAAAAGGGTTTTCCAGACACACCAGCAGGGCTCAGCTGAGCCTGGACCGGAGCCGGCACTGCTGCATCCTCCTCCCTGCAGACGGAGCCTGCATGCTCGGGCAGGTCCAGCAGCCCAAAAGGCATTAATTATGGACTCATTAAAACTCAGTTACCTCTCCAAGCAGGAGTTAGGAGCAGAAAGCCTTGCTCTGGGAAATCAGCAGCACCGAGGTAGGATTTTAGCAGTGCTCTGGCTCTGCAGTGACTCAGGGAAGCCTGATTAGCTCCAGGCTTTCAAGAGAGATCACCTTGCAGATGCTCCTTATATTCACTTTGCCAGGAGGTTTATTCTGCAAGCAACATGCTGAAATCCTGGGAAAACAAAAGGGAATGGCTTTGCCAGTGCTCAGGGCTGAGCTTACAGCATGGCAGAGGCTGGGAAGAGGCAGATTTCTTGAGGCAAGGGGTTAACAGTGAATTTGTTAATTCAATATTGAATAAGAATTGTTTCCTTGGGGCTGGCTGATGATGCAGCTGTGCCCATCCCAAATGTCCCCAAGGTGTATCTCAGCAGAAGGAGAGGCCACTGGATTCCCCTTTGCCTCCTCCTCTCTGGCTGTGGAAGCCCAGCTCCTACAGCCTCTCCTTGCTTTCCCTGGCTGCCACCCACCCCTGCCAGGGTATCCCCAGGCTTACTTTGCTTTGGAGATACCTTGGAGCCCCAAACTGGTCCAAGTGGCCAGCCATGGCCTCCCCAGTGCAGAACAGGAGGAAATGCCCCCCCTTAACCTGATGTCAAGTTGACAAACAGGATGATGCCTCCAGATCATCTTCAAGTCACCTCCTCTAGAGACCCAGGAACACTTGGCTGTCCCCCTGTGCCAGGCCACTGAGCTCCAGACCATGTCACCTCCACGGTGCCCAAGGGGCAGGAGCATAAGGATACCTGGAGGCTCAGCAGAAAACCTCTGTGTGGTTGAGATGTTGCAGTCACCAGTGGCAGCTTTCATTCCTGCTCAGTCCCAGGATCCCATCCTGGAGATTTTTTCATATCACACCCTCTATTTGTCATTCACCTTGTGATTTTGGGAGCTGCCATTGCCAAAAAACGGTTTCAGGATTCTGTGCTCCTGTTGTGCTGGCACCCGGGGAGGACACGAGTTTCATTCCCAAGCTGGATTTTCTCCGTTTTCCCTGTAGGGGCAGCAGTTGCCTTCCAAGCCAGCCTAAAGGAACAAAAATATCTGTATTTTAAAAACGAGCTCCTGTTCCCAGTGAATGCAGCTCTCATAATAGGACTAATGTCAGAATGAGCTTCTGCTAAGTGGGTTTAGCAGTTATCATGTTCAACTCAGTGCCTAAAGCGGCTAGTGATTTGTGCCCTGTGTCCCCAAGCCAGCTCCATTCCTCAAATTACCATAAGGTCTATAAATCAAGCCTCTTTTGATGATGATGATAATAATAATAAAAATAACAATAACAACAACAACAATAATAACAATAACAACAACAACAACAACAACAACAACAACAATAATAATAATAATAATAATAATTTGTCCTGATCGAGTGGAGGTAATAGTCTTGCCCTGGAGTGGAGATCTCCAGAGCTCCCTTCCCAACAGTGCTGCTGTCGTGCATCAGGTGAGGAAAATTAAGAATATGGTTTTAGGGAAAGGTTCTTCCCCCAGAGGCTGCTGGGCACTGCCCAGGCTCCCCATGGAATGGGCATGGCCCCAAGGCTGCCAGAGCTCCAGGAGCATTTGGAGAGCACTGCCAGGCACAGGGTGGGATTGTTGGGGTGTCTGTGCAGGGTCAGAAGCTGGGCTTGATGATCCCTGTGGGTCCCTTCCAACTCTGGGTATTCTATGATTCTGTCCTTAAAACAGAATAAATCTCTGTCTGGATCCTCTCATCCTTTCAAGAAAACATCAGACAAAACAGGTGGGCATCCTCTTACCAGCTTGATAAATATATAGAACCACATAAACCTTGAGGGCATCAGGTTCTGCATGTGGGGACAGGCATCAAATGTTTTCCCAGCTTCGGGGCTTCTACAGTTTTTCCTGCAACAGCCTCTGGATACAAAAATCTGGTGCTGCTTTTAGGAAGAAAGGGAGAAGCTGATGATAAGGTTCTCATTTTGATGGCAAATATTGGTAACTTGCATATTTAACACCACAGTCCAAAGTGGAGCTAGAGTAGATTACTTGAGTGGGATTGCGAAATAGTATAAACCACGGAAAACTCGGAATGATACAACCTCCTCACTGCTGCTGAGCCTGGACCCCCTCAGCGTGGCCACACGATTTGTAAGTGTAAAAAAATGTCATTTCCACCTCTGCTAAAGAAAGAAAAGGCAGCTCAAAGCAGCTTGGTGGCTCAGGCATTGCTGGGGCTCAGACGTCCCTCTCCCGGGCCGCGGGTGCCTTTGAGAGGAGAGGATGGCAGAGGATGTGTGGGAAGAGGGCGGGAGGTGGAGCAGCTCCCATCAAATCCAGCGGGAGTTTTGTGTGGAGCACAATCCCATTAACGCTGTTATTCACGGGTCACGGCCCCAGGGCTCAGGGTTGAATGTGTTTGTTCTGCAAACTGGGCTAATATTGTGAGGAGCACAAAAGAGGATGTGTAAACGTGTGTTTGGCCTCTGGAGATCACAGCAGAGAATGTTTCCTTGAAATTGTATTAGCTTGGATCCAATTTTAGGGTAACTTACAGCTAGGAAAGGCTTTCATGTCATTAATAATAACCACCATCTTTTTAATGTTTAATACATCAGAAATGAGAGCAGAAAAAGGTTTGCTCTTGATTTGGAATGAGACAGCTGGAACAAAATGAAAATCTGAAGCCCCTCGACTCAGCCAAAGCTTGGGCTTTGTCCTGGAGGGTGCTGTGATACCCAGCTGACCTGGCAGCCAACAAAGGGAGGGGCTGCCCTGAGTTTTTTGGATAAAAATGCAGATTGTGTAGATGGCATCGTGAGGGGATCTCCCAAAGCTCAGGTTAACACAGCAGCCCTAAAACAAGCTGTAAGTGGCTGAAACTCCTCTCATTAGATGGGCTGTGCTGGAGTCCAGGTTTGGAGCTGGGGATTGTCACAGGGCTGTATCAAATGCCACTGCCAGTGTGGTGGCTTCACTGTCAGACCTCCTGGCCATCATTCCCTGTGTTGCTCTTGCTTTTCTGGTGGCATTGCTGTTGTCTGTTGCCTCTGCCCTGCTGGAAACAATTCATTCTGCAGCAGCAATTTAATTTCCATGCTCAACCATCACTGGGTGTGACTATCACCACTGTAGGAGCACCCTTGGTGCAAGGAGGATTTGTCAGACATGATTAATAAGCACAGATAGTTTATCTGGTGTCACACAGTATGCCCTGTCCCTCAGAGCTCAGCCTTGTGCACTAACAGTTGCAAATGTCCTTCAATGCCTGTTTAAATACACAGCAGCAGTAACCCAGGACTGACAATAATAGACCTGAACAGAGCACTAAACCAGGGGAAAGCTGGTTCCAGCTGAGTGTGGCATGGTATTTTTGATGCAGGAAGGGAGAATAATTCCTGTTGGGTATGTACATGAATGCAGATGTGATTTGGATGGCATGAACAGAACGTTTAGAAATGGAAATCTCATTATCCTGACAGTAATTCAGGACTATTACAGGGAAGCTCAGGGTCTTTAATCAGTAACACTGTATTAGCATAACAGAGTTAATGGTGATAAAGTAAAAGATACTGATTAAAGAACATTTTTCTCCATCAAAGATCTGCTGTCCACTGTATCCAAACACATCAGTGGCCCAAATCCTGCCTTTGATTTGCTGAACCCTTCTCCCTAAGCCAAGGGGAGCATAGGTGGGCTTGCCTCCTGCCCTGATCTGCTTGGCAGCAGCAAACAAAGTCGCATACATACACGCATATACATACATGTGTGTATATATATATATATATATATATATATATATATGGTGTCTTAGAAGGTTAGAAGAACCTTAGAAAGGTTCTTCTCTGGCTTCTTTCAAACCCCACTGATGCTGAGGTGACAAGAGCTTTATTATCTCCATGCCCTGGGGGCTGTTGTGCAAGTGTGGTTCCCATAGGGATGGGCATGAGGAGTCAGATGTGGAGGCTCACATGGAACACAGAGCTGCTGCAGCAGGACTCTCCTGGTGCCACAGGACTTCTCGAAGCTTCTCTGGGTGTTTAACAGCCCATGGTTATCTCCAGCTAAAAATAACGTGCTCTAAGGCCTTGGAAGAATTAGCTGGATTCCCCCTGAGCAGGGAGAAGCGCTGACTTTCTGTGTCAGTTCAAAGTTATTCCTGGGAATGAATCAGCCCTTGTTCTGACCACATGCACTGGAATGGGCTCCCTGGCTCTGCTGCTGCCTCAGCAGCCAAATGCCAACATGCATCAGGAGTCAGAAAGCTTCCAGGATGAGGTCCCCGAGCTTGGCTGGTGGGATCAAGCTTTTGCAAAGTGTGTTTTCCTTGTGCAAAATATCTGGTGAGATAATAAAAATATAATGGTGAGATAGTTTCAAATGCAACCAGCGTTTTTCCTGGTTAAATAAACTCTGAGGAATGCCCCTGTTCATTAGCAGGAAGATTTATAATGACTCCAGAAGCTGCAAAAGGATATTCAGGCTGCCATCAGCAGCTTTGGTAGGACCAGAAAAGGCAGGGCAGGATCTTTAAACACACAGCCCATTAAACACACAGACCACAAGTGTTTTGTTCTGTGTCTATTTAAATCAGAGTAAAAATACACCAACAGAGGGAACAGATTGGCTTTTAAAATATTCTATGAGATAAACAACAGCTTTGTCTAAGTCCAACCAAATGAATTTTACCTTATGAGAAGTTTAAGTAATCTTGGAGGTCATGGGAAATGTTAAGGGTGGCACAAGCTGAGCTGCTTTATGAACTTGTTTTGCAAAAATAAGCAACATTGGTTACATAGAATGACAGAATAGTTTGGGTTGGAAGGGACCTTAAAG
The DNA here is from genome assembly GCA_017589585.1 of Phylloscopus whistleri. Classification (NCBI taxonomy): domain Eukaryota; kingdom Metazoa; phylum Chordata; class Aves; order Passeriformes; family Phylloscopidae; genus Phylloscopus; species Phylloscopus whistleri. Next base: position 1,694,764 of record JADMLD010000043.1, read on the forward strand.
CTCATCTCAATCTACGCTTGCCATGGGCAGCGACACCTTCCACTGTCCCAGGCTGCTCCAAGCCCCAGTGTCCAACCTGGCCTTGGGCACTGCCAGGGATCCAGGGACAGCCACAGCTGCTCTGGGCACCCTGTGCCAGGGCCTGCCCACCCTCCCAGGGAACAATTCCTTCCCAGTAGCTGATCTACACCTACTCCCTCTTGTCCTTTCACTCCACAGTTTGTAGTCAGAGGGTCTGCTTCAATCCTGAAGTTTTTCTCAGGCTGAAATTATAGAGAGGCTAAACCAGAGGCTTTATGAAAGGAACAAGCTGCAACCTCTAAGTGGAAAAGGGGATATTTTACAGTTAGTTAGAAGAGCCAAGTGTCACCTCTTTTTTATTTTAATCTTATTCCAACCCCGTGATTTCCCAAAAATAGATTCACTCACCAAGAACGTCACATTCATCTTGGTTCAGCTAATGATATTTATACTTTTATATTGGATGGGATTAATTTTCCTATCCTGTTAATGCAGCATGTGATCATTAAATACCTTTACTGCACGCATAGACATATATTTTCTGTGTCAGAAACGAAAGCAATTGGCATTTTAAATTACTGAGTGATAATTGTAGGTGGCCGTTTTCCATAGTGCTTAAGGAATTCCTTTCATTATGATAAATGAGTGTAAGACTCCCTTTTTACACAGAGTCAGTTCACAAGTGAATTTATTTGACAGTCACGGGTTGTGGGTCTGCTGAAGAACATTTTCCACAAAGGTGCCTGTGTTAATGTAGTGAACATGTGTAACAGCACCTTATGGAGGAGAGGCACTGAGACCTCCCAAATGATGGGTTTGGGTACTAACACCTTGCACAAGCAACAGTGCAGCTCACATCCTGCCAAACTTCACTGAGCCTTATTTCACATCCACAGCTGAAGAAGTGCAGGGAGCGCCTAAGCAAAGAGAGATCCAATGACAAGCACAGTAAATTATTATCCTGGCATTTTAAGTAAAAGGTTTTACAAAATCGATGCGCAGCCATGCGCCATTAATGTATCAACTGCAAAAGTGAATTCCAGCACGGGAAATCTGCCAAAAAGAAGAGATTTTATCCTGACAGGAGTGAAACAAACAGACATTCAATCAGGGTAGATGTCAGGAAAGCCAAGAGAAATAAGGGCTCCGTTCTACACAGCGCTGTTTCCCCAGACATAAAAACAGTGATTAAAAAAGAGACCCTGCTGCTTGTGAAACTCTAAAGCTTGAGTTCATGGCTCCTGAATGGACCAGCCCAGTGCCTTTAACAAAACTACCATAGCCCCTGTAACCTCCCACAGAAAGCAAGAAGAAAACTCCTGGGGTTTGACCATGTTATCAGGCAGCACCTCCCACGTGGAGCTTGTTTCTGTGCACAGAGGTTTGTTTCCTCAGCCATGACAACACAGAAAACTCACCTGGGTCGCTATTTTTCCTGTCAAACAGGAATTTGAGTAATACCTTCCCCTGTTTTGCTTCAAAGGAAGCTTTCCCATCTCTTCCATTCGGTGTTGCACTGGTCCCTCATTTTTGGGCTGTTTCAGGGAGGTTCCTAAACCCTCCCAGTGTCTGTCCCGGGGCTGCTAGCTTAGTGGGCATGCTGGTGTTCCATCAAAGGTTGGAGAGCTTGGAGGCCTTTTCCAACGATAATGATTCTGTGATTGTGTGATTCCATGGAAGGTGTGCTACCCCACATCCACCCTGAACCCCCCAGCTGCAGTCTGGGGTTCAGAGGTCATCAGTCCATTCCTGTCACTACCAGGAAAGGTTTGGTGCTGACAGCTCTGTAACCAAAGATGTACAAACACCAAGGATCCTGAAGAGGGGTAAAAGGTCCCATTCATTGTTTAATTTGGGGCTTGAGTGGATTGTCCACACACACATAAAGAAAAGAAGATGATTTTCATAGCTTTCTGCTTTCAGCACGGGACTCAAAGTCATTTCCAAAGCAGGACATGGCAGCACCATTTCTCCACCTGCCTGGTGTCCAGATCCATGCCCCAAGCACTGTTGCACTGGGCAGCCCTTTTCAACCCTGTGTAAAGAAGAGTAAATGACTTCCCCTTAATGAAGGGTAAACCCAGCCCACAACTCCCTTTTCCTTTATCCGTGCTCACAGTGTTACTGACACGCGCTGACTCGGAGGGCCAAGCAGACAAAAGTTTTTCATTTGTTACCCCAGTCCTCAATGGGGATGTTAAGGATTTTCCAGACAAAAGACTAAGACTCAGCTAGCCCCAGCTGAATGCCTCTTTCTGTTCATTTGCCTTTTGTGGTGTAACTGCTAACGGTGCTAAAAGAAAGAGCCCGATGACTGACGTGCTGCTTCATTCCCGTTATTGGAATCTGTGCTCTGAAACACAGCATCAGCTGAGCCCTGGGCAGAGCTGGGAGCAAAACAATATCTTTCCTCTGCAGAGCTCTGTTTTCCAACAGCCTCAGCCTGCCTTGGGTGGGGCAAAACCTTTCCAAATGTATAAATGGATGATATGTTTTGTTTGCAACCCACACTGTCTGGGCAACATAAAACCCGCACAATATGTAAGAGCCCAAACCATGCAGAGTGTGAGTGCAGGGAACAGATTTCAGTGTGAGAGTTACCAAGGGCACCCTCAGTAACTTCACAGACAGCACCAGGCTGCTGGGAGTGTGTCTGTGCAGGAGGGCAGGATCTGCAGAGGGATCAGCACAGGCTGGATCCATGGGCTGAGGTGCAGCCAGGCCCAGTGCCGGGTGCTGCCCTGGGCTCAGCCCAGGCCCTGCAGCTCCAGCCTGGGGCACAGGGGCTGCAAAGGGCCCCTCGGGAAAGGCCCTGGGGGTGCTGTGCCAGCGGCTGCACAGGAGCCCAGGGGTGCCCAGGGGGGCACCAGGCCAATGGCCCCTGGGCTGTGCCGGCCATGGGGTGGCCACAGGCCCAGGGCAGGGCCCGGCCCCTGGGCTGGCCCTGCTGAGGGACCTCGAGAGCTGTGTCCAGTTCTGTCCCTCCTGGCCAGAGAGCCCTGGAGGGGCTGGAGCGTGTCCAGGGCAGGGAAGGGAGCTGGGGAAGGGGCTGGAGCCCCAGGAGGGGCTGAGGGAGCTGGGAAAGGGGCTCAGCCTGGAGCAAAGGAGGCTCAGGGGGGACCTTGTGGCTCTGCACAACTCCCTGCCAGGAGGGGACAGCCAGGGGGGTGTCGGGCTCTGCTCCCAGGGAACAGGGACAGCACAAGGGGAAAGGGCCCCAAGCTGTGCCAGGGGAGGCTCAGCTTGGACAGCAGCAGGAATTTCTGCATGGAAAGGGTGCTCAGGCCTTGGCAGGGGCTGCCCAGGGAGCTTTGGAGTGCCCATGGCTGGAGGTGTCCCAGGAAGGCCTGGAGGTGGCACTGAGTGCTCTGGGCTGGGGACAAGGTGGGCATGGGGCACAGCTGGGACTCCATGGGCTGGGAGGGATTTTCCAGCCCAAATGATCTTGGGATTCTGTGATTCTATGATTGTATGACAGCTGGTATGAACTGCCCTTGCATCCATAACCATGATGTACCCTTTGGCATGGCTGCAGACTTTGGGGAGGACAGAACAAGCACCTGTCTTCATTCTAACACTGAAGGGACTGGGAGTTCACTCGAATATTTGCTTCTCCTCTTGTGAGAGTGTATTGGCAAGTACAATGATTTCCTTGGCTTCCCAATGCCTCACCATCTCTCAAGTCTAGAGGAGATGAAAGCTAAGCTTCATAAAACAGGGCAGTGAAGAGCAGGCAGAGAAGCAAAGTGAGCAGCAGTGAATTGTTAATTCTCATCAGAAAACAAAGTGACAAAAGTTAACTAGTCCAGGTAAGAAAGAAATTTTGAACAGTATTTAAATGGCCTCCAAACTTCTTGAAATAATTCCCTATAAACCAGCCTTTTACAACTAGACAGAAGTTAGCACAGCCTTCACTCTTGTAAGGGGAAATGAGGGTAATCAGCATTTCTTAAAAGAAAATAAAAATTCTGAACAGGAATAGAAAATGTAGAAGGAATTGAAAAGCAGTACCACAAGGATAATTTACCGCCTCAGAATTAGGAGAAATGTTACCAGACAACATTCTGTTTCCTGAATCTATTAAAAAGCTGCCTTGGTCATGAAGAAAATCTGTCTTAGATGACTGTGGTAATTTTAGAAAGCTGCTGACCAGCCGTGACTGTACATCTGCTGAATAACTTGGCAAACTGCCCCTGTTTCCAGTCCTTTGCCCTGAATGATTTAATAAGATGTGGCTTTGAAGGCAGCGTGATACAGTTGGACTCATTTCATGCCAACTCCTGACACTGAATTTTTCCGAAGCTCTTTCAGAGCTTTTCCCCCTCTGTTTTCCTGTGGGGATGGATGGCACTGGCAGGGGAAGTCACACTGTTGTTGTTAGTATAACATCCCTTTTGTCTTGGGCAAGAGCTGGTTGTAAAAGAGCTCTGCAGGCTGGAACCTCTGGTTGGAAGCAGAGTAGAAGAACAGGGGCAGGATGGAAACACCCCATCTCATCAAGCTCAGTGTCTGCCATCAGAGGCAGGCAAAGCACCTCTTTCCTCTCACCAAGACTGCTGAATTTGTCCTGAGATCAGCTAGGTCATTTACTGCTGGAAGGCTGCCCCCAAAGCATCCCTTTCCAGCCCAGAATCCTCCTGATGTCCAGTCCATGTTCACTCACGTCCAGTTTGCAGCCATCTAAGTGCTGGGTGCCCTCTCAGAAGCTGTGCACCACCCAGCAGTGCTTCCCTGCAGTTGCTGCCTGTGGGTGGCTGTGGCTGTGGCCACCCACAGTGGGGAGTGTTAATCTCTCCCTGTGTCCTGATAATGTCACTTCTGACCCACCTCAAACTCCTGCTTGCCCTTCTGTGGCCACACCGAGGGCTCCCAGCTGCCTGGAGGTCTGCTGCTCTGTTCAAGCCTTTCTCTTCCTTTGTCCTACAGAGCTGATGAGTTTGCAGCAGAAATCCCTGCTTGCTGCAGGAATTTCTCAGTGTTAAACTTCATCCTATCTCTGACTTGTTCTCTCTACTGGGGCACTGTCAAGCTTTGTGCTGTCAGCAAGCTTCCTTACCATGGTCTTCTTTGGCCATCCAAGCCCAAACCCTGCCTGACATAACCATACTAAAAAGAATGGCACTGGATTGATTAATTAAATAACTGATTAATTGCTCTTGCTGGTTCATAGAATTCCAGAATCATTGAGGCTGGAAAAGTCCTCCTAGCCCATGGAGCCTGATGCCCACCTTGTCCCCAGCCCAGAGCACTCAGTGCCACCTTCAGGAATTCCTTGGACACCTCCAGCCATGGGCACTCCAAAGCTCCCTGGGCAGCCCCTGCCAAGGCCTGAGCACCCTTTCCATGCAGAAATTCCTGCTGCTGTCCAAGCTGAGCCTCCCCTAGCACAGCCTGGGGCCCTTTCCCCTTGTCCTGTGCAGCTCTTTCATGATTCACTACCCTGAATAATGTCTTGCCTTTAGCATGCTTGGATCTTTAAGCTTCCTTTGTGCCTGTATTTTTGGTGAAAAATACAACCAAGAAATTAACCTTTCCATATATAGAGCACAGGTCCACATAGTTTCTGTAGTTTCTGTCCTCCTCTTACTTATGTGGAAAAAGAAACTCTTATTTAAATTCACTTTTACCCTTGGAAGAGCCGGTTTGGCTGGGTTTTGAGGCTTTCTGAATTTATCTCTGGGTTTTTGAATCTCCAAGCCATCCCACAGCCTGACTGTTCTGCTGCATGGGGTCATGCTGCTCCAGAACTGGAAGGGCCTGCCATGTTCCAGAAAGGCAACCACATAATTATGGGGTGGCCACGCTGACAATGTTGCCCACACAGGGTGAAGCCACACTGCCAGACCAGAAACTCTGCTTGCAAAGAGGTCAAACCACTTAGGATCCCCAGAGGTTTCTGTGTTTTCTGGGAGAACAGGCTGTGTCACACAAGTTCAAACGGTGCCAGAGGGTAGAGCATGTGGAGCACTCTCTCCCCATTAGGACAGCACGGATGAGGTCTGAATTCAGCCCTTTCTGCAGAAAGCAGTAATTATATGTGTCATTCCTTTTCCAGTTCTCCCATTGCTAACCAAAATGTGGCATCGGCTATGGAAAAACCCATTGCTTTCCTTGTAAGAATAAACTGCTCCCTACTCACATGCCCAGAAGGCAAAGGACTGCCCAGAAGAGCAGAGAGTGCCTCTGAAAAGCCCACACTTCAAAAGGAGCAGCAGGGACCTGGCAGTGCCCCCAGATTAAAGAGGTTTGGCACTGAGGGTTGTCATGGGTTTTGTTAAGAAAAACAGCCCAATCAAAAAAAACCAGTTTTTGACTGACAGTTGGTTTAACCATTAAGAAGTAGGTTGCGACTTTTGCGTAATGACTTAAAAAGGCTGAGGGTGGGAGGAGAGGGCATTTTCCGTTCTTTGGGTGGCAGACAAAGAACGGAGCAGCTGCGGCCCGGCCGGGCCAGGCTGGCCCGGGGCTATGTGGCCGAGCCGGGCCGGGCTGGGGCCTTGCGGCCGAGCCGGGGCTTTAGGAGCCACTTTCTCGTGGAGAAGCAAGCAGCATGGAGAAGAGAGAGAGGGCTCGGACAGAGTGCTCCTTCACCCCTGCCCCCTCTTTTCAAACCGAAGAAACGAGCTCGTGGCTTCTAACTGTCTGAGTTCCTGCCGCCGCAAGGCCACGTGGGCAGCTCGGCAGCCGGAGAAGTTTTAACTCCTTCTTAACCGCAAATGAATCTTTCTAGACATCAGTTTCTCTGAAAGCAGAACGGATATAGTGACTGAACTATAAAAAGACACAGCATGGAGCTACAGTCAGTGAAGAAGGAGTGAAAAGGACTTTAAGAAAGAGGAAGAGGAGTAGCAATTCAAGCTGGACTTTTTCCGGGTAATATAGAAACTGAATTGAACTATTCTTTTGAACTGTGAAAAATATGCATTCTGGGGAGGTGATTGTTTCATATGTAGATTTCTTTTAAGCAAAGGTAGTGTGTGATGGACTGAGTGAAATTGATTTAGTGAAGAAAAACCCTTTGCCTTGGAAACTTAGAGTAAGATACCTTTAAAAAGACACCCTAATTTGCATTTTATGGTGCAAGGCCCATGTTTTCAGTATTGAAATTGTGAACTGGGTAAGAATAAGTTCTCTTAAGACAAGGTTTCTATTAAACCCAGAAAAGACTCCCGTCCTAAGAAATTAATGAAAGATTATCTTAAAAAATGATAAAACTGGCTAAAGTTGCAGGTCATGTCTTTTTATATTGAGTGAAGAAAAGTAAAAAATACTTAGAAAGGAAAAGAAAGATGTTTTAGAAGTTTCATTTGTTGTTGTTGTTGTTTTTTTTCCTCCTATTGTATCTTTTTAGTGTGTGTTAATAAACTATAATTTAAAAGATAAGCCTGTTTTGCTTTTGTATTCTCCCAGTCGTATAAAATATAGTACGTGATAAAACCATCACAGGGTACAAAAGTGTGTCCCCAAATCAAGAATCACTCTGACATGGTGATGCTGTTAAAGACTACAACGATACAGACTTTGACTTCAGAAGGCTAACAAGGACTCTGTTCATTTCCAGCAATTTTTTCCCTTTTATACCATTCTACAGAGAACAAATTAATTGGTGAAAGAAAGACAAACTTCTTCAATTACATTGGTCAAACCAGAGGGACATCAAGAAGAAGTCCCTCCTAGGGAAAGGAATGTAAACAAAGGTTACAGTTAGAAAAACATGTTTCTTGTTGACAGAAAACTCTCTGGGAAAAGAGTTTTAGAAAATCAAAACGTCTCAGGCACGAACCAGGGCTACAACATGGCTTTGCACTGGTGAGCTGTGATGTGATGCCAGCTGAGAGAGAATCCAGAGCCTTGGTTTCTGGATGTCTCCATCCCACCCAGCAGCAGCAACAACGCAGCATTTCCTGCTCAGCACAAGCACCAGCTGCTCCATATGAGGCAGGGAAGTTCAGGGGGAAGAGGGACACCCTCCTCGTGGGAGGCAAGGTGCACAAGGAACTCCCAAAGGTAACCTGCTGCCACATCACCTCCCAGTGTGAAGGTGTGACCCAAAAGCAGGCTGAATTGCTCCAAACCCACACCCTCCACCTCCTCTGAACCTTCACCACACCCCTTCACCTTGCTGCCTCTGTCTATGCCAGATCAGACTCCCGTCAGCTCATCCCTGCCTGGCCCCACTCCTCGTGCCCAGGGCCAGGACAGGGCCAGCCTCAGGGAGCTCTGCTCAGCTGGGCTGCTGTGTGTGCCTCGGCTGAGCTGAGCCACTGCCAGCCTGTTCCGTGTCTGCAGGGCTCACCCGCTTGAGAACGATCCAGCTGGGGTGTCTGGAGGATGCAGGGAATTGGGGTCTTGTTGGCTTTGCTTTTGCCCTCATGTTGCATTTCACTTGTTTAGGGAGAATAACTAAAACCAAATGAATTGAGGACATTCAGCTCTGGGCCACCTGGGTTGATGCAGGCCTTGGTTGGGAGGTGACACCCCAGGGTGTCCCCACAGCAGCACTGCCATGTGTCTGCCTTGCTCAGCACTGTGAGGCTCAAAGGCTGACAACAACTAACAAGAACAAGTGCAAGGTGCTGCATGTGGATCAGGGCAACTCCCAGGATCAATCCAGGGGATCAGCAGCTGGAGCAGCCCTGGGAGAAGGAGCTGGGGGTGCTGTGGGTGAGAGCTGGGACCCAGAACCCCCCCGTGCCCTGGGCTGAGCCCCAGCGTGGGCAGCAGGGGAGGGGGGGATTCTGCCCCTGTGCTCAGGTGAGACCCCACCTGCAGAGCTGCCCCAGCCCTGGGGCCCAGCACAGGAGGGACCTGGAGCTGCTGCAGAGAGTCCAGGGGAGGCACCAGGATGAGCAGAGGGATGGAGCAGCTCTGCTGGGAGGAAAGGCTGGGAGAGCTGGGATTGTTCAGCCTGGAGAGGAGAAGTTTTAGGGTGACCCAATTGTGGCCTTCCAGTGCCTGAAGGAGCTACAGGGAACATGGAGAGAGACTGGGGACAAGGGATGGAGGCACAAAGGGAATGGCTTCCCATTGCCAGAGGTCAGAGATAGATGGGATCTTGGGAAGGAATTGTTCCCTGGGAGGGTGTGAGGCCCTGGCACAGGGTGCCCAGAGCAGCTGTGGTTGCCCCTGGATCCCTGGCAGTGCCCAAGGCCAGGTTGGACGGGGCTTGGAGCAGCCTGGGACAGTGGAAGGTGTCCCTGCCCATGGCAGGAGTTTGGTACTGGATGATTTTTAAGGTCCCTTCCAGCACAAATCATTCTGTGATTCTGTGATTATTTCCTCTCCTAAAATCATGGCCACTCATTAGATAATAAGGAATGGCTGCCAGCCAGCAGCAAGAGATTCTTGCTTGGAGATCTGTTCCTTGACAGTGAAGGAATGAGGTTGCATGAGAAGGAAAGCAGAACACAGAATTAGGGGCTGACACCTTTGCTCCCTGGACCATGTAATTAATATCTTTGGGTTTAAAAGCATTACACAGAGAGCTGAAACCATGCCTCATTGTACAGGTGCAGGCAGTGAGTTCTGTACTGTGGGAATGACCCCAATGCTCAGACTGGCAAGGGGAGCATTTTCTTCATTCCTGGAAAGACCAGCTAATGGCATACACTCAGTGGGGACACAGGAAAATTTGGGTTCTCTGCCCTTTCACCGCTAAAGAAATACACTCCCATTAATGGCAATTACAGGCCACCAAGGCAGTGAGGAGCAGGAGGGTTTGTTTATAGGAAAAAAAAAAGTGTTTTCAGAAGAGGTTGGTGCATTAAACTGCTCAGTTGCATTTTGAATAGTGCTTGGTTTGGAAATGGATGCACCTCTACAGAAAACCCATAGATGAAGCAGAAACAAGGAAATTATTCAGGACAGGACTATTTGATTGCACTGCAAGAGAACAAAAAAATGCTGCTGTGGAAATGTGAGTCATGAACCAACCACGCTCAGCGTCACCTCATCTGCTCACCACCAGAACTGAAGATGGAAAGAAAAAAATAAATAGTAAAGGAGAACAGAAGAGAGAACAATCTGATAATGTTGCAATTGGAACAGGCATGTTTGTAAATGGTTTGGGCCTCTAACTTAGATATAAAGAAGACACAAGGACCAAAAAAAGAACATCACGACACTTGTAGAGGATGAAAATGGCAATGTGGCTGTTGTGTAAATGCTTTGTCCAGAGTTTTGGGCTATGAACTAGAGTTGTTGTGACTTCTCACAGAATGATACCTTATTGATAAGATTTTCCCTGTCCTAACAGAAACTATCCTGTGAAACCATTCAAAATACATATCTGAACAATTTCATGGGATACAATAGGATGTGATGATTTAATGTGACGTGAGAGGAGCAAGGAAGGGATCCCATGTGGGGTAACTGTCTGCCCTTGACAACTCAGAACATAGAAATCCCTTTCTGGAACAGAAACTGGGATCACAAACCAGTTTTTATTTAATTACCTTTTAACTTCACGTTTACAATCTCTAACAAAAAACTCTTTGAGTTCTCTTTTTCTCCTTCACACACAGCAGCTCACGTGCACACTATAATATGCAAAATATTATATGTAATGTGCAAAATCCTTTTCCTACTAAAACCAACCACAGTGAATTCCTTACAGTGAATAATTACGCAGAAGACTGAATGGGTATTTTTCTGGGTGTTTATAAAACACCCTCAATAGATCTCAAAGCAACACTGTATGTAGTCTCATGCTGGTTGTGTTATAAAAGATGATATGCTAGAAGTGATTTGTGGTAGATATGTCTAATATAAACTAAATGAGCCACAGGAAAGGGGCCAAGTAGCCCTGCACAGAGTCACTGGGAGACAGCTGAGTCACACTGCCCTGCTCTAACAGAGAGCCCATAACTTTGCCCGGAGCTTTAAGCCACTTACTTATTTCCATATTTTCTTTTCCCTTTCTCTTTCACCATTACAGGCTTTACCTACCCTGTTTGAGCCTTAGGGTTCTCTTGCATTAACACTTTCTTTTGGATATTGATGAGGTGGGAGACAGGTGAGGAACACACCTTCCAACAGAATTTCACTAGTGGACTAAATAGATCATGAAAATTTGTTTATTCACTGGAAATTCTCAGCTGCAGAAGCAATACCCTGCATATGCAGGCAGGGAGTAAAGTCTGACTCTGTATAAAACACAGGTCTCCCCAGGATGTGCTGTGGGCCAAAAGCTCAGATAACTCTGTTTCCTTAGCTACAAGCTGATATCTATTCAGCAGTGAGGGTTTAGCTGAAAATTGGTATAATCAGCATGGGGATGTTTTGCTTATGCTTTTGCCCAAACTGTTTTATAACCTGATGTGTCACCACTGCGCTGCTCAGGCTTTTCCACAGGATGCCTCTTTTTATCCTTTGCTTTTCTAAGCCTCTCTAAGCTTTTCTGGATAGGTCATTACAATGCCATCATTCCATGCTGCCAGCAGTGCCAGCAGGATGTGACTGAGTGTCTGCAGGGAGGGCTCCCAGCAGGGCCCAGGCTCTGCTGCGGGGGCCCAGCAATGGCCCCAGAGCCACGGGCAGGGCCTGAGCCCAGCAATTGCCCCTGCACAGGAGGCACAACTTCTTCCCTGGGCAGTGCCCAGCCCTGAGCACATTGTCCACACAGCCTGGGGGGTCTCCTCCCTGGGGCTGTGGCAGAGCTGTGTGCACACAATGCTGTGCCCTGTGCTCTGGGATGGCCCTGCTGGAGCAGGGAGGTGGCACCAGGTGCCCACTGAGCTCCCCTCAGCCTCAGTCAGCCTGTGACCCTGTGTTTATAACCAATACTGGTGGCCCTCTGGATATGGCTCCCAGCTGGAAGCATCCCTGGCTGCAAACTTTATGCTTACACTTCTTTTTATACAGCTGCTTATTTCTATCTGTTCTTGCTGGGAACAAAAAAAGCAAGTTAAAAGGTGTTAGACTCCTCTGAGGAGTTCAGGGGTTTCTTTATCATGCCATAACTCCCTGACAGGAGGGTGCAACCTGGGGAGGGTCGGGCTCTGCTCCCAGGGAACAGGGACAGCACAAGGGGAAAGGGCCCCAAGCTGTGCCAGGGGAGGCTCAGCTTGGACAGCAGCAGGAATTTCTGCATGGAAAGGGTGCTCAGGCCTTGGCAGGGGCTGCCCAGGGAGCTTTGGAGTGCCCATGGCTGGAGGTGTCCCAGGAAGGGCTGGAGGTGGCACTGAGTGCTCTGGGCTGGGGACAAGGTGGTCATGGGGCACAGCTGGGACTCCATGGGCTGGGAAAACTTTTCTCACCTCAATGACCCTGGGATTCTGTGGTTCAGTGATCTATGTGTGTTCCTTCCAACACAAGAGATTCTATGATTCTCTGGAAAAACCCACAGGCCCCACGCTGCCGACCCCTGCAGCAGCCACCTACAATCCCCTCACAGCATCACTACCTTACTTTGAGTGCAATCCAGCTGCTTCTTAGCGAAAAAAAAAAATAGAACCAAAAACACTTGTGAAAGACACCTCTTGGTTTTGGTCACCCATTTTGGAGGACAAAGTGAATTCTGAGGGGAGCTGCAGTCTCCAGCAGCGTTCCTGGTTTGGGATGAATTTCTGCCATGAAGAAGCAACAGAGATTGTACAAACTTTTAAAAATCTTTCTATGCCAGAGCTTCTCTAATGATGGAGATCATAGCTGAAGTTTTCACAGAGCTCTGAGAAACAGAGAGAGCTTTAAAGTTTACTGCACATCCCCACTTGCCCCATTCCCAGCACGGCCTAGATCCAGGGTTTTGGCTGAAGTGGTCTTAGTATTTAGCTAATTTAAATGGTAATTAGACTAATCTGATGAATAAAACATGGTAGGGATTTGTCAGCAAGTTTCTGCTGTTGCTTTACATCAACAGATAGGTTCTCTGAAACATGACTCCAAGGGACAGCAGCACATTCTGTTACCAGTTGAACAAGGTGCATTTTTGGTAATAGTAAACCTTAGAGTTGATAACACCCTGCACAACTGCAGACAAGAAAGAGGAGCAATTTTAAATTTTTCAGAACTAGCACATCTTGGACACTGACCACCAAGAAGGTTAGGTTGTCCTGAGCCCATCTGCTTCACGGGGTTTGCTCTGACTTTTATACACAGAGAAAGACAACGTACCTTCTTCTCTCTGCCTGTTTCCCTACTGCAGTCGATCCAGTTGTTCTGCGTGTACAGGGGAATTAAACCATTCCCCTCGTGTCTGACTGTGTATTGACTTTTTTGTTTTTACTGAGCTCTGTGAAGTCAGTGAGGCTCCATAGAGGCAAAGCAGATGCAAAAATAGGTCAGACAGTTCTTAGCTCCCCTCAGGACTCCCGCCTTCGCCCCGCCTGGGTACGGGTGTCCCGGGCTGGGGCGGACGGAGCCGTGAGGGGACGCGTGAAGCTGAGAGGGGTCGGATGAAGCTGTGATGGAGCGGGGGATGCCTTGAGGAGCCGTGTTGAGGCGAGCAAAGCCGTGAAGGGGCGGGCGGAGCCGTGAGGGGACGGGCGGAGCCGGGCCGGGGCGGTCCCTGGGGCTGCTGAAGCCGTGAAGAGGCAGCCCCGCTCCGCCTCTTCCTGCGGCAGCCGCGCAGTTGTAGCCATGGCGCCTCGCCGGGAAGCGGGTTTACTGCTGCTGCTCCTCGTCCTGCCGCTGGCCAGCGCGGGGCTGAGCGGCTACTTCGGCACCAAGTCCCGCTACGAGGAGGTGAACCCACATCTGGTGAGCGACCCTCTGTCGCTGGGTCCCGGGGCGGGCGGGTCGCTGCCCGCCTCCTGCACTCCGCTGCAGCTCCGCGCCGTGGTCCGGCACGGCACCCGCTACCCCACGGCCGGGCAGATCCGCCGGCTGGGCGAGCTGCACGGCCGGCTGCTCCGCCGGGCCGCGGGAGCCGCCGCCTGCCCCGCCGCCGCCGCGCTGGCCGACTGGCCCATGTGGTACGAGGAGAGCCTGGACGGGCGGCTGGCGCCGCAGGGCCGGCGCGACATGGAGCAGCTGGCCCGGCGCATGGCCGCCCGCTTCCCCGCGCTCTTCGCCGTCCGCCGCCGCCTGGCGCTGGCCAGCAGCTCCAAGCACCGCTGCCTGCAGAGCGGGGCGGCCTTCCGCCGCGGGCTCGGGCCCACCCTCGACTTCGGCGGCGACGGTGAGTGCATGACACCCACATCCTTCCCCGGGAGAGCCCTTGGCTTTTCCGGAAGGGTGAGGGATTCCAGCTCTCCCAAGGGGGTGGGAGACTCCGGTGCCCTCCCTGAGGTGGGAGGTGGGCGCTGAGAGCGCTAAGTGTTCTCTGGGGGCCTGTTCCCTGAGGGGATGAGGGAGACCCATGCCCTGACTGAATGACTCCCGTGTCCTCCTTGAGGGACTGGGACAGCCCCTGGCCTTTCCTGAGGGATTCCCAGCTCCCCCAAAGGTGATGGCGTGCCTCACACCCTCCCTGCGGGAGTTCCATCCCTCTCCTTAGGGAGCCCTGTGCTTTCCCTGAGAGTCTCGAACCAACCCTGAGGGAGCACCGTGCCTTCCCTGGGGGGCTGGGGGACTCCTGATGCCTTCCTGGGTGGCTGGAAGAATCCCTCCCTGAGGGAGCCCCCGATGCTCCCAGAGTGGTTGGGAATATCCCTTGCCCTCCCTGTGGTTGAGGGAAGCCACAAGACCAGTCCCACATCCCCCATGAGAGGTTGAGGGGGACCCTGCATCCCCTCCATGGGGACACGGCTGTGGTGGGCAGCCTGTCCCTTGGAGGATGTCATGGTGGCCACGTGCTGGTACCTTTAGGGATGGTGGCACTCCCCCTGATGCCCACGTTTGCTTTCAGAGGTGGAGGTTGAAGTGAACGACTCCCTGATGCGGTTCTTTGATCACTGTGCCAAGTTTGTAGCCCTGGTGGAGGAGAATGATGCAGCCATGTGCCAGGTGAACGCCTTCAAAGAGGGGCCTGAGATGAAGAAGGTCCTGGAGAAGGTGGCCAGTGCCTTGTGTTTGCCAGTGGAGGAGCTAAATGCAGGTAAGGAGTTCCTGTTACAGGTGTCTTTGGCTCCAAGGCTGGCCAAGAACGACTTCCAAGACATGTAGTTATGCAGAGTAGGCAATTTAAAGTGGCTGTGACTTGGAGATGCAGTCTCTAATTAAGTGCATGAGACTGTATGTCTGTGTTGGTATTGCAGTAATGAATGATTGTTGGATAGTGGTCAGAAGAAAAACATGTTTGAAAACATCTTTCCTGTAGATGAAATCAGCTTTACCTGGTTTTGAAAGGATTTGAGTGTTTTTCTTTTCATTTTTCTTTCTGGAGCAGATGTAGCTTTTGTGAAACCCATTACAACTCAAGCTCATGAATGACCTGAGGAAAAGCAACTCTGTGTGTATGTGTGGTAGCTCACCTGTCCGGAACAGAAGTGCTGGCTTTCTCTGTGCAGTCAAGTGGTGGGAAAAGCTCCCCAAAATAAGTGTTGCTCTTGGGATTGCAGCCTTAGGGACATGCTGGGAACAAAGTCCAGCCTGGTGCTGCTTGTACTCAGCTGCTGATGTGGAGGGGGAGTTGTCCAACACCTCACACCTTCCCTGTGTTGACTCTTCTGACCTGTGTGGCTGCACCAGCAGCTGACACCTATTACACATCAGCAGATGGGCAGCATTTAATGTGAAATGCTCTTGTAATGATGTAATGTGAAGACCTTGCAGTCCAAAATTTGGATGTTGCACAATAATTCTGTTAAACTCGGTCTTTTTGGTGCTTGGTCTTTGTCCTGCCCATTATTTATTGCTCTTCATTGTTTGCATTGCCACACAGTAATTGCAATTCATTTTAGAGGTAAACTGAGGAGAGAAAGTTGCTGCTTGTGTAGCAGTGGTTTATCTCTTGCTCGTTTGTTGGATTTATTGCAGATCTTGTTCAAGTAGCTTTTCTCACCTGCTCCTATGAGCTGGCCATAAAAAATGTGACCTCCCCATGGTGTTCACTCTTCAGTGAAGAAGATGCCAAGGTATGTGGGGCTTGGAGCAACCTGCTCTAGTGGAAAGTGTGGCAGGGGGTTTGGAATGAGAAGATCTTAAATGGCCTTCCACCCCAAACCATGTTGTAGTGTGTGTTTTTCACATGATAGAATCACATGATAAAATTCACTCCAGGGTAGATCAAATGAGGTCTTCCAGGGCCTCTAAGACTCTGTTTGGTTTTGGGACTATCAGCTCTCTAAACCAAATAAATGCCTGTTGACAAAACCCACTAGAACCCAGATAAATGAGACAAATGTTTGTTGCTCTTCTTTCAAAATTGCTTGATGTATGTAACTTTTGATGTTCAGTAAGGTTCCCCCAAGGCTCTTAAGGCAATTTGCACCCCTGGGAAAAGAGGAGACCTTTGCATAGGTAGGTGTTTGGCTGAAGGGTGGGCAGTTAGGAATAAGTGATCTCCTGTCTGAGAGGATCAGGGTCACCATGGGCTTCTGCTGAGACCTGCCCTGTTCAGCCTGATTATAAATAATTCAGCAGGGAGGTGGGAAGTGGCACTGATGTCAGGAAGGGAACAGAGAATGAGGAGAGCATTGTGTGCTCTTGCATAATTCCAAGGCACAATTCTGTCTGCTTGAGATGGAACGTGAAAACAGACAAGCTGGGCTGAAGGTGTGGGATGGATTCTGTGGGAAGAATGATGAGCCAAAGGCAAAACCAGAAGTGCTAAAAAAGCAGCGGATAGTGGCTGTCTCATGATGTGCAGCACCTCACCTGCCTGTGATTGTTGCCAGATGCTGAATTTGGTCGCTCTTTGGTCTGATCCATTGTCTGGTTCTATGCTGAAGTGTTTCAACCAGAGCTTTGATGTTTGGGGTTGTTTTTGTGTCATTGCTCCAGGCTCTGAGCTTTTTGTTTTCCCTTGGTGCAGTAATAACCTGTGAGCTCTGACTTTAGGTGCTGGAATACCTGAATGACCTGAAGCAGTACTGGAAGAGAGGATATGGCTATGACATCAACAGTCGCTCCAGCTGCAATTTATTCCAAGATATCTTCCAGCACTTGGACAAAGCAGTGGAAGAGAGCAAAAGGTAAATCAAGAGGCTTCAGTGCTTTGGGTGTGAGCTTTCTGTGGTCAATCCTGAGCTGGATTATAAGTGAAAGGAAGTTCAGTACTTTACTTCCAAACATGGCAACATTAAGAGAGCTGGAGCTAGGAGAATTTTAGCAGCTAGAATACCATTTTTACTGGAGCAGTATTACTTTGAAGAGTATATATTTTTTTGCTTTCATTGATGCTTTTGTGCTCAGCTAAAGTATTTCCATCTTTTAACTTGCTGATCCACACAGGCCTTCAGGGGACAGCCAACTGCTGTCTGATAGTGGTGTTCTCTTCCTGCAGTTTGAGAGGAGACATTGAGTTAAAGTAATGAGCTTTTTTGTTAAAATCGTCCTTGTTAAAAATAATTCCTGGCTTAAATGTTAATTTACAACCTGCGTGCATGTTCTTTTGTAAACTGAACAATTATAAATCCATGGTTAATCATCACTCACATGAATTAATACCTTAGCAGATTAGTATGGAAGTTTTATAAAAGTACAGGCAATCAAGGATAGGGCCATAAGATTGTGTAATGGAAGGAGAGTGAGAGTTTTGTTCCCCTTCAGTGTCATTTCCTCTTCGAGCAGTGAGAGCCTTTCAATCCTTGCGTTACACGCAGCTGTGTGTCTCAGCTGTACATAAAAATCCCTGTAAGTTTAATAATAACCATTTCTAAAAACTCAAAAGCTGTAGTTGGAAGAAAGAGGTACAGATGGAGATTTCTGATTTATTTGGAGCTGGATCAGCAGTTGCTAAACTGGGAGGTGGGAAGAGCAGGTGTCTGAGGCAGAGCTCCCAAGCACTGTAGTAACTTTGTGTGTTTCAGCTTTGGCTGTGGAAGTTCACTTGCAACACCTGGGGCTCGCCTGTTGTTTTGCCATCACAGAGGGAAGCAGGCAGTGAGTGTAAAGGATCAGGACCCTAAATCTTGTAAAATTCCAAGCTGGGTGAGCAGCCTTCAGGATGAGCATCCTGCTAAACAGGAAAGCCGAGGTAGCCACAGGAATGTGTTACTCCCTTCCACAACAGGAGGTGGCAGTCGTAAAGCACTGGAGACCTGGGAATAGGCTGGGTTGGGAAACCCTGCAGAGGATGTTGGAATCTACCAGGGCCAGCTTGTCTGTCTTGGAATCTAGGCAGCAGAGATGCAGCTAATCCTATTTCATCTACAGAGAGAGATTTATCTCTTTTTCATCTATGGAGAGACACCCTGTGGCAGTGTGAGAGTACAGTGAAAAAATGAGAAAACATACAAATAAAAAGATGTGCCAGTCTCTTTTTATGGTGATGGTCAACTTCAAGGCAAAAGGTTAAATATTTTTGCAGCATTTTCAGAAAATGAACTTTTGTGATGATGAAATGTCTTTCAGTGGAATGTTGCTTCAATTTAATGGTGTTTAGCATTAACTGGCTGCTTGCTCTAAAAATCTAAGAAAAAGAAATTACTAAAAAAATTTAAGAAAAAGAAATTTACCTCTAGGGCATTATCTTTTCCTCAAAATCTGTCCTTTTTGGAAAGCTTAGATTGGGCTATGCAGAAGTAAAAAGGTAAGCATTTCTGTTCTGGGAAGAAGCTGAGGGATCTGGATTATCTCTTCTGCTCCAGGCTTGGCAGTGGGGAGTCGTGCTGGCAAAGCTGTAATTTTTTAGCATAGTCTGTGCATTCATGTTCAATAGCTTTGTTCTGTTTCCATTCCCAGTTACAGTGAAATTACAAAGAGAAAACCTGTTTCTTCCGTGAAGAGACTGTTGCCCTTGCAATCTGCTCACCAAACTTAGTTGCCTTATCAAAGCTTGCTTTTATTTCCTTGATGGAAAACCCCTCCTGCTGATTAGTCTGTTCTGAGGAGTATGATGAAGGTGGTAATAAATACCTATTGCTAATTAGTCCTACTTTCAGTTTGCAGTGCAAAAGTTTCAGATGTTTTTAGGCTCTTCCATCATGTGAATTCCAGTATAACTCTGAGGTGTAAACTAGCGGTAGTCTGTTCTTTGCAGCAAGATGGTGTTAAAAGCTGTGAAAGGAATAGATTGGTGGCCAGAGCTCTCTTCCATACAAATTTTCTTAGTTACAAAAATATAATGAAATGTATCACAGGAGATGGATATAAAATGAAACTGTTTCTGCTTAAGAAATACTTTGGTTAAAAGTTTCACTTGGTCCATTTCAAAGCCATGTGATTTGCTGTAGAAACGGTGTAGTTGGGCAGTTGTCTTCTGTCTTCACAATTATAAAGAATTTTGTTTTTCCCAAGTCTGCCTGCTAGGGATAGAAAATAGCCAGAGAAGCTGGTGAAGAATTACTTTTCACTGCTGATTTCCACTGCAGTTTAATGAACAGTATTTTGCCCACAGGACCTCTGTGTTGATGAGAAATTCAGGTATTTTGGTACTTAATGCAACGTGAAGCTGCTCATCTGATTTTCAAAATCTTTGCAGCTGCACACTTGGGCAGAGGTGGGTTTTCAAATCAGTTGTGACATGCCTTAAAGCATATCAGCTATTCACTAAAGCTGGTTTAGACTTTCCATTGTTTTTTCTTCTAGCTTCAAATATTTAACATTAATATTTCCTGCTGGTGAAAGAATATGATACACCTGTTATTGCTTGTACTGTCCAAATGGGTTACCATAGGGCTCTGGAAACTGGGAGGATGCTTTGTGCAGCCATCTCAGTATTTACAGTGTTTATTGATAACACCAGCCTAGCTGCACATATGCATTGCAAAATATTTGGTGGTGGTTCCTCTGAGAGAGTAAATGGGTCCAAGGTATTTAAAAAAAAAACAAACTTATTTGAACATGGTTCAAGATCAATTGAAGGTAATCTTTGTGAGTTATACCACAAAGCTGTACAGTAAACAGACTAATTTGGCAATTTATTGGTAGCTTTTATTGTTGCATGTAATTTGCCTTCCTCTTTGCAGGTCACTTCCCAACACAATTGGTAACCTTTCAGGAGTCATTTGCTGCTGTGCCCTAATTGCTTCTTCCAAACCTATGACTCAGTACAAAGGAATAGAATGGATGGTCTAAAACCACTTCACAGTTCAGAACTCTACAAAGGGAACTGAGCAAAAAGCTTCCATGTATGCAATAGCAGTAAAATAATTAGATTGAAAATCCCCTTTTGCTCAGGTTCAAAATGTTCAGTCAGGTTTTTTATTAAACCCCCTTCACTGCTGCTGGGATGGCTTTCATTAATAAACAACAGATATCTGTCAGCACCTCTGCATCATAGTGTATAGTTGGCTTTGATTGCTCCATCTTTCAAAGGTGGGACTTCTGACATGACTGAAGGGAGCTTTTGGGGAAGCCAGAAGTTTGAAATTCACCACAGATCCTTGTGGCACATTCAGCAGCATCCCCGTGTCTGCATTCCTGAAGTGTGTGCGTTTGCTGACTTCTCAGAGAGTTGGGCAGCCCAAGGTCTCTCCCCTGGGAATGTGGTTGTTCATCTGTCTGCCCAAAACTAGAGATTTAAACTTTCTTGGGCCTTTCAGACTCTCCAGCATGTCCTCAATCTCACATTAATTAGTTATAATATATGCTTGTTCAGGACTGATCTAAAAAAGTATCTGAGCAACTTTGATAGAGCCATACCCTTTTATGAAACAATGAGAAACCCAAATGAAACAGTACCTAGGCAAGTAACAGACAAGTGAACTGGTCTGACCAGTGTCCACCTTGGGCAGAAAGGGTTTGACAAGTGCCATCAGCCTCTTGGTTTGGTTTTGGCTCCTGGTGGATCAACACTGAGCATTGTGCTGCTGCTGCAGATCTCTGAGGTTTGAAACAATGGGAGAGGTGGTATCAGCCAGGAAAGAGCCTTTGAAAGTGCAGCAGCTCTGCACTGAGACACAAGGAGGCCTAGCCTAATTAGTTCTGAGTGATTAAGTGTTGCAGGACTAGATAAGAGCCTTTTAATCAGGGTTTTTAATGAGTTGCATGTAGTCCAGTCAGCTTTTCAAGTTTGCTTTTGTCGTGAGTGAGCTTGCTCCTTCTGCAACAGAAGAAAAATTTTCACTTGTTGGTGTTAGTGGTGGCATTTTGTTGTGTTGGTGCTGATTCTGGGAATTATTGGCTGTCTTCTATTTAAGGTGGAAGTTTTGACATATGAGGACTTACTACTCTTTGACAGATTTTTTTCAACTTTTTTTTAATTCTCCTTCCCACTGGTGAAAACCCTCTGAGCTTTAACACTATTTAAATATTTCTTCTGCCCTCTGAGTATCACCACTGCCTTCCCTGATCTCTGCTGCTTCCTGCTATCTTTAGGGTTTGTCCAGCTTTTTTTTCCTGAAATGAATCACAGGGGGAAGTGAGAAGAATGAAGAATTCATCCCATAGCTGAAAGCAGGTTTTGGAGTCCTTTGACCTGGCTTTTTTATTATATAAAGGGGCAGAATGTAGTCTAAGCTTGCTTGTTAAACAGATATTAAAACTTACCTTCTCTCAGTTGTTGGAGGGATTTTTACATGAGCTTTGAAGGTTGGCCAGTTGAGCTTTGCTGCAGGAAATGTTTCATCTTATCCCATTATTTCCTGGGGTTTTGAGTTATTTCTAACTGAAAGTCCCATCAGTGCTTAGGAAATAAACTTTGGTTGAAAGAAAGTTCACTTTTTCCATATGGAAAGTGAACTGTCAGTAGTCCTGGGAAGAATAGGAATGACATGCTCCTGAGTATGGGTGAGCTGATGCAGAAGATTCAGAGTTCAAGCTGAATTTTCTGAGATCCAGGAGAACTAGAACTTGCCTGGATGATAAATTCCACATCTGTGCTTTTCCACAATGCTTTTTTTTTTTTTTTCCCATGGTGAGACTTGGCTTTTGGGGTAGTGCTGCTGAATTGTTCAGTACTTTCTTCATTTTCATCTGTGGTCAGATTTACTTAAAAGGTAAAAAAAAAACCAAACCAAACAAACAACCATAAAACCCCAATGGGGGCAGTTCAGGAGCTGGCACATCTCTCCAGTGAAAGCTGCTTGTGCCCTTCCTACTGAGCCCCTTCTGCTCATTTGGAAATGTCCCATGAAATGAATATGAAACCAATCACTTTCAAACAGGCTCCTAATATTTTATGGCAGAGCTGCATGCACAGTCCCTTCATCTCCCATCAAAGGTGGGAATGAGATTTCCTCAGTGGGCTTTCCCAGGCCATGTGCTAGTAAATGAAAGGGAGGGGGAAAGTGGCTTGAAATGCCATTAGTAATTGCCAGAATACAACATTG
Organism: Phylloscopus whistleri; assembly: GCA_017589585.1. Taxonomy (NCBI): domain Eukaryota; kingdom Metazoa; phylum Chordata; class Aves; order Passeriformes; family Phylloscopidae; genus Phylloscopus; species Phylloscopus whistleri. The sequence continues at coordinate 1,717,041 of JADMLD010000043.1, forward strand.
AGAACTTTGGTGCTTCCAGCAAGATGCTGACTCATTGATAGATTGTGAGGCAAATTGAGCATGGAAGCATCAGGCCTGCCATTTAATATTTTATCAGCCTCTGCTACTGTTTATCAGTGTTTTGTTGCTTGTCCTGCCTTTTTCAGAAATGCAGGGGCAGCTGTAACCTTTGCCTGTGTATATTCTCTGGAGAGGTAATCTGCCATAATTTTCCCCACAATTAAAAATATTGATGTTTAACCTTGATGGCCATTTTGATTGTCATTGCTGGATGATAGGAAACCACATCTGAGCTGAAGTCCTGACCCTGGAGACTGAGCAGGGAGTGCTGGAGCAGTCTGGGAAATCACCAGGGCTGGTGAAAGACCAGGGTTGTGTCGTATCAGGAAACACTTTTAATCCTCATTAAGCTAATCTGGTGGGGTAGCTCTGAGTGGGAGAGGTTTGCTTTGCCTCCCAAGGCTGTTTGGCCTGCTGGCATGGGGATTTCATGAGACTAAAGCAGGTGAAGGAAAAACTCAAGTTACCCTGAGAATGAACATATTGTTTAGTCCTTCTTCCCACTTCTTCCCTTGTTCTTAAAAACCTGTCTGTGCTATAATTTGTTTCCTGCTTTGCAAACATATGCCTTGCTGGTTTTTCTGAGATTTATTTTTTGCTTTTTTTCTTTTTTTTTGTGGTTTACTTTCATTTCAACATTCCTGCTTAGCATCAGCTGGAAAGTAAAGCCAAACTTTGCTTAAAGCCAGCATTGATAGCCAGAATGTTGGTTTTTTTGGTGTGGTTTTTTTTTTTGTCTTAGTATTTCTGAAGCCTTTTTTGAATAGTGGGACGTGAAATCCATTCCCTGTGGAGTCAGTAATGCCTGTGTAAGGTTATTTTGGATATTCTAGCAGCATATTTGCATTCACAACTTTCCTCTTAGTTAACAAAACAAAGACCACCATGCAGCTGGGATGACATGAAAATGCAAATAATTAAATAAGGGAAAAAATTTAAAAAGCAGCTCCAGGAGAGAATCAGAATTCCGGGCCAGTCTTGTAGAAATAATGCTCCAGGCTAGTACTGCTGAGCACCTTGATGAATCTGATACCCCTGAGAAGTGTTGGGATGGCTCGTTAAAGGGAGAACCTTCCTCTTGGAGCTCTTGGGAGGGATCAGCAAATACAAAATAGGGTGATCTGGTACCCACAGTCATGATTTCCAAACATCTTTCTGAACAGGTTTTCTTAAGACATCAAGCAGATGGGGTTAATTGGAAAGGTCCTTACACAGGGAAGAAAATTGATAAAATTACAGGAAATGGAAGGTAGAGACAGCTGATTGATTTTTCTTAGTAGAGATAGAGCTGGAAAGATCTGACCTGCTCAGAAAGCTGTAAATGACGTAGGAAAAAGAGGTGACAAGTTCAGTGGCATTGCAAATGTGGCAGTTTTATTCAAGATAAATATTTAAGGTGAAGTGTTTCTACTAAGAAGATTATGAAAGGACCTGGGGAGACTGACTGGGCTGGAAAACTGCAGAGCTGTCAAGTAATTCACGTGGGGAAAAATTACCTTCTTATCACCTGTTGGATAGAATCTGGGGGAACTTATTGCTCAGGGGCTGAGTTATGAGGTTGTTGTGGCTGTCTGAGATATCTCAAACTTCAGGCAAATGGGGTTTGGAGTAGCCTGGTCTGTGGAAGGTGTCCCTGACAGGGAGTTTGGAATGAGATGCTCTTTAGTGTCCCTTCCAATCCAAACCATTCCATGATTCCATTTTGGATACCAGGAATTAAGCAGAGAGCTGATGGGATTTCTGTGTAGCTTATGGTTCTTGAGTATTGTGCATTCTGATGTTCTGATCTAAAGGGATATAGCTCATGTGGAAAATTGTGGGAGGACTAAGGTAGGATTTCAACTTGGAAAGAACCACTATTGCAAAGCTGCCAGTAGAGTGGATTAAATGGGACATGGCATCTACAAATAGAAAAAATTAAGAGCAATGTGTGAAGCTGTGCAACTCCTTGCCACAGGACGTTGTGTGTGCTAGAAATGAGTGTGGGTTGAAGGAGAGATTTGGCAAAGGAGTGATTCATTACCTAGAAGCCACCTCTGGCCCTGGAGACTTCTGAGCTGGAAATTGCAGGAGATCAAAGGAATGGTTTTGTTTCCTTCCATAGACATCTGTGTCTTGCTGCTGTGCCAGGGGGGATGTGAATGTGTCCTAAAACCTAAAAATACTCCCCTGCAGGTGTGTGTGGCTGGGGAGGATACATGTGAACTGGTCAAGTGGACAAGAGAGGGAAGGGAAGAGAAAGGAAGTCAAGGATCCAAAAGCTTTACAGTTTTAAATGAGTGAAGGGATCATAAATAGCAAGGGGAGAACATGGGCAGGAACACTGATTTTGGAGGAGCTGGAAGAGTGTGGTGAATGTAAAGATCTTGGTGCAACAAAGGCCCAGGTAGGGAAAAATACAGTGTCCTCCACAGAGAACCTTTATGTGGCTGCTTCTTTTGAATGGAAAACAGAGGCAGGGTTTGGATATATATATATTTTAAGGGATTTTTTTTGAAGGGAGAGTCTAAGGAGTGGTGTCAGAAGGGCTCAGGCTCTCCAGGAGCATGGTACAAGGTTTGTGTCAGACTACACAGACACCATGGCTGCACTGAGCTGGTAGGGCCCATCCTGGCCCAGCACTGAATTCCTGCTGAGCTGATCAAAGTTCCAATCCACAGGCAAGTCTCCCAGTTAACCACTTTTCCATTGCTTTGGGTTGGAGGGGAGGAAACGCCTCCTTTTCAGACCAATCAAGATGTGTCTCCTGAAAGCTAAACCTTTATTTACCTGTGCTAGATCAAGTGACCTGGGCTACTTGGAAATGGTCCCCAAAAGCCATCATCCTTCTCTGGAGCAAGGGTCAGATTTTCCTCTTGGCTGGTGCTTCCTGGCACAGCAAGCCAGCCCTTATCTCCCCTTTGGCTGAGCAGTGTGTAACCTTTTGTTACATAAGCTGTCCTCGGTCATGGTACGAGTCCATGGCTTGATTTGCTGACCTGTTCCTGAGGGAGCATCATCTGGACTGCTTGGTGTCCTCAGGAATTGCTAATAGCAGTATTCCTGCTGCTCACTTGGACTGCTAAACTGGGGAGAGACATCACTGGATTGTTGTCTTCAGACTAAATTTGGTAAATGCTGATGATGATTTGACGGAGATTCTTTCACACCCAGTGAGGGGTGTATGTGTATGACGACTGTGTATGTGAGCTCAGCCCCTTCCCCAGCTCCCTTCCCTGCCCTGGACACGCTCCAGCCCCTCCAGGGCTCTCTGGCCAGGAGGGACAGAACTGGACACAGCCCTGGAGGTCCCTCAGCAGGGCCAGCCCAGGGGCCGGGCCCTGCCCTGGGCCTGTGGCCACCCCATGGCCGGCACAGCCCAGGGGCCATTGGCCTGGTGCCCCCCTGGGCACCCCTGGGCTCCTGTGCAGCCGCTGGCACAGCACCCCCAGGGCCTTTCCCGAGGGGCCCTTTGCAGCCCCTGTGCCCCAGGCTGGAGCTGCAGGGCCTGGGCTGAGCCCAGGGCAGCACCCGGCACTGGGCCTGGCTGCACCTCACTGCGTTGGCCTCGGGTCAATACCTGCACCAAGTTTGGGAAGCTGCATTTAACTGTCTGTAACAGACTGAGTTTCCCAAGCAGGTTTTTCTCAGGAGTAGCACAGCTTCAGGGTGCCCTTCAGCCACGGTCGCTGGCAGCTGTGCCATGTGTTGGTGTTTTGTTTAAAGCACGGGCTCCTGCTCATCCCTTCTTCTTCTTTTCTTTTGTAGCTCCAAACCCATTTCTTCACCTTTGATCGTCCAAGTTGGGCATGCAGAGACCCTGCAGCCCCTGCTTGCCCTGATGGGTTACTTCAAAGATGATGAGCCTCTCCTGGCCAGCAACTACGGCCGGCAGGCGCAGCGGAAGTTCCGCAGCGGCCGCATCGTGCCCTACGCAGCCAACCTGGTGTTCGTGCTCTACCACTGTGACCACGTCAACGCCTCCCGGGACGAGTACCAGGTGCAGCTGCTGCTCAACGAGAAACTGCTGCCCTTCCATCACTCCAACGAGACCACCTCCACCTACACGGACCTCAGGGACTACTACAAGGACATCCTGGAGAACTGCCACTTCAAAGAGGAGTGCGAGTTGCCCAAAGTCAACGTCACTGCTGTCGATGAGCTGTGAGGGAAGGGAGTGGGTGTTCTTCAACTTGGTCTGGGTTCAGTTCCACGGGCCTTGGGAACAAGCACTTTGGATGATCTGCTGCTGCTGTGTTGATTTTCTAACCTTGCAGATTTGGGGTTTTGGCTCAGCTCAGTGCACTGGGTCTCTGTTGCCTAAGCAGAACTGCATAAACAACTGCTGTCACAGGGAAGTTGTAAGAAATACATGATGCAAGACACAAATACCTGTGTGTTTACATGTGCAAATAAGCTGATTTCATTGGTCCCTTCTGTTATGAATGGGCCATAGATGGATTTAAGAGCTGGGGCAACTTCTATTTTATTGGATCTGAAGGTGATCCAATCCACTGATTCAGTGTTGGTTTGTGCTGCCTGTGTTTCTTGCTGCTGTTCTCCTGTGCCACGCATGAAATATTTCAAACCTTTTTTTGATCCTTTTCTCAAGCTTCTAGAAGGGAGAGGGTACATAGTTCTTCTCCACAGTTGCACAACTTCTGCCTGGACAGCACCATTTCTGTTTTGGGCATTTTAAAGCAGGAGGAGTTCCTGCATGCATCACCTGCTTGAAGAGGGGCAAGGAATTAAAAAGTCCTAAGGTCATCATCGACCCATCCTGCATAGCAAGTTAGTCTCCAGGGTAAGTAAATTATCTTTAAAAAGAAGTAGGAAAAAAAGAACTGAAAGTGAGGGAGTGGAAAGTAGCCACTCTTCCTTTAAGGTGCTCTGGGACTTGCAGCAGTTATTCTCTAAATGCTCGAGTGTCCTTTCACTAACACCTTCCATTTCTGGTGTTATTTGGGCCAGGGCGTCCAGGTTAGGCTGTGCCGTGGCTCTGAATCTCTTGGTCCTGGCCAGGTGGTGACAGTTTTCCTGCCAGCTCTGGCTGGAAAGCACCTCTGATATCTCCAGCCTCCTGCTTGAAATGGAATTGTTGTTAACTCTAAATCTAGGTTTTTGAACTGTATAAAGATTGGGCTGAGACTTGACTTCTGCTGACTTTAAGGCACCAAACAAGCTGCCACTTACGTAGGCCTGACACATTTGATGTGTCACCTTGCTTTTGAAATGCTGCTGGTTTTAAAGAGGTGAATGGCATAGAAAGGCTGGTGATATTTTAAAGCAACTGCACTTTAAGTAGGTTTCCTTATGCCTGAAAGCTGGGAAGTATTTCAGATCTCTGCAGTGTGACAGTAAAAGGAAAGCTGAAGATAACTGATGAGAAATGTCTGAATTAAGTCAGATAAAGATTCCGTCATCATCTGCAAGGGAATGGCTGTTTGGCCAAGTTGCCCCAGAGCAAATAATGGTATGGATTGACGGTGCTGGTAGCTCTTGAAGTGTGCACTCTCACCATCTAATGAGCACTCAGAGCTCACCCTGTAAAGTGGGGTTTATTTTGCTGTGTTTCCTGGGCAGGAGGTGAAGACTGGGAATAAGTGATTACCACAGCATAGCCTGCAGCAGCTGAGGGTATAAGTGTCTACAGTGCACCTGATAAGTCCTTTTTGTAGGCTCACCCCCAGAACTGGGAACTTAACTGCTGCAAAAACAGAAACAGAAAAAAGAAAGCCAAACTCCAAGTTGAGAAGTTACACTTAGTGTATGTTCTTTCTAATTTTTTTTTTCCTGAGGACTCAGCCTTTTGTCACTTTTTTCTTCTTAATATACCTTGTATAAAAAGCACTTCATGTTTATGTACCTGTAAGTTAAGGTGCAATTGAGCACCTGGTTTTTGCTGTTGCTCTCTGAGTTAAGGGCATTTCCCTGTCTGTGGCTGTAGGGCCCTGTTTGATTAGTGCACCACTTGCTGCAGAGACCAAGAGATCACTGCACATACTGATTCAAATATTTCAACACTTGCCTGTGTTAAATCCACAGCTCTTTCTGAAGCTGAAGAAATGGTTAGGGAGGAGTTCAGTGCTGCAACAACCAGAGGAATATAGGTCAGGATAATTGTCAGCCCCTGCATATGACTGCTGCTCAATCACCTTTGCATGTCTCCTTTTTCACATGATCCTACCTTGAGACTAAGTCAACTGATGAAAATGGTTGTGACAGATCCCAGTTAGGAACTTTATTGCAACATTTGAGTCAGGCTACAAAGAAATGAGCCTTTGTTTAAAGGCAGTTAAGTTTGGAAAGAGCAGATATGAGAGTGAGAAAATCCACCTTTGAACAAATATTTTTTTTCTGTGAGTCAGTGATGATTCATGAACAGAAGGAAAGCCTGACTATGGGAGATGAATGGAAGATTCTGTTGTCAGTTCAGCAAGACTGATTTTAAGACATCACATTTGTTAAAAGATACATCCTTCTTCCTTATGGAGGGAGGAATACATTGCACTTGACTGCTTTTTTGGTTGTGTGCCAGATGAGGTGCAGGAACTAAAAAACTTCCATTGTGGAGTGCCCTCAGAAGCTGTTCCCTGTTTCACTTTGGGGCCCGGGTCCCTCGTACCCCCAGTGTAACAGATCTCTCTTCAGTGGCTGTCAGCAGTTACCTGGAGAGGAAACTGTGCTGTTGGGGCTCTGATGTGTGTTTAGAGGATGCTCTGACTCACCCCTTTGGCAGAATTCGAGCTCAGTGTGGAAACTTTGTACCATTGTGGCACTATAGAAGTGTTGGGACATAAATACTCTGGGCACTTATTCTGGTATTTAGCTCAAGGAGGTGACTTCACTCCTATCCTTTTGTCTAATAAACAAAGACATTTGTTTAGATACTTAAAAAAACCCCACAAAACAACCTAAAATGGATCAAGATACTTCTCCAAAGTTGTGCACTAGCTCAGTATGCAGTTTGATCAGGCTACTGCATCTCCTGGCAGTGCACATTCCCACATCCTGCAAAAGTCCTGCAAGACAAATAATGCTTTCTCCTTCCTGTGGCTCTGGAGGCCTCATCTCAGACATCTGTCAAGGACTCTCTTTGCAACCCTTCTGAAACTGGAAGCTCTCACTGATGGGAAATACCAACAGTGTTCTTGGATGCTGGCCTTCAATATGTGTGAAGTACATTTTAATTTGTTAAATGTTTAATCGTTCTGGAAAGTGATTTTTTTTCTGTCTAGTAAGAGCTGCTGTTGTTCTGGTTAGTGTGGAGCTGTCAAATGCAGATTTGTAATGATCTGGTACTAACTGGATGAATTTGGAGAACTTGTGGAATTTTAGTGCTGTGAAATAAAACTGCACACTTTCTTCATCTGTTTTCTGAGCAGCAATAATGACATGATCTTTGGAATCATGGTTGTGTTTTCCTTCAAAATACAGTTAGGAGGTTGCTGTTACATATGTTGGTGTCTGATTATTTTAAGTCATTAGATTTTTTGGTGGTTAACAGAAAATGCCTTAATTAGGTTTTGAGGGGACTAAAGATTTACTCCTTAGTTTCCAGGAGCCCTGGTATAAAAAGCAGCAGCAATTTCCTGACAAGGTTTTTGCAGATGCAGAAAGGGTGTCATGGCTGGGATGGCATAATTTTCGATCAAGGGCTGTTTCTATATTTTCTGTGAAGATGTGTTAGTCTGTAAGACAGCTAGAAATGGAAGACAATAGAGGATGCTTTCTTTAAAACAAGGAAAAGCCCCCCAAACTGTGCAGTCACAGGCAAAGGAGTGAAATGCCTCTCAAATTAAGACACCACACAGAACCTTTGGGGAGGGAACATGATCACCACCATCCTTTGCCCCCTCTCCCTGTTTTTTGAATCTATAATAAACTGAACAGTTTTTTGTTGTCTAACTTTTCAAAGGTAAGGTGGTATTATCGGGTGCTGCTGAGGCAGGAATAATGGCTTATCTTTAAAGTGCTAAATTCTTGCTTTCCTGGGCTTTAAATTATAGATTTTTCCTGGCCTGACTGGCCTGGAGTGAAGGTCAGGACTGAGGAGGTTCAGTCTTAACAGCATGTGGCATTTGTGGTGGTGAACTCATTTATTTATTTAATTTAACAATTCCTTTGAGTTTAAAGGGACCATTGTTTTTCTGACATTCTGCTGAAAGCTTAGAGCACACCTCTTACTGTCTGCAGTTAACAGAAACAAGTCCCTCAACTTCAGGGAAGGGATTATTGTGGAAGGAATAGTATGGAGGGAGCAAGGTGAATTTTTTTATTTTTTATATAGGGGTCAGAAAAGCTCTGCAGGCTTATCCACATTAGTGATCTGTAGTTCTCAAATGCTTCCCTGGCTGTGATAACAGATCCTGAACATCTTACAGAAATAGGAGGTGCCCAGGTGATCCTGGGAACCACTCCAGAAAGAGGATCCAGGTGGGATCAGGCTCAAGTTCCTTCAGCCTGCTGCCCTTTGGCTTTTGGTGGGACGTGGTGCCTTGAGCATAGGGACAGAGCAAACATTCCTCATTCACTCCTGACTATGGCTACAGGGTTTTTTTGAGCTAAGGACACTGGATTTGTGTTTGGCTTTGTATATTTTTCCTAAGGAATTTCTCTTCTTCGTGGCTCTCCTGGTGCTTTCCTAACCCAAAGGCAGGGCTCTGCCCCTGTGCTCAGGTGAGACCCCACCTGCAGAGCTGCCCCAGCCCTGGGGCCCAGCACAGGAGGGACCTGGAGCTGCTGCAGAGTCCAGGGGAGGCACCAGGATGAGCAGAGGGATGGAGCAGCTCTGCTGGGAGGAAAGGCTGGGAGAGCTGGGAATGTTCAGCCTGGAGAGGAGAAGCTTTGGGGTGACCCAGCTGTGGCCTTCCAGTGCCTGAAGGAAATACAAAAATGGTGGGGAGAGATTTGGACAAGGGCCTGCAATGCCAGGACAAGGGGGAATGGCTTCCCACTGCCAGGGGTCAGAGCTGGATGGGATCTTGGGAAGGAATTGTTCCCTGGGAGGGTGGGCAGGCCCTGGCACAGGGTGCCCAGAGCAGCTGTGGCTGCCCCTGGATCCCTGGCAGTGCCCAAGGCCAGGTTGGACTTTGGGGCTTGGAGCAGCCTGGGATAGTGGAAGGTGTCCCTGCCCATGGCAGGGGTGGAATGGGTTGGATGGGCTTTGAGGTCCTTCCCAACACAAACCTTTTGTGATTCCATGACCACTTTGCAGTGGGATGTGGTTGATGCTGGAGCTCAGCTGGAGCTTTGGGCAAGTCCAGCTGCTCTCATTTCAGCCTCCTGCTAGACTGGAATTTCAGCCACGTTTCCAGGAGCTGTGATTCGAAAACAGTGAGAGCTTCCAACATTCTCAGTTAGCAGAGCTAGTTACCATATGCAAATGGTGAGGCTTGGCATGTGTTCTGGAGCAGTTCTTGTGATACAGATCTTGTTTCAGTGTTGTTTTCCTCAACACCAGCAATTCATCCCATTCCTTGGAGCACTTTTGTTGGGAGAGGAGTTAAACACTTGACCTCTTCGCATTCCACTTGTGCTACTTGTGACTTTGATTTTCTTTTCCCCACTTGGGAGGGGCTCATCTTGCTGCTTTCTTCCTTGTGCTGAAGTTATTCTGTTCTTCTCGTTGCTGCTTTGATTTTTGGCTTGGTTTTACCCTGTGCCTATAAATATATTTCCTGGGCCACACTTGCACATACTGTTCAAGGTGAGGCTGTGCTGTTGACTTGAAAAGGAGTGAAATGATAATTCTTGTGAACTTTTCTAGGTTTTTGTTTCACACTTCCCCCACATAAAATAGCATCCCAACGATGTCCTCTGTGTATGACGTATTGCTCCTTCTTGCTATTAATGCTATTTGCTGCTCTCTGAGGATTTTGGTTGCCTAAAAATACTTCTGAAAATTGGAACAACTTTCTAATATTTATGAATGTGCAATATCCTGTATTTTTTAATTATGATAGTTTGAAATGGGTAATTGGTTTGTTAGAATAAATATATGAGGGATGAGATAGAGGGAATTTTTTCAAACAATCAGATAGTTCTGTCCAAAGCACAGGGAGGTGGCTCTTGTTCCTCTCTGACCCCACCTTTGTGCTGGATCAGCCAGGACCGAGTTGGCTTTCTGGACTGCCAAGTCATGTCCAGCCTCTCATTCACCTATCAATTTAAAAAACCCAACCCACTAAGCTCCAGTTCCTGGTTTATGTGCCAGAAGAGAGATTTGAAGTCTTTAGGGGTTTGATTTTCAGCCTGTAATGTTATACTCCCCCTTTGTCTCCCTGTTCTGTGTCCTGGCATCACTGACCTGCCTGATCCCTCTGGAGATGCCGCTTGCATCTCATTTCAGTCTGTGCTTTGCCAGATCTGATAAGTTGGTCCCTCTTCATCTCTCCTCCTCGCCTGGCTTGCTTCATGTGTGTGGTGGCTGGTTTCACTTCGGTTCTTTTGAACTTTATGACCACCATTGTACTTGGTTTTCCAGATGCAGTCTAACAAACAGCTCGCTGCTGGCAGGGAGATCTCCCCACCTTTTTTCTTGGGAAGGTTAATCATTAGGCCCATGAGGTTTTTATATCTATTTGATTGGTCAGGGGCTGTGTTCTGTGGCCCTGTGGAGGTTTTGTGCTCTGGTTCCCATCTGCTGCTACAGAACTTTCTCACCAGCTGCTGCAGGTAATTTCTTGCACGTTGATTTGCGTAGAACAAAATTCGGTTTTTGCAGTATAAAGAGTGTTACTAACTGTATCCTGCATTTCTCTATTTGCCTGCATGCCTGCTGCTTTTATTATCCAGAACCTACTTCCCCAGGGCTTCATGCTCCCAGCCCTCTCAAGCATAAAACATATGCAAAGTCCTGCTGGGTCTTGGCTTTGCAGGAACGCCTTTGGGGCTTAGATTTCATCTCCCATAACCCAGAATTATCAGGCTGTTCTTCAGCCCTCGTGGGCCTTGGTGTGGCCAAGTGGAAAGAGCAGCACATCTTTCCTCTGTAGGGAACGCAGGCTCTGCCCTGAACCCAGCAGCGAGGATGTTTGGGTTTACAGGGGTTGGTTATCCCTGGGGATAATCAGCTTTCCTCTTTGCCTTTCTTCTCCTGAGTTTGAGGTCGGGTGAGATGGATCCTCCAGTGTTCCCACGGAGCAGATCTCCCCTGTCTCCATCTGCATCTTTTCCAGGCAGAATTGGGAGCAAATGCCAACTGCTGCCAGCATGCCCTGGCCTGACTGTCCTGTGCTCTGTGCTCCATGTCCCTGATCAGGCAGGAAAGAGGTGGTGACTCACAGGGGTTCTTGATAGGCTCAGGTTCTTCTCTTTCTTTTATTTTTCTTTTCCCCCAGGAGGTGCTGCATGTGTTGATCACCCCACCTTTGGGCACAGGGCTGGAGTTGGGTGTCAAAGCCAAATCCAGGGGTGTGCTTGGAGCTTCCAGCTGGATGAGGCAAGACATGAACAGCAGAGGCTCATGTGACCTACTTCTTCAGCTCTCCCACGCAGCCTGCAGAGCAGAGACCTGAGCTGGAGGAGACAGCTCTGCTGGCAAATGAGGAATTGTTCCCATCCTGTGCAGCAATTTCAGGAGTTTTGAACTCCATCATGGTTATTGGGCCACTTTGCCCAGAGCAGCTGTGGCTGCCCCTGGATCCCTGGCAGTGTCCAAGGCCAGGTTGGACAGAGCTTGGAGCAGCCTGGGACAGTGGAAGGTGTCCCTGCCCACGGCAGGGGGTGGCACTGGATGGGCTTTAAGGTCCCTGCCAACCTAAGGGAAATTTGTTTATCCAAACAAATGAGTGCTTGAATAAAGCACCCAACACCTGTCACCAACAGTAAATGCAACCCTGATTTTTTAAAGCTTATCACCTCTACCTAGGAATGGCTGTTCTATGAGAGTGCTAAAAGGGCTTCTCTGGATTATTCTAAAAATAGCAAAATTGAGATTGAGTTTGCCAAACCAGAAGAAGTTTCCCTTCACATGGTTTCCTGTGAGAACAGTTGCTTTTCTTGGTTGGTGGCAGCACACATCTGTCATGGTCGACAGCTTGTCTGGAAATCTGTGTGACAGATCCCACTAGGAAATGGCACAGGGGGAAAAGTGCTACGATCCAGTAGTGTGCTGCAGATCCTCAATCTGCTTCTGCATAGAGTGAAAGCGGATGGGGACTGTGGGGTTTTCCCTGTGCTGGCTGGAAAAGTGCTTGGTGCTCCTGCTCACAAGTGTCTGGAGATGGAGGGAGTGACAGGTAGGAGAGACTGTCACAGCTGGCTGCTTTGTAAAAGGATTAGGATGAAATTAGACTTCAAAACGTGATAGGAGCTGACTTTCCTACCTGTCTGTGCTTGTCCAGCTTTAGCACTGCCCAGCCCTGGAGAGGCTGGATTTTAAATTAGCCCTTCCTTAACTGATTCTGCTTCAAATCATGACTGTCCTGGTGGCAGTTTTAGCCAGCCTGGTTACCTTTGTAGATACCTTTGGCCTTTTTTATTCTGCCAGCCTGCTTTTGGAAGAAGGTATATGTGGCTTCTAATCTGACTTCCTGAGTTCCCAGATTACTGTAGGGAAAGTGAGTCTGAAAAAATTCAGAAGCTGAGATCTTTATTCTGGTACTGTAAAAGGAACAAGGTAGGGATATGGGTCAAAGTCTGTGATAGGGATAACAAATCACATAGGGCAAAGGCAACAGACCTGTAGTAGATAATTACACTCAATAAATAAATATCTTTACTGCAATATGACACACCACAAAAGGATAAGAATCCTTGTTTTGCTTCCAATGAAAGATATTTCTAAAGTCAATATTCCCTTCCTTGTAGAGTGTTGTCCAAGCCCTGGTAAGGATATATATTTTATATGTTAAATATTTTGTATCTTGGAGCTGTGATGTGGAATCAGAAGGAGAGCATGAGGTCTGTCTGCAGGTGGGAGCTGGGATTGCTCTGGGCTCTGTGGGACTGGCAGGGGAACCTCAAAGGCACTGCAAGTTTATAGACAGGCAAAGAGAAAAAGAGAAATATGAATACAAAAGAAAAAAAAAAGAGGTGAGTGAGAAAAATAAAGGACCCCTGTCAGAACTTAGCTTATGGATCTGGTGGGCAGAAGCTGATGCCCAGGAAGTTCCACCTGCACAGGAGACACAACTTCTTCCCTGGGCAGTGCCCAGCCCTGAGCACATTGTCCACACAGCCTTGGGGGGGTCTCCTCCCTGGGGCTGTGGCAGAGCTGTGTGCACACAATGCTGTGCCCTGTGCTCTGGGATAGCCCTGCTGGAGCAGGGAGGTGGCACCAGGTGCCCACTGAGCTCCCTGCAGCCTCAGCCAGCCTGGGATGCTGTGCTGAGCAGTGCTCGGAGGACAGGACACGTTTGTACCCACCCTAAAAAAGAAAGTGACAGAAGCAGCTGTGGGGTTTGTATATTTTGCATTTTTACCGTTTCCCTAATGGCTGTGGGGATTTGGTATGTGTGGGATGCCATCCCCAAGGCTGCACCAGTTGCACTGGGAACCTTCAGAACTGTCAGTGCAGCCCAGAGGGTGTGTGGGAAAGCGAGATCCTGCTGGGGAGCAGCAGTGGTTGTGTCGCTGGGGTGTTAAAAACCTGGCCATCCTACCTCTGGCTTGTTTAAAGTGAGCTCTGCAGCACGATGAGAAGACCCAAGTAGGTGCAGAGCATGTTCCTGGCTTGGGCTCTTCTCTCCTGTTGTGAAATCCTGGCAAACTGGTTTTGAACTTGGTTTCTGGCTGGAGCAGTCCCCAACAGCAGTGGGTGTTGCCAGTGCTGGAGGCTTCGGTGGCTGATCTCTTGTCACTTCTGGAGCTCTTGTTCTCTCAAACAGCTTTCTGGAAGTTGGGGACGATTCTGTGTGTTTGAATCACAGAACAAGGAAAAGAAAAATGTTTCCTGTTCTCATTAAGGACCTGATTGCTGACTCCAGGAAGCAATGCCCTAACCTGGATCTCTGGTGCTTCCAGCAATCTGTGCTTTGCTTTCATAGCCTTATTTCTGATTTGACATCTCACAAGTGAGGCTTTAGGGCTGCAGATCCACCCTTGACTTACACACAAAACTCAACCCCCTTTGTGCAAAGGGTGAAAGGTGAGGTGGATAAGCTGGAAGTGCTTGTTGAGGCAGTTCTGTATCTCTGGTATCTCTGCGGGCTGATGCCAGAGATGTTTTGTGCGCTCAGTTGGGGAATGTTCAGGTTTCAAAGGTACCGATCCTAATGCACTGGGGACAGGATGAGCAGAGTTTGTCACACTCCCAGTGACTGGAGGATGCTCCATTAATTGAGTGACAGCTTCCCCTGGCAGTTTGGAAAAACAAAGCCAGAGAATCTGAGAAGAAATGCTGCTGAAGGCAACAACCATGTCTCCATTACTTGAAAAACTAGGCACGGCACTGAACCTTCATCTGCAGGTTCCCTGGTGCTAGGAAAGCAAATGAACAAGAGCAGAGGTGTGGTTTTGAGTGCAGGGGGTGCTTTTCCACCTAGCAGTCATCAAAGAAGGGATTCCTGCAAGGATTTAAGAGTGTAGTTGTGGAAAGTCAGGGACAGTGACCTCGTCCCTGTATCTTCCATGTGGGTGAACTCTGCAAGGCACAGCCCTCTCCTTCCGTGGTAAAAATTCAGCACTTCTGGGGCTGATACCTCAGAGCAGAAAGGATGTGGCCTCTTAATTTCCACCTCTGCTACCTTGTAGGTGGCAAAAGGTGTTGGTGAACCTATCCCACTGTCACGGCCAGCTTGTGAACATTGACGTGAGTGTTGGTGCTTGGGGGCAATTTCTTGGGTAATGCTGGGACAGGAATTTTGACTAAGAAGGAGATTTGGAATGGGGAAGATGGATGAAGCAAATGCCTCACAAGCAGCTGCTTGCTGGGCCCGTTTGGGGGAGTTATATATAGATTCTGCTCTCTGTTAGTGTAGCAGGTTGCACAATGAGCTCCTAAACGGGCTTTTTCTCTAGGGATTTATTGTCTCTTTGAGATCAGGGTGTCAGGGTGGTACTTTGCAGGAAAATGCTGAATCCCAGTGCAAAAGGGCAGGTCACAGGAGCATGACTTTCTTTAGTGCTTCCCAGCAGAGAGAGGAACAAGAGTCTCCTGTAATCAGAGTGAAAATCCCCACAAATAAAAAAATTCCCTGTAATCGTAAAATCACAAATGGTTTGAGTTGAAAGGGATCTTAAAGCTCATCCAATTCTACCCTGTGCCATGGGCAGGGACACCTTCCACTGTCCCAGGTTTTTCCAAGCCCCATCCAACCTGGCCTTGGACACTGCCAGGGATCCAGGGGCAGCCCCTGCCTGCTTTGCTGGGATGCTGCTGCCTTCCCTGGCTGTGTGAGGCTGAAGCTCTTGTTCAACAGCCCAAGAAGTCCTTTGATGAAAATTGAGTGTCACTAATTTGCATGTCCCTTGAAGTAAGCAACTAGATTATTTTTTTTTCTTGCTTGCTTCATTTCTTATTATTTCATCAATTGCTTCCTTGAAAAGCCCCACACAAATTAAAGCTTGTGACAATAGCCAAACATTTTTATTATTATAGGTTAATGTAACGAAAGTTCACACCATACTTTGCTGTTGTGCTTGGGAAAAATAAGTGAAAAACCCTTGGATCTCTAACAAAATATTATTTGCTCGAATTCCCAGGCAGGTTATGAGCAGTCAGTTCGATTCCTAGAAGGGAAATAACTTTGATGAAGTTGGAAGTGAAGAATGATGCAACAAATGGAGATAATGTTGACTCATTTTCTGTCTCACTGATAGATATCTAGGGGAAACATAGAGGTGTTACATGCTCTGGATGCTAATTTTTCTGTTACATTGTAACCCTAGTTTTCTGTCTTTCCACTTTCCATTCTACAGCTCACTTTCAACGAAAAAAAAATGTTTTCATTCAAAAATGCCCTCTCTAGGACCAGTTGTGTGTCAGGCCAGGATGGTTTAGAGTGGTCTGTTGTTACAGAAGCCCCTCTTTGTGTCTTCTGTTCTTCACAATCCCCTTTGTGCTGCTCCTTGTTCTTCAGTAAATGTGTTTCCCTGCTGGCCTTGGCCTGTTGGGCACCTTTTCCACCTTCTGCTTTACTGAAGGTACAGAAAGGCAAGGTGACGTGGAGAGGGAGTAAAGATGTGAATCTAAATGTACCAGGATGGACTTTTCCAATGGATATCGTGTTCAGCCTTCTTTCCCTGTTCTTCCAACCTTGCTGGGTTGTTTCTATGGCAGACATTTAATCTGCCCTTAATTGAGAAAAACAATATGAGGAAAAGCAGGGAATGAGTGATGCTAAAAAGCAACCCTGGTATTATTTAGCTGAGTTAATCCCGAATGTAATGCCGTGGGTTTAACTGGAATTACACTGGGGATTAGTTCAGCTGATAGCTGATCACACTCTAATAGCTGCCTGGCTTTGGGAGTTGGTTCAGCAGGTGCTGTTCCCTCCTTCCAGCCCTGGTCCTTCACCTCCATGTTTTCCCACACTGGGCCTTGTTCTCCCTGCAGCAAGACCTCATTTGAGGAGCCCCATTTATCCTTTCACTGCTCCCTTGGGGTTTCCCATTTCCTGTTTTAAGAGTTCATCAGGAGAATGAACCTTGGGGAGCATTGCGAAATCCCAACACCCTTTTCCTTCGAGGGGCTTCACTCAGGGCTCAGTCAGGGTGTCAATGATTTTAAACTCTGCTGGAATAAAAGACAGGGAGTGTTTCATGGACTGCTGGTGATCATGTGCTGAACAGGTCCCAGGAGCTGCCCAAAGTAGGCTCAGCTCATGTTAGATCTGGAGGGAGCACTTGCTCCTCTGGGCACGATGAGAAGTGAGGTATCTCCTCCTAGAGGAGAGGCAGCACAGTTGGCACAGCCGTCCCTGTAGCCCTGGGATGGATCCATGGATGGGCGTGGAGCAGGAGGCAGTGGTCCGGGAGGACAAGTGCCATGCCAGATGGCTCCCCAGGTGTAGAATTACCCTCCCACCAGGATCTTCCTTTCTCTGCCCTGGCTCACAGGGCCATCCCAGGGTTGTACTGTGGTTTTCCCTCCCCCAGGACATTGCCTGTCCTTTCCTCTGTTTCAGCACAGTTCTGGGACCTGAGCTTTTCCAGCAGCGGAAAACTGAGGATTTGGGGCAAAGCCGTCACTCACGGGGTTTCTGTTCCCCTCACCTGCTGCACTTTATTTGCTGGGAGGCTCCTCTGTGTTTCTTTTCAACTTTTTTAGTATTTTGGCCAAACCCACAGGGACTGCTTGATTTTAAACATCATTTTATTGTCATCATCATCCTCGGGAGGTGCTTTTTCTCCCCGTAGTGTTGTGTGGGCTGCTGTTCTCCTCCCTCTCGAGCCTGGCGGCGCCAGGAGAGCCCCAAGCGCTTCATTTCAGGGCACTTTTCCGCGGGCGGCTGTGTCGGGGCGCGCCGTGCCCGCTCCTTCGGGGGCTGGGGGCCGCGCCCCCCGGCCCGGAGCGCCCTGCCCGGTTCCCCCGGGGGCCGGACCGGAGGAGGCGGGGGCGGGGGCGGGCGCAGGGCGAGAGGGGCCGGCCCAGGGCCGCGCTACGTGTCCCGCAGCCCTTATAGCCCCGGCCCGGCGGGCCCGCCGCCGCAGCACCATGTCGAGCCGCGAGCACACGGTAGGGACGCGCCGGGGAGCGGGGGGCGGGCGGTGCCTGCGGATCCCTCTCCTTCTCCTGCGCCGGGATCCCCCGGGCAGCGGCAGCCGGGGCGTTCCGGCAGCGCTCGGGAGTTGGCCAACCCATCCATCCCTCGGGGCGGCGGGGATGGGCGCGCTTGGCCGGGCGCTCCGCGCATCCTCCGCTGGCGTTCGGCCGCATCCCGCACCTGTCCCGCTGCGCCCACTGCGCTCCCCGCCGATCCCCTCCGGGCAGCGCCTGCCTCGCTCGTGGCTTTCTGGGTGTCCCCTGTCCCGGTCCCAGCCGGGGGAAGGAGTTGGTGAGCCGGTCACCGCCACGCTCTCAGCATCGCTGCACAGCCAGCGCTTTGGGACACGCACGGCGAAGTAATCGCAGGCAGGGCACAGCTCGGTTAGAAATTAAAATTGCAAATCGTAGCCGCAGCCAGACATCGCGTTCCGCTTGCCAGCTGCCCTCCCCTACCCCTTGGATCTGGGATGGGAGCTCTGGGTCCCTCTGGCTGTGCGTACGTTTTCCAGGTTTTAAATCAGAACCAGAAGAAATCTTGACGTAAGTCTTTCGGGCTGCTCTTTGCTGGTTGATTTGATTTTTTTTTTTTTTTTAAGTTTGCCATGAACTTTTCCGATGGATTTGGTGCATTTTGGACACAGTGGTAATTTGTCCAGGGAGGAATGCACCCAAAACCACACGGAACAAAGCGTGCCTGTGCGGCGCGGTGTTCTTGGAAACGCAAAAACCTGTGGTTTAGGGATTATTTCAGGCAGGGGAGGTGCGAGCCGTGAGCTGTGTATGGGAGTTCTGTTTATTGCTGTGACAGGAGAGAGGCATTACTGAACTTCCAGAATAATCCCTCTCCTTTGCCTCCACCCTGGGCTGGAAAAATGACCTTTATAAGCGAGTTTGTGGCTGACCTTTGTGGCCTGGCTGTCAAAACAGATGCTATCAGCTTGACAGCTGTAGGCGGATTTTTGTGTGCTTATCTGCCAGGTATCTGATGGAGTGAGAAAAGGCGTGATTTCGCTAATTACCAGAGGTTTGGGGAGTGATGGTGAAACGGTGATGTCCCATTAGTGATCTTCCTGTCTCTTGCCAGGAAGATGTGGTTGCACAGAGTGTAAAGGAAGTTCTCTTTCCCAACTGCAACCTCAGCAGCTTCTTGGTTTCAATCATCTCCAGTTTATATCAAAGGCACGGATAAGGAATTTCACTTTGTTCAGGGTCCTTTGACCTTTTTTTGTGCCCACAGACGATTTGTCGTGACACCTCTTGTAGCTGCAACAGCCAAAGGTGTTCTGTTTTAAAATGAAGACACAAGAATTTATCCTGTTGAGATCCCTATTGATACAGCAGTAGGATCATCCTTCTGTGCCCCTTCTTCTTTCTCTCAGTAACAGGAATTCTTATTACTCCTAAAAATCCTTGTTGCTACCAAAACCTCAGAGTTTTATCAGAGTTTCATGATGTGGGTGGTATGTTAATCTTTGTCCCACAGACCAGTTTTTGTGAGGCTGGATGTTACCAGCTTTATTCACCGGCTGAGGGGATGTCAGAGCTGGGTTTTGTAGGTGATCTTGGTCAGCTGTCAGTTTTGGAAAGGCATAGCAGTGCCAGCTGTTGTGAGATGGACCACTGTGTTATTTGACAGTGCTCCTCATTTTGCAACTTGAATAACTGGAAGCCCAGGATTTAAATCCTAAATTCAGCCTGAATGCACTCTGGAGTTTGAATGTGGTTTGAGGATGCTTTAATTGCACACCTATTTATTAATTGATAATATGGTAAGGTGTAAAGAAGAAAACTTTTTTTTTTTTCTTCCCTCTGCATGTGTTGTCCTTAAAAATGAACATGGCACCTTAATTGTGCCTTGTGTGAGGACCAGAGTCTTGGTGTGCAGGAATCTCTCTTTAGCTGGTTCATATGGAAACACTCTGTTCTCTCTTCATTTCTGCTCATGACACTGCAAGAGGCATGAAGTCCTCTACGTGCCAGGCCTGTTCCCAGCTCTACCTCACTGAGAGCAAGCATTGATTTCTGGCCAGTCTCAGGAGTGATTTTTTGGGCAGAAGGACGGTGTGTAATGATGCCCTTAAAGCCTCCCTATCCCTCACACAGGCCTCCTGTGTGCCTCAGTGGTAACCCGTGCTCTCAGGAGCAGGCACACCGTGAGGGGAGGTGGAGCTGTGGGGCTGCCCTTGTTCATTGTGCGGGCTCTGGCACAGCGTGCCTTTCAGGGCTGAGGGTTTCTCTGAGCTCCGTGCAAAGAGCAGCAGTTCCTTCTCCCCGCACCTGCGGCGCCGCCGCGATTTCCGCAGCTCGCTGGCCCTGCCCGTTTTCCTGCCGGCCAGGGGGACACAGACGATGCACTGTGCTCCAGGGAAGCTCGCCACGGAGCCCAGAGCCACGGGCACGGCCCTGCCCTGGTAGCGTGGCTGCCTGCGTGGCTCTGTGTCCGAAGGGCTGTGTGGAAAGTGCAGCTCATGGGATGGAGGCGTTGGGAGTCCTGCCCCCGACCAGTGAAGTTTCTCTTCGGGTGCTCTTGCAGGTGCTTGGGGAAAATGAGAGCCCAATGCTGAAACTCTTTTTCAGGGGAAGTGTTTCAGCTCTGTCACCTGCCTGGTCTCGCAGCAGCGTCTCCAGGAGTCCCACTGGTGTGACATCCCTGGCTTGCAGCGTCACCTACAAAACCCAGCTCTGACATCCCCTCAGCCGGTGAATAAAGCTGGTAACATCCAGCCTCACAAAAACTGGTCTGTGGGACAAAGATTAACACACCACCCACATCATGAAACTCTGACAAAACTGAGGTTTTGGTAGCAACAAGGATTTTTAGGAGTAATAAGGATTTGTGTTACTGGGAGAAAGAAGGATGTGCTTCCCCAGCCCAGCGAGTCACAGAGCTGTAACTTCTGCCAGCTCACTTATGTTTGTGCAGGGCTTATGTGCAAATGATGTGGGCTTATTTAAATTTATTTTAAGAGGAGAAACAAACCCACAAGATCAGATGTCAACCCTGAGGAAAGAGGCTTAGTTTCTTTGCCTAAAAACTACTCTCATGTTGAAAAAAAACGGAGCTGCAGGGCAGAGTTCAGATGGACTGAGTGATACCCCAGGCAGAGCAGGAGCATATGTACATCTCCATCAATTTAATTGCCAAGCAACATGAAAGAAAAAGCTTATTAAAATACCCAAACCGTGCATTCCTCTCCTCTCACACTTACTCTTAACTGTTGCCTTGAACATAAAGAGCAAAACAACTTGAAAGATGTTTATTTTCAAAGCAGTTCTGAGTAGCTCATCGCAGTGACGCTGCCTGGGGAACAGCAAAGCCCTGATTTCAGGGAATTAGTGTGGCTTGCTCTGCATTGAGTCACTCAAGAAAGTGAATTTTCTCAAACTCATGTTTTATCCAGTGAGTCACAAGCTGCTTGCTCTTAGAGCACGATTTATTCTGTGGAACGCGGTGCCCAACTCACTGCACCGTGACATCCAAAGGTGATTGTTTTCCAGCTGCTCGTCGCATGCTTGGCATTTCCTGGTTTATTTTCTATGGCTTTTCTTGCTTTATATCTCCTTTCTTCGAAGACCATGGAAAGGTGAGATAATTAACTTTTGTTGCTTTGTTAATTAGAACTTTCTCCCCTTTTCTCCCAATTTCTTCTGAAGCCCTTTGCTATTAGAAAGTTCCCTTTCCAGTCTCTTTCCCCCACCTTGCTGTTTCATTCACTTGGGCTGCCAGTGTGCCAGACCAGTGTTTAATAACCACACTCTGCTCCCTAAGAGCAGGCAGGTTCAGTTTGGGGGATTTCAGGGAAGAAAAGCCAGGAAAAATTGCAGGTTCCTAAATAGGAGAATGCCTTCTGCTTTCCATGCTTGAGCTCTCCAGGGGTTGGGGAATTAAATAACCATCTTGCTGTGGTCTGAGCACCTCTGCTGGTGGTGGTGTTTGGAGTGGTGCTGCTATCCAGGGGGGTGGCCAAGGCATCAAAACCCGGCTCTAACTCCTGCAGCTCTGAGTTTTGGGAGCACTTCAAGTCAGCACGTTCCTTCCTGTCCTGCTGCTGGGCTCCGGCATAAACACAGACTCCAACCTCCTCTGGTTTTCAGGCTGCACAGACCAAGTCACAGCCAGTCACAAGTCCATGCCAAAAACCCCTAACACAGGGGTAGGTTCCCCTGCAAGAGCATTTAGTCAATCAGAAAATGATGCTGAAGACCCCACACTACCCAGACCCTAAATGCGCTGCAGCTTAGATTTAGGCCAAGGAGGTTTTGTTTTTCTGGAGGGTTTTCAAGGCAAACACTGGCATGTTTGCTTTTTTTTTATTATTTTAACTGAGCTGATGGTGGTCCTGGAGGGTGCCTTTAGAAATGAAAAGCCCTTGCCTATCTGAAGCCAGGTGTTTTAGATAAACTTACAGCTGTACATGCCCCCAAAAGATAAGTGGCGTGCGGGGCCTGTGTGAATGCTCGAACCTGTACTTTGGTCACGCTGCTCATACACTTTGCTTCTCAAAAATCCATTAAGAAAAAGGCTGTGTAATTCAGGTTGCCATCTCTGAATTTGCTGTTATCGTGAGCAGGGTGTCACAGCTGAAGGGAGTGAGAAATAGCTCCTTAATGCTTTCACAGCTTAATCATTTCCCAGTGAAAATTTACACGGGGTGTATCATTAACAAAAGGAGAGATGCAAAAAAGCCCTGGGTGTGCGTCACGCTACAGGATGTTGGGAAGTTGGGATTTGCCTGTGGGGCTGGTAGTTCCTTGCTAGCACTGCCTCCTGTCCCTCCCAGAGTGGTCTTTGCTCCTTTGCTCACAGCTTGGCTCAGTTACAGCTCCATGTGTCAAAAGCTTTGTCTGCTGAGTGGGTGCCAAAATGCATTTGGAGAGCAGAGCTGGTTTACACAGCTTTGATTTTATTTTCTGTGAGCTGCAGCACTTGGTGGGTTGTTGAGATGAGCTTTTTCTGTGTGTTCTGGAAAACAACCATCTGCACCTACATTTCCAAGACTTTCTGACCTGGAGGTCTTCGTGGCCTCTCTGGCAGAACAAAATGTTTTCTTCGATATCAAACTGTGTTTTAGCTTCCCGTTGTGGTGCAGAAAGTGTGCTTGGGCAGGAGGTCATCTTTCAGGCCTGCCCAGCCCTTCTGATGGGAAGATCATCAGGCTGTGTTGCCAGTGAGCGTGGGAAGAGGGGGAAAAGGTCATTTTAAAGGAGGGGTTTTTAGAGGGCTGCTCTGGGGGTCTGAGCTGGGCACCTGCCTCTAGGCAAGATAAGTTCCCCCCAAGCATGGCTGGGGCAGCTCATTGCATCTCTGGAAAGCTGATCTGAGGCCCTGGGGATGGATGTGAGGGGTGTCGAGCTCTCAGAGGTGCAGCCTGAACTCAAATCTATGTCATTTTTATGTCTTAAATATTGTGGGAGCTGAAATCTTCATCTGCTGTTGGTCTTATTCACCACTGCCCTTCTGTGGCTGTGAAACTGGGTGTGACGCCACCCTCTGAGAGGTGCTGGGAGTTTGCATGAGCTTTTGAGGGACCAATTAACAATAATCTCCAAGGAGAATGTGGAACTGTCCTTGGACCAGCCTTTGAGCAGCGTGGAATGACTGAGGGCTGTGCCTACGCCTGCTTTAGGGAAGGGTGGGAGAAATGCTGAGCAGCCACTTGTTCAGGAAGAGTCCAACATTCTTAGTGCTGACTTAAGCCAGGGTCTAGGTAACCCTGCATGCACTCACACATTAAAAGCCCATCTTGCAGCTTGTAGGGCTCAGATGCACAGGGAGATGGGGCAGGAAAACTTCATCCTCCTGAAGTCCTCAACTTGGGCTTGTCTCCTGCAGCTGGTCTTGCAGAGGGGCACATTCAGTGGTATGGCAGTGAAAACAGCCCTGTCTTCATCCAGCAGGAACTCCAAGGGGACTGAGGAGGTGCTGAGTGAGGGGAAGGTCTGGTCCTGTCTGTCGTTCCCAGCAGCAGCCGAGAGTGGGAGCCAGGAAAGAGTTTATGGCTGGGACACCAGTGCATTGCTCCCCCTTTGCACTGATTTACAACCTGAGATACCAGAGGCTGTGCCTTTCCTCCTGATAGTCGTTGATGAACTTTCCTTCCATGAATTCATCATAATGACTTTTTCCAGCCCTAGTGAACTCTTGGCCCGCCAGGCAAAGTTCCCCCGTTTAACCGTGTCCTGCGTGCTGCGCCTGGCCGAGTTCCCCTGCGCTCCTTCCTGCTGCTGCTTTTGTGCTTTGAAAACCCTAAAAAAGCTGCTGTGGTGGAGAGAGGTGTCCCACGGCCCCCTGGTGACCACTGGCCACTGCAAAGTCAGGCACATGGGGTGCAAGACGCTGGGTTCAAGGCTGGGCATCCCACGTGAGGCAGAGAGAGGCACCGTGTGGCCACTGCACTGAGAGCCCACCAGCCTGGGCTGGAGTCCAGCTTTGCCCTTTCATCAGGCTGCCACCAGGTAGGTCCTGCAGAGGAGAAGCCTCACAGAAGAATGAGTTCTTTTACAGAATCCCAGGATCCCTGAGGCTGGAAAAGCCCTCCCAGCCCACCAGTCTCAGCTGTGCCCCATGCCCACCTTGTCCCCAGCCCAGAGCACTCAGTGCCACCTCCAGCCCTTCCTGGGACACCTCCAGCCATGGGCACTCCAAACCTCCCTGGGCAGCCCCTGCCAAGGCCTGAGCACCCTTTCCATGCAGAAATTCCTGCTGCTGTCCAAGCTGAGCCTCCCCTGGCACAGCTTGGGGCCCTTTCCCCTTGTGCTGTCCCTGTTCCCTGGGAGCAGAGCCCGACCCCCCCTGGCTGTCCCCTCCTGGCAGGGAGTTGTGCAGAGCCACAAGGTCCCCCCTGAGCCTCCTTTTCTCCAGGCTGAGCCCCTTTCCCAGCTCCCTCAGCTGCTCCTGGGGCTCCAGCCTCTTCCCCAGCTCCCTTCCCTGCCCTGGGCTCAGAAATAGAGGTATTTTGAAACCTGATGAAGCTGCTTGAAACACAGATCCTCTGTAGCTCCCACTGCTTATGAAACCACTGGACTTTCTCCAAAAACAGAGGATTTCTTTCCTGAGAGGGATGTGTTGGTCATGGTAAAAGGGGGGTATCTTATCCCCATATCACTGAGACCTTTTCTCAAGCTTAGGGTGCCTGTCCTGCCACGACAGGAGGCAGGTCATGTACAATTCTCTATATTTACCATAGAGAACCACAACCCACTAGTTAAATTCCT
This sequence comes from Phylloscopus whistleri, assembly GCA_017589585.1. Lineage (NCBI taxonomy): Eukaryota > Metazoa > Chordata > Aves > Passeriformes > Phylloscopidae > Phylloscopus > Phylloscopus whistleri. Next base: position 1,741,948 of record JADMLD010000043.1, read on the forward strand.
GAATCTCATATTCAGAGGGGAAAAAAAATAAAAAATATTTACATGTGGATACAATTCCTACCTGGAAATTTTTTTGATACCCAAGTTAATGTGTAGTCAGAATCTGTACCTTTGCCCTCTTTTCCTCTTGTCCCGGCAATCTGAGGGACTGATACTCAGTTTCCCATTTCCACAACTGGATCTTTTTCTCCAGGAGAAGGTAGAGAAGCAGGGCTGTGTGTTCTGGGTGGTTTTCCTGGCAGGCATCAAACCAAGGCAGTTCTTCTGCAATGTCAAACCCATTGTTTGCAAAAGGAGCAGGGGCCCAACTGCTCAGGCGGGTTCATCTGGGGGAGATCATTTAGCAGAGCTGCTCTGAGTATTAAACATTGGGCAACCATGGAGGGGTTTCGTGTTTAAATTGTTGTTTTTGTCAGTGCCTGACAAAATGCTTTGTTTGTTAAATATTTGTTGCCCCTGCAGCTGTCCCTTGAGATATCAGGAATGAAGATGAGGGAGGGGGCAGGGGGGGATTGTTTTTATAACATCTGTCCTGGCCGTACAAGTTTATCCCAAAAATGTAGGAGCACAGAATGAGTCACTAGCTTTTCTGCATCGAGGAAATTAGAGTAGTGACATCATCTCATTCCAAGATAAGGAAACGCCTGAGCTGGGAGCCTTCAGAGAGGCAGATTTCAGTACCCAACTGCTGAGTTGGACTCACAGTGTGGAAATCAGCATCTGATTTGTGAAGTTACTGGAACATGAGTCTGATTTTGTTGATTTTCATCCCTTTTTTCTGTGTGCCAGTGTTGTCTGAAACTTGACTGTGACAACCCAAGCCATGCTAATTTATGCCAAGAGAAAAATATTTGAGCTGCCATCAGCAAATAAGGTCCTGCTAAGAGCTCAGAAATTCTTGTGGCTTAAGAAAACACGGCTTCAGCTTAACAGCAGCTTGAAAATCTTAGTGTTAGTGGGTTTTGGCATCTCCAGCTGTCTGTCTCCAGGCTGAAAGGCTGCTTGTTTTGGGGCACTGGGATGGCTCTGCTGCTCTCCTTAAGGTTTTTCTGTGTTTTGTTCCTGCCAAAAGGAACAGGCAGCGAGTGCCAAGGAGAGACTGAGTCTGCTGGGCTTTATTCAGAGCACGGGCTGGAGAAAGGGATCCCAGTCCAGCATCCTGCCCGGGACAGGGAATGCTGGCAGCCCCCCAGCCTTGGCAGGGCTTTGGTGACACAGCACTGTCACTGCTCAGGCTGGGGAGAGAACACAGCAGGATTCCTGCTGCAGGACTCCTGCTCACCTCCAGGTGCTGGGAAAGGGTGTCCCAGCAAGGACAGCAGCATGGGAGCAGGAAGGTGGTGGCACAGTGGGGACAACACCAGAGAGGTGGTGGCACAGTGGGGACACCACAGAGATGGTGGCGCAGCAGGGACAGCAGCATGGGAGCAGGAAGCTGGGCAGTACAAAAGATGCTTGCAAGGTCCCAGTTCCCCATCTGGGCCTGCATTCTGAGAGGTTGAACAGGCAAAATTTCCAGGGTGACTCTGCCTTGCTTGGAGTTTTCCCTTGGGTTTTCCCTTGGGAAAGAGTGGGGCTGGGTTTGAAGCATTTTCTGCCTTAGTGCAGGAAATGAGTATCTGGGGAAAGTCCATGGGTTTTGGGTTACAAGAGCTAAGCTAGGATGTAAGAGATGCCAAGGTTCCTCCATTGTTTTTCAATATGATTGTAATCAAATCTTTGCTTCCACAGACAACCCCCCCTTTTTCTTCTCTTCCTCCTTTTCTTTGGAGTATCAGTTTTTGCTCTTCTTCAGCAAATTACTCTTTTATAGGAGGATTTCCCCCCTGGTTGCTCATGGATACAGTATCACCCTTTTGCCAGAGCAGCCCTCATAGAAGACTTTAAGGAAAAAAATTTGATAAATGTAATTTTTATACTTCAAATACAACTGGTAGGAACGAATATTTTTAATTTATTTTTTTTCAGTAGTTGGCAGGAGTTGGGAGGGGTTTTTTAATGATAGAGTAGCTCACTCTCCTGAGGCTTAGGGGAAGTGTTGGGCTTCAAACTCAGAATCACAGAATCTCCTGGGCTGGAAGGGACTCACAAGGATCATCAAGTCCAATTCCTGACCCTGCACAGGACACTCCAATAATCCCTCCAAGTGCTTGATCCCACTGCTTGCCTCTGCAAATGAAGGCTTGCTTGATCATCCTATCATTTTAAAAGCCCATTCTACCATTTGCAAATAAGATCAGCTGAAACCATTTCGAAAGCCTCTATTTTTATTTTGATCTAATTTTTCCTTCCTGGAGACATGTCCAGGCTGTGGTACCGAAATAGGGTGTGTGTGAAACGCTCGGCTGGAAAAAAATGAATCATATTCCTGGTGCTGGGAGCTTGCCCTATAAATAAAAAGGCAGCTGGGGGAGTCCTGACCCTGCCCTGGCTGTTGGGTCAGGGTTTCCCCGGGGCCCTGAGCGCTGCCAGCTGGATGCTGGTGCTGAGTGAGCCGGACGTGTGAGTAACGTGCCCTTGGCCCCAAGCGCAGCGCTTCGCGTTTTCGGGAGCCAGGCCCTCTCCAGAGCGGGATGCTGCTGCAGCCTGCCCTGAGCTGCAGCTGCTGGACAGCTTCCAGGCCCGTGCCTGTGCCAGCTGCAGCAGGCAGGGGTGAATTGAGGGCACCATAAGGACACGGGCTTGGAGCTGATGGGCCACCGAGATGGCCAACGTGGCTTTCTGGTGCCTCATCTCCTTCTGCAGTGTCACAGAGCCTGCTCTGGATGGCTGAGCAAGGGTTGGCCTGAGGGTGTTGTGTGCACTCAGGGGATCTCTGGAATGCCCTGCTCAGCTCCCATCTGTCCTTCCTTTCCACCCCTCAGCTGTGGAACGTGGCACTTGCAGTTGGTTCTTGCCATGCTCCCACTTGTGGTGCAGCCATGGAGGTGCTGGGTGAAAAACCAGGGATGTGGAGGCAGGAGGAGGTGCTGCCCTAAGGACCAGAGTTTATACTTGAATTCCTAGTGGGAGATGGCAAAACATCTGTGCAATTTGTTGGGACAACCCTAAACCCAAAAGGGCAACAGAAGAGCTGGGGAGGGGCTCAGCCTGGAGCAAAGGAGGCTCAGGTGGGACCTGGTGGCTCTGCACAACTCCCTGCCAGGAGGGGACAGCCGGGGGGGGTCGGGCTCTGCTCCCAGGGAACAGGGAAAGATGAGAGAAAACAGCCCCAAGCTGTGCCAGGGGAGGCTTAGATTGGATATTAGGAAACTTTTTTCATGGAAAGGGTTGTAGAACATTGGAATGAGCTGCTCAGGGAAGTGGTGAAATCACCATCCCTGGAAAATCAAAAAAATTATATCAAAAAACGTGGATACGGCCCTTGAGGACATGGTTTAGTGATGAGTGCAGTAGTGGTGCTGGGCTGATGGTTGGACCTGATCTTAAAGGTCTTTTCCAGCCTTAACACCTCTACAAGTCTATGATTATAAATGTTTCTTGTCTGGTGCATTTTCTGTTAAATGGGCAGTGGTTCTGCTCCCAATAAACATCAGTGATGTCTGGGAGAGGCCCCACAGACCTCGTGCTTTTAACTGTCAGATGAGAAGAGAAGATGCTTCCTGATAAGATCTCCTTGAGTAGTCACACATAATTTATGTGGGCAAGCACAGCTACTCCCTTCCAGGGCTGATTACTTCAGGAGGAGCTGAGGTCACTTTTTTGGATGCTATGAATTAAGCAATGGTGGCTCTCAGAGCAGAGGACACTGATGGTTCCTGATTTCCAGCAAGACTCTCCTATCTCAGAGGTCACATCTCTTTATTCAGGAGGATCACTCAGGAAAAACCTCCTGCCTCTGGCTGCAACCTGCTTTCACACAGCAGGGCAGCATCTTGTCCCACCAGGGTGGTTGATGGAAAGCTTGTTCCCTTTGGAAACTAAGCCAAGAGACCCTTGACAGGCAGCTCAGCCAAGCCTGATCCTAAAGATAGCCAAGATCTTGGTGTCTCCCTGTTTGCCAACCTCATGGAAGGGTTCAGCAGGAGGGGAGATCAAAAGCAGAGTTAGGGTTTGGTTTCTTGGTCCGCTGCGGCCTCAGTCCAAGGTTTGGAGTGACGTATTTGTTTTTTTCTCATTTCCTGGATGAGGTAAGGCAGGGTGGGCTGAGCACTGAGCTCATCCAGACAGGGCCAAACAGCAGATTTCCAAGGAATGGGGACAGCGTGGCAGTGTCATCTTTGACCATCTGTCTGGCAGGGGATGCACGGCCCTTCTTTGGAGATGCTGCTGGGACATTTATTGCCTTGTTTAGAGCCTTGTTTGGGGCTGAATTATGTCAGAAGTTCCTCTCCCAAACCTCATTTCCTTCCCCCAGACTGTTGCAAGACATGCTTACCAGTGTCCTAAACTGTCCTTGCTTTAGGGCCCAACATCCAGGTGTTGATGTTGTGCTGATGATTGGATTATCTGTTTAAATGTGCTGATGAGTGGATTGTCTATTTAAATGTGTATGATTTGCAGTGACAGGGTTAAAACCCTGAGAATCAAATCAGGAGGACAGCCCTGCATCTGATCCATCCACTGCTGCTCTCTGCCTGCCTTGCAGGATACACTCTTCCTAGGCAAAATCTCTCCAGGATTTGCTCTCAGGCCATCAATGATCTGTTTTCTTGGTGCCTTCACTCCCTTCCACCACACTTCAGCTCTGCCTTCCCAAACCATTCCTAGCTGGTGGGTGATGAGGTGGGAAGTTGGTCTTTCCCACTGAAGAGCCCATTCCCAGCTAAGCAAGCTCTCAGCCCAGCCATCCAGTTGCTCAGGGTTGGTTTTGGAATAGTTTCCTTGGAAGTTTATGAACAGAGCAGAAAAACCTGAGGGATTTGGTACCATCTGGAGCTCCCAGCAGGTGGGAGAGGTGTGACAGTGTTGCTGAATTGCAAAAATGCCCTCAGTGGTGCTTTCCCAAGCTCCCAAAGGTGCCAGCGTGCAAAATAAGAGCTCTGAGATGCTCACACAGCGCAGATTTATGGCACAGCAACCTGTACTTAGAACAGAACAATCCCCTTACATCAGCCGTGTAGGAATGTGCCAGATCCTGCATCTTCCCGAGGCACGGACGTTATCATGGCTCATCTCCTGCAGGACACAGCCTGAACTCCTGGGGATGGGACAAAATTAATCCGTGGTGGTGCTGCTGCTGTCTTGCCTCTGTGAGCTCAAAATATTCAAACTTTTGACAACCCCCCGCAAAAAAACCAAAACCACAAAAAGCAACAAAACACAACAAACCACAGAAACCAAGTCTTGAGCTATTTTTCTTTTATTCTCTGAGTCACAGGATGTGTAGCATTCACTCACCTTTTCAGAGGCAGGTCTAGAGATGCTTTGTGTTTTTTATAGAAGCGCAGACTGGTTTGTGTTGGAAGGGACCTTAAAGCCCATCCAGTGCCACCCCTGCCATGGGCAGGGACACCTCACACTGTCCCAGGCTGCTCCAAGCCCCATCCAACCTGGCCTTGGACATTTCCAGGGATCCAGGGGCAGCCACAGCTGCTCTGGGCACCACTCCCCAGCCTCACAGGGAAGGATTTCTTCTGTATAACTAACCTAAATTTCCCCTCTTTCAGTCTGAACTTATTCCCCTTGTCCTGTCACTCTGATGATCAGTCCCTTTCCAGCTGCCCCGTAGGCTCCCTCAGATACTGGAAAGTTCTGTGAGGTCTCTTGTGCAACCTTCTCTTCTCTCCCTCTCTCTCTGCATATGTACCCAGGATATATTTATATCCTTGTTCCCTCCTTGTTCTTTCCCTTGCGTGCCTCAGCTGGGAACATCATCCTCACAATTAACAAGGTCTTGTGGATATTTCACGTGGAACATTCCTTGTGGAGGTGCTGTTGCTGGAGTTGCAGGGCACAGCCAGGCTGTTTCACCTGCAGCCCTGCAGAGACTCTGGGGTCAGCAACGTTAGGAAGCACCAGAATTAGGAAGCACCAGAATTCAGGCCCCTGGCTCAGCATTGTGCTGGTGCCTTGTTTGCTTAGGAATGCACGTGGACGTGTCAGGGGTTGTTTCCTCTGCCTCCCATCCCATCGGGTGCCCAGCTCGGCGCTGCTCCTGCCCCAGCTGCAGTTCTCGTGTTACACAGCCAGCAAATTAGCACCTGAAGTCGCTCTTGTTTTGCAAGCCTGGTTAAAATAATAGGTGAGTCTGTCTGTGTTTGAAACTGCGGAGAAGGCAGGGAGGGTGTCTCTGCCCAGGCTCTGCGTCCTGCCTGCCCGAAGGGGGATCAGTCACCTGGCAGTGCTCCTGCAGCAAAGCCAGCCACCCTCTCCCTTCTCCCTGCTGGCATGAAAGCATCACCACCAGAAACACCCTGTGCAGAGGCAGAGAGCCTCCAAAAAATGAGTCTGTGCTGCTGAGGCAGAAATCCAACTCACGCCAAAGCACCTGAGTTCACCGTGCTGCTGGCTCATTAATGAATTTGCATTTCTCTCCCATCTGTTTGTCCCAGCAGAGATTTCCTTTTGCACTGAGGACAGCAAAAGGTAACAGAAGTGTTTTGTTCTGCTCTGTTTTCTCAGGGATCCACCAATGTGGTTTACCAAGCCCATCATGTCAGCAGGAGTAAGAGAGGACAAGTTGTGGGCACCAGAGGAGGATTCCGAGGCTGCACGGTTTGGCTCACAGGTATTTCTGTCTGGGTGTGAAAGCGTGGCCTCACCTGTGAAACTCCACGAGTCTGGCTGGCAGCTGGGGATTTGGGATCTGCAGGAAATGTCAGTGTTCCCTGCCAGCCGGGAATTGCAAAACATCCCCACGTGGGAAACTCAGACGCGCGGTGCTGGCGCAGCAAGATGTTCTCCCTGGCAGCTGCTGCCCAGAATGAATGTTTTTATGGATTTCCCAGCTGCTATCAGGCTCCTTTGAACATGTCAGAGGCCCTCGGGGTAGCACTTGTTGTTCCCAAGAGTGTAGCTGAGGAAGCCTTGGCTGGAGTCCAGCCAGTCTTTGGCAGTGGGACGTACCCAGGGTTGTCCAAAGCACGGATGTTTTCATTCAGGAGCGCTGGGAAGTTTATTGGGACGTGCAGGTCTGCTGTGTTTGAGGCAGCACGAGGCAGTCACCTTGTCTGGAGAATAAACACTGCCAGCCATGGAGTCATGCTGGAAGCAATCCCTTGCATTTGTTTTGTTGCCCTTCTCTTCTGCCTTGAAGTACAAACTCATTGTTTGGGGATGAAGGGGTGCCAGAAATGACAGTTGCATTTCTCGTCTCTAGTATTTAGACAAGTCTGTCTTTTGCCAGTTGTCCAGTTGTTCCTTTGCTTGTTAAATATTGGCATTTTCTTTAGCTGCTGGAGGATGTTGAAGGACATGCTTGGAAGGATTTGTAAAGCCATTCTGTTTTGCCTTCTGACACCTTAGGTTGCAGATGCTGGATTAAAGCATGTTTCTGTTCTGTTCTCCTCCTCAATTTTGAAGTGCACAATCTGCTTTTTATGTAGTTTCTGAAGCCAAAAGCCCTACCCAAGGCAATTGCCTTCCTTTTTTTTGAGTATTACTCAAAAATCTTGTGTCTGAAAGGTTTGAGCTCGCCTGGCTGAAGATTATTCTTTGAAATACACACCTAGAGAAGGAGGTGATGAGGGACCTTTGCTGCAGGAGCCTGTTCCACTCCATGTGGTTGCAGCAAGAGCCTCTCCTCAGGTTCAGAATGGGAGAGTAGTTGACTCTTGAGAGTGGGAGCAGGGGGAGGAAGAGGAAGATGCAGGGAGACCTGGAGGAAGCAGCATCCTTTCAAACCTCCCCTACATCCTAGAGCCCATGTGTCCCAGCATGGCCCAGAGAGAGGCACTGCTGGGTTGGACCCCTCCAGAGGTTGGGCTGTAGATGCTTTTCTCACGGCATTAATGCCACCCCTTCAATAGCCATGGTGCAAAAGGGCTCTGTGAAGGATGAATCCAACTTCCTTTAGGAAGGAGTGAGGTAGGGAACTTCAGACAGAAGGGGTTTGGCTGCCGCTGTCACAGTTGTGCTCTTGTTTTCACTCTCTTGGCCTCAAACCTGACCCCTCACTTTGCTGCCTCCCCCAGGCCTTTCTGGAGCTGGCAAGACCACCATTGGCTTTGCTCTGGAAGAGTACCTGGTGGCTCATGGCATCCCCTGCTACTCCCTGGACGGTGATAACGTCCGGCACGGCCTGAACAAGAACCTGGGCTTCTCGGCGCAGGACCGCGAGGAGAACATCCGGCGCATCGCCGAGGTGGCGCGGCTCTTCGCCGACGCGGGGCTCGTCTGCATCACCAGCTTCATCTCCCCCTTCACTAAGGTGAGCTTTGGAAGATCCCAGAGATCCTGCTCTCCTCTCAGCTTCACCTCAGGGGAGGATTTATGGACAGGGTTTCCTAAATGCACCGTCGGATGCTTCGTAGAACACCGCTGACACACAACCATGCTCAGTGCTTGGAGGGCAGTGACCTCGCTGGATAAGTTGAGTGTTGCAGACTGATGGGAAGCTAAGAGGAGTTTAAGATCTCTCTGCTATGAACTCCTCAGAGGCAGAAAAGAGTCACAGAAGCAGCAGCCTGCCCTAGAGCTGTCACTGGTCTTTTGGAAGAGGATTTGACTGTGATTTTCACTTCCGTTGCTGCTGTTATCAGGCCGATGCAAGCAGTTCCTTTTTTCAAGGGATCACTGAGGTTGGAAAGGACCTTTAAGATCATCAGGTCTGACAGTTTCGACATAGGGCAGATAATTATTCACAATCTAAAGTACTGCTGTCCTGCCTAACGAAAAGATCTTGAGGTTTTGCATGGGAAAAGATGAGAACAGATTGATGTTTAGATTTTTACAATTTTTTTTTAAGTATCTACAAAAAAAAGGAGGGAAGTGAGATAAAAAACCCTTGTTAGAGCTAGTGTACATTTAGTAAACCTGTAAGAGAGACTAATTTACTTGTGTCAAAATCCAGGGAGGTTTTTTTGCAGCAATTCAGATTTTTCCCATCTTTCTTCTAACAGGATCGTCAAAACGCCCGGAAAATTCATGAGGCAGCTGGACTTCCTTTCTTTGAAATCTTCGTAGATGCTCCTCTAAATATTTGTGAAAGCAGAGATGTGAAGGGCCTGTACAAAAAGGCAAGAGCTGGAGAGATCAAAGGTACGGAGGAGCGAGATCTGATTTTGCCTTTTGCCTTCCAAAGCTTTGGGTGCCTTGCCCTGGCAGTGCCACACGTAGGGGTGGGTGTCTAAAGGCCCTTTGCAGTGCACAGGAGGATCCTGTTCCCCTGGTCTTGCTGTCACAAGTGTCACTCGTTGTACCCATCACGGTTGAATGTCCCCTGCTTGTTTGTATAGTGTTCTTGGCTCCAAGGCACTGATTATTCTGTTAAATAAATTTAATTTGGGGGGTTAATTGTCCGTAGGATTCACGGGGATTGACTCAGAGTATGAGAAACCCGAAGCTCCTGAGCTGGTGCTGAAAACAAACGTTGCATCCGTGTCTGAGTGCATCCAGCAGGTTGTGGAGCTCCTCCAAGCACAGGTGGGTCCCTGTCACGTCACCATCACAGGCAGCTTTGGAACCCTGCTTTGGGACATTGCCTTTTTGGTGTGCCTGTGCAAACCAGCGTGTTACAAGTGCTGCCTGTCTCTGTCTCTCAGAACATCGTGCCCCAAGGCTCAGTCAAGGATGTTCTGGAGCTGTTTGTGCCTGAGGATAAACTCAGCAGTGTCCGGGCTGAGGCAGAGAAGCTGCCAGCGGTGGAGATCACCAAGGTATTGTCACACACAGGTTCTGACACTGTTCAGCTGCTCCAAGGGTGGAAGCTTCCAGGAGGACGTTGCCAGAGGGGCCTGTGCTCCTCTGGTGGCCCTGACCTTTTGTGGCTGTTGTTTATGGTGAGCTGAGGTGGGATCCTGATCCTCAGCCATTTTCTGCCATGCCTCCCCCCTGTGCTGCAGGCTGTCAGTCTCCTCAGCTGTGTTCATACAGCCCCACAAGTTCAAACTGCCAGAGGGCAGAGTTAAATGGGATATTGGGAGGCCCTGGCACAGGGTGCCCAGAGAAGCTGTGGCTGCCCCTGCATCCCTGGAAGTGTCCAAGGCCAGGCTGGATGGGGCTTGGAGCAGCCTGGGACAGTGGAAGGTGTCCCTGCCCATGGCTGGGGTGGAACAAGATGGGCTTTAAGGTCCCTTCCAACCCAAACCTTTCTGTGATTCTAAGCTGTGCTGTGAAAGTGTGTGAATCTGGCTTAAAAAACCCCAAGCTACATCCCCATGTTTTTCTCCCCCTTAAGAATGTCCTGTATTTGAAGCAAAACAAAATGAAAAAATGCTGTTTCAGCAGAAGAAAGGAAAAGCAACCTCAGAGCACGCCATGGTGACAGGAATGTGACAGAGTGTGACCCCCTTTGGGTTTGTTTTGCAGCTGGATCTGCAGTGGGTGCAGGTGCTGAGCGAAGGCTGGGCCACTCCTCTGACAGGATTCATGCGGGAGGCAGAGTACCTGCAAGTGCTGCACTTTGGCACCCTGCTCAATGGTATGGCTCCCCTGTGTCCTCCTGTCCTGCCTTGTGGCACACCCCAGGGCTCCTGGAGGTGGCCAAGGTCACCCTGCTAGGGCCACAGCCCTGGCTCACAGCTCTGTGCTGCTCAAACCTTCTGGGGGTTGCTGTGTGCCTCTTGTGCTTGGCTGTACCAGGGCAAACAGAGATGCAAACCCAAGGCCAGGGAAGCAGGGACCCTGCCAGGCTGAGCTGGAGGTGGGAGCAGAAGGCAACTGCTTCTTGGAAACAGGAGCAGAGCCTGGTTTTGCCCCCTGCCCCATTTCCCTGCTTCTCCAACGTGGTAGCTTGAAGTAAATCTGATTTATCTATGCATCAGCAGCCTGTTAGAGGTGCTTCATCCCTGGAAGAGGCAAAGAGGGCTCAGGTGATGGCCAGCCACAGCTGAGACTGCGGCACAGCTGTTTCCACCCCATTTCTCAGCTGTGGATGCTGTTGCTGTGACTTCACCTGCACATGGGCATGCTCACGTTGGGGTCTGTAGACCTGGCAGTGATCTCTGCCTTCAGGGATCTGGCTGAGCAATTCCCTTTGAGCCTTGCATGCCTTCTAGACAATCCTTTAGTCCCAGAGGGCAGTGACCTGCTGCTGTTGTTCAGATTTGGGCACCGTGCAGCAGAGGCAAAGCTCAGGGCTGCTCACTTTGCACTGCAGGAGTGCCTGTGTGGGGGCTCTGCTCCCAGACACACCACAGCCTTTCACCTCCTGCCCAGTGTGCAAACAGCCTTCAGAAGCACATGTCCCTGTTATCAGAGGCTCCTTGTGCTCTTTGAGCTGCCTGTTGTGCCTGGGGAGGTCGCAGAGTGCCCTGGGATGGCCACGTTGCTCCGGAGCCCCGTACTTTGTGCCCGAGGCTCATCCCAGAGCGTGTCTGCTTTTGGGGTGCCCCCCCAAAGCTGCTGACATCCCTGAGCACATCTCCTCTGAGCTCTGTGGGCAGATGTTCAGGGTTTTCAGAGCTCTGTGGGCAGCAGGGACAAAGGCCAGGAGAGCAGCTTTGCAAGGGGATGAGCTCTCCAGACCGAGGTCTGCATAGCAGGGGGCAGCAGCATCAGTCCCTGGTGTGCAATGTCTCCATGGGGTCTCCAAACCCAGCACCAGTGTGGTCAGGCCCTCAGGGTGACATCAGAGTGGGACAGAGAACACCAGGTGCTCCAGGACAAGCTTTGGGAAGTGGTGGAGGCTTCCATCTCATGGTGCTGAGGCGTGGCACTGAGCCTGCTCTTCCCAGAGCCATTGGCACAGCCCTTGTGCCCGGGCTGGCTGATGGTTTGGGCAGCTCCCGTAGTTTTTGGGGGGCACTTGTTCAAGCCAGTGCTCTGCAGGAAATCCCTCCTGGATGCTCCAGCAGGTGGGTAATGTGCTTTGTGTAGGGCCAGCAGGAGGGGGGGGCGGATCTGCAGCAAAGCACCAGCAACCCGCGTGTGTCAGGAGGGGTGACAGTGGCAGTGACAGTGGAGGTGTTGGACCACACTCAGTGTGAGGCTGTGGCAGCACTGTGGAGGACCATGGCCAGGCCAGCAGGAGTTTTAAATGCTTTGAGTCTTGAAATGGTTTCTGTAAGGTGCCCCCAAGCGTTAATTATCTGCATTATGTTTGTGTTCTCCCAGGAAAGAGGCGCCTGGGAGCTGGTATGTATGGAACTGTTCTCAGGCTCTGCATAAATTACCTCAATTCAGATTCTTTTGGGCTATAATTTTTCAAGATTTACCAAAAAAAAAAAAGAAAAGAAAAAACCAAAAGCTGAAATGATGATGAAATGATTACAGCCGTGGCCCGTTTATGATCCGGGCAGTTCTGACGTGGCCCGACACACCCCGTGTCCCAGGGACCAGTCTGCACAAAGATCCCAGTTGTGTAATTCTGTAATTACCTGCACTGCAGTGATCTTTTGTTACCTCTCCATCCTGCATTTGGAAATGGAGCCCGAAGATCCTCGCTTTCAGCAGCGTTTGTTGGTTTCATAATGCAGCTTTTTTTTCCCTGTGCTGGCTTCATTGGCTGATCATTATTGATATGATTTAAATGTTTGAAGTTGATATTGATTGGATCCCGTGTGAATATAATTATGATAATTCATGAAAATTGCTGCCTGGCAGATTGAATGATACCCAGTCGTGAATTTAAAGTAAATGCAAATATTTTAATAAAAATGAAAGTAAAAATCCATATCATAGTTAAAATCCTCAAATTAAGACTCTCAAGGGTCCAAACTGATTTCAGTCAGATCAGAGCAAATTGAATCAGTGATTTGTTTGTGACTGGAAACCCATCGAAGAGACCAGTTCTCCTGTATTAACATTGGAGTATCCAAGGAGAAAAGGGAACAAAAAAGTGAGGGAACAAAGTGGAACACTGGGAAATTGGGAGAGTTGGGTTAAAACCAACATGATTTTAAGCTATTTAGGGACAACACTGAAATTAGAAACTATGTGTGCACTTACAGACTCACAAAGAAAACAGATTAAACATGGGCAGTGCAGGGATGTAAAGGAGGAGGAGTAAAGGTATGGAAGAGATAGCCAGGAAAAACAACAACAAAAAAAGAAATAAACCCCAAATGAAAATGGAGTGTGGTGGAAGAGGCAGCCCAGGAGGTGTGCAGGGAATGGGGCTCTCCAGGGAACACCAGACTGGAGCCATCTCCACAGAGCTGGTTCTCCTGGAGGAGAAGGCATTTTCCAAGCACATTGAAATTTTTCAGCTGTCCAGGGCTGCATTTTTCAAGCACGTTGAAATTTTCCACCTTCATAAGCAGCTAACAAAGAAGAACCAGGGCAAGGGAGCGTGCAGGAGCCAATGAGATGCTCCAGGTGTCTCTGGCCCTTGGATAAGGAGAACCAGGGCAAGGGAGCATGCTTCAGGAGTTCATGAGATGCTCCAGGTGTCTTGGAGACACCTCTGGCCCTCGGATAAGGAGCTTTTATATCCCTCTAACATCACTATTCATTAGCAGCACAGAGAAAACTGTTGCAATGACTGATTTCCCACGAAAAGCTCTGCTCACTGCGCACCCGGGGCTGGTTGAAGTTCCTGCCGGCGCAGGAGGGTGTTGAACCCCTCCTCCCCTGCGAGGGCCGCGAACCGGAGCATCCCCGCCGTGCTGCCGGCTGTCCCCGCGGGACGAGCAGCGGCCGGAGGGCGCTGAACTCTCTCCCCTCCCTTTGTCTCTGGGCAGACGGAGTGGTGAACCTGAGCATCCCGATCGTGCTGCCGGTGTCGGCGGAGGACAAGCAGCGGCTGGAGGGCAGCGCGGCGCTGGCGCTCAGCTTCCAGGGCCGGCGGGTGGCGGTGCTGCGCGCCCCCGAGTTCTTCGCGCACAGGAAAGAGGAGCGCTGCGCCCGCGTCTGGGGCACCGCCTGCCCCCGCCACCCGCACATCCAGGTGGGTCCGGCCCCCGGGGGTCAAGCCTGGGCAGGGGACTGGATTTTTTTGGCTCTTCCCTACGGGCGGCCAACGGGGTTGTTATGGTTTTGCAGCTCCTCTCTTCCCACTTGGTCTGTGGCAGCACAAGGAGCATCATCCCTCGGCAAGGGAGAGCTCGGGTTGCACCCAGTGACTTGAGCTTTCTGCTTCCACAGGCTGCAGCTGTGGAAGTTCTTTCCTGTTGCATTTTATCTTCTTTTTCTGCCAGGGTCAGGACTAAATGAGAGAGATAATGTTTCTTGTTCGGACTCAGATGTTTATTAATTCTTATCTATATTGCAGTCTCACAAGTTGTGAGTTCTACAGCACTTCTAGCTAAGAAACTAAAACTGGAGCCATATCTCTCTCTCTCTACAAGGCCCTTTAAGGATAAACTCTTCAATTAAGAAATGACACCTAAATTATTTTTACTTTTAAGCCAATAACCAACCACCCATGGCCCACAATGTGGACTTTTCTATCCAATTACAAAACACCACCCAGAGCCGTGAGAAGAAAAGAAGGATTTAGCCTACAGACTAAATCCTTCACCTTGCTTTCTATACATTACTGTATTCTAAAACATTAAACCCTAAGTTTTCCACCCTGTGATATCACACATTTCTATTCAAACTACACACCCACCATCCCAGTGCTGTCACTCAATTTTGGAAGCCTTCTTCATGGCCTCAGGTCAGATGCAGTGTTTGCTTGGGGGTCAGTGCCTGTCAGCACAGAAAGCCTGAAATTCTCAGTGCCCAGAGTTCCAACACTTTCCCATCCCTTAAAATGCCTCGTTTGATTCATTAGCAGCAGGAGTGCACCTTGCAACAGGCTGAGTATTCCCAGGAGGAAAGAGCAAAGAGGGAGGTGCAGGAAGGGCTTGTGCCTTCCTGCAGAGTGCTGCCAGAGGAGCCCAGCACCTGGCAGGGTGGGGACTGGGTGGCTGCTGCCCCACTTGATGAGGTTTTGCTGCCCATGACACTCAGTTCACGTGGTCACTGCAGTGAGGTTTGCCACCTGTGAGAAGGGAAGGTCATCCTACAGTGGGGCCTCACACTTTCCAAAGGATACTGGGGAGGAGTGTGCTGTTCCCTTTGCACTGAGGGTGTGTGTCATTCCCAGATGGTGATGGAGAGTGGAGACTGGCTGGTTGGGGGAGACCTGCAGGTCCTGGAGAAGATCAAATGGAATGATGGGCTGGACCAGTACCGCCTGACCCCGCTGGCTCTCAAGCAGAAGTTCAGGGAAATGAATGCTGGTGAGTGCCCTGGGTTACACCAGTGCCAGGGCTCCTCCTGCCCCACCAGGCCTTGGTGTCATCCGTGAGTTGCTCACAGCACGTCCAGGTGGCTTCTGGATGCTCCCAAAATGGGGCTTGTTTGGGGGCTGGGCAGTAAAGGTGGCACAGGGTGTCCTTTGTGAGGGCAGTGCTTGTGATGGGCTGTGTCCTCAATGGGCTGCTCTGAGGGCTGGGAAGGGCTGAGCATCCTGCTCACGTCCCCCCTGGCAGGTCAGATCCTCTCTGCACTGACATTATTGGCCTTCACACCTGGGGCACAGCTCAGGTGTCTTCTCCCAGCTCTCTGTGCTGTAGAATCCCAGAATGGTTTGGGTTGGAAGGACCTTAAAGCTCATCCCATTCCAGCCCCTGCCATGGGCAGGGACACCTTCCATGTTCCCGGGTTGCTCCAAGCCCCATCCAGTGTGGTCCCAGCAGGCTGGCAAGGGTCAGACACCCACCCTGGCTTTGGGGAAAGAGCATTGGCCCTCCTGAAGGTGCCACTGAGCTTGGGGAGGTGACAGATCACTTAGGACATCAGTGAAGGTGTCCAGTGCTGTGCACAAACATTGTAGGAGAGCTGATAGGGCTGAAACCAGCCCCAGGGGAAGGGAGTGCAGTGAAAATAACCTTGGCAGGGCAATGTGTGTGTGTGAAACACTCAGCTGAGCTGTTCAGGGCCTTGCTCATGTGGAGCTGGGATACACAGGTCTGTGACAGCAGGGACAGGGCACACACAGGTCTGTGACAGCAGGGACAGGGCACACACAGGTCTGTCACAGGTGAGACAGGGCACACACAGGTCTGTGACAGCAGGGACAGGGCACACACAGGTCTGTGACAGCTGGGACAGGGCACACACAGGTCTGTCACACACAGGTCTGTCACAGGTGAGACAGGGCACACACAGGTGTGTCACAGGTGAGACAGGGCACACACAGGTGTGTCACAGCAGGGACAGGGCACACACAGGTCTGTCACAGCAGGGACAGGGCACACACAGGTCTGTCAGGGCTGTGTGGAAGCTCAGAGTGTGGCAATGAGGTCTCTGACCCGCTGACCTTTCCCTTGCAGATGCCGTTTTCGCGTTCCAGCTGCGCAACCCTGTGCACAATGGGCACGCCCTGCTGATGCAGGACACGCGGCGCCAGCTGCTGGAGAGGGGCTACAAGAACCCCGTGCTCCTGCTGCACCCCCTGGGGGGCTGGACCAAGGACGACGATGTCCCTCTGGAGTGGCGCATGAAGCAGCACGCGGCCGTGCTGGAGGAGCACGTCCTGGACCCCAAGTCCACCATCGTGGCCATCTTCCCCTCTCCCATGCTCTACGCCGGCCCCACCGAGGTAACACAGCCATGGCTCCCCAGCAGGGCAAGGCAGGAAGCCTGTCCAGGGGGGTTGTGCTCCCAGGCTGCCTGTGCAGCTCTGGAAAACCCCGGGAAGCGGGCTGGAGCCGTGTCCTCACTCTGGGCTCCCTACGGGGTTTGCCTGCGCTTGCTGCTGCAGAATCTCCCCGCAGAGCTCGGCTCCATCAGCTCCCATCCTCTCCTGGGCTGGGGGGAAGGCCAGAAACAGGCTTCATCCTTTTCTGCCAGGCAGGCACGTTCAATTGTTTGCCCCCAGGGGTTTCCCTTCCGTCCCTAAAGCAGTGGGGTGAAAGGGGCAGGTGCTGAACCTCCCCTTCCATATGCTGGGGGGCACCACTTTGGCAGATTGAAAATTCAAACTGTGACCTCCATTCACCACCAGATGAGACCCAGCCCTGTGGTTTTTTATCTTATTTTCTGTTAGAGCTGGGATTAAATGCTTGAGAGGTGGATTTTATGTTCAGACTCAGATGTTTAATAATATAATATAATATAATATAATATAATATAATATAATATAATATAATATAATATAATATAATATAATATAATATAATATAATATAATTCTGTAGTACAGCCTCACAAGTTGTGAGTTCTAGCTAACAAAGTGAAAAATGGCTCTGTCTCTAACTCTTTCCATGGCCTTTTAAGCACAAACTGTCCAATTAAGAAATGACACCTAAATTATTTTTACTTTTACCCCAATAACCAACCACCCGTGACCCGCAATGCGGATTTTTCTACCCAGTTACAAAACACCACCCAGAGCCATGAAGAAGAAGGTGAAAAAGAAGGATTTAGCCTACACCCTAAATCCTCCACCTTTCTTTATATATATCACTGTATTCTAAACTCTTAAACCCTAAGTTTTCCACCATGTGATATCACACACTTCTATTCAAACTACACACCCACAATCCCAGTGCTGTCACTCAATTTTGGAAGCCTTTTCCATGGCCTCAGGTGGAATGCAGTGTTTGCTTGGGGGTCAGTGCCTGTCAGCACAGAATGCCTGAAATCCTCAGTGCCCAGGGCTCCGACATCACCCAATTCCCACGGGATCCCCAAGGCCTCCCTGTCCCCCAGGCCTCATTCCCTGTGTCCCTCCCCGCAGGTGCAGTGGCACTGCCGGGCCCGGATGGTGGCCGGGGCCAACTTCTACATCGTGGGGCGGGACCCGGCGGGCATGCCGCACCCCGACACCAAGCAGGACCTGTACGAGCCCACGCACGGTGGCAAGGTGCTGAGCATGGCCCCCGGCCTCACCTCCGTGGAGATCATCCCCTTCCGCGTGGCTGCCTACAACAAGCTCAAAAGAGCCATGGATTTCTACCAGCCCGAAAGGTAATGCAGCGGCAGCGGCGTGGTTTCTTCAGAACCTGGGGTTTGTGGGCTGGCAGCTGTGCAGGGGACAGGGAAAAGCCGTGTTCCTCCCGAGGAGAAGAATGGGGAGAGGACCTGGGCAAGCCACACAGGCTTTCCTCCAAGAGCTGTTCCCAGGTGCCACGTGAAACTAAAGATGCCACCAGGGAGGAAAACCAGCACAGGCTGGGGGTTGAGAGGCAGTAGAAACGCAGCCTCCCACAGCTGGGAAATGTGCTCCGTGTGCTCCGTGTGTTCCGTGTGCTCCGTGTGTTCCGTGTGCTCTGTATGTTCTGTGTGCTCTGTGTGCTCTGTGTGCTCTGTGTGCTCCGTGTGCTCCGTGTGCTCTGTGTGCTCCGTGTGTTCCGTGTGCTCCGTGTGCTCTGTGTGCTCTGTGTGTTTTGTGTGCTCTGTGTGCTCTGGACACTCCAGCTCCTCTGGGATGAGCAGCCCTGGGGGTGGCTGGGGCCAGCTGTGCTGGTGTCACCTGTCTCTGTGACACTCTGTCCCTTTGGCACAGGCACGACGATTTTGACTTCATCTCAGGAACGCGCATGAGGAAGCTTGCTCGGGAAGGGGAAAACCCCCCGGATGGCTTCATGGCCCCCAAAGCCTGGAAAGTCCTCACCACCTACTACCAGTCACTGGAAAAAAAGAATTAATGCCTCCTCTTCCTCCTCCTCCTAGAAATTCCTGTATTAAGAGTGAGCAATGATCGATTGATTCCCTGTGACACAGATCACTTGGCACGACCCTAGGATTTTCCTGCCTGGGTCAGAGTGTTTTTTTACCAATCAGAAATACTTTGAGCCTGTTCCTTCCCCCCCTAAAGCTGCTGGAAGGGATGGAGGGCAGGCCCTTTGTTCCCAGCTGGCACCAGGATGTGCCACCAGGATCGTTGTGGCACTGCCAGGGCCACACAGCAGCTCCCAGTGCAGAGAGGGGGCTCAGAGCAGGATAAATCCTGCCTGGAGCAGAAAAGAACAAGTGCCTTTCCACATTGTGCCTTAGACAGTTTTTGCTAATTACCAGCAGAATCTTTTTAATGCCCATTTTTAAAGAAGGACTTTTTCAGATCAGCTGTGACCGCTGCCAGTTCCTTGTGGCTGAGCCAATTCCTCACTGCCTCCTTGCTTCCTTCCTCCTGCTCGACCTCTTTGGTCAAACAAATCCTGGGCTGAGCATTGCTGTTGCTCCAAGTTCAGCTGCTGTGAGGCTGTGCCCTGGTGATCCCTGCACTCACAGCCCGGAGGGGAAACCTGTCTGGGAGGCACCACAAGGCCCTGAGATCCCTGAGAAAGTTCTGGACAGCAAGGAAAAGTCAGGGATGCTGTCACTGTGCCCTCAGGTGTCCTCCCACATGGCAGGATGGCATCCCCCCTCCTCTGCCCACGCTCATCCCATCCCAGGGGTAAATCCAAGGCAAAACAGCAAAGACACAGCACGAGGTGGGTCTGGAGAACCAGCGGAGAGGAGACTGAAGCTCCTGCCCTCACCCACACCTGTGTGGGTGCAGGTGACCTGATTTATTCCATGTCTGCGGGATGGGGCCGCTGGGGAGGGCCAGAGGAAGGCAGGACAGCCCTGGGCCCCCCAGCCCTGTGGGTGCTGCTGCTGAGCCCAGAGCCGGCCCCCGGTGCTGCTCCCAGCTCTGGCTGTGGAAAGTCACCCCGGACTTTATCTCCTTCCCCACCCTTCCCCTGACACGGACTTTGCCTGTGCCGTGCCTGAGACTTTTCCGCTGCCTGGCAGCTCCTCCGAGGGGACAGAGCAGTGACACAGCAGCGGAGCTTCCCTGGGCGCTCCCGGGCCACCTTCAGGGCCCGGGCTGGTCCCGCCTTGCCTCCGCAGCTGTCCGGTGTCAGCAGAGAACAGCGCAGCACTTGGTAATGACAGCATGGTTTGTGCACCTGGCCTTCTTTGGCAGCTGCCCCGGGAGCCGTGGGGATGTGTTCCCGGTGAAGGGGAATCAGCGTTCCTCTCTTCTTGTGCTCCGGTTTGAATTCCAGACGGATCCACGCGCAGCAGAACCAACCCGCTCATGGCACAGGGCACTGTGAGCTCTGACCTCCTCTGCTGTGGCCAGGGCACAGCGTGCAAGCCTTTGTCTATGACTGGAAAATATCCTGGCAAAAGGGCTTTTGGGGTGGTTTTTTAAGTCTTTTTTTTAAGTATTTGGAGCAAAGCGGTGTTTTACCCCAAGGCAAATGCTGCCGCCTCCGTGGGAGCTGCCAGTGCAGCAGCCTCATCCAGCCAGGCCCTCTGGCAGGAAGCAATATTCCCATTTAGGATTTTTAAGGAGTGAAACAGCACTGTTGGCTGCTCATCATAAAATAATCCAGTGTTGAAACCTGTCCCCCCACCCCCCTCAGTAAATCCAGGTGGTCACAGCAAAACACAGACGTTGTATTATCATTCTAAACCAGCGTAGTGTTCTGATTACCTCTGATTAAAACACGTGGACTGGGGGGTTTGTAGTCTATTTATTAAAGACATGAGACTGGAATTTGTACCTCAGCTGATGCATCTCATGATTTAATATATTCTGAACTCAATGCTCTATGAAACACTCACTTTTAGTACAAATAAATATTTATATGTGTAAGTAGCTCTCACTTGGTGATTTTTGGGTGGAACTTTGCTCAGCTCGGCAGTGCTGTGCTTGAGCAGCTGTCCCTGGAGCTCTGGGAGAGGGACCAGGCTCTTCTTCCCCCTTCAGAGAGGCAGGATTGGATGCTGACGGTTGGACCAAGCCTCTGGAGCCGTGGCATTAAAGCAGCCACATTCCCAACCACACTGCTTCCTCAGCCTTTCCAGGAAGCTGCCAGAGAGTTTGTGCTTTGACAGGGACTCCCACAGCAGCAGCAGGAGTAGACAAGTACGAGAGAGTTCCTGGAGAAGTGGGAATTGCACTCCAGCTGCAGTAACTGCCCCCAGGAGCAATCAGAAATAACTCCTTGAGTTACCAGAGGCATCTTCAGTCAGCTCCTGATGAGTTATGGGCAGCAGGGAAAGGCAGCTCCGGGCAGCAGTGCCCAGGGCCGGGCTTTTGGGGACACGGGCAGGAGATCAGAGCTCAGGCAGTGACCAGGGGCTGCCCCCCGGTTCGTTCCTGCTCCCGTGACATTAAACCCCCCCAGAGGACACACTTCACACTCAATTAGAGCCAATTAAGAGCTGCCTGCGCTGGGTTTTACCAAGCAGGAAGCGGCCATGGTCAAGGCAGGAGGTGCAGGAGGAGCGCCCAGCCTGGCGTTTCTCAGGTGCAAGAGCCCCAGAGAGGGGCGGGGAGCGCAGCAGTGACAGCGGGAGCTGCACACGGAGCGGCGCCGGCGCCACGCCAGCCTTCCCAGGGATCCCAGGAACTACACTGAGGGCAGCTTTAAGGTCACACATGGAATCCCAGAATGGTTTGGTTTGGAAGGGACCTCAAAGCCCATCCAGTGCCACCCCTGCCATGGCAAGGACACTTCCCACTATCCCAGGCTGCTCCAACCTGGCCTTGGACACTTCCAGGGATCCAGGGGCAGCCACAGCTGCTCTGGGCACCCTGTGCCAGGGCCTGCCCACCCTCCCAGGGAACAATTCCTGCCCAATATCCCATCCATCCCTGCCCTCTGGCAGTGGGAAGACATTCCCTGTGCCCTGTCCCTCCATCCCTTATCCCAAGTCTCTCTCCGTGTTTCCTGTGGCTCTTTAGACCCTGGAAGGCCACAGCTGGGTCACCCCAAAGCTTCTCCTCTCCAGGCTGAACAATCCCAGCTCTCCCAGCCTTTCCTCCCAGCAGGGCTGCTCCATCCCTTTGATTATCCTGGTGCCTCCTCTGGGCTCACTCCTGGATCCCAGGCTCACCCAGAGCCAGCACTGGGCACCCAGCCCCAGCACTAAAGTGACCTGTGGGATTAACATCCCAGATCCTAGACTTTTTCCATTTCCACAGCCCAGCACTTCTGCTGTGCCCAAATTCCTGCACCCTTGTGTTAGACCACTGTGCATCTCCCACTGCTTTGTGATACAGGGAAGAAGTCTAAGCAATTATTCCATTATTTCTATCCTCCCGCTCCCATTTTGTTTAAGATTACATTGGGACAAACTCAGCCCTGCTGCATCACCCAGCCAGCATTCCAGAGGGCAGGACAGCAGGGAGCAGGCTGAGCCTGAGGGACACTGTCACCAGCCCCTGACACTGTGTCATGGCAGGGCTCCAGCCCTCCTTATTTCACTTTATTTTCCTTTGCAGTGCATTTGGTTTTACATCATTCTGTGCCTCCAATGTTTCCCTCCCCTCACAGGCAGCAGAGCTGTGACACAGCATCCCACCCCTGGGCTTTGAACAATTAATTCCCTTTACAGATTTGGGGTCAATTACTGCACAATTCATAGCATTAGACGAAAAAACTTCAAGTTCTTGACTAACTCTGACAATAACTTCACCAAAAAACAGAACAACAAACCAACATTTTTGCCACTCACGTTTGTAACCCTTGGCCTTTATCGCAACAGAACGTTACAAGAATTCACCAGAACTGGTACCAGCAAGGACAGCACGTTGCTAAACCACATCAATAAGCCCAAACCCCATTTCCTCCTCTTTAAATTCACAGATCTGAGCATGGGGCAGAGTCAAACATGACACAACGTCCCCCCTGTGCCTCAGGGCAGTGACACTTCAGGGGACAGTGCCACAGTGGGGCTGGCAGAGACGGAGGGAGAAGCAAGTCCTTGGGACAGTGCACAGCAGCTCAGGAAGCTCAGGCTCCAGAGAGCTCAGAGGATGTGGGGCTTTAGGAAAGAGCAAGTGGGATTCTACTCTAACTGCTCACAGCAAGGGAAAAACAAAAATAAAACCAGTCTTCATTTAAAAAGCCTTCAAAAGCAGAATTCATAAAAAAATTAAAAGTATTCAAACATTCTTACAGAGTTGTTTACTATCTTGACTAAATGGCACCAGATTTCAAGTGGTCATGTGGAAGAAAAATCAGTAGCATTTCAAATGTTGCTTTGTTCTAGGAGCAGTTTCTATTCTGGCATTTGCTGCTAAAAGGTAGAAGTGAACTGAGTATCGAGGAATCTTTCCCTTATGCAGCTTCTGATTTGGTTTGCTTCAGGAAGTAGAAAAGATTTTCCATACTCGAGTTATCTACAGATTATGTCTATATATAAAAAAAAGTGTGGCTATGTACAGGTGCTGCACTCACACACCCATCTGGACACACACAGCCCGTGCCAGGTCCTGCCCCCTGGCCCCAGGACCACCCACTCCTGCTGGAAGGCTCCAAGGGATCCCCAGGGACAACAGGCAGGCACTGGCTCTTGGTCTGGGCTGAATTGCTCCACTCATGATCTGTGCTTCCACTTCCAGTTGGAATTGCAATAACTTAGAGGTTGCTGTTGTATAAAAACGATTCCAGGAACAGAACTCCCTTTGCCACCCCTGCTCCCACCCCCTGACATTGGTTTTGCTAACTGATTACAGAAGTCAAACTAAATCACATCAGGAACTGCAAACACACTCTTTTGTCTTAATCAAACACGATCTCCATGGCCAGGTTCTGCATGGAGACATCCTTGGATTTCCTCATCTTCTCGATGGCCCTGTGGAGATCCTGCTGCTGCACGGGCCGGATCTCATCTTCATCGTGGCTGGGGAGGAGAGAGGAACAGCCAGGTGAGGGTCCAGGGGCTGTGACAGCTGTGCCAACAGTCAGCAGCCACCCCTGCAAACAGCAGCTCTGACATGCATCCAGCTGCAATCACAGAACCACTGAGGCTGGAAAATCCCTCCCAGCCCATGGAGTCCCAGCTGTGCTCCATGCCCACCTTGTCCCCAGCCCAGAGCACTCAGTGCCACCTCCAGCCCTTCCTGGGACACCTCCAGCCATGGGCACTCCAAAGCTCCCTGGGCAGCCCCTGCCAAGGCCTGAGCACCCTTTCCATGCAGAAATTCCTGCTGCTGTCCAAGCTGAGCCTCCCCTGGCACAGCTTGGGGCCCTTTCCCCTTGTGCTGTCCCTGTTCCCTGGGAGCAGAGCCCGACCCCCCCCGGCTGTCCCTTCCTGGCAGGGAGTTGTACAGAGCCACGAGGTCCCCCCTGAGCCTCCTTTGCTCCAGGCTGAGCCCCTTCCCCAGCTCCCTCAGCCACTCCTGGGGCTCCAGCCCCTTCCCCAGCTCCCTTCCCTGCCCTGGACACCCTCCAGCCCCTCAATGCACCAGGATTGCTGCAGGTGTGGCAAATACCAGAGGGATGTCCCAGCACCATGGCAGCAGCACTGAGGTCTGGCACTAACCAGTGCAGCAGCAGGACTTGGTGGCTCAGGCCACCTCCAGCTTGGGCACCTTGGAACAACCGAGGTGCTGTGCTTATTTTCAGAGCCAAAAGGAATAACAGTAACTGAGCTGTGTGTGGAGGTTGTGTATACTGCAACTGGGCATGAAAACAGGAGGCTCCTGCTGTGTGTGAGCCTGTCCCAGGGCAGCTGCAGTCAGGGAACAGGGGGAATGGCAGTGGCTGTGCACAGGGCCCCACGTACACGTCCTCCTCGCAGGCGTTGTTGACGTACTCCCGCACGCAGAGCAGCGCCGCGTCCCGGCACATCTCCTTCAGGTCGCTGCCCGAGAAGCCGTCGGTCTCCTTGGCCACCTGCAGCAGATCCACCTGGCTGTCCACCTGTGGGAAACTCCAGGTCAGGGCACACACACTCCAAAGCCACTGGCTTTGCTTACCATGTGTCTTGGGTAATGGAACCAAAAATGTGTGTTCTGTTCCATCTGTTGAAAGCAGCTGGGGAGATGTTCTTCTTTATCTCTTGTAACTCTGGGAGAGGGGGGCGGGTGCCTTTTGATAATGGGCCAGCTGTTCAAACCAGGTGGGGCAGTGTTTCTTATCTCTGTCACTGCCCGTCCTCCCTCCAGGGGAGTATCTGCTGCCAATGGGCCATGAAGGCTCACCGAGGACAGGACACATTCCATCATCCCATTGGGAGATGCTGCACCCAGGGTGGGAGGAGCCAACCATTCCTACCTGGATAAAACTGAGACACAGGAACACCAGGGATCTGGTTCCACTGAATTCCCCGAGGAAGATCAGACCCTTCTCACCATCACTGGACCCTTCTCACCATCACTGGACCCTCTTTCTAAAGGATCATCTCTGCTCCAACAGAACCACATCTGCCACTCCAGGAGGACTTACTGTGGACTGTTTCCAACACCCTGACCAACAGGGTGTCAGGTTGCAGCTCTGACTCTGTCAGGGTTTCTAGGCTTGTTTGTTTGTGTGGTTTTGTTTTCTACTACATTTGTATTGTTAAATACAAATGTAGTAGAAAACAAATGTTTATTCCTAGTAAAGAACTGTTATTCCTATTCCCAAATCTTTGCCTGAAAGCCCTGAATTGCAAAATTATAATAATTTGGAGGGGGTGAGGGGTTTACATTCTCCATTCCAAGGGAAACTCCAGCTTTTCCCTGGCAGATACCTGTCTTTCCAAACCAAGACACCATGACAAGAGACAGTCACCTCCAAGAGTTTTTACCTGCTCTGAGATCATCTTCGTTGGACATTTTTGGGGAGCTAAATCATTCCCTTACTCTTTGAACCTCCAAGTGCTGCACACTGTTGCAGGAGACTGATGTTTCAGCTCATCAAACTCTGCCATGGGTTCAAAACCCCACCAAAACCTCACACAAATCCCAACCACCCCATTATTGGTGTATCCTGTACCAATCATGCTCCTGCACGGATCAGCCTGGACAAACTGGACCCCAGGAACAGTCACCCCTTTTCCCAGGTGCCCACATGAAGTTTCTCAGAACTCTGCTGTCTGGACACCTGTTCCTGCTTTACACCATGGGATTTAGAGGCAAAATGATGTGTCCAACTCCTTGCATTGGGTCAGGCTGAACTCTTGCCAGTCAAGATCTCAGGTTTATTCCATCTTTTTATGGAATTTCTGATTCCTTTCCCACCATGTGCATCAGTGTTTCCTTTTCAAAAAGCTAAAGCCAAGGCAGTCTAATAAAAGGCTGAGAGTCTGGGATCACTTCTTCCAAGAGGGAAACTATTCCATGGTTTAAGTCAGGCAAGGAAAAGGAAAAGGGAGGGCAGGACTCCCCTTGCCATGTGAAATCTGGCCTTGAGAGATCCACTTTCTCCTCCTTGGGATAACCAGTACAGGCTTGGTTTTTTAATCTCCCTGAAAATCTTAGTTGTGTCTCCCTGCCAGATGCTGGTGAGCTGCCATTTTTAGGCCTCTTCTAACAATTTAAGTTGGTTTTACTAATAAAAGATATTTATTAGGCTGGAGTTCAGCCTAGAGACACTTTGCAACATTAACTTGAAGGCAATTAGTGCTGCTGACTAAATTTGGGAGGAAGCTCTGATGACAGGGATCCCCTATCCTGCCACAGACACTTCCAGGTGTGCTCACACCTCATCCCTCCCCTCTCCTCTGAAGGAAATTTGAATTATGGATGAAAAGGAAGTCATTCCTCCTTGCTTGACTTGAGCTAAGAAAGAGCTAAAGAGTCAGCATCTTCTCCCTGCTTCATTGAGGGCTTGAAATTTCCTTCCCTGATCTAAGCATGATTCACCTCCACCTTTTTTAGAGAGAGAAATCTCTTCTCTTGTAACAGAACAAGCAAGTGGAGCCAGAGAAATGGAGTCATTCTGCTCAGAGGGGTGATTCACCACACAAGCCAAGGCTCACAAAGGAGCCAACTGCAGGGCTTTAATGTCAGGCCACACCTAAACCCACAAAAGATTCCCAAGTTCTCACTGGAAATGCCCTGGCAGAACATCTCAGCCCCAGTGCAAGGCAGGCAATCACAAACCACACCTTCTGCAAGGCCAGAGCTGCACTGGTGGCAGTAATGCAGCCATGAGCCACCAACGGGAGGCTACTCACGTTTTCATTCTTCAAGATCAGCTTCAGGATTGCCTCTCTTTGCTTCAGAGCCTGAAACAGAAGCGACTGAAGTTACCAGAGGACAAAAATAAACACTTGTGACATCCCAGGGCTTTCAGTTCCCTCGCCCAGGACGGGTGACACACACTGAGGAAACCTCTCTGATGGCAAATTCAGTTCCAAAGGTGATGCTCGGGGAATTCTAGACCAGGTACACCACACACTGTGTGTGAGGAGGTTACTGAAGAATCAGCTGAGTCCTGGGCAGATCCTTACTAGGAAGGTCAAACACAGGCAACAAAGACTGGGTTTTGTGCCTGCCAGACCTCACATCATTAAAAAGGGGAAAAATTCCCCCACAGATAATCTGGCAGCTGAACAGTTGCTACTCTGTCCCAAAACCCACTTCTGCCATTTCCCTCTGCTTTGCAGGTAATTTTTGATGAGGATTTTGGGTCCTTCTCATCTCAAACTCAGTTATAAAACCTGCAAGCCTTTCACTCCTGCCCGTGCCTGTTCCCAATCCTCAGCACAGCAATTATTCCACCTTCAGTAAAGGTCAGGGCCAGTCTGGGTTGATCACAAAGCAAGAGAGAAGCAGCAAGCTCATGGCAGGGCTGTAGTGGGGTAAGGAAAATCTGTTCCCTAAATGACACCTCCTGTGGTAACTGATCCTGGGAGAGGGAGCCAATCCCTGTAATATCCCAGGGCACATCATTCATCCTTCTAACGATGGGGCTTGATAGAATGACACAACAAAGGACTCAAATACACATCCTTGTCCCCTGCTAACTCAAGGAGTAGTTGGAGATGAGGAAGGTGTGTGGAACAGGTGTGGAAGCACAGCAGTTCCCAGGTTATAAATGCTATTTCCAAAGTGATTCACTCCCATGGAGTGAAAGTCAGTTCCAACAACACAGGCCTGGGAACACAACTCCTCTCCTCTCTTGCACAATCAGTAAGGATTTTACTCCTCCAGTTTGGTCTCTGAGTTTCAGCAAAAATGGGTAATGATTTCTGTAGCCAGAAGGGAATTCCAACAGCCAGGACTGAACTCCTGATAACACCGACACAAAAGTGTCTGGTGACACCACCAGGCATTTAAAGGTGACTGAAATACCTGGAAAAGGATGGCAAGAGCAAACTTTGGAGTAAGGACAACCTTGTGACAGCTGCCTAATAGGTAAAGAACTTTGTAACTGGGGCATAAATCATAGAATCATGGAATGGTTTGGGTCCTTAAAGACCATTTCATTCCAAGCCCATCACAGGCAGAACAAACCAGGCTTTCCACACTGTCTGCTGTGAAAAGGCCTGAGCAGAACACAGCTATAAACCAGCCCTTCCAGCATGCAGAATCCAAACATCCCCACTCCCAGAGAAGAGCAGGGGTGGGAAGCTCATGGTGTTGTTTCTCATGGTGCTGCTTCAGATAAAAAACTTCACCTTAAAAAGCCAGGTTATGGACCTGCTTCAAAAACCCCTAAAGCCAGCTGAGCAGAAGGCAGCATTTCCTGGAGGAAAGCCCCCAGAGCTGTGGATTTGCTGGCTGGTGGGGCAGGGCAGGCAGGACTTACGGGCTGGTTGATATGGAAGCGGGTGGGCATCCTCCTCATGATGGCAGAGTCCAGGTCCTGGGGCCGGTTGGTGGCTCCCATCACAATCACCTGTGTGACACCAAGAGACAGCATCAAGAGTCACACAATCTTGTGACACCAAGAGACAGCACTGAAACCAGGGCTGGGAAACAGCCACAGCCTGGCAGTGCCAGCACCAGCCACGGCATCTCCCCCACTTTATCATCAGCATCAACATTTGAAGAAGTTACATCAAAGTTTCCTGGCAGTGATCTCAGCAAGGGCAGCTGAAGAGAGCCCTGGTGCCACAAACACCACCTGGGGGGAGATTTCTACACCAGTCCAATTTGAAAATTCAAACCCAAAGAAGGAACTTAAAACTTCTGCTTGTGATGTCACTTTTAGCTCCTGGTGGAAATCGAAAGGAGTCATTTCGGGAAGGTGTTTAAACACGTGGTGGGTTTGGGCTGTGCTGAAAAAAGAATCACAGAAGGGTTGGGTTGGAAAAGACCTTAAAGGTCATCTTGCTGCAAGCCCTCCACGGGCAGGGACACCTTCCAGGAGACCACCACGGCAATGGGCTCACTTGGCAGCTTTCACATGCACCCAAACCGTGTCTTTATTTCTTTAAACATTCAAAAAAGCATTCCATGACCTACAGGACAGCAGTGGGTTAAAGGTGTCCAAGCCAAGCCCAACACCAGGACAGTGTTTACCTGCCTGGAGCTCTCCAGCTCTTAATTCCAAAACAAATTTACTCCCCATTCACAGCAGCTTTGTTTCCCCATTTCTTACTCTAAGCTGTGTACATGGTAAACACCCAGCCAGGAGAGTGAAAAACGGCAGGGTGATTCATCTGGGCTCCAGGGGGTTTCCTGCCCTGCTCCTGCCTTTGGGCCAGGCCCAGCAGCTGCAGGGAGGCGGGCCAGCAGGGCCGGTGGCCCGGCAGAGTCACCCTGCCACCTAGAGGCACTGGGATTGCTGGCTCGGGGACGAGCCACACTTCCCTGGGCATTGTTTTCAGCCAAAAGGCACATTCCTCACCTGCCCCGAGTTCCTGCCATGCTCCAGATCCATCCTCAGCAGGTTTAGCCCACAGCTGAGCATGGCTTCCAGATGGAATCAACACATCCACCTCGACACTTCCTTACAATTCCCTCCAGGCATTTTGGGATCTTTTTTTTTTTTTTCTTACAAAAGGCAAACGCTGCTGAACTTGAGAGACCCCAAACTGTCTCACTGCAGGGAATGAATAATTTCTTTTGCTCCAAGGAATTGTCAGTGTATTGGGAAAAAAGGTAATGCATTGTGCTTGGAAGATGGTATCAGTTTCCAGTGAAGGGTTCATACCACTGGCTTTTTACTAATGGGAAGCTTTCACCCTCCTCAATACACATATACCACTGGTTTTTACTCATTTTGGGAAAAATCAGCTGAAAAACATCTTTAGCACAAGCTTGGGAGAGGAGGAAAAGCCATTTATGGAAAAATACACATTAAAAAGGCTGAAAATTTTCACCTTAGAGAATAACATCCTGTTTAAGGGCTTTAAGAAGATCATCCCAAGTGAGAGTTCAGAACCATGGCATGCAGGCTTTCTGCTACATCCAAGTCATTTAGAATCCCAGAATGGTTTGGGATGGGAGGGACCTTAAAGCCACTTCTTGATGAAAACCAAAATAAGCACAAAGCCCATCTTTTCAGGAAGAACAACGATCTGTGGATACAACTCCCCTCATTCCCACGAAGTGCTGGGAATCACTGACAGGTAAAGACCCCTTTGGCAATCCCTGCTCCAGGCACTGTGTCCCTGCTCCCAAGCAGCTTCAGGCACAATATCCCAGCTGAGGGGACGCCATCCCTTCTGCCAGCAGCCTGAGGACTCACCTGGCAGTTGTAGTCAGTGTCCAGCCCATCCCACAGACTCATGAACTGGGCTTTCATCATGGCTGTGGCCTCGTGGTCGGTGCTGGAGCGGTTCCGCAGGAAGGAATCTGTGCCAAAGGAGGGAAGCGGTCACTGCCAACCCAATTCCTCACACCTGGGCTCTTCTCTTAGCTCACAAATGCATTTCTAATCACCAGTGTAAGCAAACAACAAGTGCTGCTAAGGGTGAAAGCAGCAAAGTGGAGTCTCCCCCATTCCTAAACCCCCCTTTCAAAGGGCACTACACAAGCATGAACCCATCACAGGAGATTGCCTTACATCCTGTGCTCCAAATTTTCACCCTCCTGAATTCATGGAAAGCAGCCTCCCCTCCTGTTCTTCAGCCTTATGAAAAATAAGGCTTATGAAGCTTATTCCAGAGCTCTCCTAAAACCATATTTTACTTCCCTGACAGCAGAACCCCTGAAGTGTATTTGTTGCTGAGCTTCCTCATGAACCAAAAATAAGCAGAAACTTGTTTTACTTGTGAATTCCTCCACTACCACCAGGAAAAAAAACCCCATTGTTTTTCCTAATGTGCCACCAATTCCTTTACAATTCTATTTCTCTTACTGAGCCTTCACTCTTTCTAAGGAAAAGATGACAGCAAATCCATACATCACTGAACCTACAGTTCAATGTCACTCTGCTATAGCTCCTGATTAAAAAAAAGAGATTTTTACCTATTTCATCAATAAAAATGATGGATGGCTGGAGCTTTATGGCCAGGGAGAAGACAGCAGCAGCCAGTTTCTGGGATTCTCCGTACCATTTATCCGTCAGCGTCGAGGGCTGCAGGTTGATGAACCTACACCCGGCTTCCTTGGCCGTGGCTTTGGCAATCAGGGTTTTCCCACATCCAGGGGGGCCATAGAGAAGGACTCCTGCAAAATTCACAGTGGTAATGCTCTGCCAGGACAGCCCTGGAGGTGTCCAGGCTCGAGTTTGAGCCAGGTCTTAAAAGGTAAGAAACCAAACCAAGGAAAGGCTATTCCATCAAACCAGAGGTGTTAAGTCAGTCCCTATTAAATTACAGCTCAGACTAGCCAAAGACAGGAATGCTGAAGCAGAGAGGAGACATCTGAAAGATGACTGGTTTATTGTCCCTGCCCATGGCAACATCATCTTTAAGGTCCCTTCCAACCCAAACCACTCCATGATTCCATTTTATTCCATTCCCAGGACTATAAAGGTTACATTAAATTAACCCCTATTTATGTCCTGGCAGCACCAGGCAGGCCTTGTTTACAGCTGCTCTCAGTCCTGCTAATAAAACTTAGCACAGAGGAGTGAGGGAAGGAAAAATCCACCACATAACAGACCCACAGACATTTTAAACAAATTACCCACAATTAAACATGACATCTTCTATTATTTTTAAACTTGTCACAGTGCAAGAATTCACAGGAGTATTTGTCTAACACAGTTCTAAAGAAAACAATTTCAAGAGCAACATTCAGTCAAAAGAGCCCAAAGCACAGGGAATTATTAAGGTTTTTTCTCTGTTTATGTGAGAAAATGATGGACTTGATGTCTCACAAACATCATGACTCTGGAGCAGTGACTTCCTATTAACACCCAGCACAAGCCACTCATAAAACTGGGGAGCAGCCCGAGCTGGAAAGTTTGCTTTAAAAAGATAAATAATAAAAAAAATCATTTTTTTCCTTCAGCTTATTAGATCATGGCATTCATGTAATTTTCCAGACAGCTTCAGTTTGTGACTTACACAGAACATAGCCTGGAAAAACTAAAGCAGCTACCAAAGTGCTGCATTTTCCATGCCTTGGGACACAGGGCTGAGGTGGTCACAGATCCAAGCAGTAATTAAGAGCTCCAGAAATCAATATTCCAGGGAACAAAGCAGTAAATTTGGGTGTTTTGTCCAAGATTTTAGGTTTAAATTCTGCTTTTTTCCCTTTTTCAGTAACATACAACAAACATGGCTGTAGGGATTTCAGCAGAGTCCAACTTCTGTTTTACTGTGGAAAAGGAATCTGCCACCTGCCTCAGCACTGTGTAACCCAACTCCAGAGAGAATCAAGGGAGCTCCAGAGGAAAAGTGGGATGTCTGTCTTGCTGAATGACGGGGATTTCTAGGAGTGTCAAAGCTGTAGAGCAGAGTTAGAGCTCAACCCTGCCAAAGTACAACATGAGGTGTAAAGACAATAAAAATGACAATTTAGGCAGTTAGAAATGCAGGATACATGGATGATAATGGCTTGGAGTGATGGGAAGAGGGGAAATGGCTTCATGCTGACAGAAAGGAGGCTGGATGGGATATTGGGCAGGAATTGTTCCCTGGGAGGATGGGCAGGCCCTGGCACAGGGTGCCCAGAGCAGCTGTGGCTGCCCCTGGATCCCTGGCAGTGTCCAAGGCCAGGCTGGTTAGGGTTTGGAGCAGCCTGGGACAGTGGGAGGTGTCCCTGCCCATGGCATTGGATGGGCTTTAAGGTCCCTCCCAAGTAAAATCATTTCATGATTCTGTGATTAGTGCACAAAAATGGACCATCATAATCAAAACCCAGCTACTGCTTCATTGTTAAGACAAAACTTCTTCACCAAAGCAGGAGAAGAGGGAGGTTTCCCTGGGAGTGCCGTGCACTTTGACCTAACAACTCACTTCCTCTTCCCTTTCTGAGCAACTGCACCTTTTAAATTTTAAAAACCAAGGTATAAATCCATCACATCCTCTTCCTACCTTTTGGGGGCTGTAGGAGTCTGGAATTCTCAAACAAATACTTCTTCTTGATGGGCAAAATGACAGTGTCTTTCAAATCTGTGATGACATCATCTAAGCCTGCAATGTCACTCCAGGTGACCTGCAAGGGAAAAACAGTGTTGGGAGTGATCAGCATCCATCCTGCCAAGGAAAAGCACCCACCAGCTTCAAAGGAGTGCCTTGAAAATAAAAGAGAGAAGGGACTAGAACCCTCTGCTCTCTCTGATGCAGAGTTTTAGACCACAGGACTATTCCCTGTGTATTTCCACAGAGATGCAAATAATGTAATCCAGAGACAAAGGAGGATTTTGCAGGTCTGAGGAGCAGGGAAGGTGCTTACATGCATGCTGAGTGGGTCCACCAGGTGGGCAGCAATGCTCATCTCATACTCAGTCAGCTTGACATTCTTCACTCCTATCTGCTTCATCAGCTTTTCAGCCTGAGGGAAACCAAATATCAGGAAAATCAAGGGAAAGAAACAGAATCCTTCACTCAAACATCAGCTTTTTTAAAGAACTGCCATTTGTGGTTTGAAAAGCTTCTCCCTAAGAAGTGAAATCTTGTTTTAAGCAGAAGGTTCTGCTGTTTCCTAATGACTTTGCTGTCACTCACTTGAGTGAAACCAAGTCAGATGT
Organism: Phylloscopus whistleri; assembly: GCA_017589585.1. Taxonomy (NCBI): domain Eukaryota; kingdom Metazoa; phylum Chordata; class Aves; order Passeriformes; family Phylloscopidae; genus Phylloscopus; species Phylloscopus whistleri. The sequence continues at coordinate 1,775,675 of JADMLD010000043.1, forward strand.
CTCAATTCCCATCAAACAAAAGTTGGGGCCCTCACATGCCCAAACCCATAACTCCTCAGTTGTGACCTAAGAAACGACCAAAACAAACCTCAAAACACAGAGTGTGTCCCCCAAGCCCCCACAGCACTCAGAGAGATTCATGTATTTGTAAATTCCCAGAAGCCAGTCAATTCCTAGTATGTGCTCAGTGGGTTTTCCCTCATTTACAAGGAGAACTCATTGTGTCAACACACTTGCACCATTCAGTTTCTCTTTCTACTAAAACCTGCAATGAGCCCAACAAGGTTTTGGGACAGTGCAGCTTCTTAGATAACAGCTGGCACTGAACCCATTGGGAAAGCTGGTTGTCAACTACAAAGCTCATTACAGAAGGAAACCCACCCAACACAGATTTAGGTTGCTCAAAATCTGTGAAATTCTTGTCAGTCAGAAACCAAACAAAAAAAAAGCTGCCACATTTCCAATGCAAACCTTTAACTTTTGGTTCTGAAGGGCCCCTAAAGCTTTTCCAGAGTACCAATCATTCCAATTCAAGATCAGGAACGAGGCTTTTCATTTTTTCCCTCCCCTTTCCAAGGCATTTCGACTGCTGGTGGAGGTCTCTGCCACTTAGTTGCCAGAAATGCAAAGCTTTCAAGTTCTCTTTTAAGTTAAGAATTAAGTTATTAAGTTAAAACCTCTGCTCCAGGTTTTCAAAGGCAACCAAGAGACTGACGATTTAAGATGATTTAAGATGATTTAAGATGATTTATGATGGTTTAAGGCTGCTGCTGCTCAGCAAAGTTGTCAGAAGCAGAGAAGGCACCAGGCCCACAGACTTGCTGGAAATCAGAGCCAACAGCAGCCTCCAGACCAGCAGTTTGGCCACCACTTCGAGCTAGAAATTGTGATTTGTTATAAAATTGTCCTCTGTTACAAGCTGTAATTTGCTCTAAAACACAAGCCCTGAAAAGACCGACAGCTTAAACCCTGAGACCGACTCAAAAAAAACCTCCCACCTTCCTCAATGTCCCAGGGAAACACTGCAGAATGGAGCCCTACCTGCTTCTGGGCTTCCACCTTCTGCTTCCTGGTGGGGTCGATGGCATCCACCATCCACTTGATGGTGAAGTAGGTGACGGCCCCGAAGATGGTCAGGCGGAAGATCAGGCCCACCACCTCATTCCGGCTCAGGGGCCGCGAGAACGCCTCGGCGTGCACCATCCTCCCTCCAGGCCCTGAGGGGGGAAAGGGGAGCACAGGGAGGGACAGGAGGGAAAATCAGAGCTGGAAAAACACCTGCTTTGTGTTTAAATGATGTTTGATAAAAGCTGTTTGGCAGGGACTTCGGAGAAGTGCGTGGAGCGGTAGGATGAGGAGAAATGGCTTCGTGCTGACAGAGAAGAGGTTTGGAGGGGAGATTGGGAAGGAATTTCTCCCTGGGAGGGTGGGCAGGCCCTGGCACAGGGTGCCCAGAGCAGCTGTGGCTGCCCCTGGATCCCTGGAAGTGTCCAAGGCCAGGCTGGAGCAAGCTGGGATAGTCGCTGTCCTGGCAGCAGGAGGAAATCTAAGGTGCCTTCCAACCCAAACCATGCTGGGATTCTGTGCTCAGAGCAGGCACAAAGTTGACATTCCCATTGACACTGACATTTTGGGATTGCCATTGCCCCTGAATGGTGAATCCTGGGGCCAGGGAACTCCATGATTTAAGCAGAGGAAGTTGACAGGAAAGGCACCCAGCTGCCAGGTGAAGGTGCAATCAGCGACTCACATCTGATTAAAAGGAGGTTAAGAGCTGGAGCCTGCACCTGGCAGGATGTGTGGGGAGTTATTAATATCCCTGGAAACCTGAAAATGCTGGAAGTAGCACATAGCTATCCAGGGAAAAGCCTGACTGCTGCATGAGCCAAGCCCAGAGAGCACAGCCCCCTCAACCTTGTGAAAGTGAAAGGCACAGAGGAGAGACCTTTGCTAAAACATTGTGAAACTGACTTCTAAAATCAGGGCCCACTTCCTCCTCAGCTGCTGGGGGCATCTGCTTAAGACTCCCCAAACCACTCCTTGGGCACTGCCCCATTGTCCTGCTGCAAGAGCAAAACCAGCAGCAATTCCTCTGGCAGCTCCTGACACTCCCTGGCCACTCTCCAAACCAAGCTGGCAGCCAGGGCAACCCTGCAGCAGCCACAGCCAAATTCTCCCCGGATCCCCCTCCCCAGGGCAACCCTGCAGCAGCCACAGCCAAATTCTCCCCGGATCCCCCTCCCCAGGGCAACCCCGCAGCAGCCACAGCCAAATTCTCCCCGGATCCCCCTCCCCAGGCAACGCTGGAGCACCCACAGCCAAATTAGTCCTGGATGCGCTAAAGGATCTAAGGAAGTACTCGGGAGCTGGAGGATTTTGCGTGTCCTCGTCATCCTGACTTACCGAAATACAAGGGCTCTACAGGCAGTGAACAAGGAGAAAGCCTCCCCAAAACCCCGCGCAGAAACATCCTTCTTACGCAACCCTGAGCGCCAACCGAAAGGAAAAGCTTCAATACGAGAAAAATTGAAGCATAACCTCGCTGAGCCAAATCCTAAAAACACACAAACGCTAAAACCTGTAGGAGCTCGGCGTTTCTTTTCCCTGAGGCGAGGAGTTTTCACTCCGGGCCCGCTGCGGCTCCGCTCTCCCCGTACAGGCGAAAAGGGAAACCAAAAGCAGCAGCGGCGCTGGTTTCTATTCCGCTCCGAGGGCACACTGAGGCACTGCCGGGAAACCCCGGCCTGCCCCGGGCCCGGGGAGCCCCGCAGGGCCCGCCCCAGCGCGGGGATCCCCCCCGGTGCCGGGCAGCCCCGTCACGGCTGCCCCGGGCAGGGCCGGGCCGCGCCGCCCGTGACCTTCCCGCCGCCCGGCAGGTGCGGCGCGGCCGCCCCGCCGCTGTCCCGCCGGGTCACTCACCGTGCGGCGGCTCTCCGGAACTCCGGGACAGGGGGCGGGACGAGCAGCAGGAGGAGCAGGAGGAAGGAGAGGAGGAGAAAGAGCAGAAGGGAGAAGAGGAGCGAAAGCCGGCGGCAGCACCGAGGGCCCGGCAGAGGCGGCGGCGCGTCCGGCGCTTCCTCCGTCCGGGCGGCGCTCGCTGCCCCGCCCAAAAGGTTCCGGGCGGCGGCGCCCCGCGCGAAGGTTCCGCCGGCGGATGCGGGGCAGCGCCGGGCGCGGAGGGGCCGCGAGCGGCCGGGGCGAGCGGCAGCGGAACGGAGCGCTCGGCGCCGCTTCGGCCGCACCCCCCGGGGCCACGGCTCCCGCCTACAGCCTGGGATGACAACGGGAACTCCGCTCTATCCCCGCTGATACGCAAAATTCATAGAACGTAACATATACAACGTGTTAAGAGAAACATAAAATTATACATATAAGCATAAATATAAAAGAATACATTATATACACTTAGATAACATAATATAACAATATATAATATAATATAATATAATATAATATAATATAATATAATATAATATAATATAATATAATATAATATAATATAATATAATATAATATATATAATGTAATATTATATACTCTCTATATACATACTATGTATATCTATTATATACAATTCTATACATACAATATATAAAACATGCATACACATACACACACATTTTATATAGGTAGGTAGGCATGCAATTTATATATACGTATGTGTACATAAGCGATATAAAACATATCTAACGTATTTACAACGTGGACATAGTGAAAGGAGGATGCCCAGGAGAAAGGTGAAAGTGACAAGATCTCCCTAACAGCCGTAATTAACCCAAAGTTTTGGCCATTTCTCTTCAGCCCTTCTGCTCTCCAGCCAAGGATTTCCAGCGACGGGACAAGAGGAAATGGCCTCAGGCTGTGCCAGGGGAGGTTCAGGTGGGACATCAGCAGGAATTTCTGCAGGGAAGAAACGATTTCGATTTGATCAGGCAAGTCTTCCCTTTCATGCTGCTCCTGCAGGCTTTGATGGTAAAAAAGATTATAATCTTCTAGAGGATTTTGTTTTTCACTTCATGTGGACCATTGTGTTCGTTCATTCCCGGAGGAAAATATTTAGGGCCCTTCTGGTTTTCTTCCCACTCCTGAAAAAAAAGTGACATCTGTTTTGCTGCAATTAAGGGGAAATGCAAACACACACACACACAGAGGAGGAAAAGCAGCTCAAAACCTGCATTTTGTCACTGCTGTGCTGGCAACCTCTGAAGAAAATCCCATCGAGAAACACTTTTAAAAGATGTGGGGAAGTGCAATTTTTCAGAGGCCACCCCGGGTCGTGGCCATGCAGAAGGTGTGGATTGGATTGGGCTCCAATTTCTCCAAATATCAAGGGATTGTGATCAGGATTGTGATCAGGACTGTCACCGATTTTCCTCCCCAGAAAGCCCACGTGGGCTTTCCACTCATGGCTCCTGTGGAATGGACTGTCTGGAAAAGAAATGTACTGGGAATCATGGGGTTCTGCTGGGGGGAAAAGGTGTTTGTGGCAGCTCTGCCCCCAAACCCTTGGCATGCCTTGCACCATGGGGAGCAATTTCCACCTAAAGATAGTTCCAGAAGGTGGGAACACCAGTTAAAACTTGGACACAATGAGTTGGGATGCCTGGGAACCTCAATGCATCTCATTCCACCCCGTGCCATGGGCAGGGACACCTTCCACTATATCCCAGGCTGCTCCAGTCTGGCCTTGGACACTTCCAAGGGGCAGCCACAGTTCTGTCAGTTTTGGGTTTGCAGCTGGAGGAAAGGGGGAGTGTGGAAATCGAGGGGCCTCTGTGCCTGGGAGAGCACAAAGTGCTCTTTGAGGCCGGCGCTGGCACAAGGATACATGGATGCAGACCAATCCCAAATATATTTAGCCTGAAAACTAGGAGAAGGTTCTGGGAACAGCTTCGCAGTGGCAATAGTGGTGGCAAAACATCTCAAGATGCAACTTGATACCCTTCTGAAAGGAATAATGTAACAGGGCATTTGCAAAGGCTGGAGGCCGCAGCAGCCTGGGAAACCCCTCCACCCGATGTTCCACTTTATTCCGAGCCCTTAAAGGTCATTTTCCTACAAAACACCAATGCTGCTAATTCCCAAAAGGTTAGAGTGCAAAGAGCCTTGTACAATGGGGTTTATCCCCTAACGTTTCAAAGAATTATAAAGACTGATTTAGAGATTTATAGACAGGGCTTTCTCTCTGCCAGGATAATTGTGATCAGTGTGGGAAGGAGAATGGAGCGGGACAGAAAGCTCCATGGAAATACCGTGGCTGCTGGGCCAGACCTGGAGGGACTGTCACGTCCCTGTCCCCGAGCTTGGCTGCCCCGAGGACATCAGAAGGAATTTCTTCCTGGCCTGGGTGGTCAGGCATTGGCGGGGGCTGCCCAGGGAGTCCCCGTCCCTGGAGGTGTCCTAGGGAAGCCTGGACGTGGCACTCGGTGCTCTGCGCTGGTGACAAGGAGAGCATCGGGCACAGCTCGGACTCGATGATCCTGGGGGGGCTTTTCCAACCTCAATGATTCTGGGATTCCGAGGGTGGCAGCAGGTGGCCCAAACCCCCCCTCCCTCCGTGCCCCGGCGGCTGCAGGGGGCGACAGGCGCTCGCTCACCGCGGCTCCTCCGCTCCACGCCAGCCCCGCGGGGCGTGAGGGGAGGACGACGAGCCCCTTCAAGACGCCGGGCTGATCCCCCCGTTCCCTTTCCCCGCGGGGCCGCACCGAGCCCGTTCTTCCCCTTGCCTTCTCCCCGCCCAGCTGGGCCGAGGAAGGAGGAGAGGCGAGCGGGCGGCAGCCCCGGGGGCTCCGGGGGGCTCCGGGGGGCTCGGAGGCCCCAGCACCGCCCGGGCCCCTGGCGGCCCCTGACGGCCACTTCCGCCCGCGGGGGAGGTGCCGCCGCCAGCGCCCACGTGACCCAGCGCAGCACCACCGCCGCCGCCTCACTTTACCGTCCGTATCCCTCCGCTCGCTAGCCCCCCCATCCCCCGCTTCCTCCGGAGGCGAGGGGGGCCGGCGGGCGGAGGGGTGCGGACGGCGCGCGCAGTGCGATCCGGTCCCCCGGTCCCCCCGGTCCACCGCTTCTCCGCCTCTCCGGTGGCGGGGTGGGAGGGACTACTTTGTGTGTTGGCGGATGCGTCGCGTGGGCGTGGCGGCGCCGCCCGCCGTCCCTCTCGGAAGCCGCGGCCATGATGGGCGCCCCGCGCCGGCGAGCGCTGCGGGCCGGGGGATGAGCGCGGCCGTGCCGCCCTGAGGAGCCGCCGCCGGGAAGAGCCGAGGGAGCGACCGCCCGGCCCCCGGGGCGGGGAGCGGAGCGGGGCCGGGCCGGGGGCGCGCCCCGCGCCGCTGTCACCATTGCCGGGGCCCGGAGCGCCGCAGAGCTGCTCCCCCCGCCGCCGCCGCGCTCGCCCCAAACACGGCGGCGGCGGCGGCACCGCCCGCAGGGGCTCGGCGCGGCTCCCGACGCGCTCGGAGGAGGAGGAGGAGAAGGAGGAGGAGGAGGGAGCAGCAGCCGGTGCCGCCGCCGGGAGCCGGGCCCGCCCGGGGCTGAGCCGCCGGAGCATCAGCGCCCGGGGCCGCCCGGTGGTGCCTCGCGGCCGCCGCCCGGGCCCTGCGCGCTGCCCCGGAGCGGCCCCCGGCTGCCAGACATGACCGCCATCATCAAAGAGATCGTCAGCAGGAACAAAAGGCGATACCAGGAGGATGGCTTCGACCTGGACCTGACCTGTATCCTCCTCCCGCTCCTGCTCCCGCACGTCCCGCGATTGCATCAGACCCGCGCGGCGTTACCTAACGCGCTGCCCTGGGCCGCTCCGCCGCCGGGGCTCGCCCGGGCCGCCGCGCCCTCCCCCGCCGCCGCCTCGGCCGCCTTTTGTCCGGGCCCGGCAGATTAACGGGAGCTCCAGGATTAACGCCAGCGCTCCTTGCCGGCCGGCCCGCGGCCCCCCCGAGGCGCCGAGGGGCCGTGGCCCTCCCTCCCCCCGGCCCCGGAGCCCCTGCCCGCTCCGGAGCAGCCGCTTATCTCCGGCTCTGTTGGTTTTTGGGCTCACGCAGCAAATGCGCCCGACCCGCCGTGATTTGCGTCCACAGCCCTTTACTTATTTTTATTGTTATATTTTTTTTTTAAATTTAGTAACTCGTCTAGAATTGCGATTATAATCATGGCAGGCCTGTGGCTTTCCTCCGGTTGCTTCAGTCGAAGCCTGTGTCCTCTGCCCTGATTTCCAGCCCTCCGCTAAGGCAGAGCTGTATACCTTAGGATGCAGCAAGGCTCTCCATGACAAGAGGTGGCAATCGCTCCTTCCAAATTAAAAAAAAGCAAACAACCAAAACCCACCTTTTTTTTTTTTTTTTTTCCCCCGGTGAACTGCGCGAGGATGTGTCACAAACGAGAGCGCATCGGGTCTCATCGGGGAGGATTGTATAGAATACTTATTCCGGAATAAGTAATTAGCGTGCACTTACGGCTAATGAGGCAAAACCCGGTGTGTAGTTTTGGTGGCCTTTGGAACAGATGTGCTGCAGCGGCCTCAGGCAGATGTTTAGCTTGGAATGTCCTGCAGGGTTCATGGTGGGTAGGGGCTCTGCTGTGGGCAGGGTCTCGCTGCGTGGTGGGGAAAGATTGGTGCTGTGGGAAAGATTTTGGGGGAAGAACTTCGCTTAAAAGTTGGAAAAATGAGTATTGACAGTAGTGCACAGAACTGGGCTTCCCACTGTGGAGAGATGTTTCTGTTCTGCAACAGGATTAAGTGGAAATTTGTCGGGTTTTGGAGCAGTTACATTCAGGTCTGAGCAAGTGCTCCAAATAAATCCAGGTTTTGAGCAGGATCAAAGTTGATAAAAGCTGTAACTAGTACAGAGCTCTTGCTTTTGCACTGAGCCTTGGGCCTAAAATTTTGGTGGCTTTAAAACAACCTGAAAGGTTCTGGACTTTAGCCAGTGGCTGCTTAGCTTTTAGTTAAAAATCCAGCAGCTCTGGTCCATTATTCCTGTGTTATGTTTGTGATAAAAATACTTTCAGGCCTGGATTTTTAGGTGCTTTCGCTTGGTGATTTTGTTGGCTGTTGGGGTTACAGGAAGAGTTAGGTGGTGGCAGAACTAAAAGGTTTTGCCTTCACAGTTGAACAGTGTGGTGTTTCAGGTATCTTTGCCCAGGTGTGCCCTTGCTAGGGAGAGATATTTTGACTCAAACACATCTTTTTAACTGGTCATGTGCTCCTAGCAAGAAAATCAGTGAATGCTAAACCTCGACTTTCTTGCTCAGGGTTGCCTGATGATGTGTCAAATGGAACTGATTGCTTATTTTTAATTTTTATTCTGAGAATTTTGTGTTAAAAACCCAGGTGATTACACTGGGCTTAGGCTGGTGTTTCTAAAAGGAGCAGCTGGCTGCAGTTCTGCCATGAAATTTATGGAAAAAGATGGTATGGTTTCTTTAATGATTAAAAAAATATAGGAAGAAGTGGGGTTTTTTTTTGTAGCCACACATTTTGAACAGATAATTAATGAATGAAGACTTCTGCCTGTGCAGTGCTTTGCTTGAAGGCTGAAGTTGCTGCAGAAGTGAAAGTTGAATTTTTTTAATCACTTTGTGCAGGCTTCTTTTTGCAGGGCTCCGATGGAATTGTCGCTCACCATTCCTGGCAGCTGGGAAATAACCCATTTATTCCTTACACACATGGCCATGGATTTAGCTCTCCATCCATGTGATATTAAAGGGAAAAAAAGAGAAAACGTGAAGCCCAAGTGAGCTGTTCAGCAAGGCATGGCAGGAGGACCAGGTGTAAGAGATGCCTGGTTAGTTCAGGGTAGCTGCCTCTGTCCAGCTGAAAGGGAAAGGCAGCCAGGAGCTGGGCAGCCCAGTGAGTTGGGCATTTGGCTGGGATATGGGAAATGGAGGTCTGGGTTCCTCCTGCAGCTCCAGAACACTCAGCAGCTGGTGCTCACCTGGGCTGTGGGAGCTGGAGAGTGAGAAGGAATTGCAGTGAGTCCAGGTGAGGTGCCTGTGTTCTGTGCTCTGCCCTTTCTCCTTTCCTTCTCCGAGAGAGGTTTCCTGTCTGGGTGTCCGTGTGGCCAGAGACTTGGGGGCATGGATATTATCCAAAGGCCTTGCAGGAGCTCCTGGGTGCCAGAGGCAGGCTGGGTGAGGTGCTGGAGTGCCAAAGTCCTCGGCTGGGCTGTGTCAGATCCTTTTAAAAGTGATCTTGATGTATGTGCAGTACGGGACATTGTGCTTGGAACTCTCAGTTCCTGAGGAGTTGGTTAAGAATCCTTGTGTGTCTAATGTGGGATTTCAGCAAAGGGAGATAGCATCTCCCCAAAATCAGTGCAGAGTATGAAAATGGGCCTGTGTGCCTTTAAAAACCACACTGCTACTGCTTTTCATCTAATCAGATGTTCTCTCTGAGCAGTCTTTATGCACATCTTGGAAAAAAAAATTCAACTTAGAAGAAGAAAGGGTCTTAAAGGCAGAGACATTGAATCAGCTGTTTAATATTTCAGATATTTCTTTCTGGTTTATCTGGGTTTCTAATTAATTTCTGCAGTACTGGATACTTCTTGGTGCACATGGGTGAGAAGGAGAGTTTGGGTTCATGCCTTTCTTCTCTAGTGGTTGCATTTCTTGATGCTGCAAGCACCAGAATGTTTTCTGAGGCACTCGGTGTGTTATTTCTGAAATTGTGCAGCTTGGTGATGCCCCTTTTACTGCAGGGAACGGCAGAGAGAAAACACTCCCATGCAGCAGTGCACGGATTGCCTGTGTCTTAAGAGCTCTGTGTGTAACTGAGTTCAGCAAGTGGGGAAAAAAATCGTGGAACTGCTTCTTGTGGCCGTCCTAGCTCGGGTTAAACTTTGTCTCGTGTCCTCAGGCCTTGTGGTAGGGGTGAAAACGGGCAGCTAGGCTGAGCCCAGGGCTTGACAGAAGCATGTGGAGCTCGTGACCTACATAGTGGTACAAACTGCAGCAACGTTCAGGCGAGATGAGATGTTGGGTGCAGTTTACACGTCTCACACGTCGTTTGTCTCGTGGAATGAAAGGCAGGGAACGCTGAAATTGCAGGAGGAAGCTGCTTAGAATCTCTTACTGCTTTATGCTATTTGCAGTCCTAAAGCTCTTTGCATTTTTAATGAAATTTTAAATTATGGGACTTGACTCAAAATGGCTCAGCTTCCAGGAAAAAAAAAAAGCGAATTGGTGGCATGAGGTCCATACCGTGTTTAAAAATAGAGCCCGAGCTGGAAATGCCATTTGTTTAAAAGACTTGGTCTCATTTTAAAATTGAAGTTTGTTAGAGGTTTTGTAACGAGTTTGTCTTGCACACAAGCACAGGGAGGGCTTAGAAGAAACTAGAAGAGACCAACTGGCAATGCATTTTATTGGTGGGAAAGTATTTCTTTGTTCTGAAGTAAACCATGTTACTTAGCAGTGTTTAGAGCCTGACAGACTCATTTTGCTCCTGGAGCCTGGGATGATGTTGGGTTTTGGACAAGATTAGTGCCAGTTTTGCTCTAAATTCATCTCAGAAGTCTGGTTGCATAGACAGCACTCCAGCAGCCCTGCTGGCTGGGGACTCATCAGAGTTTCAGTTCCCTGCTTGTTACAGGATGTGTTTGATCCCAGCAAGATTGCTCTTTCTGCACTTAGCAAGGAGGAAGGGTTTTGACCTGTTCAGACAGAGAAGGCAAGGTGGTGATTGCTGCAAATGTGTTCCTGCATTTTCTCTTCTGAGGTTAGATGTGGGCTAGGTCATTTGCTGTTCCTCACAACCCAGCAAACCCCAAACCCTGTGGCATACTGCCATGGTTGTGTGGATAGGGATGTTGGACAGCTGAAGCCTTCAAACCCCACACTCCAGCAGGTGCTGTGTGGTGAATCCCATCCAGTCACCCAGGCCCTTCCTGCCCTGCTTTTTCAGCACAGTTGTTCAGAAAGAGACTTAGAGGAAGCCCTCACAAATTACAGCTTGTCTCTTTGCGCTCGTTTAAATGTAGTGCAGGACTCTTAGGCAAGTGCTTCAGCTTGGATCATCAGAAATTTTCAGTGCATGTGGAGACTGTTTGCACAAGCTAAACTCCAGATTAAAAAATACCTGCCTGTGCACACTTTGAAGCGGACAGAAGCTGCTGAAGTGGTGGCTGTGTGTTCTTCTCAAGGTGGGCAGAGGAATGAGTGCACCCTGCATAGTATCTCTTACATGGTGACCTCTTAGAAAAAACCCAGCCAAAGTGATTAATGATTGGAGCCTGGTTTTAAGCTCAGTTAAGTGTGTGAAGTCTTCAGAACATCTAGAGCTTTACTGTCGAAGGTGATGAGGGTAATACTGAATCAAGTGCCAGCTTTGCTAGGACCAGCACTGGGTCTGAGTGTTCCTTTTTTAAGGAAAAATCTAACTTTCCTCTTACTTACACTGAGACCAATGAGGTGTTGGCACTTGAGGAGTTACTTTGTGGGGTTTGCTCCGTGAGGACAGTTCTGTCACCGTTGAGGAGTTGTGAAAATCCCACCCCACAGTACTCTGTGGTTGGCTGGCCAGCACCAACACTGGGTCCAGCTGGAGTCTTGGAGGGTGGTGAATTTTGGAAATGCATCTTTCTAGGAATCTGTGCTAGTCAGGAAGGCCTTTCTGTCCACAGGATCATTCCATCTGCCTTCCACTGACCTGGGAGAGGATGTAGCCTTGAGTGTGGAGCTTATGCAACACTGGAACTGCTGTTGCTGCTGCAGTGTGATACATGCACAGAGATTAGCTGGCTCTTGAGGACTGCTAGACTGGGGCTGGCAGATTTCTTTGGGACACAATTCCTGTTGCTACTCAGTGCTACACTTTAAGACACCAAGAAGAAGCTTGTTTGTCTTACCGAAGTGTTCTGGAGCATGGTGACTGCTGTAGAGACAGTAAGTATTGATGTCTTAAAACACTGTGTAGAGGAGTATCCCAGAAGAGAGGTGGCTGTATTTTCCATTCTCTTCTTTCTAGGTTGGTTTGGACACCTAAGTCCTCTTTGCTGTGGAAGCAACTGATGTAATTTATTCAGTAATAATATGGCTGAAAGAATGTTGTGTTAAGACCCCCCTGTGCTAAAAAGCATAAAGCCAAAACTAAACTTCAGGGAGTACAAATGCAAAGTTGAAATTTTAAATGTAAAGCTTCTGTCTACCAAGTTTTTGCTGGTTGTGAATTGCTGAATAGTTCCTTAAATTAAATTATATTTTTAATGGATTAATGTTGTTGCCATATTAATGCTGCATAAGCTGACAAATTATACCCTGGTACCTTAGCCAGAGTCTTCCCCTACAACAGGTTTAAACATGAAAATGGTTGTTGTATAACGATTTAAAAGCCAATTGTTGTGTTCTGACAAACTGGAAGAGAAGGGAGGGAATAGGCAGCTGAGCTGTCAAATCCCTTAATTACATTAGAGACCAAAGATACTGTCATTACTCATAACTAACTCCCTTCCAAAGCCCAGCTCCTTTCTAGTTTGGAGCAACTCAGAGCTCTGTGATTTTTATTAATTTACTGTGCTTAATACAAGGTGGATGTTGAAGGTTAATTTATTGCATGGCTTTTTTTTTTTGGTGGGGGGGAATATAGGATATAGCCTGGAGTTGTGTACAGTAGTTCCTGGATATGCCCTGTGCCTCATCCTAAATCCTGGGGGAGCTGTGGGCTCCTTTGATTTGGCTCTTGGGTGAAGGTTTTTTGGGATTAAAGCTATGCAAGTTTGTGCTTTCCTGTGAGTTACTGGCATGGTGATTTCTGGGCTGTAAGAAGAGAATTTATTTGGAAATGTGTTGCCCTGTAGAGCAGGATGTCTTCTGAAACGTGGATTATTTGTGGGTGGTTGACTGTTTTGGGTACTGTTAGTTTTTGGATGTGTCTGAGGCCCAGGTTGATATTTCAGATGTAAACAAACCCTTGTTACAGTTTCTAATTCAAGCCAGCATCCTCTTTGCTCCTGTCGTCATCTCCCTCCCTTGCTGTCTTGCCTGTGAGGCCCTGGAAAAAGAAAAAAAGGCATTTTCGTAGAATGGAAGTAAATAATTGTGCAATTAGGCCCTGTATCATGCTGCATAAATCTAGGTTATCTTAATAACGATTCTTAGGCAATGTAGCTCAAGTGGTGGCTCTGTGATTCAAATGGTAATTGACTGTGCAGCTAAAAAAATTAAACTCAACTGCTCTGTGTTTGGGATGATGACTATTGCAAAAGCTGGCATTGTTCCCTTTAAAGATGAACTCCCAGCTCCACAGCTCCAGCGTGCAGCAGTGCAGAAAAACTGCTTAATATCCAGTTTTTTGTAGTGAAGTGCTTAAGAAACGTCTTTATAAACTTAATTCTGTCTTTGTAGAGCTGTAGTATAATAGCTTTTAATTGCATGATTAATTTTCGTAGAGGCCTCTGCTTAATTCATTGCATTGCCTGGGTATTTATCTGGGCTACAACTGAAGAGTTGTGTATTTTCTATTCTTTCATTTCACATGTGGGTGAGTTAGAGAAGTAATGTCCTTTTTTATGCTAACATTTAGAGGAGGGAAACACCAGATCTCATTCGGAAAAATTATCTACTTGGGGCTTGTTGTTTGAGGAATGGTTTATTAGAATGGCCTTGTGTCTTGTTTTGCCACTCACCTTTATCTTCTTTTGATCCACCCCCCACACATTAAGGTTTGCTAAATCCATACAAACCATAATTTTTGTAGTTTCTGTTCTGTGAAGGTTTTTAGCGTGCTGTCTTTGTCCGCCGATAGCTATTTTAAATTCCCTTGTCTCTGAAAGTTTTGGATGTTCTTTCAGGCTTGCAAAAAAGTTGAGTCTGAGCCATTTTTCACTTCCTGTCAGTAAATATCAAAGTAGTGACTCTTCTGCGCTGGCTCCTCTTTACTGAATAAAATTCCTGTGTTTTTCTGGGGATGTTTGAGGTTAGGACATGCTTAAGTCCACAGTGGTGGTTCAGGGAGATCCTGCAAGGTGGGGTAGTGTGCTGGGAACACACTGTGATGTCTCATAGCTCTGTTCGAAAGAGCTCATGCTGAGTTGGTGGTTAAAACAGGTCAGTTTGGCACTGAAAAACTTAGATTGGGATGTGGCAGTCCAGCTTCTCACAGCATTGGTTCCTCTGGAGAGGGTCTGCTCAGTCCCTGTCTTGCCTCATGTGCACACCTGGATGTGGCACCTGATGCTCTGGTTTGAGTGACAGGGTGGGAATGAGTCACAGGTTGGATTTGATGATCCCAGAGGATTTTCCAACCTCAGTGATCCTGGGATTCTGCAAAGCTGTCCTTGGGCCACCATGTGTTGTTGCAGCTTGTTGGGATGCCAGGCCGGCTATGGAAAGATGGGATGTGGCCTCTTCCAAAATGTCAGCAGAAACAAAAGAACTTTCTTTACTGGACCCCTGCATCTTTTCCCCTGGAAATCTGTTGGGATTGTAGGTCTGGATTTGGGGTTGAGTTAGGGAGTTGAGGCCCAATCTCTGCCTTCGCAGCTGAAGAGTTCTGTCAAACTTGGTATCAATAATACAGAGTCTGATGCATCATTTGTTATGTTCCCATTTGTTCTTAGCTCTTTCTGAATGGGAAGGGCAGCTTTTCTGTGTGATATAGAGGGGTTTCGTGAGTTGGAAGGGATTCAGAAGGATCGTCAAAGTCCAGCTCCTGGCCTTGCAGGGGACACCCCAACAATCCCACTCTGTGCCTAAAAGCATTGTCCAAACACTTCTCACAGCTCTGTACAAGAGCTCATGTTTCCTTTACTCTCTGCATGCTTTTGTATCTTTATTTATGATTCCAGACCATTTTGAAATGGAAGTTCCATGTGCCTTTTTCCCAGCCTTTGTCAGTACAAGCTCTCTAGAGCAGCCATCATCTTTCATGCCTTTTTCACCATTTTTTCTTTTTATGTTCCGAGGTCTGTGGGTTTTGTCCCCAATCTTTATGTGACCCCACTAGCTCTTGAGCAAAGCCTGGGAGTTCCTGGACACATTTCCTACACCTCACAGATGAAGGGAGAGACTCTTGCTCTGGGATGACTTCCCAAATGCAATATAATAAGCAGCTCCAGAAGTGAGCTGTGGGTGTAGACAGCCTGGCATCTTCCGATTTATTTCTTTATGCTCTGGGAATTTGAGTTCCCCTCCGGACCTGTCAGCCCCATGACCTCATGTGGACTGGTTTGCCTCCTGGATATGAAGGAGTTGCGTTTATTCCTTATCTAGGTTGTTGTATTTAGATTGCAGACTGAAAGCTTAAAAGACTAAAAAATGGCAGGGGGAAGAGTCCTTGTTGGGATATGGAGCATCAAGGGGTTAAATGCATTTCTTCTAAATGATAAAATGCTTCAGCCACATCTGAGTTGGTCCCTTTGCTTGTTCTTTAAGGCACAGATGGTAGAGTTGACAAGTGCAGCTGGCTGGCTACAAGGAATCCTCCTTTGCTCTGAAGAACTTTCTTCCTGTTCATTTCCTCTATACTTCCTGATGATACAGGCTCATAGAAAAATACTAAACGTACTTTGCATTTCGTGCTGGCTAATGGAAATGCTGCCTGTTAAATAAAGAAGGCACTCATGGGTACAGCTTAAACAGCATGTATGTCAGGAAAGTCTTCTAGATTTGTCTGCGTATATTTTCCTATGTCATTTTTTTTTGTTGTTGTTGGGATGCTGGGATGCTGTCAAGCAAATGGCACTAATAAGAGCTTGGCCATTTGTCAGGGCTCTTAAATCTGTTTGAGGATGGAGTGTGGACACTTCTTGTAACACTCCCCCTGTAGCTCCAGGCTGTCAAGCTGTTGAACAGTTAGAACAGTGCTGGGTTTTTTTTTCTTCCTTGCTGTTGTACTGTGGACTTGTTTAAGCTGGAGTTAAAGGGCTGGAGGTCACCAGGCGAACATTTCGTCGCTGGCAGGCCCAGCTGCGCCGCCAGACCGCCTCACACGGCTCCTGCAGCCAGAGTGCCTGAAAACTGCAGGCAAATTCAGACAACAAAGCAACTTTGGGAGACTTCAAAGCCACGCTGTGCCTCTGCTCCCGGGCTCTGCTGTCAAACGGGACTTGGCAGTGACAGCTTGGCCAGCCCGCGCTGCGGCTGGGTCCCCTCGCAGGCAGGAGGGTGAGGGGTGACACGGAGCAGAGCTGGCAGCAGATGAGGGATGGGCTGGTGGGGAGCACATTAAAGCAAGGCCAAACCTCCCCTGCCCGAACTGGAAGTGAAAATTAGCATTCCTGGCAGTTGTGAAGCTTTTTTCAGGCTGTAGATTCCCCAGTTCTTTGTTAAAGGAAACTCCTGTTTGGGAGCTGGAAGCTGAGGGTTGGCAGAAATGAACTGTTGTTGTTTCATTTGCAGGTGTCAGGTTCAGGGTGTATAGTAAGGTTTTTAGCTCCAGAATACAACTTAAACAGTCCCATCATTCACAGCTTCAGGAACACTCAGCTTCTTTGAAATTTCCTTTCTGAAGAAGGATGAAATCTAATCCTTGCTAGGTCTTCCTGAAGCCTTTGATTCACAGAATCCCAAAATGGTTTGGGCTGGAAGGAACCCGAAAGCTCATCCAGTACCACCCACTGCCATGGGCAGGGACACCTTCCATGATGCCAGGTCTCTCCAAGCCCTTTCCCTCCTGACCTTGGACATTCCAGGGATCCAGGGGCAGCCACAGCTTATCTGGGCAGCCTCTGCCAGGGCCTCCCCACCTTCCCAGGGAAGGATTTCTTCCCAATATCCAATATAAACCTACTGTCTGTCAGTGGGAACCCATTCTCCTTTTGTTCTAGGCCCTTGTAAATAGTATTTGTAAAATTGCAAAGGACTATGAGTTTCAAAGTTCTTTTTCATTTGTGTTTTGATGTAAAACCTGTCTCAGTGTTGGGTTTAAGAAGTAAGGCTGTGTGTGAATTCCGAAGCACTGCATGCTCTGGCCTGCCTATAAAATAGGAGATGAGGTAATTTGGTGTCTGTTTTCCTGTTATAGCCACCTTAATGAGTGGAGTGAGGATCAGGGGTTAAATACTTGGAAATACAGAACTTCATAAAATCACTCAGACATTCTAATGATGTTATAGTTACTAATTGACAATGTTGATCATTGCAGGAAAAGCTGCAGCTGTTGGTTTTTGCAGCTTCCTTGTGACTGTTTAAGAATTAAGAATTAGTAAATATTTTGCTATGCTTTTTTGGCCACCTTCCATTATTAGGAAAAAGTCTGAATTTGTGAGCAAAATCAGTTACAGGATCAACATGAGTAATTTACTTTTATATCTCCATGTATGTAAAAAACTTGCAAGTGTATACTGCATATTCTTTAATTTGGTCTTGGCATAATGTGAATATATAGACAGCTATTTTTGAAAGTGATTATAACAGCTGATTTGCATAATGATCCAGGATTTTTCTCATAGCAACTGGAAAGACTGTCATCTTCAGCAATGTGGGAATGATTTCAGGCTTTAAGGAGAGTGTTTTGTTCAATCTGTGAGCAGCATTAGAGCAAAGGCATTTCTGAAGTGGCACATGGATTGTCTGCATTGGTCTGGTTTCAGTATTGACGAAGCATCATTGTGGCATTGGGTGATTTAGCAGATAATTGGATGTTGTGATTTTAAGGTTCCTTGGGCACAGCACAGTGTTGTCTTGGCTCCTTTGGAAGTGGAGTTCTGTAGTTGGTGATGAGAACTGGAGTGGAGGACGGTGTTCTGGTGTTCTGCCTTGTGTGTCATGGGGCCCCAGAACACAGAAAAGATGTAAAGCTGCCAGAGAGTGTCCAAAGGAAGGACATGGGGATGGGGAAGGGGCTGCAGGGGCTGCATGAGGAGCAGCTGGGGCACTGGGTTTGTTCAGCTGGAGGAGACTGAGGTCAGACCTCACCAAGGGCTGCAGCTCCAAACTCTGCTCCCTGTGACAGGGACAGCAGCCAGGGAAGGGCTGGAGCTGTGCCAGGAGGGTTTAGGGTGGAGATCAGGGAAAGGTTCTTCCCCCAGAGGGTGCTGGCACTGCCCAGGCTCCCCAGGGAATGGGCACGGCCCCGAGGCTGCCAGAGCTCCAGGAGAGCTTGGACAGCGCTGCCAGGGATGCCCAGGGTGGGGTTGTTGGGGTGCCTGGGCAGGAACAGGGGCTGGACTGGGTGATCCTTGGGGATCTCTTCCAGCTTATGATCATGAGTCTGTCCATGGTAGTTTTTTTTTTATTATCAGCACTAACTAAAATCCCAGCTTCCATGTTTACAAGGCTGAGAAAGGAATGAGTACTTTAAAAACTGTTAGAACCATTTTTGGGAATGAGTATCTTAGGAAAGAGCTACTTTGGCAAAATGTGGTGGGGTTTATTTTATGCTGTTTAGAAAGCCCATTTCAAATCCTTGTGGATCCTTGTGGGTTCCTTCCAACTCGGCATATCCTATGATCCTATGAAATTTTGGTATTTACACCACTTTGGTTTACTTTGTTTTTGCATGTGTTGAACAGCCTCAGTAAATGACTGAGGCTTTTTCCATTTTTGTTTTCCTGTCTTAAAAAAGAAAAAAAGGCATGGAATTGATAATGAGTTTGTTGCACATTTTAAATGATCAGTTCTCCCAGATTTCTAAAATTAGCAGTATGATTACCAATTTCATGATGACTCAGAGTTCTTCCTTTGAATGGAAGCCCAGCTTCCCAAGCTCCTGTGTAAGAAATCTCCTCTTGGTAGTGAATATCTTAATTTCATCTTTGGAAATTGATGTTAAATGAAGTGAGGTGTGGAAAGGGGTGTCTGAACTGTTGAGTGTGGCTGGTGAGAGCAGAGCCTGCTGAAGGTGATGCTCAGTGGATGGTTGCTCCTGAACTGGTCCTTGCAGTGATCAGGGGCTGTCCCTGTCCATGAAGAGGAGTTTCATTCCCCAGCATGGGGATAAAAACAGGCTGGGAGGGATGCAGGAGCTGCCATCCCCATCACTTGCTGCAGATCTTGGGGTATCTTTTCAAGGATGGGTGGAAGAAGTTGGTTTTATGACAACTTTTCCATTTAAGTGATGAAACTTCTATTTCTGCTCAGAGATTTAATTCATCTGTGCAAATGGCAGCACCACTTCAATTCTGCTCTTCCATCTTAGTGCTCCCTACAGCGAAGACATTCTTTAGTTGTTTGACCCACCACAAGAGCTTCAAAGCAACACATCAAAGCTGCCAGAGCTCCAGGAGCATTTGGACAGTGCTCTCAGGGATGCACAGGGTGGGATTGTTGGGGTGTCTGTGCAGGGCTGTGGGTTGGACTGGATGGTCCCTGTGGGTCCCTGCCAGCTCGGGATATTTGATGGTTCTGTGTCTCTTCACCGTGCTGTCAGGAGCATGGATTGAAAAGACCCAAATTCTCTTTCTCAGGAGTAAGAATGGGTTTGTCATTGCTGCTCTGTGCTTTCTTTAGGAGCAGATGGAGCCTGGTGCCTGGAAGGGCGTCACTGGGGCCGTGTCCTTTGGCACCAGCCCTGTGCAGACACCAGGGTGAGTCAGCAGTGGCTGTGAACTGCATTCCAGTCTAATGCTTTGAGATAATCACTGAGGTGCTTCAGGAGGATTATATTTAGGTGGGGGAGACATTGGCTTGCCTGTGTAAAAAAATAATGATGTTTTTCTAAAAACAACCTTTCCTCCCCATTAGGCTCATTGTTGGATATTTAATTTTGAGCAACACTTGGGTTTCTATGCTGTCAGGTTGCAAAGCCCCAGAGCACACAAAATACTTTTAGTGAACCAGCATCACAGGCTCACAGAATAATTGGGGTTGGAAGGGACCTCTGGAGATCATCCAGTCCAACCCCCAGCCAGGAGAGGGTCACCTGGAGCAGGTGACACAGGAGCACTTCCAGGTGTGCTTGGAATGAATCCAGAGAGGGAGAGACTCAACACCCTCCCTGGGCAGCTGTTCCAGTGCTCTGTTACCCTCCAGGGAAGTTGTTCTTCCTCACATCGAGGTGGCCTCACTAAATAGATTGATATTTCTCCCCCACACACCCCATTTGAAGTATTTTTTCATTGTCTTTCCTTACTGGCATATTGGGGAACACCTTTTACAATTCCCACCTTTGATTTAAAACGTAAAGGTAATTGTAAGGGTCACAGAATCACGGAGTGGTTTAAGGCACCCATCCAGTGCCACCCTGTGCCATGGGCAGGGACACCTTCCACCATCCCAGGGTGCTCCAAGCCCTGTCCTGCCTGGCCTGGGGCACTGCCAGGGGCGGTGCATGGATCAGCTGAAGGTTCCCAGTGATTCCTGGCTGACAGACAAGGTGGTGATCAGTCAGAGGCTGGACTCTTGATCCTAGAGGGCTTTCCCAAGGCTGGTGGATGCTGTCAGGCAGTCCTGCAGCAGTTTGGGAGCAGGAATGGCTGCGAGCTGTGCCTGCACCCCCGTGCATTGCCCTTGAGCGAGGGAGGGGAGCAGGGAGAGCCGGGAGCCAAGCGGGAATCGCGCTTCCAACAGCCTGGGAGTGCCCCGCTTATTTTGGAACTTTTTATCTCCCTGTGCCTGCGTGTTTGGAGGCTTTGGTGTTTGGAGCAGTGTGTGAGCAGGCTGGGAACGCTGCTAAGATGTTCTGTTCCCTTGGCTGGGGGGTGTGTCTGCCTCGCTTCCATCTTGCACCAGCTGGGAGTCCTGGAAAGTATCTCCTGTCTCAGCCCCTCTGAGAGGAGAAGCATCTGAACATCAACCACAGGCTGCAGCGTCTGAAAAAACAATGTGAGCAAGTCGCTCACAATCCGGTGAAGTTTGGGCTTCTGTCCCACAGCTGATACTGTAGCTGGAACCGAGTTTGGTTTTGATGTGTCAAAATGAAATTGTTTTCCCTCTGTTGCCAGCATGAGGCCTTGTCTTCTAGGAGAAGTGCTGTGGAAAGCAGACTGATGTGCTGGATTATTTTGCTGTGGTGATTTATAGTTTGTGTAGCCCTGTTGCTCAGAGCAGGATGCATGAGGATGGGCTTTGGAGGGTAAATGCTGGAACTGGGAGTAGGGAGGAGTCAGGCTGAAATTGGGAAGGAGGAGGGAGTGATGGGGTGTATTAGTCAGGTAATTCACAGTTAATACAGAACCAGTTTCTTCTGCTTATGGCAAGGAATAACTGCTAAAACAGTGAAGACATTGCTAATTATATAGCACCTTTTGTTAATTAAAGAGGTGTGAACTGCTTGCTGAGTAAAATAGATCAGAGGGAAATTCAAAGTTTGTGATTTGAGGTTATCCCAAGCTCTGTAAGTTAAGCACTTTAATGTTTGAGGGGCTTTTTTTTCCCCGAAAATGTGTTTTTTAGTGTTTGGGCAAGTACAGAATAAACTGAAAACCAGACACAAACCTGTTTCAGTGTCTGTATTTAAAGCAGGCACAAATATTTATTTGGCTTACTCCAAAGCTTTTTCATATTTTTCTCTTTGTCTGTACAAATCATCTGTTGAATGGCCCAAGCAGACCAATGTCTATTAATACTTGGATTACAACAGAGTAAATGTTATTTTTTTTTTTTCAAGAGTACAAAACATTATTTCCGTGTATTCAGTTCCTAATGTTTTTCTGAAGCCTTGCAGTTAATGGTGTCAATGCAGAACTTGATCTGTGCTGCTCTGAGGACTTGTGGGAATTTTGCAAGGGTGGAGTAAAGTAGTTTGTGTCCTACTTCAGGCTTTTCTTCGTGTACAAGTAACTGGAATTTTAATATCTTGGAAGCTGATGCAGTGTCTCCCATTCTGATGTGATCATTCTTTGGAGCTTTGGTATATTTTGACCATGAAAACAAAAATGAGTCTGAAAAGGGTGGTATAATTTAGGTTGAGAGGGCCCTCTGGAAATCACCTCCTCCAGCCCCCCTTTTTAAAGCAGGGCCAACTTCAAACATATCATGCTTTGTTCTTGCTCCTTCTAAAATTAGTTTGAGGAGGAGTATGTTAATGTGGCAGGGTATGGGCTGTTTTGAGCTGCTGCTTTCATTTCTGGTTCGCTTTTCAGCTGAGCTTTTTCACTACATTATCATTTCTAATAATGTTTTAAACTTGGGAGGACTTTCTTTTCTGGAACGGTGTTTAAAAAGAAATCCATATATTATTTAACCACAGGGAAAATAAATACCAGTAATTTTCTAGCACTTGTGAGTTCTTTGCTACATCAACTCTAAATGTAAACTTAAAATTTTCTTATTTGCCGTTTTTCCTTAGCATTGATTTGTTTGGCTAAGAGGTACTTTCCTTGAATTGTTTTATCCTGGGTTGCTTTTGGCAAGTGAATTGCAGGTAGTTCAGAATAAGAAATGAGAATATTTGTTCAGAAGTGGGTAATTGTTGGGTTTTTTTTGATAAGCAAGGTATATAATCCTTTTCATTTCTGCACATTCCCACCTATTGCATGCAGTCTGTTGAGTTGTTGCTCTGATTTGGGTACAGCTACACGTTTGATTAATATCCATTTAATGCTTTTGTAGACATTTCCCATGCTTTATAAGTATTTCCATAACTTGCATATTCAGATATTTATCCAAACATAATTGCTATGGGCTTTCCTGCGGAGAGGCTTGAAGGAGTGTACCGGAACAACATCGATGATGTAGTAAGGTAAGGCTTTATTTTTCTTCTCCTTAACTTATAAAACTTTGAATAACCTTTCCTACACTCATTTTTGTCCTGCTGAGGAAAGGCTGTGTGTCCTGACTCGTAGAAATGCTGAGATTTTTTGCACCTTGTAGATGTTGCCTTAATAGCTTTCCTGAAAAATGTTGGAAACAACAAAAAAATGACCAAGCTGCTGTTCTGGGTTGTTCTCAAATGCATATAATCTGCTTTTTTGGTGTGAAAAATTGACTTCAGTAGGTTGTGTTTGAATAAAAAAAAAGGTTATTTACTTATAGAAAAACATCAGTCCGTGCCTTTCTTCAGTGTCAAGTTTCCTCAGGTGGAGGTGGATGGTATTTTGGGATAAGTTTGCCCTTATCCTTTCTTCAGTTGATAAATGAAGTGCTTGATAAGTAAATTTTGATTTCAAATAGTAAATACAGGTGACTTTAAATAAAGGCTTCTACATTTGGTTGTGATGAATAATTATGGAGAAGGAGAAAGATGACCTAAACTGCTACTGCTGGTACAAAAATCCCTATAGGTTGTCATTTTTAATTTCAGATAAAATCCTTACTCTGAACTGCTGACCACAATTGAGGAAGAAGTGGGGAGTGTTGTAGGAACACTGGTGTAATTCACTTAGTTAAAACCCTACCTGGAGAGTGTGAGAGGGTGCATTAAAAACTAAACACTTGGTAGAAGCTGCCAAAAGTTTGTGGGTTTAGGATTAAAAGTTGTGATTTTTTTAGAGATCGTTTGAAGTCATGAGCTCAGTATCTCTGTGAGAGGCTCGGCCTTTGGGGTGGGGGATCACTCAGGAAGGTTTTCAGGGAAGGTGGTGGGTGTGTCTGGGCAGGGAGGTGCTTCTCCCAGCTGTGAGGTGCCACGGGGAGTGACTCAGAATTGTGCAAAGCATTCCCACAGCATCCCTGTGTCTGAACTGGAGAGACATGGATTTGATGGATGGAGCACTCAGTGGATACAGGACTGGCTGGATGGCTGCAGGCAAAGCATTGTGGGCAGCGGCTCATGGTCCCTGTGGAGAGACCAGTGGCAGGCAGGGTCTCTGAGGGGCTCGTACTGCTCAGCAGCTCTGTGGGTGACACTGGCAGTGGCATTGAGGCACCCTCAGCACTTCCAGTGGTGACACTGAGCTGTGTGATCAGTCACACGCTGAGGGAGGGGATGGATCCAGAGGCACCTGGACAGGCTGCAGGGCTGAGCCTGCAGCAACCTCATGAAGTCCAGCAAAGTGAAGTGTAAGTTCTACACCTGGATCAGGGCAACCCCCAGGATCAATCCAGGCTGGGGATGAGCAGCTGGAGCAGCCCTGGGAGAAGGAGCTGGGGGTGCTGTGGGTGAGAGCTGGGACCCAGAACCACCCTGTGCCCTGTGCTGAGCCCCCAGCTGGGGCAGCAGGGGAGGGGGGGATTCTGCCCCTCTGCCCTGCTCAGGTGACACCCCACCTGGAATTCTGTACCTCCAACATAAGAAGGATGTGGAACTCTTGGAGAAAATCCAGAGGAGGCCACTGAGATGCTGATGGGGCTGGAGACATGGCAGGGGTAGCACTGGATGGGCTTTAAGGTCTTTTCTCACCCAAACTATACTGGGACTCCATGATTCTTCAGTGGTTGGCAGGCAGAGCTAGGGCTGCTGGAATTTCTGTGGGGATTGCATCCAGGCAGGTACAGAAGTGAGCTGAGCTCCTCAGTTCCCACCCTGGGAGGACTCATCACCCTCACCTGACAGTGGTCTGGAGGCAGTGGCTCCC